>JAPFBL010001920.1:0-1200000 GCA_026182355.1 Hermatobates lingyangjiaoensis | reverse complement strand
ATAAGCGACATTTTACCATAATAAAAAAAAAATTATCGATAATCTAGCGGGTTCTTGCATTTTGCTTCACATTTTTCCTTTTTGCAGACAGAATATTGACGTGGTTTGCACAATCAGGTGGTTGAATTGAAAATCTTACAACAGATTATCTATTTTTGGGTGATTAAAGTGTTGCAAGTTATTTATACTTTTCTTCACCGTGATTAATGCTTTATTTCATAATGCCCCTGAATGCTGTACTAATTAAGCAGTGAACTTTTGTCGTTGCATATAACGGAGAGTGCTCTGTAGATTCATATACAGAAAATAGGCTAGGCTTCATTATACATCAGAACTACAAAACATTGTGCCTACACTTTTATCATTTACAGGTTATAATGATAAGAAATTTTCTTTTTTTGAAGAAGATATATATTGTGGAAAAAACCTACCGAACAAAATTGTAGACTTATAGTTTGTGTAAGACGAAGATGTGAAAAAGACTTCATTTGTAATTGTTGACTTAAGTTTAATAAAAAAAGTTCTATTTTTTCATAATTTAATTGTCAAGATACAGAACTATTTGACATACTATTGGCTAATTTCAGAAATTTTAAACAATTACTTTCTGTTATGGTTGTTATCTTGACTAAAAATATCTAGATAATGTAACTTGGTAACAAATGACGAATATAAATATGGTAACTATTCACGTACAAAAAAGGTGTTTTTTTTTTGTTTTTGGTGGATTTAGTAATATTTCTTCTTATTAATTTATTATTAAAAAAAATATTGGCATAACAGAACAACGCAAATGATTTACAATATATTCACTCAATTAAATAAATAATCCATTGTATTATGTACTACAGTGGTTTAAAAAATTTTTGAAGTGTTTTTTCAAATTAATAAAAAAACACTAAATTGCAAGTTGTAAGTGTTATATATATTATTATGTTATCTTATAGATTAGTGAAATTTGTTTCATTATGCTAAAAAGTGGCAAGTTCACTAAATGTACAGATAAGTAGTTAACTTTTGAATTAAATAACGTCTGTCAAACGTATATATTTTCATACAGAATATGGAAGCTTAGCACTATCATTTCTGCTCATGGTTTTCTCAGATATGATTCGAGTTTATCAGCCACTAAACAGTTGAAAACTACGTACGACGTAACAGTTCAAACCTACATACGACATTTTTAAATAGGCTGTTGCATGAAATTCTCTTTGTAACCAGACATTATAATACAAGGACCAAAAGAAACCTTTAAATCGATCCTTACAATTCGTTTGATATAAAACAGAAGTCTACAAAATAAAATTTATAAACATTAATTACCACTGGATCTTAGTCTGAACCATTAGCTTCTAGAAAAATTTGCTGAGGACAACTCCTTGTATTTCGTGGTACATGTAACTGACGCCAAGAGGACGTGTGTTTCCACTGTGGTAATACATGTGATTTCCATGAGATTTTCCAGTTGAAATCGCAAGATATATTTTTACCATAAATCTGTAAACAAATATATTTTTACTGACGGAATATGTTATGATTTACTATAGTTTATATTAAATTAACAATCATGTTAAGTATAGATGGATAAAATGTACATGTGTCAAATAGTAAACTGACTATTATCTTCTAGATTTACCTTTTTTTTCAAAACCTATTTGAAAAATTAATATTGATGTACCAGTTAATGATAGCTACGGTGAAGTAAGCTGACTGAAAGTGTTAAACTTATATAAAGAGGCTCGTTTGTTTTTTCTTCCATTCGATTGGTCCAATTGTTTCCTTAATTCTATTATAATCAGATTGTAACTTAAATTAATACAAAGAAAAGAGAAGCGATAAATTGTAAGAGAGTGGGAGTGGTTGGTTTTGTTTGCTGGCCAAATGCTCCATCAAGTGTGGGATGCTGGGCTTGTGCCAGCCGCACACACGACCCTTATCGTCTGATCAACACTCGGCCGCCTAATGGAGCGCTTCCTTCAGATCGCCTTCAAGATTCTACCTCACCGTATTCCTTTTCTTTCGTCCATCACAGACATTTTTAAGTAAGCTCCTCATTATAGTGCACAATGAGTGGAATCATTGTTACAGTTCTATTTTCTTACACCAGTTCAATTCTGATCTGTGGTATAGATCACAGAACTCAACTCTCACAATTCATTAAAAGTGCATTGCCTTCACAGGCACATTAATTGTAATACCAGCCACAGTTATATAAAAGTACCACTCTGCACAAAGCCCACAATTAGTTCCGGGTTGCTGCTGAAGCCATGAGGAATTCTTGATGTTACGGACGTAAAATATCGAAGTTAGTCTTTGCTGTTGATTTTCTATGTTTTTTCCTTGGCAATAATTGAAATTATTTACCGTCCTTTTATTTTTTTATAATCTATAATGTATACAAGCTTTGTTGTATATGATATACTATTTTCTGTTATTTAGCTCATTTTCTATCCTCAAGATTAAGTAGAAATTTTTTTGTATGTTGGTAGAACAGCTAGTAATGTTGAAGTTCTGAGTCAGGGCATGATGCGCTCATATTCTGTTCTGTCTTTAACAGTTTGGCATACGCTCGTGTTTTTTGACCGAAGTTTTGCTGTTGCCAAATGGGTGCTTTTAATCTTTCTCTCTCTCTTTCTCCCAATCTGCTGCTATTGAACATTTTGTATTATGCCGTAGTTTCTTACTGTTGCATCGTGTACGAGGATATTTATTATTTTTGCAGCAGGCTTTCTTTTATAGACGGCACGTTAAACACGACTGACACTGTCAATTAATTAGATTTCTTCTGATGTATAAAGTTTACGAGGACATCCTTTTGCATTCTTGGAAAATGGTTTAGCAATACTAAATCAATATTGGGTGAGGGCATAATAGAACACTTCTGTGCTGTCTGCAGAATAGTTTAATTGTTCATACATAGTAACATTATAAAGCAATTGAATTTGTTTAAATTGTTTCTTTTAATACTTTATCAGCTTCTGGTGGTAGTAGAATACAATTTTTGCTTCAAGTTTAGACATTATATTTAATTCATTGGCCTATGTAATTCTTTTTCTGTTTGTCATTCTTTTTTGTTTGCTGACTTTCATATTCATCTTCGCGGCTGACACTTCTTAATAACTTGGAGTGGCAGTATTTTCGACTTTGGTCTACCCCAGTCATAATTTAACTCGATGTTGCATCAAAAGTGCTCTAATTTGAGGCACTAAAAAGCATCTCATCGGCGCTGGGATGAATGATCTAACTTGTAGACCATAAAACACGGTGTTGATTTTTTTCTTCAACTTTAGATTGTTAAAGTAGAGATTTATTGTTGGCATTTTGACTTGCTTCTCATGCGCTTTGTCATAATTCAATCCTCAATGAGATCCTGTGGCTCATCTCTAATCACAACTATGAATTATAATCTTTTCAGAGCTGAACAATAACACTATGAGCAATAAATGATGAAATATCAAACTCATTGCTAAACGAAATCTCTGTTTATGCAGAACACTATCAAATGTAAAATAACTTGCTTCACATATCAGATCTAGTGCAGAAAGATAAGCCTTCTTCAACATGTCCTTATCTGTTTGCTGTGTAATATAAATATAACTATATAACTATATTGCAAATATAACAATATTTAAAAAATATCACTCTTTTTAAATGCTAGATCTAATGATATGTTTGTACACATGAATGTGAAGTTAAAATTATTAAATTATTAGATAATCATATATGTACGACATTATAATTATATAATATTATATAATTATAATATTATATAAAATCTAATATATAAATATTAGTATATAAATTAAATTAGTATATAAATATAATTTAATATTATTTAATATAAATATAATTTATATAAACATTTAAAAGACTAAATCACATTAGACAGTGATTCCTAAATTTCTAGTTAGTTTTTACATTAACTTTATTGCTGCATGAAATACCATATAATCTGGATCCATTTGTCTATATATTTTATAGTTTATGAGTAAGAATGCCTATAAACGATAGGATTCTGATTTAGAGATATCCTTTTTGTGATATTTATAATTATTCTATCCGTGGGAAAATTCATTACATGTCTGTATTATTGATAGCTGATGAGGATTTCTACATTCTGTCAGCTATCGTAGGTCAATATTTTGAATAGACAAAAACTTTTGTCTTCAGTCCCTATTCTAAGTTTAAATCAACCTCACTAATACCGCTGTTTTAATTCATTTAATATTGGCATATCATAGATCTAAAGATCGATTACACATATTGTGTGTGAAACTGGAGTAGCCTGCACACAACATTTATAAAATCTAAAGTGATCTGCACTCAACTTAAAAATAAGTAAACATAATATCAAACTTCTTGGGCGTATAATATATAATGTCCCATTTAGCTATAATATAAATGTCTAAATGGGAGATTTTTATTAGTCTTTCATTCCTGGAGATAGTACAGATAGTGATTGATCCACTTATCAATATATATGCTTATTTTGTATATGCTTATATCATACAACTGATGCATATAATATCATTAGCATAACTACAGCTGTAATAACATTTTTTAAAAGCGGAAGTGTAGATTTGGTATTACGAATATTCTCTTATAGGAGAACATGGCATTTGTTTCAATAGTCAGTGGATCTCTTGCATAGTTTACCTAATTTTCTTCTGCATTGAAGATCTAAGATAAATTTTCCCTTGTCATTTTTTAGTTTTAAGACATGTCAAGTTTTAAGGCATTTAAAAGTTGAAAATATGCTTATATTGTTTGGAAAATATTAGAAACACGTAAGAAGAAAATTAAGATAATTATTAATTTAAGATGTTCGATAATTTCATTTGCTATTTTTCAAAGAATATATTCAATTTGGAATTATCTTAATACCTAATTCCTTTAAAATTATTATAATTTGATGGCCTGATTTGTTTTTTAAAAAAAATCTTTTCTTTCCCTTTTGTAAAATCCAATTTACACTGCGGGTGTTATCTCTTTCCAGCGTTCAGTGCTCTGTTATTCGGTTGTGTAAATGTATGTTGAGAAAAACTATATTAATAATTAGCCAGTTAGCATACTCAAATCAAATTTAATGCCGGTAATTCTGCATAATTTAAAACGTTTATAGCTGAAAGATTGAAATATTTGAACACAATTGATATAAAATATTTGAGTAGAGTAGTAATAAAACAGGATAATTGTTTTGTTATTGAGTTTTAATATTGGGTTTTGTTAAAGGGTGCAACATATAGATTGATAAGACCATTTTGTAAGATAAATCCATCATTCCATGGAAAGCATCAGAAATTATATGTTTGATTGACGTTGATTACTTACATCTAAGAATTGTTTTCTTTTACATCTCATATCAAGTTCTTAAATTATTTAAAAATTTTCTTTTAACCCCTAAACATAAATTTATTCAGTGCATTCACTCAAAATATTTCTAAATCAATGTAAATATTGAAACATAATCAACAATGTATAAACATATAAATAAGAAAAATACATTTTGTATGTTGTATTAACTGTCGATAGTTATTTAATTGTTATAATAATGAAAAGTATTATTGATAATGATTATTTCATAATGATAATGAAACAGTTATTGCAACATAATCTCCAAAAGATTATTAGAGTATATATATAATCAAACCACAATATGAAATTAGAAAAAAAAGGCTAAAATCTTTCAACCGTAACAAGCGGTCTTCATAATAGTCAAAAACGTAACTGTGATGAAGACCGCTTGTAACGCTCAAAAGGTCTTAATATCCCCTCCATTTCATATTTTCGTTTGATCATTGATAGTTATTTCACCCGTTAATTGTGAAACCTTTTTCATAGGCAGAAGTAAGAATTTTTTGACAAATAAATGAAATTTACATTATTTAAAGGAACAACGCTCTTAACCGGAGAAAACCTTCGACTAGACTAATCTAGAAAAGTTTCTAGTCGAAGGTTTCGTCCGGTTAAGATTGTTGTTCCTTTACATAATGTAAATTCCATTTTCTTAGTCCAAAAATTCTCACTTCTGCCTATGAAAAAGGTTTTAAAATAGAATCAAAACGTCGGCAAGGAGAGTTTGATCTTTGAACCTAGAAAATTTGACTCAAACCCGATTAGATAACACACCTATATATACATAGGTGCATGTTGTGTTGGTCTTAATAATAGATTTTAAAAGGTTTCCTCAAGAAGCTACATGGTACTAACACCAAACAGAATCCTGAAAGCATAGGCGTAAAACATATTTTATATTATAGAAATAAGTTTTCTCAAGCATACAAAACTGATGAACACATATTAAAATCGATTATTAAGACCAACACAACATGCACTATTCCGGAAGACTGACTGCAACTTAGAATTTACTGCATTAACCTTGCACATCAGGAATGGTTATTAATAATAACTCACAAAAGAAAGCACCCCTCCAGAAAACCAACGTTATTTACGAGTTCAATTGCAACCGAGGGAACTGCGAGTCCTTACGCTCTAAATACGTTGGTTCTACTACAACCACGCTTTCTAGAAGGATTACAATGCATCTTGCCTCTGAAGGACCTAAGGAGCATGTCGCAAAATAACATGGATTAAAATTAACGAGGGAAATGCTAACTGATAACACCATGATTTTAAAACAGGAATATGACCATTCCAGACTACAAATTTTGGAAGCCATTTTTATCTTGGAGAATCAACCTACTATTAACAGCCAGGGTGGTGGATTCACAAGAATTTTGAAGCTGTACGAAGGTAGTCAGAAGACAAACCTGTCAAGGAGAGGGAATGAAGACAACCTAATACCTTCCCAGACACAAACGGCTGAAGGAAGGTAACCTGGGGAAACCTGACATTGCCGATACCTGTTTACAACCTCCCCCTTTTTACGAGTATACTTGTTGACTTTGTGTGTATATTTCAGTTATTGTTCAATTTTGTATCATTATGTAAAACTACCTGTATAAAAGTAGCCTTGAAAATGGTCGATGTGGGCCAAAACATGATTAGAAATAGGCATAAGTTTTAATAGCACTTGTATATATATATATATATATATATATATTATATGATCAAACCACAATAAGAAATGGGAAAACAATACTAAGATCTTTCAACCGTAACAAGTGGTCTTCGTCAGAGTCAAAAACCCAACAGTTGGGTTTTTGACTCTGACGAAGATACTATATCTCTTAAAAGTTTCGGTGAGTTTTTGTTAAGAATGAAAAGCAAAGGTATTTTTAATATGAAGTTAAAATTCCAGATAATCTCTGAGGGCCGCACAAAAATGCGTGTTGGGCAGCATGTGGTCCTCGATCCGCAGTTTGCTCATCCCTCGATAAAGGGTGCAATATGCAGGTTCAGTGCAACATTTTTTGCTAAAGAACCGTCCATTCATCTGGAACGCATAAGAAAATAAATGGTTCCTTGGTGATTAATTGTATAGATTTTGAATTTTATTGGTCTTACATATCATAATAAATCTGTCAAGTGCTTTGGATTTCTTCTATTAAATCTAAATTGTATTATGTTTGACTGAATTTTAAAAAAAATGTGTAATTCAATATAAATAAATCCGACAATCAGGTTATCTAATATTCAAATTTGACTTTTCAGCTAATATCACCTTTTGCAGCGATCTTTCTTAATTTTTCTTTACCACTCTCCATCACGTATTTCAGCATTCCACATTTAGCCATTTACTGTTCAAAACGTTTTTAAAATCATAAAAGTGCTATAAAGTCCATTTTGGCCCATGCAACACAACAAACTGATAGCCAGTTCATTCCCTTAAAAGGTTTTATTTTTGGATATAATTTTATTATGATCCGTCAAAATGTGTGACCTGTATAGTGTCCACAAGCTTTTCCAATCAATCATACGTCAAAAAATTTTACATGTTTTATCAAAACTGACTTTTTAAGTAATTTAAAAAATCTATACAGATAATGCTATTGTCATTTATTTTTCAGATAAAGCTACCGACAGTTCTATATTAATAAAAATCTTTTAACACTTGCAATACAGTAGTTTAAGAGGAAAATATGATGTCTAGAGTCACATCTCGGTCAAAAGTGTCTTTCCCAAGAAGTAATATTGCCCTAAAATAATATGTACACTGTAGTCCCTAATTTTATTGTAAATATATGTAGAGTGGAGACAAACATTTAGATATTCACTTCCAAGCACATACTAACGCACAACAATCGTCAAAAAAGAACTTTGGAAACTTCAAAATTTTGAGGAATTTTTGTTGGTATCCGTCACTGTCCCTGATCCGATTATATCTGTTCGGTGTGCTTTATTTATACTAAAATAAAAAGAATATAAAAACAGTAATATGACTTACTTGTAGACTTCATAAGCGTTTAATAATTAACAACATATTAATTATTAAATTACAAAATCATTAGTTGTGCAATCCGTAATTGTGTGGTATTTACTCATTCTGAGGTAAAATGGATAAACCAACAAAAGTCTCCACACAAATGAAGTTTTATTTAACGCGTTTCGAACACTTTGTGTTCATCATCAGGAAGACACTATAATTTTGTAACTAATTAGATATAATTTGTATTATAGTGTCTTCCTGATGATGAACACAAAGTGTTCGAAACGCGTTGAATAAAACTTCATTTGTGTGGAGACTTTTGTTGGTTTATCCATTTTACCTCAGAATAAATTACAAAAGTAATATTAATATTAGTAGAGAAATAAATTAATATAGTAGAGTAATTATTATTATTAAAAATAATTTATAATTATAACAGAAAAAATGACAAACTGATTTTACAACTCATATCCAGAATTGCAAACTAAGCTTTAGGGGGTATAACAATTGAATAGTATTATTAATATTATATAAATCTAAAATTGTCATCAATATCAATTTCTAAAAGGCATTTTAACACATTTGAAAAAAAAATATTTATATATTTCATTTCTATAATTAATAATGTTGGCACATTTTTTAAGAACTAATATTTTATCAGTTTCATACATCTTGTACATATTTTACTTTAATGATTAAAATTATATTCAAAAAGTCAAAAGAGTTCTATTTGTTTAGTATGTAAATTTCAGAGGTTTGCTATGCTAATATTTGTTTTGTATTCAAGAAATACCTTTATATTTTATTGCTTATATGGATCTATTTGAAATAGATTGTTTTTTCTCAATTATAGTGAAAAAAATAGTATATTAAAAAATGTAATAGAGGAACGGTAGTTGCCAGAAAATTTTCGAAGAGGCTATTTTCATTAGAGTTGGCTCTAGTGTAACAAATATAGTATTATAGGATAGATAATCAGTTGTATTAATTTATTTTGTCAAACGTGGTTTTTGAATAGACTGTTAAAAGCATAGCCAAACTCATGGTTGATCAATTGAATTAATTTGTGTTTTTTTTTTTTTTTTTTTAAGGAAGCTAATCTAATTGTCAACTGGAAAACGAAAATATAACGATTCTTATAATATGTTATATCCTTATTTTGAGATAAATTGCGATGGCAGCCCTGTTGACTACATTTGATTATATTTATCGAGAGGTATGCCAAAGTTTGGTCTGAACTCCCTAAAAATGATATAATACTTTGTAAGAAGTTTATGACTTCAACTCAAAAAAAAGTATGTGAGGTGCCATTGTCCGCTAAAAGTGAGGCTTTCCCCACAGATGTTTCCTTAAAAACGAAAGGAAAGTTAATGAATTGGACTGAACCCAATGTCTTGTTTTTTTTATGTTTGGCTTGGTTTGTTAAGAATTGGCATTTCCATCAATCTAAACTTTCCCATTAATAATCACAGGTTTTGCATTGTTAAACACAGTGACCTCCCAAATGATATCCAGTGATCATTTAGAATGAGCATGAATTTGCTCCTGGGAGGTATAAATGCTCCTGAGCTTAACCCCAATTGTTGTTTATTCTTTATTAATGTTTATATATTAATTTAATAAATTGTACTTATTTACTTTTCATTTATTAAGTTCTTTTTATGTTTAATTTATTCGAAAATTATTTTTTTGATTTAGTTTATTCAAGATTTTATTTTTCTCTTCTCCAATTCTATATGTTGGCTATACTGATTCATTACCTCTTGAATGAGTAAAATTTTAATCCTCGCTTCTCTTCGAAGTGGCTCACTTCTTTCTACCTGATGTTGACGGAGTTAAGATATAGTAGTGAGTTTTTGTTTTTTGTTATGTGTTTCCTTTCTTTAAATTTAGTTTATACAAACATATTTAATTTGATTAAGGTAAGGTGATAAGTTTATAGACAATCGATGATGATAGGCTAAGTGGAGGAAGCGATAAAGGAGGCTGTGAGGGAGCCTCATTGGCAACAGGTGTGCTTTGGAAGGCACTTTCATTATTAGTGAATATAGAGGGACAAAACTGTTGCACACTATCATTCGACTAGTCTGGGGAATTATTCAAAGCCAGCCAATCAATCCACCTCCACCTTAGCTTTAGTGATAAAACGATTCCAACATTTACCAACCTTCCCGCTAATAAATTTCCTTTAATATGACAGAAACGATCTATCTTCTACAGCAGAGTCATACTTTAAATTTTGCATCTCTCGACAAACTGCTCTCAACTCGGGCCCAGTTGGCACACTCCATATTACATTATCCAGAGTAATGGTTTAAATTTTGACCAAACGCTCCCCTTCAGTGAAATATCGCTTCAAGTCAACCGAAATGGGTTCTCTAGATCAATTGAATCATTTATTGCTGAATCATTTTATATTATATTTCAACCTTATCTCTTCTTGAAAAAAAAAGAGTCAAATTGTTTTCCCTATTCATTTTTCAAAGTGAAAAAGATCTCACAATTCATTTCCAGGTCTCCTCAATAAAATAACATGAAAACTGAGATCTTCCATATTGACGATCAAATAAATGTACTACAGACAAACAGTTTAGGTGTCGATAGATAAGTGTGAATCACACATTAAACAAATTTATCAAAATGTTATATATAACAAAGTAATATAAAGTATAATATCGCACATTAAACTCTTTTAATCAGTGATTGAACACTTTTAAGTAGTCATCGGTATGTTTAAAATATTTAGAATAGAGTTTATTCACATTTTCGAAAGTAGTAAATGTACATGTACTTTTTAATTTCATACTTTAAGTGGTGATTATATATATATATATATATATATATATATATGTTCAATGTACATAAAGAAACGTAGAGAAATTAAAAACACACACTTACAGTCTCTAATTTTCGATTGAACCGTCTTCAGGAGAGATAAGAAAGGGAAACCAAGCGCACTGGTACAGAGACGGTACAGGACTGGTTCAACCAAAAATTAGAAATGTAAGTGTGTGTTTTTAATTTCTCTACGTTTCTTTATGTGCATTGAACTGTATTTGTCCATTTCGGATCGTATTTTCATCAAAAAAGTGTATATATATATATATATATATATATATATATTGATGTTTAACTGAAAAAAAACAACAAATAAAGAACGAGATCACTTAATGCGAGCAATATTTCGAAAAAAAGTGCGTCTTCAGGAATTATAGTAATTTCATTTATATTGATGCATATATTTAAAAAAGAAACTAAGATCATAATACGAATATTACAAAGAATATAACGCATGGAAAAATGAAACAACTCCTCTCCATATTTCGATGATGGACATCATGAATTCCGGGAAGTTTTTTGCAAAAGTAAATAATAAATAGAGATATGTTAATATTCAGTTCTTCGAAGCTGCTAAGACAGCATCAGTGATGGAAATAGACTTCTGAATTTAAATATGGAAACAATGATTAAAACTATAACTATTAGAATTTGTTTGAATTGATATAGTCGGGTTAATGCCCTGACCAAAAAAAGCCTCATACAATTCATACAGAGGCTCAGTTTTTTTGAAGGTTTCAGCTAAAGTTAGTCAACTTATATTTCCTTATGAACTTCAAAAGAAATGTAATTTAACCTTCATTTTTATGTTCCAATCTTTATCGTTAGAAGTTGATTTGAGAGAATTATTTTGTTTACTGTTTTAAATTAAATTAATAGAGAATAACGATTATGAATGAAATTATTAAGAAATAAATATATATCAACAAATAAAGTAAGAGATAAAATTAAATTATCTCCTCAAATTTTCATTTGTGTTTATCATTTCATTACTTTCTGTTATTTATATGTAATGTGTATCTCATGTAAATTTTATATTATTTTCTTTACAAATTTTATATTTTAATATTTTTTTCTATTTTTTTTTATTTTTTATCGTCTATTTTATGTTCATATTATCATATATATGAATGTATATAACCTTTCGTTTGTTCTCATTTCTTTGTAGAAACACTGATTAATACAATGGATTAGATATAAGTCAGAACTTAGTCACGTAAACGAACAATGTTTACTCAAAAGAAGAAGGGTACAGGAATATTGAAATGAGTTTAGCCAGTTATTTCGCTATGTGACTCAGTCAAATTTACTGTGTTTTCTTTATTATTATAATTGAAATATGGACGGTCAAAAGGGTAAATAATAATTAACAGAAAAAATAGTGAAAACAGAAAAAGAAATAAGACTTAATATTTTCACCATCGTTGGGTAGAAATTCCTCCCCTTACATACAAGCAGTATAATTCAGTCAATTAAATTATGTACTATTTATGGTACTTATAGAAACTAAATAATTTAGTTTAAAGAATTATTAAAAACGTAATTACAAATTTGATTTAAAAATAGGTAAATGCTTCCTTCCTGAGGAATATATATAGCATTTTTCGAAACTAAAAAGTTACCATTATTTCTGTCTAATCGGATTAAATAGTTCTTGAATATTGAGAATATATTCCTCCTTGATTCAAAAGTATATGTAGAATTTATATATAAAATTTGTCTTTCTAATTACTAATTATGCATAGTGTAATTAACATCATACGAATAATGAAGACTTTGGACAAATCAGTATTCGGTGAATTGTCTAAGTTGAAATCAAACTATGATGCTTATGATAAACCTGGAAGACTTGAACCTGCTGGTGGTCATGCTTTGATCCCGGAAGACTTAAACCTGCAAGTGGTCATGCATTGAACCGGGAAGACTTAACCTGGAAATGGTAATGCTTTGAACCCGGAAAACTAGAACCTGCTAGTGGTCATACTTTGAAATCGGAAGACTAGAACCTGCTAGTGGTCATGCTTTGAACCAGTAAGATCTGAACCTGGAAGCGGTAATGCTTTGAACCCGGAAAACTAGAACCTGCTAGTGGTCATACTTTGAAATCGGAAGACTATAACCTGCTAGTGGTCATGCTTTGAACCTGTAAGACCTGAACCTGGAAGCGGTAATGCTTTGAACCCGGAAAACTAGAACCTGATAGTGGTCATGCTTTGAACTCGGACGACTAGAACCTGCTGTGGTCATGGTTTGAACCCGAAAGACCTGAACCTGCTAGTGGCCATGCTTTGAACCCGGAAGACTGACCAAACCCTACATTATAATAGTCTTATTTCATTAGTTTATCCATGCATCATTTAAATTATATATAGTATATGTGTGTACAAATACTATATTCTGGATTAAATTATTCAGTGATTCAAAATTATTAATTATTTTTTGGTAAATAAGGATATTTAGTGATATAATTTTGTTTTGTGTGTTATAGCAAATTGTATTTTAATGTCCCTATGGCAGGTATTGGTAATGTTGGCTTTGCATGCAGTGATTAAATAAATGATTAAATGCACGCTTGTACAATTACCTGTTAAGGTGTTGACAGAACAAGTAACTGACCTCCTTTAACCTGTGCAATACTGGAATAACGTTGATTCTTTCTGACAATCGATTAACAAGGAAATTAATTTACTTATTAATCTAGTGTTGTCAGATAATGAATTAATATTAGTGTATTTAATATTGACATAATGAAAAAGATTGATTTTTATTTACACATATGTAATAGTAATATGCCATTGTGGTGTACATTATAACCATGTAAAATATTGATAAATATTAGTTTTGTTACTATAAAAATCTATAACTAAGTGTATAATTAAAATAAATTAATATTTATATTTTATTATTGCTAAATAGTATGTAGAAAAAGTACGTATGTTCTGCAATTAATGTTAATATTAAGCAAATATATATTCGATGATTAAAATATTATACCTTCATTTATTTATGGTGCGGTCACTGTAGGATTAATATATACGAGTATATTAAAAATATATAAATTAACAGTGTTTTAAGATTAATACCGTTCTCGCTTGTGTAGAGTAGTGTATCTATAAAAAACGGCATGCACTAGTTAAGAGTGGATGTTATAAAAGATACTATTTTGTAATACTATTATTACCACTACACTTTTATTATTATTATTATTCTTTTCACTATATTTTCCTTAATTTACTATATTTGGTGTTTTGAGATTATGAAAATAAGGATAAAATAAAGCTAAAGAAAACATTAATAGCGACAATATAGATTAAACTCTCATCTATAGCGATGACATCTCACTTAAATCCGTCACAACCGCCACAAACTGGAAACCTTTCAAACTAATTAATTCATGGTATTCTGCAACCTGCAGTTTTATTAAAATATTGATAACATATTTCTTTTCATTGATAAGAAATATGCTTAAAAAAATTGATCAGCTAAATTCAAAATCGTTCAAAACATAAATTTGATTCTACTACAAATGATAGGCTTATGAGTTACAAATACATAAAGTTTTCATGGTATTTTTTTTTTATTTTTATTTTTCTTTTATTTGAGGGTGACTACAGCACTGCGTCTTAAAAAAAAACTATTGTACTTCCCCTCTTCTGTACTAAAGTACCCCAGCAGTTAGCTTCAACGCCTCCAAGAAGCTCAACACTTTTGCTGGTTCCAGCGGTAAAAGTTTTTTTATGGTTTGTTGAGTGTCCCGAAGCACCTGCCTCTCTGCAGCAAAGTTGCATTACAAGTTATATGCAGGTGCAACGGTGTTTCTTGCTCTTTGCAGAATCTGCACAAACCATCATTGATAATGTCCATTGAGGTCCTCAGGTGCACTTGTGGGAGGTTCCCACTAGTTAGCGCTTTTGAACTCTCTGCGCATCCGGAGGATGGTCTCCAGACTTCCTTCTCCTTACAGGGGAAAATCTCACAAGTTTCCACAATTAATCATGAGTCAAAATTATTTTATTAAAATTTTTTTACATTTTTTTAAAAGTCTGAGAATTTGTTTGCTAAAATGTTAAGACTCTAGGGTTAGTAGTTTAGGTGAAAATAAATATTCTCTAAAAACACATTTTGGCAAAAGAAAAACTTTCCCGTCTTGCATAATTGCTTCTAAACAACGGGGTTGTTCATCTGCACTATAAGGGTCATATTTTTTTAAAATAATACTTTAAACCATCAAAGATCATGAACTATAGGGTGAACACAAACTTTAAAACACACACCCACCTATAAACACAGACGGCATCGAGATTTCTTCATACAGTAATTTTGAGGACCTCCAAACATTTAAATTCGTAAAAATCTCGAGAGTGAGTTTTTTTATGACCTATGTACCTCGTACTTGACTTATAGAAAAGTAAAAAACAGGTGTGGTCTTCACACAACTTGGGATAATAATATCAAACTCGTTCAAAATCTTTAATTTTGGTTTTAAGTTATCTATCTTGTAGATGTTATATCAATCTCTCTGAGGTAATATTACCAAACCCCCAGACAATCAGTTTAATGATTTTATTTGTTTTATTAGAACTACATCTATTTTATCAGTTATAATAAGCTTGAAATTATTTTCCATGAACAATTGCATAACTTATTATTGTTACTATTATTATACAGAGGGCACACATATACACTCGTGCACATCGGACCCATTTTATCCCCTTCTTGCTCTCTGAACTCGTCCTCTAATGGTCACAATTTCAAATGTGGTAGAACTTCTGCTTAATCTAAGTATGCCTAAAACCACCTCAAGTTAAGTCCTTTTAAACATACGTAGTTTTCTATTTTGTTAGCCAAAGTTTGTGGAAGTGGTTCCGTTCACATACTATACGTAAGCTGCAGATATGCTTAACATTGATTGTAAAGTTGTTTACTCATCAAATATTGTTGAAATCACCATGTTACTACAGATCAAACCTAATATTTATCAATTTTAGTATACATTATTTTTTGAAGCTTCTAATTTAGTTATAAGGCAATCCTCAATACAAAATTCTAAGTTTATTGAATTACCGTTGAAGGTGTTTAAATTTAGTAGCTATTTTCTCAAAAGAAACAAAAAATTACGATTTCATAAGTCAGTGTTACTAAAAAACAACTGAATTGTTAAGCTCATCAAAAGCAATAAATAGATTTGACACAAAGATTTGATTACACGTTTAGCATGTAGAATACTTTATGTTATTGATTGGTGTTCTTATTGATTGATATTTTACTTATAATGTTAATTCATTTTTAATATCTTTAAGTTAGTTTTATTCTCCTTTAAATAACAATCTTTAAAAGAAGGGTGGAAAAATATTTGATTCATTACATGGATTTGACTCATTCCCTGACTGTTACGTGATTTGGATAGAGATACACAATAGCAGAGACCTAAATGTAACGTATGCAGTAGACAGGACTTGAGTCAAGTTTTACGCCCACTTAAGAATTGATTCAAATCCATATTTTAGGAATATTAAATTGAATTATTTACTTATTGAAATACCTTTACACTATTTTATTTCAAGAATGTTTATATCAATCATTTGATGATTTTTACTTGAACTTTTCAAATTAAACGGTAATTATGAGCTCGTTGTAGTAAAGTAATTGATGATAACAGACTTCGGAATGCGAATATTGCCGATTTTGTAAGAATTTGACTTTTTATTTGAATAGGACTACTGCTGAGTAGCTTAAAGTGAGAGCTGCTGGTAGGTCTGCAGCGACGCTGATGAGGCTCACAAGTGCTGACTCGATTAGTGCTGACAGCAATGGACGTGTTGTCGTCTACGGTGGCTAATTGGAGTCGATGATTAGACGGTCTGGCTGCCTGCCACTCCACAGTCCACATCTCATGCTTATTCCTCCCGCATTCTTTTTATCACTGTCTTGTCCATCCTCTAAACGTAGCTCCCAATAAATCCAGTTGTTACTCTCTTTTTTTCAAAATTCGAAATTTTTGAGTATATCCACTATTTTATTATGTTTTAAGAAATTGTAAAATATAGTACATTGTTAAATATAAAAAAATAATATTTTATTTTTTCCTATTATTTGTCATCATCCATTCATATGTTGACAAAAAGTAAATTTAATAAATGCTAATAATCTGCATATATTTAAAACTTTGATTTATTATTATTATATTGGCCTTTCGATATATAAGTAAAGTACCTGGAAAATCTATGGATTTTGAATAATATGGCTTCAAGCCTGCCTAAGCAGATCACTTGGATTGCAATTAACTCAGTGCATGCCAGGGATTATGTTTTCAAAGGGATCCATCAGAGATCTGTAGGTTTCTATTCACTCCTTCTTATGTTTAAGTTTAAAAAAAAAATATTTAAATATACTTCAGTTATTAAACAGAATTTATACGCACTATTAATATCATGAATGGTTGAAAGAAATTCTGTGCCAAAACCAAGTTTTAAATTTACTTAATAATTTCTTAATCATTGTGAAATCATGATACTGTACACATTAGTGGCTCATGATGCTACACTTTTAAAAGATGCACAATAGATTTAAACTGCAGAAGCAGTTTGAGCTCAAATTGTTTTATTTTAGTTTTAATGGTAGTTTAATTAATAGTCATAATACTGGGATAAGAAAATGAATTGCAGTTCCACTTTCTTAGAGTATTGTGTGCACTCAAGAGAATAAATATGTTTGATACCAATCATAATTCAAAGCCACAACTTATTCCTATACGTCAATATAAACATCAGAAAGGGAAGGAAGACAGTGATGAAAGGGAAGATAGCGACAATAAAAACAACCCACGAGAATCTTTTGAAGCGAAAGTCATTCACGAGATCAATGAAATAATTACATAGAATGCACAGAGTAATGTGGGCAAGGAGGTTGATCTTGAAGTACAGCTCACACTTTGTTTGGTGGGCTCCAGAGAGTGGGAGTAGTGGCTCATTCACTACACTTATCTACATGTTAAGACTAGGAAAGATGAGAGTTAAGCATTATCTGAGAGACCAAGCTCCCAGGAGAGGCAAGTACTTCTAGTTGTCTAGAAGAGAAAACATTGAGAAGAATGAATTTGAAGCAATGAATTATGTAAAGTGGAATAAACTGCGTGGAAAGTGGATAATCAGTATTACTGACAGAGGAGTAATGATTATGACTGTACGAGTAAATGCGGGGGAGGTCACTTGCTTTTCCTTTGATAAACAGCCACAAACCTACTTTGTAAGAGGTTTATCATGTTGGATGATGTGCAGGTAGCCAAGGATACAATGTGAGTGGCTTGTGAATTAAATGGTTGGGAAATGTTATAATAAACCAGGACTACCAGTGACGTTTGGAGCACGATTTAGTTCTACAGATTCATGTCTATAGTAAGGTGATAAGAGGTCGTAAAGATTTTGGTAGCGGTTGAATAAAATAATGAGTGATTTTTCCTGTAGAGTGGTGGCAAATGACTAGACTCAGAATATTAATAGAAGACCTAAATAATTGGTTGACTCTTCAGGTAACCTTTGGATCAGGATATCCAAGTCGAGCAAATTACAACTTACTTTCTTTTCCATTGTGAAATGGATTGTCGGCACTAATGCTTTTAATTTTATTTAAAACGCACTTTTATTTATATGTTTAGGACAGATGGATAATATATATCGTCAACATATCTAAGCTATTCAACTTAACTAGACAATATTGAACTTAAAATTTTAGTTTCAAATAAATGTTTATATAAATTACTCAGGATGAGGGATAAGCAGTTACCCATTGCAAGACTAAATGTTTGTTTATAAAAATTATTTTCAAACTGCCACAACTACCACAATTAACTCTGTGATAGTGGTTATAATTGATATCTATTTATTATAAAAAATATTTATATCCCAAATATATTAGTTTTTGCAATAATATTATTATTTTTAATTTAATTCACACCAGAAATTATGTTAATTTATAATTTTTAAGTATGTATTCACTTGGACAGAAATTTGGTTTGACAATTTCATTTTTGTGTTATCAATTACAGAAAGGAATATAATTCTTTAGGGTTTCTTACGTTTATTTCAGAATGGATGTTAAGCATAGTGAAATATAACCTTGGTAGTTTTACGTTGTATAATGAATGTGTCATTTACAACACTTGTTAATAAATTATAATTTTAGTTATAAATACAGTAGAGTTTGAATGAAAATGTTTAATAGTTACGTTGCATCCTAAAGGTAAGAAGATGAGATTCACTAACACTGATGCTTAACTAGCATTTTAACATAGAGTTGATATCTATTTAATTTTTTATTGTACATGATTTAATTAGGCACAATATTTTCATAGCGGTAGACTTCATGTAGCACTCTTGCTTGTGAGTGAATACCTCAGTGGATTACTTACAAAATGAAGCCTGTCTAAGAACTAATTTATTGTTTTTTAGTTAGTCCAGTGATTCGAGTTCCAAATCAGCTGCTTGGGGCACCTCTGGGAACAGACGTCCAGCTGGAGTGCTACGTGGAGGCCTTTCCCAACACCATCAACTACTGGTTGAAGAACAACGGGGAAATGCTTCTCCATGGGTAAGTACATCTCAGTGTATCTCTTGGAAAGCTCATTATAAATACACTTTGTTATTTCAATTGATTCACCAAATAAAATATCACTATAATATTCATCTTTAAATATAATACTAATGGGTTATTAAAATTATTGTTTGATTAAGGAAACAAAAACAAAAATATTCCAAATATGTACAGTTAGACTTACAGTCACTGACTTGTAAAACCAAAAACGATGTTCATACTGTCATAGAATGTTAATCAAGGTATTGTTTTCCAGACCACAATTACTAATAAATACTTTTCTAATTCTCGAGCTTTAGTCAGGGTTGGTTAGTAGAAATCACCTCTTTGCCTACGCTTCGTCATTAATTAGACAAGACATTCTCAGGGCTGTCTTGAAACCAAATACAACGGACTTAAAACCGTTCTTAGTTATTGTTAAAATCTTTCTGAGTTGTTTTTAAAGCCTTTCTCAGTTATTACTAAAACCTTTTAATAATTGCTAGGGTAACTAATTTTATGTTTTTCATTTTTATTTTGACCTTATTTAATTGGAAATCACCGGATTTGTTCATTTTGTTAATATTTAACAACTTTAATTCCAAAAATAGTAATAATAAAGTATTCACACACAACCTTAAAGTACTATGAGCAGAATAACATGATGTAACTGATTATGTATTCAAGCCACATGACCAGCTCGTCGGCAGTGTCATTCCTCGTGACATTACTACTTATGCTAATCGCAATCAGAGGGGCTGACTAGACAAACAAGACGGAATCTTAACTACTGGCTTTACTAGGCCTCAAACTTAAATTTAACTTCAGTAGTTCTACGTTGGCAGTTATGAATGCTTCATTTATAAACACTGTTAATAAATTAATATTTTGATCAGAAATGCAGTAGTTTTTTAGTCACAAGCTTTAAAGCTTACTTTGATAAATGTAAAGAAAGGAGACATCACGGAGTCCTAAAAATCACTGTGCACAAAATCTATCAACATCTCATATGAATAAACCAATTATCAAATCAAGAACTATGGATTCCTACATGTGGCTATAAATAAAGCACTGCTAACTTAGCATTTGCATGATCTAGCCACTAATTCACTATTTTCAATAAATGGGTGACAATTATCAAAGACCACTAAATATTAGGACCAAAATTTAGTTTAATATATAATTACTAAGGAAGATACTACTATAGAATCAGTGCAATAAACCTGAAATAAACTAGTTTAGGGAACATTCTAAAGTTCAATTTATATTAAGCTTATAAGGTTAGTAAATTTTGATTGCTAATCGTTTCTTTAATTAAAAAGGTAAATCATTTTCTTTATTAACATATTTTGTTTCAATGGAAAAGTTTTGCTGAAAGACGAAATGCATCAATAACTACATCTTTCCTGTTATTATTAAAAATATATCAATAAATGTTAACAATGAGTAATCCAGGGATTAGCATTTCATAAAAACTATATAAAATTGTATTGCTTTATGCATTTTTTGCTCTCTGAAACTAATCAAATTAGTTTTCATAACCGCTTTCATTCATCATTTTATTGTGAGTTACGAGTTTGAGTTTGAAAAACTTTTGCAATGAAAACTTTTTTCTGCGACACTTAACTTCGTTTCAGTTTTTTTTTCCCTTTTCCTAAAATATATGTCTGTAGTTTTTTTAGCGCTAAATCTTTCTTCTATTTTTCTGAATTTTTCTTATTAATACATGCTTTGTTATTTTATTATTCTGAATGTGAGTCGAATGCACGGGTATTTTATATCAATCTAGCGTGACTAATGCAGTAGGTCATAGGAAATAATTGCTCCTTCGGTCTCTATTTAAAATCTGGGTAACATCGATTCTTTCTGATAATACTTAAACATAAAATATTCAAACTGGTTGAGTACATTTAACTAAGTATGAGGAAAAGTGATTATTTGTTAATAATTTTTAACCTTTATATGTGCTTTATAACGGGATAAGTTCTGTAAAACATCCAATTATTCGAAATTCAGAATGTGTAGTCCATGATCAAAGATTGTAGCTGCAACATGTTCCATTTAGATATTACAACAAATTCACAATAACTTTTAGCAAGAATAATTACATTTCTATCATGATATGGTGTGAGAGTTGGAATATTACTCTAGTATAATATGACGTCTTCTCTATAGCAAACTTATCTGTATAGGTGCAATTACAGATTATCCGTAATCTGCTGCAACTGTATGTATCTCAAATGTAAAACATAAATATAGTGTCCATAAATTTAATGTCTTTTTATTAAAAATTCTGTACTATACAATAAGGAAATTATAGTAATCATCAAAAATATTTATCTTAAAATTATAATAGACGTGAATGTTTTGAGTTCCCCAAAGTCCTTTTAAGACGTTATTTTGTTGTTGTCTTAGTATTGAGTTGTGTATGCATAAAAATGTGTGGCCACCCTTCATCGCACTGTCTGATGGATCAAAATGACCCATGGTTATTTTTAAAGATTGTAATATATTAAATATTATCATACTGTAATGGAATAGTACCACGAATACATGGATTAACGAAATCGCACAAGACATGTTATCTCTTATGCTCTATTGTATCGTTCATAGTAGTCCTACCTTTGTACCTTCTAAATATGTAGAAAACAATCTCAGCTGTATAAGTCACAACAAGGAATTCAATATTAATGACTAAGTAGAAATGAAAGAAGCTCTTTCTGGTCTCAAGTATTGTGCATTAATGTTATAATTAGTCACTGCTCTCCATGTTAAACCAATATTCACAAAAACATCATTGGAACCAGCTTTTAAATTAGAGAATAAGCAATGCAACGAAATTAGGTTACATGAGGGCATTTAAAAGAAGGATTCTTTCTATACTGAACCTGAGATAAAAAAGAAGATATTTTGCGTTTGTTATGTGTTATTTTTGTGTTTAAGCAAATGATTGGTTTACAAAGTGGATATTTTATTTCATATTATTTTATTGTTGTCAACAATAAAATGGTTTAATTGATAAAATACACTACCATAACGTAGAAGCACAGTCAAGTTTATTAAACACAACATAAATAATATAATTCATTGTTGTGAAAGCTAAGGTGGAACCCATTTTAAATGTTCTATACAATTCCAAATTGTTTAAAATTTACACATTAAAAATATTGATGGAGTTTTCTCTTTTTAAATAATTAAATAAGGGAAGCGTGGTTCATGCAGCAATATTACTATAGATTGCTATGAAAACAGTTTTAGAGCTGAAAAAATCCTAAATTATTATTCATTTCATACCGTAATATAAAAAAAGCCAATTTTGAACATAAATTAGTTGTAAAATCAGTTGGAATCAGCAGTTCATCAGTTGATACGATAATAAGATAAAAGCATAAATATGTTTAATCTGGATGTTCAAAACAAAAAGTATTTGATCTTTTCTTTAAGAATTATTGCAAACGGTTAAACAATTTCTTAAACAAAATTGATCTGAAGTAACTCTAGCGTTTTATATTAAACGAAAAATAAAATCATTATTTTCTAACTTGGGAGAAAAATTGCTGACAGGGTTAGAGAGTACCATATTCATATTTATTCAGTGAAGGGTAAAGAGTGCCAATATCAGCATAGTTATTCAATGAATAAAAATATCTTAATGCTGCTCACTGATATTGCATTTCACGCTTTAAACGAATGTCACATTAAAACCAACGACCAATGATTCTTTCCGCGTACTGTAGTGCGCGTTGTAATTAGCAGTGTATACTGCTGTGTTTGTAGAGTCAGTAAGTAAGTATCTGTAATATTTTATTCAGTATTCGGTATACATTATTTCTTGGTCGTCTGGTCTTCTTAAGTCGTGAAATGTTTTCGGTCTAGGGTTTGGCTTTCTATTTTAACAACAGCCTCTATGATGGATGTGGTTTGGAAGTTCTTAGGGATAGTCTCTGAACAAGGGGGTTTGGATGGGGTAGGATTTTTGTGTCATCATTGGCCACCAGTCTATTTGTAAAATCGTCAATTGATTCTAACCTGAGGTCTGTTTGAATATCCACATTTATGGCATACCGAGGTGCCCCAGCCATAAGGTGTGCACATTTATTTTGAACTACTTGTGTATGCAATTATTATAGGTAAAGAACAGGATGAAAAGAAAAGTACATCTCTAAGATGTTTGTATTAAGATATATCAAACCTCCAATAATTATGGGAGGGACATAGTTCATCTGAGTACTATATATTCATTTGTATTAAGTAATTTCCTAAAAAGTCTATATTAAATTTTTGTTACAAATCATTTATAATTGGAGTAAAAAAGTTTTGGGTGTTTGATAAAAATTTTTTTGTGTGGTACATTTGGGTGTTTAGGATTGAGTCTGAAATCTGGATTGCAATATTCCATATGATATTTATATCCTTTAATGAAAATCAATGGTATTTCATTTCCATATATTCTTACTCCAATAGCATTGAGTAATTATTGCAATCCTCTTGTGCTCAAAGCTTTGTCGATAATGTAATGATTTGTTTCTTACTATGGAGATATTAGTTGATTTTTTTTAAATATTTTCTTGTTTTTCCTGTTTTGTACGCATAATGAAGGATTTTAAATAATATCAAAATACTAGCATCGGGAGTATGATTTATGCCTGAGAATTTGACTGAAATATGTTTCATTTTAGTAATATACTATCAAAGGTTGAAATGATGGATCGTTTTAATTGTTTATCCATAATATATTTACTATAAGCACCCATTGGGTCAGCGAATATTGCCTAAAAAATTAGGCTAAAAATGTACACTTTCTGCTAACCAAATATTGTACAACCAAGTTGATTGCTCACAGTAAGTGTTTATATGAGGCGTTCTTTGCACTATATTAATTCAATTAACATATATTAATATGCGAATAATTAAGTTTTCTTATAGCTTGGTCTGTAAGGAGTGTTTGTTATGTGTAAGAAACACATCTAGACCATTTCCCAAAATAAGTAATCTAACTTTAAACTGAGATCAAATACTGAACTCCCAGGCCTATGTGTTAGTGAGAAGTACTTTTATTTGTTAACTATTAGCAATGTTAATGATCAGACATACTTGTGCTACGCCTCATGTTTAATAGTGTCCAAAGTCGTCATAATCGATAGTATTACCTTGTTCTTATGTGTGAACGTGTATATTGTTTTCAGTTTATTTATTCTTTTTCCTAAGTAATCTTTATTTCAACGTGTCATGAAGGATTTACAGAAGCTTTCGTGTCTTTTTAAAAGAAGCTCTCTAAATGAATTGGTTCAAAGAAATTCTCAATTTCAATTTAGCTCTCTAATACTTCTTGACATGCCATGATCTAAAACAAAGGAACAAATAATGCTTTTGCATTAGAATAAAAGTAGAGTATTCAGGATATTGGGGTTATTTCATTTGACAGAAGAGAAATAAATAAAGCGTCAGTGGAATAGCGTGCCAAACTCTCTTCTGCTACGTGCCAATAAGAGACAATTATATTTGCATGATCACTTCACAAAATATTGCTTTTCAGAAAACAGAAAACAATTTTTTTGCACATGTCTTAGCATGCATTTAATTTTCATACAGAATTAGAATAATTAAGATAAAATTTTGTAATAGGGTTTTAAAAATGCAGTCCTCCTATTATTGTAATATTAGTATTAATCAATGCTATATTAGTTATAGAATCTGATTATCCTTTGCTTCGAGCAGATTGCATAAATCACTGGTAGTTAGTATATAGGTTTTAGTATCTTGTTTTAGAGTTATTATATAGTATTATTAACATTGTTGTGTTCAATCTCCTGTGCTCAAATGAAACTTTTGTATGTGAAAAAACACCTACTATTTCAAAAAATTAAAACTTTTTTTACTGGTTGATAAAATAAACTAATGATCCCTTTACTTCAGATTAATAACCCATATCTAATAATTAAAATAATAACTTCACAATAATAATGTATTTTTTTTTTATATGACCATCTTTTTAATTATAAATGATGGTTGTCATAGGTGATAATTGCTCAAGGTCTGTATTATCTTCAAGGTTTGTACAATGTGGAATGATCCATCAACGCAATGTTAGTGTCATTGTAAACACCAATATCCTTTATAGTCGTTATTCTACATACATTCTGTCCACGGATTCGCAATGTGATGTGTTAACTCCAAGTGTGCATTTGTACGTAGTGATATGTATTTTCGGCATATTAATTGCATATGTTATTCTGCCAATTGACAGCTGTAAAACCCTTTGATAGATATACGACAACAACTCGTATACAACAACTTTATGGACATCAATATATCGTCGGCATAAGTTCCCAAAAATTGTTTGTATATTTCAGTTGTTTTATTCTACACGGAAAGCATCTGTGACTGTAATCTATGTTATCGGAACGGTTGGAATTATTTATTGAGTTGAAAGCAAAGTCACTGTTGCTTCCAGTCAGGTACCCCAGATTCCCTGAGCGTTTAACAATGCTCAGATGAGATTAGTAACCCAAGACTTTTTTAAGGGTAATGATTAGCCAGTATAACCAAATGTTTCTTTCATCTCAAATTCCAAGAAATTTTAGTAAGCGACAGTCACAAAACTCTGTATTGACTTCTGTGTATCGAACCAGGATACCTGGAAATTCAAATAGTGCGGAAACGTATTGAAGTATGGCAATTAAATACTTAAATCTTAAACGATAAGCGACGTGAGATAAACTACTTATAGTCCTTCGAAAATTGGTTCTTTTCTAAATAAGGAAATAAGAGATGTTCTGCTCTGCTCAAAGGCTAAAGGGAATGATCCAATATCTGTTTGATCCAATGAAAATATTTTATCTGTTGAAATAGCTCACCACTCTGGAACCAATAAGAATCAAACATATTCTTTCATTTTCATCACCACTTATTACCTGATTGTGAGATTGTTTTTATTTCAGTACTGATTCAACTAAGCTGAGTCTACACATGATATGTCAAAGTACCTCTTTCATTGAAACTATGAACATTCAAGTAACATTCTTTTAAATTACCGCCGTCTGAGTTTTTATGAGTTCTTTTGTGTGGAAAACCATAAAAATAATTAAAAAATCTCCAGCTATTATAAGAGACTCAGAAGAAACACTTATTAAAATTAAATTGATTCTTGTCTACCTTATTCTCTCGAACCAAGCGCATATGCAGCAACATTGTTGATTATCAACCGTCTCTATACCAGTGCGCTTGGTTTCCCTCTCTTATCTCTCCTGAAGACAGTTCAATCCGAAAGTTAGGAAATGTAGGTCTGTGTTTTTAATTTTTCTACGTTTATTCATCTGCTTTGAACTTTATATATATATATATAAACTAGAATTTAAAAAAGAACACATAGAAAGGAAACCACTGAACTCACTACTATATTTAGATGTCCTCGTCTTCAGGAAAAGAAGTGAATCGCTCCAAAGGCTGATAACGACTCAATATTATATATATATATATATATATATATATATATATATATATATATATATTAAATTATATATATATATATATATATATTAAATTATATATATATATATATATATGATCAAACTACAATATCAAAATGTGGAAAAAAAGAATAAGATTGTTATTTTACTTTATTATTGTTTATATATATATAGTTCAAGATAGAAAAAGAAACATAGAAAATTTAAAATCGCACACTTACAGTCTCTAATTTTCGGTTTGAACCGTCTTCAGGAGAGATAAGAGAGGGAAACTAAGCGCACTGGTTCAGAGACGGTTGGAGACCAATAATGTTGCCGCAAGCGCGCCCGGTCACAGAGAATAAGGTAGACAGGAATCAATTATAATTAAATGAAATTAGTGGAATATGAACACATAATAAATAAATAAAAGAGAAAATTAAGGAATGAACTATGAAATTGATACATAAATAAATGTACGGACTTAGCTATGATAAAATAAAATAAAACTAAGAGTACAATTAATAATATTAAAGAAATAAAGTAATTTAATAATAAAAAAAAATTAAATAATAAAAAACAAGTAATTAAATAATACATGATAATTGATTATAAAATATGAAAATTGTATGTCCGTCTCTTATCTCTCCTGAAGACGGTTCAAACCGAAATTAGAGACTGTAATAAGAGACTGTAAGTGTGTGCTTTTAATTTTCTATCTTTCATTTTCTACATTGAACTATATTTGTCCGTTTCTGATCGTATTTTCAACGAAAATGTATTTATATATACAAAATGTTTACATAAATTGAATAAGCTCCAATCCAAGGCTTATTTGTTATTGTTACGTAGGTTTCCTTTTAGAAGCAATAAAACAAATTGATGGTCGGAGATTCAATTTTCCTACCATACATCTGAGGAATGCTACGTTCTATAGAGGACGACATTTTACTGTATCCTACAGCTAACTGAACTAACTAGTTAATTATACTTCAATTACAATCAAAAGCGAGTTCTTTAATTAGAATTAATAACGACTCTAATATCATGTTTTAAAATAAAAGTGAAGAAATTCATACCATATTAGTGAAATTTGGAAGGAAAATAAGATATTTGTATTTCAATGAGAGAGTTTGATCAAAAACTCATTATTTTTTACAAACTGTCCTTAGATATATTGTATTTACTGTTTAAATAGAGATAGAAGTACTCCATTCTAAATTATAGTTCATTAATATATGTAGGAAGAACTTACAACTTTTTGGTCCAGTGTAGTTGCAGTAAACAGTATATATAACTGTTTAAGATTTCACATAAACACGTGAAAGAACAATCAATGATCAAACCACAATATGAAAATGGGAAAACAAGACTAAGATTTTTTAACCGTAACAAGAGCGGTTTTCATCAGAGCAAAATGTATATATATATATATATAAAGATTTTACATAAATAAATTTTAAACGTGAAATAACAATCAATGATCAAACCACAATAAGAAATGGGAAAACAAGACTAAGATCTTTCAACCGTAACAAGCGGTCTTCGTCAGAGTCGAAAAACCCAACTGAAGGGGTTTTTGACTCTGACGAAGACCGCTTGTTACAGTTGAAAGATCTTAGTCTTGTTTTCCCATTTCTTATTGTGGTTTGATCTTATATATATATATATCAACCACAGCATTGTTTAGATGTAATAAACTATTAGTTTATGGTAATTACATTGAATCACTCAACTAACACATTGCTTCATAACTTCTGAGTGAAAGTCTATGTAACTATAACCTAATTATACTCATTAAATTATACTAGTGTAAAGAAGATGCATACAAGTCATGGATTGAAACTCATTCTAAAATTGAGAGTCTATGAATAAAATATATATAATATAATATAAAAAAAAAATATTTTTATTTGGAATGAAATTTTTAGACTTTTTGGAATTTTTTTATGGAGTAGTGAAATTGATGACTCTTTGTTTTTTCATAAAAATGCAGCTGAAAGAAAGACGTTTCATAACATTTCAGCACCGAAGATATTGCAGGTGATCATTTCTGCTGTTGTTCTATTACCCGTGTGTCTGTTTAGTTTATTAAGGATAATAATTATACATCTTTCATTATTGTTATGATAGCACAAAACCATTATTATACCATTATACATATTATACATATTATAATATATGTAACCATAGTATAATATAAGAAACCATTGGTTTCTTTTCTGCAAATTACATTTTTGTAATAGTAGATTTGTGACTTTCTCATGTTGTACCATAAGAATCAAGTGTTTAATAGTTCGTTCGTGGCATCATTGAATATAAGTGTTACAACATTTGCACTTTAGTTGTTTACCTAAAAAACGCCAAGAAAATTTCCATATCTTTGATATTTTTAGCTTAATATTTTCAATAAAAGCTATTTGGACATCTACTAGCTTTTTTTTTCAGAAAGGTATAAGGTATTGCTTTTGAATGATTTATATTCAAATATTTTCTTTTACACATTTTTTAATAATTTTGTGGGTTTTACATAAACTTGTACTTATTAGCATCTAGCGCTAAACTTCTTGCAATAACAGTTTAATTTATCTATCGTTGTATGTAGCAAATTTATTTAGAGATTTCAGTACTTGATCTACAACTAATACCCTCTATAATAGCAACGGGACACCGCTATAAGGAAAGCCTTTCCTAGTCGTAATAACAGCTGTGCTAGATCAAACACTTATATTAATTATTCTTGCATTAGATTGTTGTAATCTATTACATAGTTCTTAGGCTAATGCGTCTATATATTAGTTCTAATTTAATGGATTCAAGGCATGATATCAAAAGCTCTTCAATATCCATGAATTAGTCTAGCGTGATTCCTTTAATAATTAAACAGATTTTTACCTTGTTAGACAAATTTTTCAAACTTACTGTTGATTTGCGCTATTAAAATGGTTTTTTTTTTGTTATGGATATACTTGCTTACTGAAAAAATAAAAAATTTTGGTGTAATATTTATCTGGCAATTACACTTGCAAATTAACTAGTATATTATTATTAATATCTGTGTGACTTCTAGTGTGTTCACAAGCTTTTGGCCACGAACATACCCACATACACAGTCAGACTATAAAATTAAATTCAACTCGATTGTAAATCCCACATAATCTCAAAAAAAAGTTTTCCACAATTACTATGAATTATTCTAGTATAATCGTGTTTCACATATCTGGTCTACTAATTGAAATTTAACGTTATTAACAATGAACCAATCACAGTCTGCCAAGCACAACCTTTTATTAGAAAGGTTACTGAAGAAAAAAAGAGCTACTGAGAGAGAGATAGGGTGAGATACAGAGAACCAGAGACATCGAGGGAGAGAGCGACAGATAATGCACCTTTGTCTATAAATCCTGAAGGATCAACATCGGCAGACATATATGCCAGTAGTTTACTGATTAAACTTCTTCAATTTCTCGAGTTTGACGTTTCCTAAAACACGCATCACCTGTCGTAAAGCAGAATCAGAGCCCATCACAGAAAATTTAAATTATGTATAACACACTCAAGGGTGTTATATCAGATGAAAATAATTGTGAGAGGACTGGAGATCTAAATCAATTGGAGCAGATAAACTAACCAAACGCTCAAGGACAAATTAATCCCTTTACAACTTGGCACTAACAATATAGTCTTCATACCTCTTCATACGAAATTAATTCATTCCGGAAGTGGTTTCGTAAGATGAGTTTTTTGTAACACGAATCGCTTATTACATGTAAATAGCCTAATGCGTTCTAAGTCCCAATACTGACCCCAAAACACACTTGATAAATTAAAATAATCAATATATGTTATAACCAATATAATTATTGTTATGCACATTATAATTGTAATAAGTAAGGAGATAAATTATAAAATTTATTAATAATATTTAAAGTCATTTACATATAATTATCTTTGAGCGGCTGGGTGGCTCACGGTGGTTGAACGTTTCCTAACTGCAAAATCTACACGTATGCACTGTACGAACAAACGCGCACAACTTACTGTTTAACCAAAATTATGAAGTGAATAGAGAGTTTTTTTTAACTCTTATGACATATATAATTTTTTATCTTTCTAGAACTTTTATTCATATTTTTTTTTAACTTCAGAACGTCTATTACTTTTCTACTTTTCTAATTTACAGTTTCTTTTGCATTTCATTTATCACTTGTTTTAACTGTTATCGTCAGAGATAAGTTCCTTCATGTCCAAGGGAATGCCCATATCTTGATTGGTGGGGTGGGGAGGGGGTCGCAATGTGATAACAAGTAGAGAGAGTCACTCTCCAACAAGATAAAACGAGATATCTGTGTCAATAAAAATCCCGAGATTTTGGGAAAATACCAAGAATGAAAACCTTATATTTTAGTGATATGTTGAAGTCTGAGATCTGAGGAAACGAGCCAGCACATTGATAGTTTGGTCTTTGTATGAAGAGCTATCACTGTACTTCTAACTGAAACAGCCAGTCTAATATGACAAAGCCATCTACAGATATCAGCGTGAAAACATTGTGAGCTCTGAAGTCACACAATTTTCAAAATATATATGATTGATAACTGAAAATGTTTAATGTGTTTAATATAATTTTAAGTAGTATATGATATAGAAAAAAAATTAAGAAAATTTAAACTTCAAGGAAATAAACATTCTTTTCTATAAAATGTATTTCCTATGTTCAATGACCTTGCCTATGAGGTAAAAGTAAAGCATAGAAAACAAACATCTGAATGCATTTCAATAAAAAAATGTCAAATGTCAAAAGATGGTATCTGCAGGTAAAAAATGTATCAAATTATAAAAGAGCTATTTTTTACATTATTCTTTTTTATTTTATTTTTATGGTTTCCTAAGATATTTTAGGTATAAATTAAACGTCAGAAGTAATTAGAATTCGAACTTGTCATTATTAAATTGAACTACTCGATTAGTGATTTTGAATAGACATACGTCAGGAGTAAATAATTATTTTTCAGACATAAAAATTGTCAATGTGTTATTTAAAAAGAAATTCATTTTATAAACATTATTATTTCAATGATAATTATTAAAAGCACTAGAGAATGTTTATATTTAAACATGATCCAATACAATTATAGTGATTCACGGTGGATAACAAATGTCGCAAGCTAGCTTTGCAAGGGTGTGTTACAAAGCTCCTGGGACCAGTAGAGTCCCGTGAGACCTAACTTTGTTTAGACTAATTCAAACTGACTCTCCGATGGCCAGATTAGTTGCCAACTCGCCTCGTCGACTCCCAATATCATTGTTAGAATACAGAGATTGCTCCGTTCGTCCAGCAAATTATTCCTTCACAGTAAACAAATAACAAAAACAGTTTTCATTAACGCAGTGTATACCGATCCCATTTATTCATAGTGATTATGGGCAATTAAATTCTAAACAAAAAAGTTTTAAAAAAATGATTGAAAGTTTCTATTTTTAAACGTAATTTTAATTTACGTTTGAAGAAAATGACCTAATCACAAAACGTCTTTGAAAAAGATATAACTAATATCAATTTGAACTACTATTGTACACATCCTAAGAAAGGATTGGATAGGTCACAGTCCATTGAAGTGTTAATTCAATGTTAGCATTTAGTCCACATCGGTGGTTCCACTTATTTTGCTAGGTTGAACACATAGCTAAACTTTACGTTCTAAGTTGTCCATTCAAAGTAGGTTGGAAGAAATTAACACCGGTCAATATTGCGTGTCCGGGAATTTCACTCATTCACTTGTCAACTTGATACACCTATTCTCATGACTAAGTCGTTTACAAGTAATTAAGCCTTTATTTATTTATAATAATTTAGCCTTATTATAATTTAAAATCATATTGTTAAATGAGGGCTGTAGTAATATATTTGAGCCTCATTGTTAAAGATATTTAACCATTAGCTTTATTTATAAATAAACCTCGAGAAGTTCATTAAATACTTTTCGCTAAGTGACAAGTATTTTATCAATCTCTTACCACTACACAATTGAATCCTTTACACACTTAAAAGTAGTTTTTAGTGTAAATACCAGTCTTTTTGAATGTATATACTTTTGGAAAAACCGGTATAAATTGTTCCAGATGAAAAATAGAAATAGTCATACAAGTAGTGATGCAGGCCGACGAAGAAATCACTGCTGTGACGCATGAATTTGTACAGGCAATGCATGAAAAGATCTATCATGAATTAATACACTAGTATTACCTGTCAGTTTATTTACCGTCTTCTTTTGGCAGAAAGTTTGGATACAAACTCTTATAAATATTCAACTGGTGCTTTTAGTTTCGCCAGAGTGTTCATTGCTACTGTGGTGTACACACAGAACCATGTGACATTGGGATTATGAGAGCACACATCTATTACATGATATAGTTTTCTAGAAAAAGCTCTCGTTTTTACTTTACTATAAGTAAAGTATAGTGATCGTGAAAAAATTCGATCTCGAGATTTTGACGGAATTACATGTTTTGAGGTCCCAGAAGTCGTTTTATGAGGTTTTTACGATGATGTCTGTGTGTGTGTGGGTGGGTGGGTGGGTGGGTGCGTGGGTGGGTGCGTGTGTTAGCATTGCTTGTTACCACGCTACGGTCCAGAATCTTTGATGGATCAAGTTGATATTTTACACAAAAATGGGCCCCATTTAGACGAAGATCCCTATTGTTTGGGAAGAATTATGCATGATGGGAAAGTCACTTTTATTGCCAAAAACCGTTTTTTTGAAAACATTTATTTCTCCTAAACTGATAACCCTAGAGTTTTGAAATTTTGACATTATCTTTGAAGTTACAAATGCAACAAACGAAAAATATATTCAGAATTTTAAGACAACAGGAAATATTTTTTTTCAATAAAATGTAAAAATTTTGACTTATAATTCAATCTCAAACCTTGTGAGAGCGATACAAGCCATACTGTTTGACGGACAAGAATGAAACTATGCCTACAAATAGAACATTATATGGAGAATGAGTTGAGATATTGTTTTTTGAAATTACTTTCGCTAAAGGGGCGTTCCGTACGATTTGTGTTTTCAGAAAATGATTTTTTGACGCTAAACGGCTCGTTAAAAAAAAATGAAAATTTGACCAAAAATGGAACAAAAAATTAGCAATTCACAAAAAAAAATTCATGAAGTTTCAATTACGGGAAAGAGCAATAACGATATAAAAACTGTTTGTTTATTCTGGACTAAGAGATCACCTGCTATACTTGTCGAATTTTTTGTATTTTTTTACATTGGTTACATTGACTTAGAAATTTTTTGAGCGAATCCACTGAGATAAAATTGATGTTTCTAATGGAAAAATGAAAATATATTATTGACTTATAAGAGATATAAGAGGAATAATATTGTGCAGGTAAATGATAACACTCATTAAAAAAAAAATTCGTATATATGTTATTTGACAAAGGGGAAGGAAAATGATCTTATTAAATACTAAGAAGCCATAAAATTCCCAGTATAATAATTCTGTTAAAAACCAAAAATGTAAAAGATAATTCAAAATTGAAATCTTTCGTTTAGAGATTAATAACTGTAATTATCGTACATCTTTAATTAACAAATCACCTGAAAACAACATTTTCTTCGCTGTTTAAGAAGTTTTTCAGAGAAAAAAAGAGTATTTTACTGTTTCAAATTTGAAAATTTTACATTAATATTCAATGTAGAAGGATGTCAAGTAAACGATGTAAGAAATCTACTGGCTATTTGAACAATAGCCATGTTCTCTTGTAGGATACTATTTCGTTTCAAGAAATGTTCACTTTGGTTTTTCAAAAATGTTATTACTGCTGTAGTTATACTAATGAAATTATTTGCAAATAATAAATTATTTGTGATGTACAAAAATAAGCTTATAAATTGATATGTCCTTCAATCACTATCTGTACTACCTCAGGAATGACTGGCTAATAATTATATCCCATTTAGATGTTTACGTTATGCTTAAATGAGACGTTATGTTTTATATACTCAAGAAATTTGACATTAAGTTACTTATAGTAAAGTAGAGTGTAGGCCACTCCAGATTTTTTTCTTTACAGCTGTGGTTTCTAATTAAGGTTAAAAAAGCTTACACGGACTGAACTTACATTGGCAAGAAAAAAGCTCAAAAGGATGATTTTACTGAAAGTCCCAATTGTACAAGGGATTGGGGAATTATATTGTCCACTCTCGCTCATTTCTTAGTGTTGATGTTTTCACATACAAGAGTTCAGAGAATTAGAAAATTTGAAGAAATATTTTTCCTAAAGCTTTTCTGTTGAGTACTTTTGCCAGAAGCAGAAGTATCCACTTATTTTGTCGCTTGATTCCCCCTATTGTTACCTCCTACGTGCAGCTTTACTACAACTTTGGGATGTGACTTGAAAATAGTTCTTTTCAGACACCTTCGACTTGAAATGACTCACTGTCAAGGACAGATGTCAGCTAAATTAAAGTGTGCAATATTTTAGAAAATAATTATTTATATCATAAAAGACCATTCTGTTACAAAATATATGTATATAATACATATTATTAAACCAAATTTTGCCTGTTGTAAAACTAACTTAATCAGTTTTACAAATATCTGCTTGTGAGTAAAAGTGAGAAAAGACATAAATGGTTATTTGAAAAAAAAAGCGCTGCAATAAAAGGACTGAAATTCGGGGTAATTGCGACTGATTAAGTAGCAGAAATTAGTAATTTGCACTTTGTCAGTATCATAAACGTAAGACTACAAACAAACAGCACATATTTAATAGCGGTTTACATAAATTTAATACCTTATACCTGTCAATAAGTTTGTTTATAAGATGTTTAACTACAAATACATCCTTAAAACTTCATGAATAATGAAAATAGCTAGTTCTTGATTGTGGTAGTCGTCCTGTGGCAGAGATGAAATTTATAATTTAATAATGAAGGAACTGCATATGACTGCCATAGGGTTCACTTTGCTCAAAATTTCGCTGCCGTTTAGAAACCATATTTCCAGTTAACTAAATTGACGGAACAGTTTTTAAGGCAAAGTTGTGCTTTATTTATCAGGCTAATCTGAAGCATTAGGCAAATAAAATCGTCACCTCTGAAAATTATTCTTCATTAGCTGACATTTTCTTAAAGACTTACCACTTGTTTCTTCTACCAGTCTGACTCAAATGCTCCAGGTATCAGTAAAGTGTTTATTTAACTACTAAGAAGAAATTAATCACTAATGTAAGAGCAATTTTATCCAAATTTTATTTGACTCTAAATTTAAATGATTAACATTACATTTATAATTTATCCTTAATCTTACAAGTCATACAAAAGTGTTTCTGAATCGAAGATTATAATCATTCCATATATGTATTCTGTATTTCTTTCGCATGAATTCATGGTTTACTAACAGGAATGAATATACTCTATTACAGAGACTCATATGAAATCACTAAGTACCTGCATTGGGAGAGAACAATACAAAGGGTATTTCATTAGGAATTCAATAAAGAGCAATGGATACAGTTTCAATTAACTTTTGCATACAACCCAATGAAACAATCCAAATCCACATTGCAACAAGACATTCATTTGATTCCAATTCAAAATAAATTATCAATTAGTTAAACATTTTCCTTCTATAAAATTTTAAAATTATAAATAGTTTAGTAATTTGAGTTAATAATTAGTTTAGTTTGCTTGTTTTATAAATACCATTTTCCAATACTGATAAAATAAAAGGATATCTTTTGTGTTGTCTATAAAAAAATAATTATCAGGCCTAGAGAACTGAGTAACTAGTTTTTGACTAGATAATTACTAATGCGCTAAATGAAATAAATTATCTTTTCTTGATTGATCCGACATTATGTTTAGTCAGAAGTCATCTAAACCAAATGAGTTGACCGTATATTAGTCTTATTTCTTTTTTAAAACAAGCATTTAGATTTTGAAGGTGCATATGGACTTGAAAACTAACTATGGTGGCACTTGTAAACTCAGAAACAAAACCGTAATGGATGGGCAGGAGTTATCTAAATGTTTCATGGAAGCCAAATAAATGTTCACAATCGATTATTATGGGTTATAGATACAATTTTTGAGATAATAAGAAATATTTGCTACTTAAATTTATGAAACGTGGTATTCTACTTACTTGAAATATCTACTGCAAAACTTTGAAGAAACTTAAGCCAACCATAACTTAAATGGAATTCAAAACAAACATCTCATCATGTTTATGTTTGAAGTTGCTTAATTAGCCAATACACTTCAAATGCTTCTTCCTAAAAGTTCATCTATTTACAAAAAAAATAAATTTGAAATTTATGTTGTGTTTTAATTAATAATTGCATGAAATTAATACTTATAATGTTCTGTAGACAATTTTTATCAGGTGGTAAGGGCTACCGAATGGAGTATTATAGTGTTTGATGTCTCATAAATATCGTTCTGTTTCCAACTGGGCAAGATTTACGGATCACACTCTCATTGTTACACCCAAGGTGGACCACGCAGAGACAGTTTTCATGGGCAAATGACACTCACGCACACGCATACAAAATATATAATCCAATTGACTATCGTTCTTGAGAAAGATAAGCATAAACCAGTCTCTTGACAGTGATTGTATGTATGTGAGGTTCGATTTTCAATACCAACCCGGTTGCACCAACCTATGATAAGTTCCATTGAAAAGTATTGAAAAAAGGAAACAGTACCTGAGAAAAAAAAGATCAGAGTATTCCTCATAGGAGAAGTTTGTATTCGAACTGGAACGCCTTGATTAATCATCGCACCTCCGTTTTCCGACTCAATGAAACTGTACTGCCTGAATGAGAGATAAAAATGTCATTGTGTCTGTCCAGAGAAATAAAAACCAGAAAGCTTAAAATTTCCCACCCTGGATAAGTTATGATAAGTGGAATTAATTCATAATCCTAGCTGAGGAGGAATGATTGGTCTAAAATCTTTCACCATCTCGATAAGAGATCAAATCAATGTTCTTTACTATTTCTGTTTCCTCTGTAGCGATAAAGCATTATATCAAAGAAAATGGTAAATGAAATAATGTTTCACAATATATTTTTATTACCCTATGATATCCAATTAATAATGGGATTGAAATTACTACTCAAAATGTTCTGTATAAAATTTTAATGACTTAGAGACTTGCGTTGTTGTGATTAGATGTATCTATATTATCACCAAGATTATAAATGAGTTTAAGAAGTGGTTCCAATTGCCTTTTTCCACACAGTTCATATTTATTGTTTTTAAAAATTTCAAGCTGCCAAATATAAAAGTTATAAATTATACTGAAAAACCGGCTTCAATTTAATTTCAGTATGCAAAATTGACTCATTAATAATATTTTCTTTTCTCAATGCATATTTATAACCTTATGACAGAGTACAGCATGCAGGAAAACCTAGCACTTGTTGAGAGCAAATTGGATTTATTTGATTTTTGACAAAGGGAAAAAGAAGTTATTTTAAAAAAAAACATGTGATTAAATTCCGAGTATAACCATTTCGTAAAAGGTCTAAGTGTAAAATAAATTCAAAATTGAAAATATTTTTCGAAAAATTTGTTGCATAATCAAATTTTTTCCTTCAATCAAATTAAATTTGCTGTCAGATAAATGATTCAATATTTTTGTATTTATTAAGACACTTGGTTTTATGAGTTTAAAATCAAATGAAATTATTACATTCTTCAGAAAATAAATATCATTTGGCGTCATATATGGGGCTGGTATTCATTTTGAGTAGGTTAGGTTGCAGTGGTAGTACCACAAGGGAACACACGTAGGCCGAGCATTGGCCCTTTGTGATACCACACAATGAAGATTGATTCTACAGTGGGAGTTCTAAATTTTGCCAAACTCAAGTGTATTTAGAGTGGGGATCTTTAATGAGTATCTGACATCGTACAGGCAAGGGACCAACGGTTTAACATCCTTTTCCGAGGGACAACATGCTCAGATTTATTCTCCTCCCGCGTGAATAAATAACTAATCGAGGGACAGTTAGGGATCGAACTCCGGTCCTATCAGTTCAGAGGTGGGCACAGAACCACTGAGCTGGACTAGCCTCCTTCATTTTGAGTAAAGAACGTGGAAAAAAAACTTTTAAAATTTTGTAAAATTTTAACTTTAGTAATAATGTCACGTTCTTAGGTGACCGTAACTACAATAACAAACAAACAATTTAGTGTGTACTTATTTAAGTCAACATAAGTTATATTCATTATTTGAACGACACGTAGTAACAAGTAATTGAAATAACCATATATCATTTATTCTAGACGTAAACATTCAGCCGGAGTTAATGAAACTTACTTACCGATCCGAAACTAATATACGTAATATTAGATCAACTGGAATACAAACATATATGTGATATTGAACCGATTGGAATAGAAAGTTCAATTCTCAATCATGTCCAATATTTAGAGCAACTGAATGTATCTAATTCATAACGGTTATAAAATAAAAAAAATAAAAAAAATTGTCAAAAAGTTTGATATTATATTTACTTATATAATAAAGTAAAAGTGAGTCCAGACCTTTCCAGATTTTTATATTACAATGTGAACAGTCGTATATGTAGGATGGGATATATATATATATATAAAATAAAACATTAATAGTTCGACCTATATGTTGTTTAGATACAATGCTCTTCTTATATTATTTTACAAGGGACCTCATTATAACACAAATGGTCACCTGGATTCTGGAAACAAGGTGATAAGAAGTAAAAATTTGGAAATGTTGGAACCGAACAAACATCTGCCAACATGGTCAGCTTTTACAAAAAGCTGTAAATTTTTTACAGACGAATAAATACTGACGAATAAATAAAGAAGAAAGCAGCCAAAAGGTGGCAGGGATAACTGCGTTGAATATAACATAAAAGTTTATTCCAACTAGACTTGCATTTGAAAAAATTATTTCTTCAAAGGAAGAATTTCAAAAAATATGTAAAACATCTATTAGAAATTGGTTTACTTAACTACTATGAATGGAAACTGTTTGACGTCACGTGAAGAATGTAGACACTCTGCATAGAAGAGATAAAAACCATTGATCACGTTTTATCTAAATGCCGGTCAATCTTCTTGGAGAGCATTGTTGTCAAATTATACTTAAAACTATAGGAGAACTGTAATGTCAAGGGAGTGCTCCAAGATTGATTATTTATGACTGTGCATGCCATAACTTAGGGTCTGACAAGGTTATGACCTATTTTTCTGGTTCTATACTGCGGTATTTGAGAGCTGTCATTATAGCATGTAGTATAGTATTATGGGTACTTCCTTCTATTAATAAGGTTCATAACTTTGTAGTGGTATATAATACATCAGAAGTAGCTTGATTATCGGAATCATCAGTAAAAAGAAGCCAATGACTGATAAATGTACACATAAACTCCCAAAAGCTTCTCTATACACTTTTAGTGAAGTTATGCTTTTTTCCATATTTTTCTAGTAGAGCATGAACAATGAGTTTTGGGTATGTCCAAGGTGAGCTAAAAGGGGTCTTAAATATATGTTTTTCAGAGACAGTTTCTTCTTTATTTTCATCTATAGCTGTGCGGCATGACAACATCCATTGGGCATTTAGCTTCATAGGGATTTGTTCTATATTGTTTATTATTAAACTACAGACCCAAGTCTCATACACCTGTGGTAACTTGTCTTCTATTATTCTATCTTCAGATGTTATGAACATCAACATTAGATTAAGGTTATTGTGTGACCTTTATAATTGTCATACAAGACGTATATTTTACTTTTCTGGATTTCAAGGAAGACTGCCAAAAATTTTTGATTGGTAGTGACAATTGCATTATTTCTCATAGTGTTGAAAGGGTTCTGCTATTCTATGTAGAGTGGGTTTCCTCGTACGATATTATAAATTGAATAAGTTTACAGGTAAGAAGACAATGTCCTTCTAGAAATTTCTGATACATTTTAAAATTTCTTCTTTGAAGATTTATTAGTTTCTATTTAAATTTAACTGAATTAGTCTGAGCTTTTTGGAATAAACTAAACCTAGTTGTTATAGCTATCTTTCACCTAGGTTCTTTGTTTCTTATAATTAATTGCATCCTTCTGAAGTGTGTTGTGCAACAAGATACCAGGCTTCAGATAGTTTGTTTGGTTTCAATATTTTTTAATCTGCCTATTGCTTCATTCCGCTGTATTTCTTTCTGCCAACATATCCTCACGAGAATTAACTCATTGTTACTGGTTTTATTTTTGAATTTCAACCTTTAGTACAAGGAAAGAGTTTATTTCCTGATATCAGTAAACTTCCAATTAAACTTATCAGTTCAAATCACTTAGTCCCTGGAAAATATTCCATAATTGCATACTTTGTAGTTGATGTTCATTAATTCTGTTAAATCTGTTAATATTCTGTTAATTAATTCTGTTAACATTCTATTTTGTGTAGTAAAATATTTAATTGTACTACACAGTCCACTGAAAATGTCCATATTCTTGTTCAATATATATATGTGGAGACGTCTTGTAACGTAACACATTTTGTACACAGTATAACTATCACGGTGTATATACTAATATATATATATATATATATATATATTATATGAAAGTATAAGCCACAAGGAAAAGTAAAAAAAAACACAGAAAATATGCTCTGAGACCTTTCAAATTTATGTCATCAGAGAACAACTGAGTTATGTAAGAATAACTATTTCATCAGTTGCTCTCTGATGACATAAGTTTGAAAGGTCTCAGAGCACATTTTCTGTATTTTTTTACTTTTCCTTGTAGCTTATACTTTCATTAGTTTTCATCACGTGTTTATTGAAATTATTTAGTGTATATATATATATATATATATATATGGCTTAAAGGTGTCGTATTTCTGAAGCTAGACCAAACATCGATAAAAAAGAAAAATATGGTTATATATATAATAATCAATGATCAAACCATAATATGAAATGTGGAAAAAAGACTAAGATCTTTCAACAGTAAAAAGCGGTCTTCGTCAGAGTCAAACATCCAACTCATCTTAGTATTTTTTCCCCAGTTCATATTGTAGTTTGATAAACGTGATATTGTTATTTCACGTGCTTATGTGAAATCTTGTATATATATATATATATATATATATATTAAACTGATATAAAACAAAAACTGCGTGCTTACGAACGTCGATATTATCTTCCAATGTTGACGTTTAGGATGTTGTGGGAGTTATTACAAAATACTATAAAATAACTTGATATCCCTTTTGATGCCTCTCCAAAATGTATCTAACAACTTCGAGAAGTCGCGTAAGTCAGCGATTGACTGTTGCCCAGATATTGCAATCCCCTGTTCAGGATCTGGAGGGTCACAATTATAGTTAGATATCAACAATAGAAATTTGAACAAAGCACTAATGGAATCACTTCATATTCCAATGAACTAAAAATAAAAGTTATCGTGGAATAATTATGGCTATGTAAAGTACTTCTCATTTAAATTGGCTAAAAGTTGTTTAATGCATTCATGAAATATCTGACAATAATAGTAGAGTGGAGAAAATATTTTTGACTCAACTATAGGTAGAAAATCAATTCCAGTTCCAATAGAATAAATAAGTATGTAATACCACCGGTACATTACTATGTTTACCATTGATGTATTGGATACATTACACTTAGTAACTACATTACATGTAGTTTAATGAATGAGATACATTACACTATTTGATACATGTGGACAAGTTGAGGCTAGTATTTAATTTATGAAATGTTGAATAGTTTGTATTTGTTTACCCTTTTTGCGAGCAATTAATGTACTTGATTTTGAATATAGACATTAAATGAAAAACTAGTTAACCCAAGATATATGGAGAAAAGGGTATTATACAAATAGGTTGTATGGTAATTTTGTTAATAAATTTCCTAATTATTCTTATGTAAATGATTTTCTTGTTAAAGTAATTAATTTTGTGTTTAAATCAAGAAAAGATTATGTACATCCCTTTAGTGCTAATTGGTGTTGATTGCCCTTTGATCTTTGAAATATGCTAATTAGTTTTTGGTGTTAACGTCAGAGGTCACGTCATGGAGGTAATTAAGGGAGGAATGAGAAGAGATCGAGGCGTCTGGCACAGAGCCGCTGCCTACTCGCACTGCTTGTTTCCACAAGTCGCAGACTCACTCTTACCTCTATACACCAGTCAGTTATGTGTCTCTAAAACGACAGCTTATTCTTCAAGGATTTGCTCTCTGATAATTTAAACCAGATTATCAAGGGTTCAAAGTATTATGTTGCAAACATGTTGATATGATCCATTAAAGCTGCTAATTGAACGTCACGCTACTTGAATGCTCTCAAATCGTCTCTATTTTATTCAATTGAATGCGCCTGCTTGATATTGGTACTAAATCTAATTATTTAATCCAATGATCTTATTAACCTACTTGAAGTGCATTTATTTCGGGATGTTTGTTCTATTATTCTCAATATCTGAGACTGACGTTTCACCTTATTTGATATAAGCTAAGTAAAACACGACAAACATTTTATCGATTTCAATTTTACGGAACTATGTGTATGTTTACTATTTTATGTTTATTATTTTTATTTTAACCTTTTCCTATTTTCTTCATAATTGTTTTATCGTTGCATCTGTCATTTGATGCAGCAGTTCTCTGATGCTTAGTTTATTTTTAGTAACTAACCTAGTTTTGGCATATATTTTAGGATAATCTAATTACGAATTTTATTATATGAATTTCAGCCTTGATTGTGGCTACTTATGGCAGGTGTTTAGAAATATTGAAAATGTTTTCTGGAATACCTCCTGTCCTTTGTCATTAATTTTTAACCCCCATATATACCAAGTAAAAACAAATGACCTTTCTAATAATTAATACGTTTCAAGTTTGGGTTGTCATTTATGGTCCTTAGCTGCTCATTATATAGTTTTCTTTAACAGACACTATACCTTGTAACATATTAGGAATGTGTTTTTAGGTATTAGGGCTTGTTTAGTTACCTTTTCCAATGACATATGGATTCCACACCAACGATGCATATGATAAGATCTTGGCGTGCTTGAGAACGGCATAAGGGCCATTTTAGCTGACATTATACCTAGACCCTTCTGATTTATAAACGCCTAATAGTGTAGCATTTAATATTATGGTGACGTTTTTCATAAACAGATTGAAAACTACCCATATATTATTTAATATGATTTCTGTATATTCATATTGATTTGAATTTAATAGAATATTAAAAATGATTGAGGACTGAGAGCAAGTTGTAAGGAATTTCTAAAAAACAACAGTGAAAGAACTATCAGAAACTAAATTTGAAATGTAGTTGTATTTACTGTTATTATTAGATGAACAATCTGTTTTATTAGATACTTAGAAGTTAATTATGAATGTTACAGTTGTTTAGTGTGCATTGTACTAAAGTATGAATTGCTACAGTTCCTCAGGGATGAAGAGGCTACGGTATGCTTATAGAATGTTGCTAAGTTGTGGCTGATAAAGACATTAACAAGCAGGGGCTGCCTAATGACCAGCACCCTATCAATATTAGATGGGGTTGTGTGTGCCACACCTGGCACCTACATCATCTTCCCTACCCCACTTTAGCTTGCACCATAATGCAAAGAAAAACTTGTATTATTAATTATTCTCCATCAATTATTGAGTACCAACTACTTGCTAACTTTCCTATTTACAGAGCTGCTATCATTTCAACTTAGTGTAATGAATAGAACAAGTTTGCAATAACCCTCGCAAAAACATTTGTTTCATAGATCAAATTCATAGTATACACAAAAATAACACTATCAAACAAAAAAACTAAAAATTGCTGGTAAAATTTCTTCATAGAAGTCTATTTCGTGTTGCACAATGTTTTTCTAGGCAGAATTTTTTGTCTTATAAATTTTTATCTTTAAAGAAATATTTTTTTTAATTATTATGGACCTAATATTAGTTTCAATGTACATTATTATGAACAATGTATGTTCTTTTAATGCAGCCTTTTTGTGTTACAAGTACAAATTATTGGAAGCCATGAATGAATTATGATGACGAAGCACAGATAACGAGATTTATGTGTAACGTAATTGCATGAGTACTTCGGACAGACACTTAAATCAATCATTGCTTTATTGTAAATTAAAATAATGGTTTAATAATTGTAAAAATATAAATGAACATTTATGGTTTACACAGATATAAATGTAGTACATATGGTAAGAAATAACAAGATTTCACAATAAGCATGTGAAATAAAAATCAACGTCCAAACTAAGATCTTTAAACAAAAACAAAAGGTCTTCGTCAGAGTCAAACTGATAGAGAGTCTAGCAGTATCTGTTAGACTCTGACGAAGATAAATTGCTTGGTTTGAAAGATCTTTTTAATTTTTCTAATTTCTTACTTTGTTTAGATATTGATTGTAGGATGTATAATACCGGCACTTATTATAATGTCGGCCAACTCATTTAAGCGATTAATTTCCCTACTCCAAATGCAGATGATTTTTTGCTGCAGATTTTTCTTTTCATAAAAAAACGAATTTTTGGCATTGTGTAGGTATTGAAGTCCCCTGAATAAATTTTTCATTATTTCTGCCCATCTAAGGTGGCTAAATCAGTCACACAATTTGAGAAATCGTAATTATGTTTGAAAGTTTTATAGGTTTTGGAATGGTAAGGTGTCTAATTTATTAAGGGAATTTTGATACATAGAACAGATAAAGTACAATTTCTTATGTCAAATATGCTTTCGAATTCAAATTCATCTTTCTGGCACATTTATGTTTTTTTATACCACAACGCAAATGGATATTTGTTGTGTTGTGATACCATTGGTCTTATCACAACAGTAATAATACTCCTGAAGTCCAAATGTGATGACTTAGTTTTAAGATCTTGTGTCTCTTTTCAAAGAATGTATGACATCAAAATATTTTGTACCATCAGAAAATTAATCTGTTACACGAGTTTTCAATTTTAGTTACTCTAAATATCTTCTAGAAAGCATGGGCTGATATTTTTAAAAAATATTCACAGATACTTTCAATCACTTTGAGGAAATGGTGTTGGAACCTTTTTGGATTAATTTATATCCCAATCTTTCTCCTATTCCTATGTTTAAACAAGTACTGGAACATGATGCATACTCGTAATGGCAATACTGTCAAGTACTGTTCTTCTAGAAAGATGGTGGTCATTGCGCGTCATAGCCTTCATTATTTGGAGTATCAAGCAGGCCACCTACAACTGATGACTGCATTAGGAGGTGGAGCGCATCTTCATGAGCACAGTGCTTAGTGTTAACTTAGTTGTGGCATATTCAATACACATACTAATTATTCTTCTATTTTTTAAATGTAATATATTCTATAGTTTGAGAATTATTTCTTGTGTTTACTAGTGCTAGTACTGATCAATACAAAAGTTTCTATCATAGCATAATATACAAAATATATTTCTATCATACTAAAGTTTACATGTCTAACAAGCAAGTCAAACTGATTTCTTTGAGACAATATTTCTATTATGTTAACGAAATAGATTTGATTATTTCGTTCATTTTATTCTTTCAAAATCTATATTGTTAGTGAGATAAAACTTGAAATCATTGATCTAGAACAGTCTGATATATAATAATTTAATTGAGCTATATACAATATAATATACTTGACTTTTGTAGTTTAGTATTTTGTAATAATGAGATATTTGTGGCTTAAATTTTTTTTTCTTGAATAAGGTCTAAGGGCTCTTTAGGGCTCTTTATTATCCATTACCAATTTTTCAATAATTTGAAGATCATGTGGCATAAACACAAAAGTTGTACTAACAAGAATTCATCTTCTTATTATAAAACATGGTCAAAAGCAGATAATTGCACATCGTTACATTCATTACATCGGTTATTCAACATGTTAAAAAAAACTAATCACCGCCAATACAAGGGATTTCACGACTTCCTGAGACTAGCCTCTAGTATTCACAACTTCAGAAGTGCTACTTGAGTATTTACACTAATTATTCGTTGGTTAAATTGTTTTAATATATAGTTCTTGAATTAAAACCTCTAGATATTATTTCTGATTCACTATATTTTCAACAATGTTATCAAAAGTTTCTTTAATACTGTAAAAGCAGCTCTATGACTTAGGAAGTTGTATCTTGTGAACGAATATTTACAATAATGCCTAATATCCTTTGTAGATATAGTTTATTTCTATACATTAAAATGGCATGGCTTGAAACAATCTTTCAGAATCAATTATAAAATCAAATTTTTACATTTTATTGTTATAAATACCATTTCAGTTGTTTTAACATTTGCGATTTTTTTCTTAAATATTGCTTCTATTATTTACTTGATAATAGAAAATTTTGGATACTTTAGAGTTTAGAGTTAGTAGTTTAGAAGGAACAAAATGCTGTTTAAAATAACATTTTGCACAAACATTTCCTTTTCCGTCATGCAAACCTCAACGGACGTTTAGATACACACCCAGACATACTCAGTACAAGTCTGGGTGTGTATCTATACACATCAATGAAATACGTCAACACAGAAAATTGGGAGAAAGAAAACATGGAAAATGTTATGATCAAATTGTTTCTTGTTACTTATAATAACATAGAATGATGTAGTAATATATGAGTTATTTGTTAATTTTTAATTAGTAAATGAATCATGCTATTGATTAAAATGCTTGCTTGTTCTGAATACTTGAATTGGTGTTGAGAAATAATGTCCAATCTTATTTTTGATGAAAATTAAGTAAAGTGTAAGGGGATTTATGAAATTAATGTGAAGGTGTCAAAGGCCTCATGGTTCTATCAATATCACTTATCAGCCTGCTTCCTAATGCCTCTAGCCTGACATCCACTTTCATGTTTATTAATCGAAGGTAGCTGTCATCGGTTAGTAGTTAAGCATATTTATGTATGAAGTATTAATAATTTTTTATTAAATTATCAAAGATTGAGCTGCGTCAATGTGTTTTCTAAACTTAGCTTCCATGCTCAGTTTTCTGATAACAAACTCCATGGAATTATTTAACTCACTTCTTGTTGTCAATTGGTCTTCTACAATCAATGTATCAACTTCTCACCTAGAACTTCAGCCAATAACCTAGCCTCTTTATTTACGGTATTGAAAATGGGTTAGGATTTATAGTAGTGGTAAATTGGCAAGCTGGGTCTCATATCGGAGCGAGAAGAAAGCTATAAATTGGACTAAGGTGCAACGCAACACTAATGAAACTCCTTTCCCCCAAAACTGAGCACCCCTGCCTCGTGTTTCCCTTCCCACTCAATTCAATATTCCACCTCTTCTTGTAATATCAGCCTTTCATTAAGGTTAATTGCTGCTGCTTTGTTTAAAATGGCGATAAATACTGTGAAGCACGCGAGGATATTATTTAGATGTACTGACGATTCATTAGTAGCTAATGGCTGATGCTAACTTAACTCAGATAAAATCTTCTTATCTTCAAAAATACATTTTCGTCAGAAGAATATTGATATAATGTTAACACAGAAAAAAAGTTAACGTTTCCAATATATTCATTATATCGAAATATAACTCATCAATTCTTTATTTTATTTCCAACCACATGTAGTTTTATCTCAAATCATAATGTTGACAGAATCAATTCAAAATAGAAGCAATTGCTAATATATGAATTAAAATTTCACTACATCTAGATATGTCTTTGTAAATTCAATGATAATTTCATTCCTCCTTTAACTGTTAAGTGAAATAAATTATCAATGTTTAATTGTGATATTGTCAGACAAGCATGTGAGACAATGGAATTGATTACAAACAGTCACCAATATTGTCTAGTGTTAATTCATTTGCAGGTTTTTCTTTCAAGATTGCATTAAATTATTAACATCTCACTATTTCCTGACCTCTCAACCACAAACAATTCAGTTAAAATTCATAATTTTTTTTAAAAAACTTTCTTCTAAAATATTTTGATGTAAATGCCTAAGTGATCATTGACAATGAACGCATGTTTCTTCTAAGTTATATTACACTCTTCTAACCAATGAGTGAAAAAGGTAAAAAGGAAGTATAGAGTAAAGAAACAAATAACAGTCATATCCAGCTTGAATGAAGCAAGAAATGCCTGCTTGACTGCCAGGCATTTCCTTCTTCACCATTACTCTTAAAAATAGTAAAGAAAAAAGCAACTGAGATCAAAACCATTTATTAATAACGGGTCAAAGAGAACATTTAATTTGATGGAAGACTTGAGTTTTTTGGGAAATAATAAATAAAAGTAATAAGAGAGCTAACATATTCGAAAGATATCAAGAAGAGGTTTATATCGTGTTTACTTTGGAGTGAATTGGAAGAAATGACATCCATCTAGTGACTATAATGTAAAAAAAAAGTTGACGGATAGCAAAGTTATTATTATTACTTTTTTAAAAAAGACATCCCTCTTGTCAAAACTGCAGGAATTTATAACGATACCAGATCTTTCTAAACAATTATATTTGTGCTTTACTTTATATATGTTAAATTATTAGTAAACACAATAAAAAACAATTAAATAATATTAGACAGCAATTAGACATTATTAGAGGGTGAATTATATCAACAAAATTTATTTGAAATATTGTTGAAAGCATAGCTTACTTGGTGTATAATTCTTAGAACAATGAATACCATAATTTTTCAGCTTATTATTGGTTGCAAGAAATATTATGGCAAGTCATGATACCTCATAATTAGTGGATTTGCATTTTAATTATGATTACAAAGCCATGATTTATTTCTCATTTAAACTCTCAAGTTGGGTCCTGGGGTTTGCTTATATTAATATTATATATTTATGTTTACTTTTTATCAAATAAAGGAAAAAAATTATCTCTTGAAAAAGTTTAAAATAAGTTATTATAAAAATCTGGGGACATACATTTACCTTCACTATAAGTGGACATAACATTACACTTTTTCGCAATCAATTTTGTTATCGTTTTAATTCAATATAGCTATTGTGAAATCTCCAACTATGACAAAATATTATCAAAATAATTTATAATAAATTTAATGAATTCATTTGTTCCTTATGGATATAACCATTTTATAAGCTGTTACATATTAGAAACTAATGATTTAGAACTATGTAATATGCAAATACTATTATTTTTTTCATTATCTAAATGCCTCTGACTCGTGGGACCCTTGCTGGTCGTGGCCATATAGACCGATTGAGCGTCCCTTTCTCATACCTAAAATCATTTCATCTTAAGTTCTCTAGTGAGCTTTACAATTGTGCTAAGAAAAGTATCCTCAACATATATTGCCTTTAATAATCATTTACCAGTAACCATAATCTCTTAATAGCTCTTGTTTGCATTCAGTATCAGTGTTGTTAATGATTTCTGCTTCTTGATTAGACAGCATGCGTTTAATTTAGGCTCAGTTAGATTGAGCTTACTAGACTGAATTAGACCCAGTTGTTCTTTCTAACTTTTCTCGCCCTTCTAATTCATTTCTTACTTGTATCATCAATAAAGAACTTAGTGGGTGTTGTACATAAGGCACTAGACTGCAACAAGTTTGTTTGGGTCAGACATTTTCAAACCAGTCTATTGTCTCATTCCACTGATTTTCTACTATACATATTCTCTTTATCAAGTAAATATTGGCAATCTAATTTTAAATTATTTACCATGATTTCAAATCATGAGTTTGACCACACTTTTCCATGACCTGTATATCCTCAATTTGTATGTCATTTTCTTTAGAATATGCTAAATACAAATCTTCTCCACAATCATTTTAGCCAAAGGAACTACTAATCACTTTCAAAATTACGAAGATTTTAATCATTTTTAATCACAGATTCATCTTTCTAGTATATTAATACTACTTTAGGTACCTTTTTAAGTAACTTATGGATATCACACCACCGTCGTTAAAGTATAGAATATAGATTGATTGCAAGATTAACTTTGAGAAAACCATACTTCATCCCAAAACGCATCATAAAATCTATGGTTTTTCAACCTTCGTGAATACAGTTTCAGGTATTTGATTGTTTTATAGGTCATGTAAAATCATTACAAAAAATTTTTCTTTAAAATTGTTGTAATAAATCATAATATAATGATTATGTTTGGCTGACTCAATTCTAAGAAATGAAAGTCAATGCAAACAAATCTGACAAGTACAGCAGATGTGTGTTGTTCACAAAATTTCATATTTCTACAGTTTATATTTCTATAGTTCAGAAAGAACTATATAAAAACAATTTCTAAGTTTATAGCATATACCATAATGCATTTCTGTCCACGTAATATAAAAACATTATCCAACTCAATTTATTTTTATATCCGATTTGGCTATAATTCCGTTATGATCAAACGGAGTGACCTGCATTGCCTCCAACAGCTTTTGAAATGAATTATTAGTCACCATTTTTACAATTTATAACAAAACTAATGTTTTCAGTGTTGAAAAAAAATTAAGTTCATTTAGGTAATTCAGTTTTCAGTTTCAAAACAATTACAGCATTTCGATACTCTAAAGTTAATAGTTTAGGAGAGAATAAATGTGTAAAATAAAACGTTCATAAAGTAAATTTGCAATGATTCAATATCTCCCATACCCAAAAACAATAGGCAGATCTAAACTGTTAGGTCCATTATGGCATGAAATATGAATTTGATTCATAAAACCGTGTTGCCTGCAGCGTGCCCACAATGTTTTTGAAACACTACCACCCACTACCCTCCTGAACAAACATACGGACATCATGAAAAAAACTTCAAAATGACTTTGGGGACCTTAAAACATGAAATCCAGGGGTATCTCTGGATGGAGATATTTCATAACTACTATATAGTAAAGCGAATCAATGTTTGCAAAAAAAATTTTCAAAACAATTACCATTCAAATACAATTTAGATGTAATACTAATCACAATTCTCAGAAAGTTATACGATGTATAGGAATAAATACGATAAATAATCAATTTAAATAAATAAATATTTATATATTGTATAAATATATTGAATATTATAGTTCAGATTTCTAATAATATTGTTAGTAGCTGTTTTTCAAGGAAGTAGGTAATTTTATAATTAAAATTTTATTAATATATCAAACTTTAACTAACAATAACACCAATCTGGTAATATTAATATCATTGTAATGTATTTATCTCATGTTTGTGTAATTATTTTAAGCTATGGAAAAACAAACTGTTGATGACTGATAAATTTGCTTATGGAACATTGAAATGCAAACTAGATCCACTAAAATATATGTTGACTTCCTAAATGAGTTGGTAACTCAGATAAGTAGTACTGTATTGCAAGAATTAATGTTATAATTTGGGTGAAGTGAACAATTCTGTTTGGGTTACTTATGGATTAGAAGAAAATTAGCCTTGCAGAATATCTTACTACCAAAGAGGTAGGGGTATACTGACACCTTTAGTAATGTTTGATCATGCAGCTGCAGTTTTGACTTCTCAATTTCAATTTTTATAACTATTTCTTTCTATTTGAAACGTTAATATTCATAACAATTTCTGTGTTGTTTGGACGGATTATTAAGTGCTGGGAATTTCTTAGTTTTAGATACCGTATTATTCTGAACATTTTTATTCACAGGCGAGACAAACAAGTAACCTTCCTTCTTTCAACACAGTGATGAACCATGATCCATACTGTAAACGTAAACATGCCTGTTTACTTCTCACTAATTTCTGATGCAGATATAGTGCTGTACTGCTTATGTATATAGTGATATTGGAGTCCACTCAAGTATAAATTTGATTTCAGATTTCTGAATCGCCCTTTTAAACGATGTAATATTGTAATCGTAATACAATTGTAATGAAATGAGATCGTTACTCTTGATTACAACTAATCAGGCACTTCAATCCTTTGTTTTAGTCTTTCCTTTATTTTTCACTGCTACATTGTGCTATTCCAACCAGTTTTTGATGTTTTAATGCTACTAAACTTATAAGAACCTTTAAATTATTTTTATTGTAATAAAGAAATATATTCACATGCAGTAATTACACGTAACTTTTTAATTAACACAGCATTTGTTAAGAAATGAAAAGAGTATTTGTTAAAAATGTGCATAACCAAGAATATATGTATTTAAAAAATTACATGAAATTTGTATTTACTTTTTATGATAAAACTCTTGACCAAAAGTTTTATTATTTTAAAGTTTACCATCTATTATTCAAGAGTTTTCATATGTATTTAAACAAGAATTTAATTGTGAAATAGGATATTTGATTTATTAAATAAGAAATTTCTTGAAGATTAATATTGACACTACGTTTGGGGAAATAGCATTAATAATTATGGCCCCCTAAATTATATCTTAAATTTATGCTTTGTGGTCCTCGTTTGCCATTACACTCCTCCCGCGGCACATATACGTATAAGCCTTCTTCATTGCACTCCTATATATTTTCCTTCTGCATCTTTGTTGCATAAATATGAGTTCAAGACTGTTTTTTTAAAATTTATGAGCAATAGCCCTGATGTAAACTTTTATAAAATCACTCACATTCTTTTTTTCTTCACATAGAATGACTAGCATCATATAAGATAAATCAATTTTGTTCATCTTCCTCTTTTATAATTACATCTAGATTTTTTCATTGTTTTCAGACTTGCTATACTAAATATTTGGCTTTTTTGGATTTTGAAAACCAACTTTAACCTTCTATTAAAGGTTAATAGCAGTTTTGTGAAAAATTATTTCATAATCTCATTTTTGTTCATGAATTATATTACAAAATAAATTTTAAAATTTACTCTTTTTCTATGTAGTTGCTATACCGTTAAATGATTGGAACTGGAGTTACTTGTTCTTTAAGTTGGACTCTCTTTCAGATGATTGAATTAATTCTGAAGAAACTTGAGTCGACGATCTTCAGTAGAACAATGATCGATCCTTGGTGGTTGTAGTTTTTAAGTGTATGCAGCCAAAGGAGTGTATATAAAATAGGTCAGCCTGGTTTGTTCTTATTGAATGACTGAAAGGCTTTGGCATACAAAGATGAAAGAGGGTATAACGAGAGACCACTCCAGGATTTCTTTTCAGAAAAAATAAACACTGTCTGCAGCCACGATGTAACTTACGTGTGACGTTACCACTCATCTTGAAGTATATGACATAACTTGATGATTCCTGTCACAGCGTTATCAATATTCAGGGAGAAATGTCTGTTTATTGATGAATAGAGTCCTGCTGAAAGATTGGCTTAAGTTAGAGTTAAAATCTAAATTTCACATGAAGAGCTTAGATTTAATTATATATACCATATGTATATTATTATAATAATTATTATAAGCTAGTAATTCTTTGCCACTTAAAACTCAAACACTTATTTCAGTTTTATTATTTTAAAGTTTACCATGTATTATTGAAGAGTTTTCATATGTATTTAAACAGGAATTTAATTGTGGAATTTGATTGAATATTTGATTTATTAAATAAGAAATTTCTTGAAGATTAATATTGACACTACGTTTGGGGAAATAGCATTAATAATTATGGCCCCCTAAATTATATCTTAAATTTATGCTTTGTGGAAGTATATATATATATACTTCCATTCAAAATATGAGATATATATAAATTAATATTATTTAATGCATTTAAAATTAGCCACAGCCAATGTAAAAATTAGGATATTTTATTAATGAAGTCAGTGCATTATGATTGCTACTAATGTTTAAATTTCAATTTTTGAATGTTAACTTACTACTCATATACGGTCAATACCTGACACAGGAGAAGAGCGTACTGGTGTAGAATCTCTCCTCAATAATGCACTGAATTAGTACTGAATAAAGACTTAAAAGGTTCGCTACGATCTCCAATAATTAGAGATTATTAGTGTATTTTTAAATTCTTAAATAAATAACGGTTGCTCCGACAGCCTGACTTTCAACACAAACAGTTTCATGTAGCATCTATATTTACAACTATGTTACCTTATACAGCTGTTTCTGAAGAAGAATCGAAACATTTTTTTTCTTCTAAATATCAACCATCACCAGCAGTTGCATAAGTCCCGTCTATGTATCAATAATGAGATACGACTGGAATTGTTTAATAGACCTAAATATACAATCACCTCAATGAAATTATCAAATATGTTTATTTATATGAAATTAGTTATCCGTTTTCGTTTTTTTTTTAAATTTACACTATAGGATGTTTTATACTCTCGTTTAAGAGTTCGTGTTAAGTACTGTTGCATTTTTGTACCCACTATGTGAAGGAAGTTGCCCTCTTACTAAACCTTGAGAGGTTTAATACATGATTAACGCCAATGCCGTTAACATAAATTGAGAGTAAATTACTTACTGAATAAAACGTCGCCAGATGGTTCATAAGGGTATTTTAACTGCACTGGGCTCAGCTATGTTTTACATAAATAATCCCTCATTGGCAGACTGTAATGCAATTTTGCAGTGTAAATGCTCTCTGGGTGAGTATAAAAAAGGGAAAACTGACGCCCTAATGGATCCTCCTATTAGCCTAACAGCCAGCCGACATTCATATTCATTTCTCCTCTCCGTTGTGTTTAGTTGCCTAATTTGAGTCATCTCATGGCGTCTCTATCTACGGCAAACTTGAAACTTACACCACCCCTATTTTTTCTTGAATCTTATGCCAGAGTAATGTAAGATTACTTTCCTAAATCATCATCATATACTGAAGATCAAGTTGTATAGAAAGAATTAATTTACTCTCCAGAGAAAATGTGAAATATATTAGTCATACATAATTGTCAACCTCATTTCCTGAAGCGATATTTAAGAAACATTAATTATTTTCTCAGACCTTGAGGACATTTTATCTAATCAAACGGAGTGCAAATCTACACTGATATTCTGCAATCTAATTAATATCCTATTATGCTAACTTAAATCATTGTTTATGCTTTATAAAGGATGTAATATATATTAGTATACTTTGGGAGCTGACCTTCTCTTAAACACGTTTCGTTAAATGCCTTGCTTATTTCTATCCTTGCATATCTTCTACATACCTCTCTAATTGACTTATAAGAGTCTTCCATTTCATTGGTGATAGATACACCAGTTCTCCAAATGAAATATTATATATTTTATAATGTATATTATATAATATTTAATGTTATAAATATTAAATATTATATACTACTATTATTAAGTATATTATATATTAAAATAATATTTATTATAATATATATATATATATCTGTCCGGTTTGGACTATTGGTATTCTCATTTATGCATAATATATAATGCAAAATATCTGGTTTCCATGCATCAATCGAAAGAGATTTTTGTTGTCAAATCGCAATGAGTTATTAAATTGTGTTCCACTTTTATCTGCTAATTCAATGGCCTAATCTAATTTTACGTTTGTAAGAAGTGAATAAATTAATGTGGATAAATCAGCACTACTGTTTACACAGCACTTGATTAATTAATGCTTCTTTAGTCTGTAACGAGCTTTATTGCATTTATTTCATTACTGCAAAATTATATTACTCAAATCTTTTCTCATATTTTCAATGCTTATAAATTTTAATATTTATGACATTTATGATAAAATTTATTAGAAAATGTGGATTATGTAATTTAATGAAACTTTATATATTTGAAGCTTTCCAAATATTTTATTTCATTAATGATGCTAGTAAAAAATTCATCCAACTTTTTCTTCAGGTCATCAATATAATTATTTACTTTATTTTCTACATGTTGAAGATGTATTATAAAATAAAATAACTTTCTGTTTCTTCCATAATTTTCCCATTTTAGTTTATAATCTTCTTCTTTTACTATGATTATGTTGCTTGATTTCACTTCTGCTCGTAACAATATTGTATTACCATTTAATTTTGTCTAGTTATATCATAACACAGTTCAGTAGTAGTGTTTAATTTTTTTGCGTAATTAAGTGCACATTCTGACCTTTAATATATTTTCTTACGGCATAATTTCTTGTATCATTATTACTCGCATTGACCCACGTAAATATTTTTCCCAAATCCTTGATGATATCATGGATAAACTAGTTCTTTACAGTTGTTATTTAAACTTTTCAACTTCGTGAATTTTCAGACTCTCCAATGGTGGCAGGTGATGAAACATTAGACACATATGTTTCATGGCTTTATTATTGATGTAGTATAATAATAAAGTATTTCAAAGCAAAGTCTGGTCTCTTATATTAGTGCTTGAGTGGTTGGATAGCGTCAAAAACGGGTTCATCCGATCTTAATGACTTACGATATTCTGAATGACTAACAATATCCATGAGTTAATAGTTGGTCAGTGTGCCAAAGTAGTGGATGAGGTGGATTAAGTACTCACTCGACAACTGCAAACGCTAATAAGAGCAATTTGAAGACTATCTGCAAAATTCTGATTCAACAAATGTTTAGAATAAGAATAACTTATGGAATGAGTCACACACATTTCAAAAACCATGTCCCCATGTCAATTCTTGACGACCGTCCTTATGTACTATGTTCACAATAGTTGCTGGCATTAATATTTCTTTCATGTTAGACAAATAAGTCATTGTACAGTGTGAGATTGTAAGCGTTACTATGATAATTCAAGTATTTTAGAGGACAGAGGTAAACCCTTTTATAAGGTCAACACACACATCAGTAGCGTCCGTGATGATTAAAGCTAATTCCCTTCTTTTATTGAAGCTCATGTAATAGATTGCTGAATGGTCATTGTTACGTCAGTTCTGCTCAATTGTAAATTGAAACTCCTTTGGTAGTAGCTCAGAAGATGATTGATCTATAGGTTGTGCAATATGTGTCTGATTCATACTCTGTCCAACACTTTTACAGGAAAGGAAATGAAAGGAAACTTGTGGACTTGTATTAACCATCCTTTTCATAAAGTTCTTGTCTTTTTTTGGTCAGCAAAATAACCAATGAGTGTTTCCCTTTTGTGGCATAAGAACTTCATTTTTGTAACATGTCAGAAAATTTAGTGTTGAACCTAGAAATATTTTTGAATAAGATAATAGCATAGTTTCATTATAATTCTAGCCATACATATTTACAGATGCGAATCATTGTAGCCCACTCTATCTCCTCTGTACCAAATTGGACCTTGAAATTGTTTACAAATAATAGCTGCAATATTTCTTTGATTTTTGGATTGAAATAATTACTGGCTCATAATTAATGGCGGAGAAACAACTGGTTCATTAAAATTTGAACTGTAAATCTGTTTTCCTGATTGCTGAAAGTATGGTATTAATTTTCAACTTCTCTACAGATAACTAATAGTTGTGTACTGCCATGGGTTTATCCTCGCAGTAGGATGCACAGATATGACTTTAGCCTTTACCAAAGTGTCTGAATATTTTTCTCGATTTTCTAGTACCTATCAAGCAAGTGTCTCTATTGCTACAAGTGAATTATAATTATTATGAAAAAATTATACATCCAAATTTTGGCGTATTTACGTGCTTTGCCCTTGCGAAAGTGCTTATTTTTTACGTATTTTCCATGATATCATTGTTTGGTTTGGCGGTTATGTATTAAAAAGATTGTAGTTATACGATTTGATGCATCAAGTAATATTTCACTGGAAAATGAGTCCAATAATTTTAATGTGCCCTATAGTTCTTGGGTAATATTACGTCATAAAAAAGTTACTTTGTTGACCAAAATATTATTTTGAACTTCATTTTCTCTTTCTGAACTTCAAACATAGTATTGTTGAAATTTTATGAATTCTACAACATTGCCTGAAGGAATACTTGTAGAAAGATTACATATTTTCAATAACTATAAAGGTTAGTGTTGCAATAAAATGTACACAAAATAGACTATAATTGACTGAAAAAGCTTGTGAACACGATATAAGTCACACTGTTAAGTGTATATGGTACCCGAAAAACTATACCTAAATATTAAATCTTTTAAAGTGTGCAGAGTAATTTTTATTGAAATTACATTCTTAAAAATTGATTTAGTGGCACATTTTATAATTCTTAAAAGTTATTTGCAAGTCTTATTGACTAACAATATAAAAATGAAATGTTGTAAGAAAACTGTACATAAAATTGAAAATTTCTAGATTTTTGATAATTTTTCTGATTCTAACCAACCAATTCTTGATAGATAAATTGATAGAGTAGAAACCGATCCCATTGCAGCTTAAAAACTTCAGCCCTTACGGTCTTTGTGTGTGTGATAACTAATCGGATCATTGTCTAAAATTGTTGCCCGTGGTGCGATCCCTTCACCAAATAGTTAACGTATGCAGTGGGATCAAAACCCGGACTATTTGAGTTCGGGATTAACTATCTGCGAACTTATAGCGCAGAGTGTCTAACTCTGTGGATTGCAGTTTCTTCTGCCTTCCCACATAGCCTATGCTCTGTCGATCCTCTTAAGAGGCCGACTTTTTTCAAGTGACTTTTAAAGCATCTGTGCCCTGTAGCAGCCATACAACTAACCTAATCTGGCCCCTTGGGAATCACAGTACGGTACGTGTAAGTCGTGGATTCCTCGCTGCTAGCAACCATTTACAATGAGAACAACCACTGTTGGATCTCCAACGGTTCCACTGTTATTTTCTGACCCAGCCTGTCACCTTACTTTTACCCCTCCCATAAGGTATGAGTAGTACAGGCTCCAGTCTTATAAAATGGGGATAGTTGCTTTTCCGGCAAGCTTATCAGCCTCCTCATTTCCCTCGATCCCTTTATGGCTAGCGACCCAACCTATTAACACATTATTGTGACGAGCCAAGTCAGTCAGCCCTTTGCGACATCGAAGCACCAATTTCGTCAGTTTGAGTTTGAGTTCCGTCTAGTACTTTCAACGAGGCCTGCCTATCTAACCAGATTCGTATACATCGATCCTTTAAGCCTTCTTCCTTACACAGGTATAACTCGTAGATATCTCTGCTTATAAGGTTGTAGTTGATGTACCAAGCAATATTGATAAAGTATACCAATGATACATTTGGAAGCATCCGGTGCCACTGTGTCCCACCAAAACCGAGCCTACACTATACCAGGACAACTGTTGATTACAATATCCGGTTGATAGCTCTTTGTGAGTGTTACCCTGTATATCAACACCATAGTTTATAACAGTATAGTTTGAGTGATCACGCTTTCAGATATAATAGTAGCGTACCTGAAATAGGAAGCTTAAAGTCTGTACTCAGACTTTCTTTTGGTATATGGGATGACCAACTGTATAATCTAAATAATCGCGTTATTATTGTTATAAAATTATACGGTTATATTATTATTCTATTATATTATTATATTATAATAATGTATAGTATGTTATATAAGTTGAAGTATAACTATTCATATTATCGATAACGTTTTATTATAAACAGGGAAATGGTTGATGATACAAAATTAGTGCTTATGCTGCATGTTTTCTAAATTTGTAAAGAAAGGGTACAGGAAAAACATTTTAATATAAATTTAGCTGTATCCGTTCTTATAATCTTTTCAAAAAGAACAAAAGTAAGTATCAAAGGACTGTTCATTAATTGTACTACACTCCCAAAAGTATGAATAAACGTTGAAATCTCTTTAAAGAAAAGAGTAAATTGAGAAATCATAAACGGATATATTTGATAAAACTATAATAAAAATTTTCTGTTGTATGAGGTTTTGTAGTAGAAAGGAAATCTCAACCTTAACTCTAAATTTTAGTTCTAGGTAATTAGTATTAGTACATTGATAAAAATGGTAGGCCAAATCATTTCCAAAATGAAAATTATTTTCCAATTAACTGTTAAATTACAAGTACAAGTGTGTGTAGAACAGGTTTAATAGTAAGCCGATCTAGTTATTGCATGAAAAAAATTTTAAACACTACCCTCTATATTATTTCCAAGAAAAGAAAAGTGCAGACAATTTATATTGGTTTTAAGTTAAATTCTACAGTCAGAGACAATAATTACAATATCATTTGATTATATACTAATAATACTAATAATTGAGCTGTAAGTTGCCGGGTATAATGCTTCTATTAGAATATTTTACACGGAGTGTTAAGGTGATCACAAATGATTACGTGACTTTGAGGTTTCCAGATATGAGAAAAGAAGCTCAAATCTGTATACTGTTAGATCAAAAATTTTTAAAAAAAATCCAGTAAAGAGAAGAAAGTTATCTTATTAGTATCTCTTATTTGTATTAGTCAAAAAGAAATATAAAGAAATAAGGCCGCAGACTCGTTGAAAAAGTTTAAAGTAAAAAAAAAAAATGTTGTAGTCTGGTCCACTTTATTACAAATAAAAATATCAAGGGTTTTGAATTTCTAAGAATAAAATTCCTGAATGGATGAAAAATGAATAATATACAAGTTTGTTAGGACAACTAGACATTTGTCTAAAACAATACTTTTCAACTAAATACGCTTTTTTTTCTAAATATCTAACCAATATTTCCTTTTTAAAAATGTTTATGCAAGTTGCAATCAACAGAAGAAAAAAGAGTGTGTCCAAACCATATGGGAACATTCTAAATGAAGGCAATGCAATGAAGTTCAAGAGGTTAAAGATTGGTGCAAAACTATAGGTAAACAAAATAGCAGAGAGAGATGCTACCTTAAAGAAAATGATGAAATTCATTAAAGAACTTAAAATCAGAAGTTGAATTCAGAAACGACAAATCTATGGCCAATACAACAGATATAACAAAGGAAATCCGAGTCAGACAGGTTTCTGGCCCAGTATTTAATCATAGTAATGAAGAATAATAATATTTAGATCGTTATATATCTTTTATTTCAAATTTCTTTAAACTGAAAAATTTTATGAGCTCAGTTAGAGCTAATATATGAGTTTGACAGCATGTCCATTTGATAGTTACATTAAAATAAAACACAAACTGAATTCTTTTTCAACAAGTTTGAACTTAGATTTACTTATTTTAAATTTGAGAGTAGATTACTACAAGTTTTCTTCTTATCTGATGAGTTCATCAGATTTTCAAAACAAATTTCCATTTTTCTGTCAGTTCTTCATTTCATTAATATGTTTTGCGTTTGTTTTTATGGCTCATTAACGGTATAGATTTTCGCACCTTTTTAAAATAATCTTATTAAAAAACTTGTATGTGTAACTATTTATGGCTATTTTGAATCTTGGTTCTAATTAATAATCAACTTGTTTGAAGTATATATCTTGTTTTCCACTTATTATTAATAACAGACTAGGTTTTCTTGTTTCAATCATTAATCAAATATATTTAAATGAGAAACTAAATGACAGCATAAATACGTATATGTGTTATCGAAATCACAACATTATGTGACTCACAATCAAAATGAGTACAGTTAATTCAATCCCTATGTTATAACAATAACAATTCTATAAATACTAACATTATGAAAAAAACCGTACAATATCTAAACTTTTTGCAAATACCTGGCTGGATATACTTAACATAGTTACGAATATTTTAATATTTAAAGTTATACAAACATAGCATGAGTTTTGTTTTTTCTCAATATAAATGAAAGAAATAATATAAAACCGGAATATATTAGAGATAAATTTTTGTTGCTTTTCTTAAATTTGACAAACACTACTGGTATTTACAATTTATTTCTATGAATTATTCATATGAGTGCTAATTAATTTATACAAGAATTAAAATTAACATAGGAAAACGATTATTCTCTACCACACTGGAAACTACCTAAATTTTTTTCGGGGTGCAGTTTTAATGAGCCATTCAACCAACCGCAATATTTTATAATTCTCACTACATGAAAATAAATATTAATTTTGATTTTATATCTATTTATTGTGTTTTTAAATGTGACCAAATGATTGTCTTATGATAATTTATAATTTTTGAAAAAATCGTAAGACATTTATGGAATTAAGGTTTGTTTTTCTCCCACAATTGTCAGAAATATAACAAATTTAGAAGTGGTAGTCTGGAGGAAACAAAAAGTATTAAGGAAGATATTCAAATACTTTTCAAGTTACCCTAAATTTTTCTTTTTTCAGCATACCGTATTGTCTTCAATTTAGTTTCTTGTATTATTAAAAAAATTGATAAACAGACCAGGTCACATTTTCTGCTTCTTGCCTCATTATATTTTATTTTATTTCATTATAACTTCCACCTGACAGTCATTATAATATTATAAGAAGCAGTAAAGTTTTGGTGAAGACAACCAAAGTAGAGAGAAGATATAAAGCTAGGAAGCACATCGTTAATATAAGTAATTTTCTTCATTAATACTATTTTTTTTTCAATTACAGTAACATACAATCATTTAAAGTAAATTATCTTAGTTTTACAATATCCTGAGTCATTATGCCAACTTCTAAACTTATCGTATTCTTGAATTTCATATAGTGTTTTTTCTAATAGTAATATTATCGTTATTTATTCACTAAAAACTTTCTTAATAAAACTGATTTATAGAGGTGCTTACACCATTCCCGGTGAATGTTTTGATACAAGCCAAATATGGCGCGTTATTTAACAATATATATATATAAAATTTGATAGCAGATTATGCATTCACAATTTTCCTACAAGCTGTCTTTTAGCTAGTTGACGTCTATACTTCAACGTTTCTCTGGTTTGGCGGGCTGCCAAATGATTTTCTGTAGAAAAATCATGAATGCAGAATCTGCTATCAAATAGAATAATACATGCTTGAAAGAGGATTGCTGCCGAAATACACTAATATATATATAAACTAAAATTTAAAAAGAACACATAGAAAGGAAATCACTGAACTCACTACTATATTTCGATGTCCTCGTCTTCAGGAAAAGATGTGAATCGCTCCAAAGGCTGATAACGACTGACTTGGCGTTCGAACTGAAGCACTCAAACAGTGTAGCCAACTTTCGGAGGAAAGGTAGACAGGGAAGATAAAGAGATAAAAGCCAAATAAAAATTAAAAAATGAAAACATTTAACTAAAATAAAATTAAAAGCTGATAACAACTTAAAAAAAAAATCAATGATTGAGGTTAAGCCCAGGAGACGATCTACCGCCCAGAAGACTAATAAGTGCTTCTTCTAAAGCTCTCAGAGTAACTTTCGAATTAATCTGATCAATCTGCCTCAGGACCTGTACACGGAAACAGTCATTAAAACTGAGTCCGTGAGAACTGGCATGAGTAGCAACGGGAAGGTCACTGTGTATGCCAACGGATGACCTGTGATTTTTCATACGCAGGCTTAGCTTGGTGGAAGCCAAACCCACATAAAAAGAATCACACTGGGTGCAATCCAAACGGTAAACGCAGTTACCAGAGGTACAAGAGGTCTTGTGAGAGATAGGGTAGGTGCGTTTACTATGGACAGAGGTAAAGGAAGGAACAGGATTGATGATAGGACAAGTAAGACATCCACGACGTCCACATTGAACCATACCACCAGCAGTTTTTGGAGGCTTAGGAGAAGAGATGTGAGAGAAGATAGATTGAAGATTAGCAGCTTTGCGATAGGAAATGGAAGGTGCCTCACTAAAGACTGAAGAAGTAGAGGAGGAAAAAGAAAGTATAGGGAAAAACTCCCTGACAACTGCACCCAGCCTATGAGTACCAGGAAAATAGTGGTGATGAGGAAATTAGAGTCACTGCGATCCCTCCTAGGACCTGAATTATGATGAACATCTGCAGGGACTATACGGTTGTTAATGAAATTAGAAGGATATCCTCGGTCAGAAAATTTCTATTTCAATAAATCTATTTGGAAGGAACGATCTTTTATTCTGCTAGAAATTTTATGGAAGCGTAGGGACAATGATCTGGGGATAGCTTTTTCTACGTGGGAGGGATGGCAACTATTGAAATGAAGGTACTGCTGGGCGTTAGTAGGCTTGATATGGACAGATGTAGAAAGATATATATATATATATTCCCTTCCGATCGAGGAAGTGGCTAGGTCAGTTATAGCGATGATATATGCAATCAATCCAGCAATCAATTTAGATAATATCGGAGAGTCGTGCGTAAGATATTATACAACAATGTGAAGATCAGATATTGAATATAATTTTAAAGTTCCAATTTAATATCAAAACGAAAAATTCAATATCTCATACTAGTCAATGAACCAAGATCTAAAATCTATTGCTACAACGTGATCATTTAATATAAGAATAGGAATGTAGCTTAAGTATAGTTGGAGTAACTACAATAATCTGTCCCGGCGTTTGAGTGTCCACTTGGATACTAGAGCTTATTCCAATCGTTCTAATAGACTTAGGCACGACTGACAAAGTCATCCACAGAAGGCATAGAGCATTCACAGCTAAGCAATTATTAGCACTGAAGCATATTTGAATATTGGGCACCAATACTACACCTTATAAATTATAAATGTATAAACTACCATAATCTTATAAAAGAGATTTTATTAATATAAACGTTTCTTTGCCAATTATTAGAAATCGCTTAATGTAACATTAATTAAAATGACGTTGATTCTGGCTTTGTAATATCTTAGTACATATTTATAATTCATATTTTGATTAAACTGTTTTGTAGAGAGGAGAGTTAAATGGAAACCGTACTTTTCTTTAACTAACTTTGGTATCATCTATGATTTATGAAACGGGTGCTATAAGGTAAAGTAATTTCAAGTTAGTAGGTTATGTTTTATGTATAAATGTTTCTGTTTTTTGAAATAGTCTTTCTTAACTGGCAAATAAAGTAGATTAATCAGTTAGTTTTAATGTGAATGCTGTATGAATGAACAAAGCTTGTGCTGGTGCTGCTCTCCAAAACTAGTTTACAATAAAGCACCAGGTGTTTATTAGTGGGTAGTTGTGTTACTTAACAGTACAATTTGAATTTATTTTACCTTTAAATTAATGTATCTCAGGATCAATAAAAGGTAAATACATTTAAAAGATATTTTTTTGGTTCTGAAAATGATGATCATTTCACTAAAATAGAATGAACTAATGGGAAGTCTTTTAATAGACAATGGACGTACAAACTTCCTTTTAGGTTTCTCTAATATAATACGAAAAATAAATTTTTATTAACAATAAAAACCATCTAATTCCATTTATTTCATGTTTTGTTTCATATATTAAACCCTACAACATTGGAAATTTCTACTATTGTTTACCAAGAAACATATTTACGTCTATACTTTAATCAAAACAATATTCATTTTGTAATACCATCTATTAATCATATCACTTGTTTTTTTTTGCTGCAATAAATTAATTAGTATTTTTTAAAGAAAATTTGATATTCTTGTTACCATAAACTAAATGGTTTAACATGGAACGATAATTTTAATCGCGCACTGCTCGCACATGCTGTGCGCACAACAAAACTAATCCAGCGAACAAAAAAAGTCAACATACAGTAGCCAAAAAAAAAATCTAACCTTTGCAAAAAGTGAAGTAGCATTGTGAAAAGTCAAATACACCATTTTTCTTATGTTTTCAACTTAGTACAATCGTGAAATGCGCTTTTTTTTCTAGTTTATTATTTGTTTAAACTGAATAGGATACAAACTAAAATCAAGAAAATAAAGTATTTTTAAAAAACTTCCTACAGTCATATTTTAAGATTTTAGAAATTACAATTTTCTTGTGATTAATATATATATAATTCGGTACTGTTTTATTGACCACAAATTACTAACAAACACTTTTTCTTCCTCTTCAAAATTTGGTCAGGTGATTTCGCATATTAACCCTGACCAAATTCCAAGAAGAAGAAAAAGTGTTTCTTATTTATATATCACTTACTGTGGTCCCTAGTCTCCTCAGAGAGCTTGTGTGAGTGAGCAGTTGCATGAAAATTTAGAGGGAATATTGGTTCTGATACTGTTTTATTGTATAATAACAATCTGGATCAATATTCCTGTGTTAACATGGGCACATCATTGATATCCTGGAAATGTGTTACATGTATATTCCTCAAATTTTTAAACCGTTATCAAGATAGAAGTGATAGGTAGCCCAACTACTGAATATTTACCCGCTGAAGCCAACGTCTTTTTACTTGCACCGACATAGAGTAGTAGGATTCTGTATTGACTTCTTTTGTATAATCTATTGAAACAAAGTTTACACTACAATTGAATCTACTAGATCCATTGTAGAATCAAGAGGACACATATACATAATTATTTGATGAATACATAAATACAAAAACCATTTGTTCAAATTTTGGGTAATATTTGTGGCATAGGAATGCAAAAAAAACATGTATTAGTAATTATAATGTAATATATAAAGTCACTGAGATACTTATCGTTCATAAACTAATTAGTTATACTGAATTTCGGATTTTTTAATTTGGAACTATACAATTCTAAATTATGTGTTTTAATGTTATTTAGCTAAAGATCACATATACATGTTGACAAAAAATGAATAAACATTGGTAAATTAAAATAAAAGGAGGTAAAGTGAAAGCTGGATGTAACTCTGTATATTTGAATGACAAAGATTTTGAATACTACTTCTTTTTTACTAATCAGGGAAATGGCTCCCGCTGAGAGAGCACGAATCAGAAAATGAAATCAACGATAACCAGCTTAACATTGCCATTTTGCAAAACCATTTCTCAGAGGAATAGAACTGATCCAATTTAATCTTTACTTTTTATTTAATTTCGTTAAACGATTCAATTTATTATACTATACTCTATTTAGGCTATAGATATACATTTATATAAAATGAAATTATTATTTGAATTATATAGAAATGTATATTATCGAAATTTTTAGATTATCAATTTGTTGAATGTATGACTTCCTAGTTTTACTGTTGACCTTATATTCTCTAGGCAGGACTAGGTATAATTTGTGTTTATGATTGAAGTTTTAAATTCATAAAAGGAGGTTTAGTATGGTTCCTTTCAAAATGAGTTTTATATTGTGGCTAAATATGATTGATACAAGTCAACATCAGTATGGCATTCAGATAATAAAGTATTATATTATTGTGATAAAGAGTTTCTGATTTAATTTCATTAAAGTTTAATTTTATAATTAAAACATTAAAATTAGTTGACATTTATTACATTAAACTAGTATTTATTTTTATGACTTAACAATCTTATGAGGATATTCTGTGTAACTTCCTATAAAAGACTAGCTAGTGCACCCAACTTTATTCTGAGGGATAAAAATAAATATAAAAAAAAATTGCATTTAAAATAACAGTACCATTTTATTTTATTTATAAAATATCATAAATAAATAATGTCAAATTACGAGTAATAGAAATAATAATAGAATAATTTAACCCATTCCTGGCGGTATATCCATTTGGGTATCATTGATATTGATTTTTTTTTAATTAAATAACATATTTTTTCGATTCATAAAAAAGTTGTGGAGATCTTTGAAAATATCAATATTGAGGAAATCATTCTCTGTAGAATAAAAGATCACATCATATATGCTAATAAGAGCAACCAGCATTTACTTGAGTTGTCAACAGGGTCTATGAAAATGTTTAGGTTTCTTATAGTTTGCCTAGAAACTTTTTGGTTACTAAAAATATTCTTAGTAACAGATATATATATGATAAAAGAAATCTTAAGTTAAATAATATTGCAGCGTTAACAAAAATATAGAAATATTGAAAATTGCTAGTTTGATCGAGAAGTTACACTATCACCTTATGCAAATTTCTATTTTCTAAAAATTCTTGAGTTCCTATATTTTTAATAACCTCATTGATATGACTGTTGTAAATGCTCTTTGCAAACAAAAGAAATTAGGCAGTGTGCAAAGCGAATGACTGAATAATAATGCATATTTACCATATGGAAGAGTTAACAGTCAATTACTAACAAATCCATAAATTTTAAATCAACTTGTTTATTCAATTTAAATTTAATCTTATAATGAATTTATTTTATTTAATTTAAAATATCATTTCGAAAAAAATATTCGTACCAGCCATACCAATACTGATATCTTCCGTATTCCCCAAATGGAAGTTATTGAAAAGTATATTTTATTTTAACTTAGTGTGGCGAATATTTTTTTTCCGTACCAATTAATGCAATAGCATAGTAAGACGGAAGAAAAATATTAAATATTTTAAAAAAATAACTATTTGGTAGCCAATGGGTTCACTGAAAATTTAATATAACGCAAAATATTAACTTCACATTGAAGTTATGGAATTATTGCCATAAAATAGTCATTATTTAAGCAATAAGGAGCCAATTAGCTTGAAATATTTTCTGAGAACAATATTGCAAAAAATGAACTATTCCTAAATGATACAATTAATAAGAATTAATAAGAATAAGATCTTGCAGCCGTAACAAGCGGTCTTTGTCAGAGTCAAAAAACTAACTTTAGTCTTGTTTTCCCATTTCTTATTGTGGTTTGATCATATATATATATATATATATATATATATATATATATATATATGGATTAATTTATCACAATTAAACTAATTTGGGAAGAATGCTCTGAGGCCTTTCGTCAGCACATCGTCAGAGAGCAAGTGAACTAAAAAATAATAAATATTTGTGTACCTGGTTGATTGAAGTTTCTAGAATTATTGGTAACCCTGAATGTGTTTAACGATAAAGAAATCTTCATCTGTTTAACTATTCCGCTAATCAAAACTTCATCCAATTTATAAAGTCCTAGGCTATTGTCCATTAATTTCTCATAAAAGTTCTTTATCAGTGCACATTCAAAAATATTTTTCTTCTTTCCGAAGACACAAATATTAATTAATTTGTTTCATTCCAGTTAATCACATGATCCACAACAGTGCTTTATTCTTGGCTTATTATTGACAAGTCTGTTAAACAAGTTACCATCATTACTGAACACAACAGAAACGTCCAATTTTTTCATAAATGAAGGCATATCTTTCAAACAAGGACTGTATGGAATGACTAACAAAGTCCTTTTTGTAAACTGTTCTTCATTATTTAATATCATGGATTTTTTCACCTTTTTTATGATATTATCGATTAACCTTTTTGGATACATTAAAAAAACTGCAATTTTGTAAATATTTCTGATTTTTTCATCTAAATGTTCCTCACTGCAAATTTTGAAAGCTCTTAAGAACATGCTACTAAAAACTGATTTTTTAGTTTTAAGTGGATGAGCGGATACTTTAAGGTTTTATTGTGGTAAATTAATCCATCTATTACATCAAGTGTTATTTTGATTATTATTCATAAATATTATTATGTGAATAAAGATTTCACATAAACACGTGAAATAACAATCATGATCAAACCACAATGTGAAATGGGAAAACAAGACTAAGAACTTTCAACCGTCCCAAGCGGTCTTTGTCAGAGTCAAAAACCCCAGAGCATTCAGTTGGGTTTTTGACTCTGACGAAGAACACTTGATACGGTTGAAAGATCTTAGGCTTATTTTCCCATTTCATATTGTGGTTTGATCATATATATATATGTGAGATTAAATTTTCTGCCCACTTTTGTCTTTATGAATTTTGTCTTAATGAAGGACTGTTTCCCAAATATACGAATATATATATATATATGATCAAACCACAATATGAAACGAGGAAAAAAGAGTCAGTTGGGTGTTTGACTCTGATGAAGACCGCCTGATTGGGTTGAAAGATCTTAGCCATTTTCCCCCATTTCATATTGTAGTTTGATTATTGATTGTTATTTCAAGTGAATATGTGAAATATTTATATATATATATATATATATATGAATTGTAAACGAAAAATTAACGTTTAGAATAAAAACGTTTTTTTATTAATATAGATTTACAATTTATGCACCATCTCATTAACCATATTTAGATAGCATAGAATTTATGCAAAACAAATAGATACAGCTCTTTAACGATCCTGTAACAGCCTCAAAGAAGATAATTAAAACATTTTGTTAGCTGCACATAAGAGAGTGTGCTACATTCTAAGCCTTATGAAAATTCATACGGTTATTACAGGAATATTTGCTTTAAAACCAATTCACCCATTAAATGTTTGCATGGATATAAGATTAGCGCCTTCATCTCGCCATTTCATATTCCTTCATATTGCGTTTAAAGTGAAAGTAACTTTAAAATGATTACATTCACTTAAATATTTCTTATTATTATATCGAACAATTCATTTACCTCTTTCTTACAAACTTATACGTTATAGCTAAAGTGTTTTTACTTGAATATATTCATAATAATTATTATTTGTAATTACTGAAAATAATTCTGCATAAATCCACCAAATTTAGTTAGTTTAAACAACTGTTTAGAGTTTTTACTCGTCTATGATATTTACTCTTATATTTTTTAAATCCTACACTATTATTGTGTTCCCAAATATTTATTTGTGTTAATTTTCTTTTATTTATTTGGTATAGCTATAAAATAAATACATATTAGAATTTATTTAGATATAATGATGAAAATTACATAATAGTAATTGTAAAAGTTATGCGTTATTGGAAGACTTCTTATGTGCTTATTCGAAATGTGTATTACAAATTAAATATAGCAGAGGAATATGCATTTTTTTATTATTATTTAAGTTTAATACAAGATTTAAAGAGATATTTATTTATTAATGCTGTCCAATCAGTTCTTATATTTATATTCACTACATCGTTTTCAATTATACTAAGTTCTCTCCGTGCCAAAAAAACTTTGAAGGAAGCAAGCATAGCTTTTAAAGTGGTTTAAACTCTTCGATGAGCTTTATTTGTAGAAGAAACTCTAATGCCAGTGAGTGGGTTTAAGTGTGATCAATTCTCAAGCCTCTGTTGCACTAAAGGTCCTTTGCCACTTTGTATACCGCTCTAGATGTGTAACTTCCACACATAGGCCTTCACCTATTGTCAGGCATCATGATCTTATCACTTGTCTTGCATTTCTGTTAATATGCATAGATATTACAAAATATATTTATAATTAGGCACTTCATAACACACTTATTGTATATGAATACATTAAAGCAGGTCTTGTTCAGCAGGCAGAAATTCAATGAAATAAAAGTCATCTATCAATTACAAACAGCAATGAAACAATCATTGAATACTGTACATTAAGAAGAGGTACATTATTCAGATAGAAAATATCCGTAAGAACTCTCGTTGACATTAACCTCAATAAAGAAATCCAGTTTTAAATGAAACATAAAATACTTAAGAAATGATTGTAGGATTAGTATGATTACATGGTATAATCTTCAAACAGGATACTGCTTATGATCGACCTTTATTTTCTTATAGTTAAACTTAAACTTAGGTCGTCTATAATTCATAAGTAGTACCTCCTCTAAAGATATGCCTGGTTCTTTATTGGTGCTTCATTTATTTTTTTCTATTTATGATTCTTAATACCCCTAAGGGTTCTAACGTTATATTGCACTTTGGCTTTTAGCAGGAAGTTACAATTTATAAAGTTAAAGTAAAGTAAGGTTTCAAGCGGTTTTAAAACAAAGTCTTTCCTAATTAGGCTTAGAAGGCTATAGGTAATGAAATTTTATTAAAAGAGCTTCACAAATAATATAAAACCAACATATGTATAGCAGAAAATTAAAATAACACTGAATAAAATAATTAATTATCTTTAAATATGGTCTAGATTTTTTAGCAACATATGCTCAACAGATTCAGGTAAAGATCGCAAATAGACCGCAGTAGTCATTAGCAGTAATTAAATAACTCGTTATAATTGCGTTTTCTTTACTTTGAAGTGATTTGCTTTTTTATTTTGCTTACCGCAGCTTAACGGGCAAACTAAAAAAAAATAAACTTCTTTCCAGACGCTTACTCACTTGGTTATAATTATTCCTCTATTTAATGTTGCTCTTGGGAAAAACGAATACATTTGTTTGTTCCCCTTCCCTTCTTTTCCAAAGTATTTCTCATTAACCGTCTAAACGTTCTCTTCTTTTTGCTAGAGGCCAAACTTCTTTTTGCCTTGTAATTAAAAGTCGAAAACAAGGCTGCACAAATTCATAACTCACTGGGTTTTGTTCAACTTTGCAATTTTCAGGTAAATCCTACTGGATCATGAAATTTTACTGTTTTTATAAATAATCACCTTTCCATTTCTTTTTCGTAATTCCTAATATATGACGTACATAAATATTTAAAATACTCTCAAACAGTTATTTCATTCTAGAGAAAATCCTTTTCATGCAATCCTAATTTATTGCATTTGTTAATGATACCTTTGAAATACATTTCTAGCCTCTATTGCTTTTCAATATCTCAACAGATATCCAATTTCAATTCTTTGATTTTAAATGTGACTCTGATGAAGACCAGATGTTTTAGATGAGATGTTATCCTCATTTCTCAGTTTTTCATGGCGTTTTATTGGACAGATATTTATGTAGTATTCCCTAATGAAGGCTTTATTCTGATTGTCATAATGGACTTACTTTGTTGGCCAATCAGAGCACAGATTTCCATGTCAGTTCTTGATTCCTTTACCTTATGGGAGATTTACCTTATCTCATGAATTTACATGAAGCCTTTAAAATATGCTGTTTATCTACACTTTCCTCTTGCTGGATAATGGTAGTGCTTTGTACAAGCACCCTTGACCTCCTAACCACGGTCAACTACACAGTGTGCTTCTCATGGGCAGTCGTCTTCGGAGTCCCAGCGGTAAAGTAAAGTGTCAATCTGCTGGAGATCTTTGTTGTACTCAACCCGATGTAGTTTGAGAGCATGTTTTCACATTCCCCTGTAGTGCTTGTATACTCCCACATCAAACGACTACGATTATTCAGCCTGTACTTCGTTTTCATGTAATCCTGGTAGTACAACTTGATTTTTTCTTCATTTGGAGCCCTAGTATTATCACGTTTCATGTACCATTTCTTTAACTCATATGTGATAGACTTATAAAACATAAAATACATAAATGAAGGTGTTGCTAATTTTATCATTACAATTACAGTACAAACATCGTCTTATTCCGAAAATAAGACACTGTATTATCTTATTTTTAGGTCAAAATCCGTGCTAGGGCTTATTCTCGGGTGAGGGCTTTAAGTACATTAAGTAGATTTACATATTTTTGTTTAATATTTATTTTTATACAGAAATTTAAATTTATTCGATTACAGTCATGTCATCTTCTGGAGCATCGTCATAAATTATCAAAATTTTGAATTCCGTTCTGTTTTCCCTCCAAATCTATTTCCTGTAGAATCATTGATCTGAATCTCTCATGTCTTGCAAAATAGCTGAGCTTAAATTAATATTTCTTGTCTTCTTGTCTTTCAAATAGCCACCTTGAAATGAACTTCAGAGGAAAAAAGGAATTGATACACGTTTTATAGTAAGAAATAGGTACATAGTAAATATAAAAACATACTTTCACTCTAATTTTCGGTTAAACCGTCATTAAGAGAGTAGAGATAGGGATACCAAAAGCACTCGCGAAGCGATGGTTGGAGACTGGTCAGAATAAAAATAATACAAATACTAATAATGAGGGGAATCAGGAGCTGATGTTATTCCCCTAATATTTGATGAAGTCTGCATCAAAATGTAATAAACATTAGTTTAGAATGACTAGGTGAAGTTCAAATGCTTTCGCTAGTGTAAATATTTCTTTTAATAAAAAGTTTTGAAATAAACCCAAGGTTATTATTAAATTATCATTAAATCCCTTATTTTCATATATTTATGGGCTAATAAAAGCTCTTCAAAATAATTTCCCCATTGAATTGATTGTGAGTTCATTAAATACGGATTTAAAAACTATTAAAAGAGGTTTAATATTTAATAAGAATATATCTTTTTTTTAGTTTTAATGTACAGTCTATCCTTAATAATGGATGCTACCTGCTTGGTTTTCTGCAGAAAGACTTCTAATATACATCATAGCACCTTTATACCACACTAATACATTTAGTGAAATTGAAAGTTAAGTTACTTTATTACCTAGTGAATCAAAATAGGTAAGCAATTTAATGAAACATGTTTGAAAGAAGGCCTGCTCCCCAAGTATATATATATATATATATATATATATATATATATATATATTTGTAAATTTAGGGAGCAATCCTTCTTTTATGCATGATTTGTTGAACGTGCATAAAAGGTGAATCATAAATCAAAGGTGAGAAAACTTGAAAGATCGACTATGAAATTGATTCATGCCACAGTACAAAGGTCGTTCAACAAACCACATATATATATGTATATATATATAAAATCAAAAATATATCAACCGTTTGATAGATAGGTATGCTATCTAATCGGGAATCGGTCCAATTTTCTAGGTTTAAAAATCAAACAAATTATTATCGACGTTTCGGTTTCATTTTAAAACCTTTTTAATAGACCTACAAAGTTTAATAAGAAATCACATATCAACATCCAAAATATAAACAATATGAAAATGAATTGTTACAACTTATGAATATTATAAATAGAAGTATTTCAAAGATAAATGAAACAATATAACTTACAGAAGTAAAATTTTTGGACTAAAAATGAAATTTATTTCTTAGTCAAAACTGCTTACTTCTGTAAGTTATATTGTTTTATTTATCTCTGAAATACTTCTGCTTATAATAGTCATAATCTGTAACAATTAATGCTCATATTGTATATATGTTGAATGTTGATATGTGATTTCTTATTATCCTCTGTTTTTAGGCCTATGAAAAAGGTTTCAAATAAAACCGAAACGTTGGCAATAAGAATTTGGTTTTTGAACCTAGAAGATTTGACCGAATCCCGATTAGATAACCTATATATATATATATATATATACAAGGTATGTAAGAAACATACAATGCTTAAAGTAGGCAAGTTATATGTTTGATATAGGCAAAGTAACGATATCTGTTCAAAAGAACGTCTGCTCCCAAAGTATACCAACTTTTTTTTTCAAAATAGAACAAAGTTTCTATCATCCTGATGACGAGGACATCGAAATATAGGAGTGAGTTTTTATTTCATTTCTGAGTGTTCTTTGCGTCAATATAGTTTTATATATATATATATATATATATATATATACAAACTTATAACATATAATATGATGTAATATGCTTATTGAAGTAAATCACATTAACAATTAGAGGAAAAATAATATATATGTTCATACGTGATCCGGATGTACGGATATAGAAATGGACAAAACTCGAATATTTTGGCAATCACATTAACAGTTAAAGTGCATGATTTATAGGTATTTGTAAATAAGTTGACGTATATTGGCTTTAGGAGCAATAAGAGCGAGCTCAAATTAATGGGGAAAAATAGAGTATTTTTTTCAGGCATACTTCGATTGGAACATTCAATTAGCATTGTATAGGATTAAAGAAAGATATTTTTAAATGCAAACTAATTCATGTTGATAACAGAGGCCAATATTGACGATAAAGATCTAATTCGAAATAGTGGTGAAGAACATCACGCGAATATTAGGCAGATTTAATGGAACATTAAACATTTTGAAGTGAATGACAATGGATCATTGAATCTTTTAAAGCGTTAAACGAAATATCAAAAAAAAAAGTACTACTTTCCAGTTGTACTGGGTTGACTAGTATATAAATAGCCCTGTAGAGATTAGATTGAAATGAAACTAGCAAATTTGTACTATCGAAAACACTGTCACATATTGTTTAATGCTGCATGAAAAAATTATCTAATCTCCCTCAAATTAATCATTGATTTATATATATATATATATATATATATATATATATATTGACTGTCGTCCCTCCGTCAATTCACTTCTTCTCCTGAGGACGACCGCCATTACGGTCGAAATATTGAAAAGTGAGTCTTTGTTGTGTTTCTGTTTATGTGTCACTGCTTATTTTAATTGGTATATATATATATATATATATATATATAGATATATATATTATACATAATATATAATACATATATATATGTATGATATATATATATATAATATATATATATATATACTATATATATATATATATACTTGCTCTCTGACGACGTGAAAGAGAAAGGCCTTAGAGCGACTATCTTCTTTAATTTGTGGTGAGTTACCTGAATATATATATATATATATATATGGTTATTGTATCTTAGTTTATCCTTGTAAACTGAAATAAAAACTAGCAAAAATGTATCAACAAACTGTATTGCCTATTGAGTAATACTGGAAGGCTTTCTGCTGTATAACACGTTGTTGTTTCGCAGCCACCTGAAAGAACAATATAGCTAAATACGAGTTAGGCGTTTACCTGCGGGGGCGTGGTCGATATAGTCATTATCGGCGTCAGCGCTGTCCTCTTGAACAATTGACAGACATGCAAATATAACATCTGGAGTCAGTGTGGTAACATATTTTGAAGGAACACACATTTAAATGTTTATAGACAAACATTGTTTAAATAAAAGATTAGAAATGAAGAATAGGAAGTAGCAATATAGGATTCAAGTAAGAAAAGACAAAATGTTATAATTGGACTATAGATGATAATATAATTGATATAAATACCCTAATGATGACAAACTTCTTTTCTCCCGAATTATCTAGCATTACTTTTATATATGCACAAGCAATTTTGGAATACTGTGATTGACCACCGCATGTGGATAAAGATGAAATTGATTTCTCAATAAGTTCATTAGTCATTTTGTTGAAAATGACAATGCCAAAATTATCACACTTTCATATTCAACTTTGACCCACGCTTCGGAACCAAAAAGGAAAGTACTAAACATTAAAACGCAAACAAAACAAGCAGAGTAAGTAAGTAGTCATGTGCATTCATGTAAGTATGTCTAAATATAAAATTTATTCTTTTACTTTCTATGAGAGTTTTTAGGCATAAAAATTTTGTATTATTCTTTCTAAACAAATCTTATATTTAATTCCAAAAAATTGAGAACAGGTTCCTATTGTTATCCTCTGATGTAACATTATGAAAATAAACAGAAATAGTTTTTTTAAGAGAATAAAATATAGATTTTTTGTCAAATCATTTTATCATGTAAATAAAGCAATCAAGAGTACCTTTTAAATTTAGAAACAATTTCTTGTTATTAACCTACAAACGCTAGAGTTATCAAATTTTCATGTAGAATTTCACTAAAATTAATAAGAAAAATAAACATTCTTCCCGTAATGTTTGATACCAGCAAATGTTATTAAAAAAGGCACCAAAGTTGTTGCTACTATTGTGTTGATAAGAGCCAAAGAAGGTGACAGAGTAATCTATTATTCAAAGTAGAAAACATTTGGTCTACGTCAGGGAGACAGCATTGTTAGCTGGTTGAATATTTCACAGAACTCTGTCAGACAAGTGAAGTCGGTACCTTCAGATGACTGTCTCAGGGAGACATGTGGCCCGTCCTATCTACTTTCACTAAACAGTGTCACTCTTTCACCCCGTCAGCAACTTATTCATTCAAATATAAAAAAACATAAAAAAGCTAGCCTATAAAAGAACAAGACTCCTCTACTCGGCTTTATACATAATATTACCCATCTGAAGCAGTACTATCTTCTAACATCACACTATGTAATTCAGAAATATATTAGAACAAATATTAATAAGAAAGTAATGAATGAGTAAATATAATTTAATAATAATGGTTGGTAATAATATTAATGGATATTATTTGTTTACCAAGTGGATAGCACTGTAGGTATAGAAAAATCTTTTATATCACTATGATATGATTATATGAAGTTATAAACAGTGGCTCTTAAATGAAGAATTTGGAAAGAAAAGGATTTGTTAACAGAGAGTGCTTATATTTTTCGTCCTATTTACAACTTTGTTTATAATAAGAGTAGCAAAAAAATCCAGTTCCTCAGAAATTGAGCAAGTATATTATTTAAGCATACTGGAATAATTTATAGAAAGTACCACAATACTTAAAAAAAAATAAAGACAAAGAAGAGCTATGGATAGAAATTAAAACAAAATTCTTTAATCTCCAAAGCAATATCATGTATCTGTTATGACATTCCCCCTTAATAAGATATGAAAACTCTGGAGCATGACTAGAGCTACAACTTTAGAATCGGTTTTGGGATGAGTTTTTGGGTGAGTATTGGTTGGTTTTATATAATTCAAAACTAACTATCTGACTTTCCTGTCTGAACCTCTGAATACAAAACATTTGGTGAGGAAAAATATAAATTGAATAAGTCGAGGAGACCAAGGAAATTTGTAACGGTAGAAGACCGTAGCTCTTAAATATTAACGGAGAGGGTAATTAGTTAAAGTTATATATACATTGCTACTGGGTAAAAATATTTAGATTTAATATTTTTTATGGGGTTAACTGTTTTTATCAACCAGGATAACAACTAAAACATAGTATATTACAATTTTCTTTATCTGTTTTTCAACATTACTACAAGTAAAGTAAAGTAATCGTGAAAGAATTCTATCCCGAGATTTTGACACAATTACATTTTTTGAGGTCGCAGAAGTCGTTTTATGAAGCTTTTTTGATGATGTCTGTGTGTGTCTGGGTTGGTGGTTGGGTGAGTAGTTATCCAGTTTGTTACCACGCTACGCTTCAGAATCTTGGATGGATCAAATATATATTTTACAAATAAATGGACCTCATAGTGTAGATGATCCATATTGTTTGGGAGCCATCATGCATGAAGGGAAAGTCACTTTTTTATGATTCTATAAACGATCAAATATGTAAAACATAATTCAAAATTGAAAACATTCTTTGAGGAATAATGAATGTAATTATCCTACATCTTAAATGACAAATTATTTGAGAACAACTTTTTTTCATAGGTGTTTCTGACATTTTTCAAACCAAATTGGAATATTTTAATGTCTTAAATGAGAAAATTCGTCATAAATATACAATATAGTAGGAGGTTAGGTAAACTATATAAGAGATCCACTGGCTATTTGAACAAAAGTCATGTTCTCCTGTAAGAGATTACACGATATTCACGTATTTTTAATGCAATATCTATATTTTCGTTTTTCAAAAATGTTATTACTGCTGTAGTTATGCTAATGTAATTAGATGTATTAGTGATTTGATGCACAAGTATAATCATATATATTGATAAGTAGATCAATCACTATCTCTACCACCTCCAGGAATGAAAGACAAATAAACCTGTCCCATTTAGACATATTATACTTAAATGAAACATTTATATTATACCTAAAGTATGATATGATGTTTACTAATTGGGTAGTAGAGTGTCGGCCGTTTCAGATTTTTTAGCTATTCTTCCCCAGCCTTATGTTCTCAACCTTTACTATGGCGCATTTTTTTATTACTCACCTATCCACCTGTAGTATCTCATTAGGTGAGGGACATCACTTGTTTCACTTCAGTTTTAACTCTGGCGAAGATTATTCGTTCTACTTTATTCTTTTACTCTAGAAACTTCTTATGCAATCAAGTGTCAATGCACCATCATTATGTTATCCAACTATACTACAGTTGATGCTTGACAGTTACATTATGGCGATACTACATGAATGGCTACCCATTGCATATATATTTTTTTTTTGACTGCACAGAATATAATTCTGCATTATTTTGTTTTTTCAACAATTGCTTCCTCTTTAAATTTGTTTCCTTCATATGCCTAAACGTTCATATATTTTACATTTCAATAGTTGTACTTATCTCAATTAAGGAATCCATCAACAGCTACTGCTGTAGTATACGAGTATATCTGTTTGTAATACTCTACTATCTGGGAAAATTATGTAATCTAATTTCAACACATAGATTGTTATCATTTACTTGATGTCTATTTAAAATTTCTAAGAGACTTAATTATATAATTTATTGCCATTTCCTCTTTATTTCGCTGACACTTTAATACGTAAAATAAATATCCACTTAGTTTCTGCAATTCACCACGTGCATTTTTTTGAATGAAATATTATTCCTTATGTATGAAGTATAATTGATAATAAATATTTGAATAAAAAAATCAAAAGCTTGTGTTACAATAATAATATTATTAATAAATACATTTGTAAAAAAATGAGAGAAGAATTAAATAAACAGATGGATGTGCGATTACCAAATAACAAGTGAAATTATAATGGGAGTAATGGGGTAAATACAAGCAAACTAATGAAAACATTAATTAAATAATGTAATAACAATATTATATAAAATAAATACACGATAATATATTAGTAAATACAAAATAAAACTCAAATAATTTAAACTTAATTAATGAAAAGAGTATTATAAAATAAAACCAATCGTTTCTATTTAGATTTTGGAGAAGGAATTAAAATGGTAATTGAAAGTTGATTATACTTCTATAAAATTATAATCAAAAGTAAGGATTTTAATAGGATTAAGGTAGTCAAATTTGACAACTTATACAAAGTGATATTAGATGTTTAATTTAATTCAACAAATTGAATGACATGTTTATCGCTTCAGGTTTTACAAAGCCAATACTTATTTTATTATTTCTTTTTAATATGAAAACCATAGATTCGAAAAAAAGTAAGTGTTGATTTTAATATGAAGCATTTCATTGTGATAAAATATTGCCCAGAAACAATAACCTTTGGTCCCTAGCGACCATATATCCATCACATGTCAATTATGTCTGTCAAAGATTCCGTCCTGTAGTTTGACGGCAACATTTTAGATACTTAACCAATCTCCATTGCTTTCAATGCTATATAGACGGCTCTATGTACTTACAGATGCATGAAGCTAGGTCGATACATTTGTCCTTTATTACATTTGTACTGTCGATTATAAAATATTTTCAATGTCACAAGATATCAAACAGCTAATTTACTGTAAGCCAATGGAGAATGTTTTATAACTTCAGTGAGTATAAATCAAGAGGGTGCTCTTAAGAAAACCTTGAAGAGGTGTTGTTCTATATGTTTAGCATTGTAGCACAGTAAAAATAAATTAATTTGTTGATAAGATTGTTACCAAAAAAAAAAAAATGAAAATATCTGCTTACAAAGAAAATTAAAGTCCCTCTTACCTAAATTTTCAGAGTGGTTGTTCCCAAAAATTTGGATTATTTAAAGCATTAATACATAGAACATAAAAAACAAGATTAAACTTGAAGTTCATTGATAATGGCACCACAAAATGAAACCAGTCATTATTTGGCACTCTTTAATCTAATGAACACTTCTTAAAATTTTAAACTGATACCCACAAAACACCATCGATCTAGTATTAACGAAACACTGAATAAAATTCATAAAGTATATTACAGAAGCCATTATTCTATAAATACAGTTTAAATGATGGAATATTAAACGATATAATAAATAACAGCGAAGAAGAACATAAACAAGTGCCAATTTAAGTATTATTACTCACATAAATATTCAAATGATGATAACATATTTCTTAAAAGTAATAAAGAAAACACGAGTTCCATACTTTCATTGAATATGTTGTGCATTTGAATAAACGTAGCCAATGTGATCATGTAACTAACCCGTTCATAATCTGACAATAATATCTCTATTATGTTTTACTTCTCTACATAGGGGAGGATTAAAGTTGTATTCAACAGCTGGTGCCTATAAAATACATATGGAATTATGCATCGTATAAAACTATTTTAATGCGAATAACGTAGAGAGCATTTAAAAAGAAATGAAAAACAAAATTATCACCTTAGATTGAAAAGTTATATATATATTATTATTAAAAGAAATGAAACCATACGTAAATACTTTATTCGAAACTTGGTTGCCAATTTGTAAAAACTCTTTTGAAATAAACAGGGAACAAGTGGACATTCCATCCTAAAGGAAAAGAATGAGAACTAACTGAGAACTAATATCCTCCATCAAGTAAATCCTTTTTTGACATAAATATTTGATATTTCCTTGAGACTTAATATGTGATATGTAGCCTCAATAACTTTTTTTGCCTTAAAATCCTCTATCAAATGCCAAACTATATCATACCTTGTTAAGAGCTTCAGAGGAAGTACAGGTCTTTCTCTCAGCTATATTTACATTTAACCATTATTTAATTATTCATTATTATTTTAATTTTCTCTATATTATTATTTCATGTTACATTGTTAACATTCACTTAGATATTTTTTAAGTCAAATCAAAATGGCTATTTAATGATTTATTTTAAAAAAAAAATGAAAATGTTCTTATGATTTATGATAATATGTTAGAAAATAAAATCGTTAAAAGTAAAAAATCAAACATATATTTTCTGATACATTTCATTGTGTGATGGATGGTTGTTGAACAAGTGTTTGACTAATCAAAAAAAGCATAAGTTGGCTGTTAACGAGTTTATTATATTTGCTTATAGTAAAATTGAGTTTAGGTCATTTCAGATTGTTTATGTTAGTTTTAATTCCTGTTTGAATTGAATATTTATAGGCAAAGGAGGACAGCGTCTGTCGGGTTAGCAATTATGTTAATAATTAAATACCCAATTAAGCTTCGCTAAAGGTAACACGGCATTCACTGACAGTTGGCGAAGTTTTCCGGGTGAGCTGGTATATATAAGTTACTATTTGCCAACGAGCAAACTCTTTTCCTTCTTCTTCTCTTGATTATGACAATGGTCGAATTATAGAAATGAGGCATTCCTTTGCTTATCTGTGTGCAACCTTCTTTTTAATTGTTATATTTATATAACAATTAAAATAATCACAATTAAACACGTGATAGAAATTACTGAAACAGGCAGTCATAGGCAAAATCAAAAACAAAAAATTTTGTTTTCTTTAGTTGCCGAAAGTAGATTATAAACTTTCTTATATATGGTAATACCGTATTACAAACACATACTCGTTTACTACAGAACTACCTGTTGATTGATTTCTTAATAAGAGGGAAGTACAACCATTGAAATGTGAAATAAGTAAAAATTAAAGCACATGAAAGAAACAAATGTAATGAGGAAGCAATTGTTGATGGATCAAAATAATTCAGAATTATATTGCATATATAGTCAAAATTGTAATATTTCTTTGCAGCGGACAACCATTTTACAGTCTTGTCATAATATAACTGTGGTAGCATCACCTGTAGCGTAGCAAGGTAATGTAATGCTAATGCATTACTTCTTGAATATCGGACTTTTAGTGTTGTATTGAAAATATGTTAGGCAATGGAGTTATTTTAAAATGGGCATTTGCAATTCATGGAAACATAAGGCTGGAAAGGAAAAGCTAAACAAAAGCAGTTCAGCAAGGAATAGGTAAAACACTATATTATATTAGTTTTGCTAATATTCTCTCGTTAAACTTGAATGTCTGATTTTATCAAACCATCACCAAATTATATTTTATTTCTTGCGTTAAATTAAAATTTTAGATAACTTGATAATATTACTTAATATGTTTTTTGAACGTGATTATGCCTGTTTGTATCTAAATCTTGTCATGATTCTTACTTATATGAGAAAATAAATCATTTCTTGTTTAACTCCTATATTTAAATATATGTTGATATTATTTGACATGCAATTTTCATGTTTTACTAGTCTGGCTTATCCATATTTTAGCAGAAAATTTGTGGGGAACTTTATAAATATAACTACACTCCTGTTCTGCAAGGGTGTTCCTAATTGGGAAATTAGTTATGTCATTTCCCTTAGGAAAAGCTCTATTATATTCAGTCTACAAGGAGGCCTAGAAAAGTGGTACAATTACTCATGCCATAGTCAAAGTTAGACAGTTCACATTAATTGTGCTTCTATTTCTGCATTGTTAAACACTATCTTTATCTTTTTTAAAACGCTTTGTCAATACACGAGGCGGGATATTTTAATGAGTAAGAAGTGCAAGTAATATTGTCAATTGAATTATTAATAATTCGGGGGAAAAGACTTATAATTTCTTCTTCTTTTTCCATTGGGAATTTATTGTTTCACTAATTTTTTTTTATTCAGAAGTACTTTTATTCATGGATCTGTGGCATATGCTTAGTTGTCAATGTATCGGAACTAACTAACTTAATTAGATTGAATTAAGCTTAACGGTGTAATTTTAAAAATGTCACATATGAATTACTTATATATGAAGTGGGAAAAGCAGTTACTTATAGTAAGGTGACATTCTTTTTGAAATTTTATAAGTAATTTACAAACTGATAATAGCAAAATACCATACATAATGCAATGGCCAGTATTATTGTAGAAGTAGGTAGAAGAAATGAATAGTTAACCAGCCTTTCCTCCAGAATTCTTAATAATTTAATTTACCAGCTAAAAGTACACTAGTAAAGAAAGACTTTGGATCGAACCCGAGCAGTACACATACATTCTCCCTCAACATTGTCGCTCTTTACATAGATATTCCACCTTTGTTATTTTATCAGGCTGCCTGAACTTTTTATTTTAAATGGATTCAAAAACAATAACGAACTATTTGGATAAGCGAAAAAAAATGAATTCAGGTACAACTGTATGAGGAAATTAGTTTTATGCATCTCGAGAAACCTGTACATATGCGACAATGAGAGGGTCTAGGCAGAATATTGGTAAACATTGTGGGATAATTTTTTATCTTGTTATTAAAATACACGTATACCATATCCAAATGATAGTAATTTTTCAATAAGAAACATTTTTATCTCTTAAATTCTTTACATTTTTTCCGTAGCCTTTTTTTCAATATTATGGTTAGCTTTGATTTATCATCTTTTGTAAACGATCTTAAAAAAGTTGCGAAAAAGTTTTATTCTCACTAAAAACTTGTTTCATTTAAACCAAATCTTTTAAAATGTTTCAAACATCACTCTTCTGCAAATTATCTACATTACGAAAATCTTCAGCCACTTTGACGTAGTTTTCTTTTTATCATTAATAACAAATTTTAACATGTATCCTAATACTCTGACTGTTATATTCGCCAATATTTTAGTTTATGGATTTGTGCATAAGTTATATTGCTTTTTTATATTCTAGGATTTCTAATAATTAACGGCATATTTTTTTTACTTATTTAAAAATTACGTAAGTAACAAAATACTTAGTTGGTCAAATTCAAGTTCAAATGTAGTAGTCAAAGCGCAAATAATTTACCAATTAAAGAGTTCCTTATAGAACTCGAGTGCAGTGATATTTACAATCATCTGTGATAATGTTGTCAATGAATGGTAAGACAAACTCGTAAATCATTCAAATTGCGTGTCAAACATTAAGAACCCATTTTAGATATATTCTATTGTAAACCAAATAATATTCTAAACCAAATCCCATTTTAGAACCCCATAAAATTGTTTTGATTTCAATATAAGTATATATTTATAACAAGATTTTACAATAAACACGTAAAATAACAATCAATGTTCAAACTACTATTAGAAAGGAAAAAAAAACTAAGGTCTTTCAAACCTAACAAATGGTCTTCACCAGAGTCACATCTCAACTTCTGGGATCCAAGTCAAAAATGGATTTCACTCTGACGAAGAAGGCTAGTTTCGGTTGAAAGATCTTAGTCTTTTTGCTCTTGTCTTGTCTTGCTATGGTTTTAACATTCATATATATATATATATATATATATATATATATATATATATATACCATGATAAACGAAAAACGGTCCGGCAGGACAAATAACAATTAAAATAAGCAGTGACACATAAACAGAAACACAACAAAGACTCACTTTTCAATATTTCGACCGTAATGGCGGTCGTCCTCAGGAGAAGAAGTGAATTGACGGAGGGACGACAGTCAACTCATATATATATATATATATATATATATACGAGTATATATATATATATATATATATATATATATATATATATATATATATATATATATATATATATATATATATATATACTTTTTTTCGTTGGAAATACGATCCAAAACGGACAAATATAGTTCAATATATGTATATATATATATATATATAATGTCTTGTATATACATTTATCTCGACCACATATATTCAACACTATTTTTCTTTCTTCATCTAGGTTTCGTCAAAACTCAATAACGAAATAAGAACAATGTTTTTTATGATCCTTCTAAAGTTTCACTTAGGAGAATCATTCAATATCTGATTCTCTGAAAATCACCCATTCTATGACGATTTGGTCAGAATATAGATAAGTAAACTATAATTTGTCTTCTTTTTATAAACGAAGTTCCAAAGAGGCAAATCAATTAAAAAAGTGTTAACAACACTTGGACTTTTGAAAAAAACTTGTCGTAATTTGAAACATTTAGCTTCATAGCCATTGATCAAAAGATCGTATTCTTATTCTCGTTGCATTCAAACCACCAGATTAAGCCTATATAACCTACTTACCAAATTTATTATGGTTAAAATGTTATTATTAAAATATAAAATTAATTAATATCGTTAACCCATTGGTAGTGTTTTCTTTTTGTTGAAACCGATCCCCTCGAGGGTTAAAACGTCAGTCTTTACGGTTATTTTGTTGATATGACGTTCGGGTACAATCACTCACATCAGTGTCTAGAACTGTAGCTTGAGTTATTTTCTCTTCAGAAATTTATTAAGGTATGCAGCAGGGTCAACTTTTCGGGTTCGGGATTAACTGTCTACGACTTTCTAGAGCAGTACAGTGTTTAGCTATGTGAATTACAGGTTTTGCTGCCACTCCACATATTCTACACCCTGACCTTTTTTTAAGAGACTCCTAAAGCACCCGTGTCCTATTAGTAGACCTACTACTAACCTCATCTGATTCCTTAGGAATCCTATAGTAGTGTATTTACTGAATAAGAAATATACATAATATCACTGATTGTTATTTCACGTGTTTATGTGAAATCTATTTATTAATTATATATATATATATTAAATAATGTCAGCAACTGTGGGTTTAAAGACATGAAATTCAAGGAAGCGTACTAACCACATTTATTTTGTTGATTACTACCACGTATACATTTTTGTTAGATGAATATATTACTCAGTTGGAAGGAAGTTATTTCCATTTGGAGTGTTAACTTAACAACTTTGATTTTTTACAGTCCGTTGGAGATGGGTTTAATTTTGCCAGGATGGTAGACACTCGACTATTAAATATCCAGAGTAGATTTTTATCTTGCCCTTTACTTTCAGGTGACCAATGGTGTCATAAACCTTTACAAAGTTATGAGGTTTTTTTTCAAACCCCCCGTTTAGTTTATTACACAATATTTCAACCTCTGACTAAACATGCTACGTATTAGTAGGTATCTTTTTTTCTCAACCAATTTTAATTAAGTTAAAATACTTTAATTCAGTCACACTAGATTTCTAAATTGAAGGAAATATTATAGAATGCCAGGCTTTTATTTTACGTGATTAAGAAAATCAATGTTGAAATGAAGCATTGACTTTTTATTCCTTTCAAAACTGGCAAATATTAATAATTTGCCAACTTTTAATTACGCATGTTCTCGTTATAAATTTAATAACAAATTTATGTTATTAGAGAAACGAATGTTATGGTTAAAGAGAAGGACATTGGTTTTCCAATAAATATGGCAATATTTATTGGAGGAAAGTAAATTTTTCAATTAATTTAAATACCTACTGACCTTCTATATGTCACAAATTGATCTACTGGATAATATATTAAATATAACATTTACATGATATGATAGGATGTCATTATACTAGTCGATTGCAATTAAGTAGATATCTCAGTGTTATAAATTGTAAAATGAATTCAAATATTTAAAATACATTAGGTAATGTACGTATGAAAAAATGTAGCTACTATTTACTGTCAATAACAAAGTGAACACATACTTCATACTAATACATTTATAATATACTTGCTAAATTCCTTATGTAATAACTAGGTTACACACATAAGATACAGGCATCCACGCATTTTGAATATTAAAAATATTCAAAAATAATTTTCATTACACCTTATTCGGTTGGTTAAATTTTAATGTAACTGTTAATAATGTTCTTTGTGGTTGATATAAATAGCTAGAATTTTAAAGATTCACATTTTAACTAACCTAGATTATTTTATTGAATTAATTTTCCTTTACATCTATAGGTGTTTCATGCAAATGTAGACAAATAAAGGAAGTGGTAATAGTCACTAATATTTTTTTTGTTCTCTTAATTTGGTCAACAAAAAAATTAAAAAATATCGAACATATTGATTGACCATTAAAAGCTGTATTACTATGCAATATGAAACATAATGAATTATTGCCTCAATTTGTGCATCAGAAACATTTGTAAAGTTCCTAATATGCAACATACTTATCGAAAATCATACTTCTATATCTAGAGGTAAATGATACATGTCAGTGTACTGAGTAAAATTACATTATAAACAGAATACTTGCAACACGGTAAATAAACGCGAAATATTCATTCTTTTATCAAATAAGAGATGATCTGCCCGGCTTTACCCGGGAAACAATTTAATTCCAACTCTAATAAAAAATTACATATAACGAAACAAATTTAAATTTTCTATAGTTCCGTTACACTTAACTTTTTTCAGATAAACGAAATTAATACAGAATTTAAATTATAGATTACGCAAAAAATATATAATCTAACACTGATTATAAATTGTACACATTGTTTTATAATATTGGTAGTTGGTAGATTACATTAAATAAATAATAAAAAGACTATTTTTTGCCGAACAATACATCAAGAAATGTTGAAAGAAGTCTTAACTCTTTAAATGTGATATGCCTTATATTTAAACAGATATGTCTTATTTGTTAAATATAATGACAGGAATTTTAAACCCACAAATCGTTTAAATTAGGAGCCAGTTAGTTGAAGAGACTAAACCATAACACATTACATTTCAGTCAATAATTTCAATTTGAAGACTTCACACAGTTTTAAATGTTTAATTAAAATAAAGAATATTTTAAATAAGAATATTTAACCAAAATAATATTATCTTGATAACATATTCATCAAATTTATGAAGAAGCATTGTGTGAAAAGTGTCAGTTGAGTGCTAAATGTTAAATTGTACCCACATGTTTCATTATATTATGTTAAGAGTTATTATGCTAAGAGTTGTGTTTATACACAAAAATACGTACAGTGATTACAGTTTTATATATGTACATTTTGATTTGAATATTTCTTAATTATTTTTTTATGCTGTATATATTACCTTCTAAGTTTTGCTGATTTAGACATAGATCTGATCATAATCAACTTCTAGTTAAATATCATCGATATATAATAACTAATCTTTTTGCTTATATGGAGTAGGGCTGAATACTAATTACTAATAATTTAGTAATAATTACATATTTTAAAGAAACGAATTACTCAATCAGAAATAAATAAGCAAGTCTTAAATCCATTAAACTTTAACAATACTTTAGCCAAAAGATTTGTCTTATGGTTCAAATGCTATCATTAGTATTCGTAATACTATCATGCATACTTAAAGTTAATAAGTTATTATTTAACGAATAACTTCCTTTAATGCTTAAAGCTAGTTAAACCAGATAGATAAGAAAAGTTAATGGTAAACTATTGCTAATAACTAAAGCTTTGATAAAGTTAATAAGAAACCTATATAAAATTACAACAATTGTTTTTAATATCAATCTGAAAGCAATAATAAAATTTCTGGTACCTGGTTGTTTCCAATTGAACAAAGCATGTGGAAATATTAGAAGTTGGTTATTCATAAGGAATAACCTACCTGCGGCGGCCATTACCAATTAAAGTCAAAATGTTAACAAATAGGCTGGCTATACATAGATTATACAGCAAACCTTATCTATTATGATATTTTCGGGATAGTACCTGAACCACAACTCTGATTTTTAAAAAAAAATACGTAAACCTTCCCGGGGATATACCTAATAATTCCCTAAATTTTCATAACGATTGGATGTATGGTTTTTAAACTATCGAGTCTAGACAGACATACATTCATTTATATATATAAAGTTATTAGGCTTTGGAGCGATTCATATCTATTCCTGACGACGAGGACATCGAAATATAGTACTGAGTTCAGTGATTTCTTTTCTATGTGTTCTTTTGAAAATTCTAGTTTATTCAGTTCGAAGAATCGAATATCTAATTGGTCACTTGTGGCCTTTGAAGTTTTGTTGTTGTGCACAAGCCACTTTCTCTTCCTGTGTTTATCTCTCCTTTCTTACCTGTTTTTAATACCTACCTTCTTCTTCCTTCCTTACATACTTTTACATCTTCATTTCCCTTTTTCTTAATATTTGTACTCCTCATTTTATTTTATATGATTATTCTTAAGTTGTTTTATTTATCTGTTTGCTCCTGTATTATTAATTACTTAGTTTTTATTATTGATTTCTTTTTTGTTTTCCTTTATGTTTCATTATGAATAATCCGATTGGGTTTTGGTTAGATGAAGTTGACTACCACCTATCTCAGAAAATAGTAAAATCTACTGTTAATATTGAGTTTATCTCACATTGCTTGAATCTTAACATACCGCCTAACGGTCTTGCTTTGAAGCTGCCACTATCAGCCTTCCCTATCAAATTTCGTTATCAACTGGCCTATTCTGGTTTCCAATATTCTCTTTACTTATCTCAACTAGCTCTGCACAATTATATTAAGTTAAGGATTTCTTACCACTCAAAACTGTCCTCTGTTATTAAAATTCTTCTGAATATTTCCCCTGAATATTTGATAACTATTAATAGCTCCTTAAAAAATGCTCAAATGTTTTTAGAGAAGTCTAGTACTTCCAATCTTAAGAAACTTTCGAAACTTTATATTTCTTATCTGTCTCGGGGATTAAGTTTGCCATTCCAGGTACCTTTTCCTCAAATTCCTTTGCCCTTGCCTGACTCTTTTCCTCAATCCCCCCATTCATTTACTTCTACCTGTTCTGGTATTAATCCCTACCCCCATTCATATAACGCTAGGTCTCGCCCTCAGCGTCACTCCACATGCAATTCTACTAATTCCTACCCCCATTCTGATACCGTTATTTCGCGCCCTGAGTGTCATTCCTTTCCCAATCCTTCTAATTCTTACCCCTTTTTTAACTCCGTTACGTCTCGCCCTCAGCGTCATTCCACTCACTTTCCCTCGAATAACACCATTAATAGTAATAGTAATATTTGCAATACTTCTTCCCGTTCGCTTAATTGTTCTGAACTCAGTGTTCTCTCGAAGTTTTAGCCCGGTCCCTAGAGTAAACCATATACAAATTTTAGAGGATCTTCAAATGTTTTGTAGATCTCTCCGCTGGAAATTCTTTTGGAAGTCTCATGGCAGTAATTCTGATAAGCAGGTTCAAAAACTCCACACCTCTCTAAGTAGATTTAAATCCCTTTCTTCCAATGAACCCCCACCTCTTTCCGCATCACATCCTCTGGAATCATTTATCTCCTCCATAGTTCGCAAGGTCTCTGATCCTACTTTCAAAAATCAAAGTCGTTATCAGCCTTTGGAGCGATTCACATCTATTCCTGACGACGAGGACATCGAAATATAGTAGTGAGTTCAGTGATTTCTTTTCTATGTGTTCTTTTGAAAATTCTAGTTCATTTATATATATATGTATATAGATAGAATAATTTTTTTCACAAAATGGAACATTATTTTTTTCAAATTTTTATTTTGCATTTTAAGTAGCACAGACAAGTTTAGCAAAGGCTCTTTTCGAATTCAGTCTGGACACACAAACACACACACACATACATACCAAAATGATCTAAAATGTTTGTCTATATAACCCTATTTTTTATGCAAATTTAATTCTAATAAATTTAGAAAGAGAAAATTTAATGAATAATCGACGAGAATATTAAATAATTATTTAATATAACAAAAAGTGATATTTATTACAGTTAACCAAAGTTTTAGAAATTATCAACTTAATATATGTAAAATATTAACAGCACACAATTATGTCCGTTATGTCCGGGGCGAAAAATTTACTAAATTTCATTTAACTAACAATATAAGAATTCAAGAATAAGATGAGGAATAATCTGAATTTCTGATAAATAGTGGTGAAGACAGTGTTGAAAAAAATGAAAATAAAGAGACAAATAAACTGCCCGGAGATAGGTTTATCTGTGTACATATTGTTGTATTAATTGTGTACTATTGTTATATTAGTTTAGTGTACTCTTCATTCACCAAACAACAAATATTCTTCACAGAAAATTCTATATAAGATCCATTAAACGAAATACTCAGTGAAATTAATCACAGGTTCATTGAATAATTTACACGAGAAATTAAACAATATCTGCCATATAACTCGTGTGTGTTTGTGGAGAGGAACAGAACCCACACATTACCCTCAAGAATTTCTTGACTCACTAATGTTGTCTGGATTGGTCCAAAAGGAAAATTGGTCAAAAAAGGAAATTCCTGTAATAGTGTATGTATGAGAAACCTTTATCCATCATGCTTATGAAATGGAACAAAAATAATAACTGAGGAGCTTTATGATAATGTCATTGTTTATGAAATTATCACTTTCACTGTGTCAATGGGAAATAGTTTTAATTCTAAGAATGAAAATCGTTTTATCTGAAGAGGACAAAATTCCTGTTTTAAGGATTCTATTTCCAATTCAGTTGGCATTTGCCATGACTAAGTCTCAAGGAGAGACTCTAGAAAATGTTAGAGTTCATGTAAAACAGCATTTCAACATGGCCAATTACATTTTACTCTGAGTTTTATCAAACAGAAAGAAAACATTCAAGAGCTTTTTGGAAAATTCGAATTTAAATAATGAGAACTGTCTTAAAAATATGTTCATTATTAGAAATGAATTAATTTAGAGTTTATCTGCGTCTATATTGTACATTATTGCATTAAAAATGAATGTGTTGGATGACCGAACGGGCACGGGTAGTCTAGTACTGAAAATAAATATAATTTTGTAAAATTACAAAAAGTGTTGGAAAAATTTTTGCTTCCGTTTGCTTGGAGGTTAAAATATTTTAACCAGTATACATTATTTCCTGGAAATAGTACATTATATAGAATCTTATAGAGCCGTCAAGTATTATTTTGGTACAACAAAGAGTAAGACATGTAGCTTATACATATAACTGAGGATGCGTAATTTTACCCCCACACACATCCAAGCACGATCAAGGACATGTAGAAATAACTTAGTGACCGTAACGACAGAACACAATCAAAGACCTCGAAACTCTTTTTTATAATTTCAGATACTTTTCTTCTAGTGAGGGACCAAACAAAAAAATCAGAAAGTGGTAGAAATACAAACAAAGAAATACAAAGAACAAAAAAAATAAGAACCAAGATACGTATTCAATGCTATGTCAATATATATTTTTTTAAATAATTAAAAAAAAAAATCTTAAAAATATGCAAACGAAAGTACTGAATAAAATTTACCTATTACATTTTTAAAATAGTTATCTTCATATATTTTTTTTTTCTTTCAATAATGATTTTAGGTTTAAAACGATTATTTCATTCTCTTTCACAAATTTTGACCTTGACCGCACTATCATTTTTAACAGAAAGTCTACTTAGTTTCTTCATCTGCCTTCATCCTAAAATTCATGTGAACAATGAACTTCACTGTTTTTATAATGTGGCAATATTGTATTTGTAAAAAAAAAACTGAGAAAAAAAATAAATCTAGCAAAAACGTTTACATTAAAAAGAGACCATTCTTATGTGATTTATACAAAATATGCACCCTGTTCAAATAACAGTAAACTCTTCTCTAATAGTACTTCCTTTTCGGAAGAAGCAATGGCCGATATAGTCCACTCTCATACTACTGGGATATAACAACTAACATTAGGTTTAAGTAGTGTATTGACATCACAACATAACTTCACAATCATTATGTTGAAATGACCACATGACATGTCTCGTAAACTTCTATGACTGAGTTCCTTGTGCCGGCAATCGTTTTCTTTAAATCAGAAGTCATTCATATTAGATTGAACTAGCAAAACACAATATTTTAATTTCATTGCATTAATTAATTTTTAAAGTAAAACCAAATGTGTTAATTTCATTAGCAATATAAACAAGATATATGGAAAAGTAATTGTATTAAGAAGATATCATTATGAACCGTCATACCTCGTCTATTGCTGGTGAAGTCACCCGACCTGTTTTGCAATGGCTGCGTCATCAATGGGACTCCACGATGATGCAGCCATTACGAAGCGAAACTGGTCAGGCGACTTCACCAGTAATAGACGAGTTATGGCGGTTCATAATGATATATTATTTACTAACCTCTGTGGTACTAACAATATGCTTGTATTTAATTGTATTAATGCTTGCTCAAAAATTTACTAATGAATTTTTGTGTTTAGAAATTAATTATATTACAGGCATATAACTTCATGTAATTGTTATAATGGATAATTTTGAATAATATTTCGGAAACTATAACTTCTCTGTTTGATGTATAACTTTCTTATACTTAATAAGACTTGGTGCATATAAATAGAACAAATAAATAATTTTTAATAGTGGGAGATCATTATAAAATGTACTTTAGTTAATTACAATTTTAAGTGAGTGTTACATCTTCATAATCTTTTGATGATAGTTTATTGGGTAGTTCTAATTTGTTTTAGTCATTGTTTGAAAAGATAAGAGAAGCAATATATTGAAATAATAAAATGTCATAATTTATTTATGACTATTAAATATTTTAAATTCAAATAACTTTCGCAATTTTAAGCGCAAAAGTTAATAAAAACAGAATTTATTTAACAGCAGAACTTTATTTGGTAAAAAAATTATTAATAAGATATTAAATTCAAAATTAATCCTGTTTACTCAAATATTTATATTGGTATAGTATTGCATTTATTATTCTTAAATATATCAATATAACGTTAAACAAAAATGTATATTACGTGTACAATTTGTTATGTATGGATAGAAACTTTCAGCTATGACACACTAACCATAGACTGTGCGATGAATAAACAACTGCTTCCTGGGGTAACAATATTGGCAAAGGAAAAACTGTTCTCGTATAAACTAAAATATGGCTGTAGTCAAGAATATCTACCTCTTTTAGAAGCCCTCGGCGGGTGGAATAAAACGTCTCAGCAGTGCTCTTATTTATTATTATTATTCGGTCTGATATGTCAAAGAAAACTTTTCAGGTTTCATAGAGATGAAAAATGTTTTAACTATTTAACAAAAACAATTATCACTAGGTAAAGAATGTGATGGCTGAATGGTCGCATTTGTGAGTATATTTCTAGATGGTTTGAGATAAGACTCCCTTATAAAGAAACTGAATTAACCTACACATATATATTATACCCGTATAATGACATGGTGTCAGAAACGTGTTCATAAAAAACAGTTGCTTATAACACGCGATTCCTGAACTTTGTGTAATCATGATACTGAACTATCTACCCATTTATGTAGAAGTAGTAGTTATAAGGAAATCTTGAGTAGACTACATTTACCTTTGTTGCAACTGAAATAATATTATCTTCCTTCACAATCAGTTCGATTTTAGATATATTTGAATATATTTATCGTTCTGAAAGGATTTCTCAAACTTTTTAACCTCTTGACACCTTCCTGTTGACCATTCACCTTCAACCTAAAAGCCCAGGATTGTCAAGGCAGTAATATTACTCTTATTTGTTAAAGAAGAGTACATGTACTGATAAATCATTTCTTTTAAGAAAGGGACTATCTTCCATAGCAAAATTTATCATAGTTTTTTACTCAATATGAAGATTTAAATTTTTTAAGGATCATCATGATTATAAGTGCTATGATATTTTTAAGAACTATTAAAAGCTCATCCTTCATTTATATAATTTGTTATAAGAAAGTGTTATAAGTTTATACCTAAATAGGAAATTTCATATATATTTGTTTTTCCTCAAAACAAAATCGTCATATTTGAAAAATTGTTCCCGTACTAGGACATGCTTCTGTCATTCTTTTGAAAACAACATATAAATGCTTTTATGCAAATAGGATAGGCCATTATGAGCCCTGAATATCAGACATGCATATTGTGTATAGCAATATTTGAACTGACAACAAGTTTTGATAGCTGATACATGAAAACCTACTAAATTTTTCATTGCAATCCCATAATATATTTCCATTAGACAAACTTTATTTATTAGATGAATCAAACGTTTTCATAATGACTAAACACATAAAGAAATAAAATTTGGAAAGCTTTTTTGGAAAATTTCGGGAAATCAATTCCATCTAGCTCTATACTTCATATAAGTAGTCATACAGAATTTTCTTGTTAGAGGTGGTTAGAAAAACAATAATTTCAAGTTTAATTCTAGTTCTAATGTGAATCATTAACTAAACACAAATATATATACTGTCTATTTTAATAAGAAAATTATATGATATTGTAACATCCAAAATAGAAATGACTGCAGAAGAGTTCACACACAATCGATTTGACAGTCAGTTTAACGACTTGTATTTTGAAAATATTACATTTGGTACAAAAGCTCCATTATTTTCCATGTATAATGGAACACATTACCAATTGCAAACTCTGTTGTAAATGTGTGACATGCAACTTGTCTACAAAAATTTGTGTATACAACTAAATTTTCCGCACAAATACAGGTTCTAATAAAGAATTGTAAAATAGAACACAGGAACGCTAAAACATGTAACCCTCTAAAATAACAAAAATGATTTATCTATCATTACTATAATAACGTATTGAAATGTAATAATGAACTAATGTACAGTGTTTTTAAGAACTTACAGTTTACAACGGTGCAGTTATAGCTGTAAGCTACATTAGTCTCTTGGAGTTTAGCTCTGGGCTGCAAGTTATTTTTGATTACCAGGTTTGCTGTACTCATACCTTTGTAATACGTAATAAGTTTCAACTGCTCTTCAGGGTTGCTACAGTTAATTTAGCTTTGATGATGCCCTTAACGACTCTTTCGTCTACCGGGTAGAAAACCCGTGTTTACAAAAATGACTCCATAGACGCTATACATTGGACTTGTGGCTTTTTTTTTAAAATCAGAATAAAAATTATGTCAAATACCCCGCTCGCAATCTAACTTCAACAGGCAACACTGATAAATAAAACTAATGTTTGTCAATATATGTATATATATTAGAAAAATATTTAGGAAATTGACTCGCAACTTGCCAGTCATTTCTCTCACCAGTACAGTCTAGTTCGTATAAATCTTTTATTTTTGTTTAAAATTTGGTTTTAAATTATAAGTGTTGGTGTGCTTTTAACATATATGATAATAGTAAAGGTAGCGAGATTGATTTTGTTTCGGTTGAATTGAATGTCGGGTTCAATGAATTGATTAATGGGATGATACACGTTTCATTTACCTGAAAATTAATCGTAGGGCTGTTCCTCTGGACTTGCAGGGTTATTAGTTTACCTGGATTGGTTTCACATTGTAAAATAACTGTTACCAACAGAAAACGTTTAGTTGTTAATTTACTGGTATGGTTACTGATATTATTAGTTTTAAAAGAACAGCAACAGGAGATTCAGTTTTTTGAAACTACATATGTCGTCATCCAGTGTTCATAATATTCATGGGGAGAATATTTTGCACTGCCTCATGTTGCACAATAATCCTTGTAAATGGTCAATATTATGATGATAATAATAATATAATTATTGTCCTAATATTATTAGGATAATTTATTTTAATATAAAGCCCTAAAATCATCTTACCGGGATGATTTCTTATAGGCACGTTTTGAGTCTTTGCCGCTAAATAGTAAATTCATATTGAGTTTCATGTCGTTACTGGTTTCATCCTCGCAGATAGATTTTTCTTTGGTACTTTTCATTTTGGTTATAATGTCTATAGAGACTCGGTGATATAGTTGAATGTTTTCTATAAGTGTTTATTTTTTTGTTCCAATGACGCTGCACTACATATCAATGTATCTTATTATTATTTCTTAATATTATTCTTTGAGAAAATTTTGTTTACTGTTAGAAAAACATAAGCGTAGTAATATTAATTTAAGGTGAAAAAGAAAAATGATCCATCAAACTTGAATATTTAATATGAAAGAAACACAATTAAACAATTACTGTTGGAACCCTACTGTCAAAAAAAAGTGGATTACAATTAATTTACTCATGCATGGAAAGTAAAATCAAGGGTTGATATACATTTATAACATCTCTTCAAAGAGGGATTGGTTATTGAAAGTAAAGTCCGCCAAACTACCTCTGAAGTTTCCTTTATTCAACGTCAATTGATTGTGTGACTTTGACGAACAAGTTTTTGGCCAAATGATCACAGTCTCACATTTGGCTTTTTTACTGCAGATTAGAGGTTCATATCTGTTCTATTGCACAATATACTACATTTACATATAGTGTATAAATTAGATTAAATAACTTATTATACCTTTTTCAATTCTTTTAATTTGTATTTTTGCTGCCTTCATTGTATCTCTGTTTATTTACTCTCCTAGTATTAACTTTTTTTGATTATTAATTATGATTCATATATAACCATATCTGTACACAAGTATGCTATGTATTTTTTTTCAATATTATTACGAATTCTAGCGATGTGGGAGTAATGCTAAAAAAACACTGACTAAGCAAATACTATCGTCCTAACAAATAATGTTTCTCCTTGATGGGATGCATATGAGACAGTCCATCGTTTTATGTTTACTGAGTTATTCATGAAGTCTATTTTACCTGACAACCCTCAATAAATTTCTTTTTCATTTAGATTGATTTCCTTAGCTGACATGTTTGAAAAGGTTTTCATTATTCTTAAACCCGTTGATATGGAAATTCTTATGACACACAAATATAATTTGCATGACTAGGAAAGATTTTTTTTATCTGACCTTATCTTTCAAATGAAAAATGAATAGCAATCATTTATTTTATCTATTAACAAAATTTTTTAAAGAATTTTGAAAGCAATATGACCAAGTAGTCTTATGTTTTGTGCAACTACATTAAAGTAATATCTTTTAATTTTATTGGTATACTCTGTGTATGATTACATGGTATAGAAAAATGTGCAATAGTTCAGGTTTAAATTTACTATAGAAAAGGTATTATCAAGATATTTATTTAGATAAAAAATTAATTAATTGATTGTTCTAAATTGATTAGGAATTTTTTCCGGATCAAAATTATCTACTCACATCTAAATTAGCATTGAAAATCACCTTCAGTGCCATTTCCTTACTTCACCCTCCATCCGAATTCAAAAGAAGAGATAAAGGATCATATATGTATTTAATGGAATGTGATGCAGTGAATATACGTCAACAATATATTTAGTGCTCTACACTACCAGCGCAGACGGGCGTAACGCAAGTTGAATAGCAAGAGACATTGAACATTCATATGACCCTTGTTCCTATTTTGACAAAGATTTCAGTTTGTTGTTTTTGTTGTCTTTACAAAAGATAGATTAAATTTAAAAACATTTAAATTAATTTTATTTAAAAACACTTTTTTTAAAGTACTTATTTGGAAAATATGTATAAGTTAGAGTATGAGATCCGATTAATCCTTATTAATAAAAAAAAATCTGATATAAGCAAGTAATGGACGAGTTAAAGGAGGGGCCCAGATTTAATTTGTCTGAAAAATTAAAAGGATTGTTGATACAATCCCACGCTAGCTGGCGTGTGATAAGCAAGCAATCTCCATAGCGGTTATCTTTCGCGTCACCCCCCGGGGTTCACTATGAAACTTATCTCTCATATTGCCTCTTCCCAACATTACTACAAAAACAAACCTCTCATCTTTAATCACAATAGACAAAGTTTTTTTTACTTGTTGACAGATTGTTTGAAGGTATAAAACGGTAAAAGAGTATAGGAAGGACCTGTTGAACTTCAGTGTCAAATTTAAAGACACAACATAGTAGTAGTATCATTAGAAACGTAATAGAATTCTTCTTTTTCTCCTGGGGCCAATTCTCTCAATCAGCTCACTCGATTGACGATTAAGTTAGATGGATGACTCCACACGAAAATTTTGTACCTCAACTAGTTAGAGTGGAATCCATGGTTTTAAAGGTTATTACAAACTATAAGAACCTGCTAATGTCCATGAAGCCTATAACATTTCTTTCTGACGTTAGATGTTTAAAATTATTAAAACAAACCTTCGACTACATTACATATGTATGTGAGCTAATCATCTTGGAAGAGATAAAGATTTTGGTAAAATCATACCTGTAACTATACAAGTGAGTGGTACTTCTCTATGCATATTTATGTAGGTCATTCAAGAACTTAAAGCTGAAGTGAATTCAGTTAAAACGGTGACATATACAGTATGATAGGTAAGACTGCAGATTCAGCTAGTATTATGAAACAGTTTCTCTTAGCCTGGCATATGCTTCTATCTTTCTCCCTCCACCCATTCATTTTATTTCATACAAAGTGTTATGGTGTCTCCAAATGCCAATTAGGCAGTCTGAGGGAGGTATTGATATTTTCCCAAAGACCTACTCCAGCCACGTAGAAAAATGCTTCTATACGTAAAAAAAATATTCTATACTATATCTTAATATGTATTAAGTATATAACAATGAAAAATAACAAAAAATGAAGTGTTTCCTAAATATAAATATTTATTATTTTAATATGACATTATTTCAATTTCTAAAATGAAAGAAATATTTTATTTTTACCCTTTACGTTAGTCTTTGACCATTGCGACGTTTATTATCCTTATTTATAACAGTATCCTCAAGAGTTACTGTTATATTGTAAAGATAATTGTAAACTATCTTTACTTTTATTGATAGTTTACAGTCTTTATCCCACTCTAATCGTGTGTGTCTTTCTACTACATATTTGGATGTCTTATATGTACAAAAATTAGTAGTTGGGAGTAATCTACATGCATTTCTTGATCAAAATTGCGTTTTCTTCGAAAGTGTGGCGATGTATTAATTATTTATTACAATAAACTACACGAATCTAATTATTTAATTTTAAACAAGTATTGGTGATTTCTATTCAGCTGAGTATGCTAGTTAATCATGGAGGATCAGAAGGATTACTAACATATTCATAGAAATGCTTATACCAGAAAATAAACTTAACGTCATTTATTTTTAAGGTTCTCTTTACAGTATTTCGATATTTACAGGTCTGAAACTGATTAGTGGCAAATTAACTGCTCTAAGAAGGTTGCGATTCACAAAAATATGCAGATAACCTTGTTTTTATAAAGAGAAGAACCATTAATAGTGCTATATTTGAAGTCATGCAGCCTGTTCTGCAAATTGGAGAACAATGGGTAAATGTGAAGTCCGGGTGTACCATGTATGCTGCTGCTACTTCAGTTCTTATTCCTCTCTCAAAAAAAAAGAAAGAAGTATTTTTCAATGACCACTTTACGAAAAATATTAAACTAAAAGAAGGTATAAACAACATTGACATTCTTTAGATAAAAGACTAAACTTGAAAATGTATGTACATATACATTGGTTTATGCTAGAAAAACAATGTTTTGCTTTAAGTGATTCTGTGGTAGATCATAGGGTATTAACTACATCTATGTTAATTTATGGCTCTATATATCTATTGTTACTGATGTGATAAAATAATAGTTCATATGCATTGGTAGTTAAATGAAAAAGATACCTATATTTAGCTTAATAAATGTCAAAGAAAATTGTGTCCAAGCATAACAGGGCATTAATCATCTGAACTACGAGTATCTTAAACATGGAAAAAATGTGAAATGCCTACTGACCTCCTTCCATAGTTTTATCAAGAATTAGACATGTTTAAGTCTTTTAGACTGGCTGAAGATATAAATTGTGTCAATAAAAGCTAAGATGTTCAATGATTTCATAGAACAATATATTAATATTATGGCTAGATGTTACCAGACCAATATTTTAGTCCTCCTCATAAAATCTTTAACAGAGGGTGCCAAAGTGAGCACAAACCATTAGGTGATTCTGAAACTTCCTGACATTAAGAAAAAAACTTCAACTGTATACTGTGCGGTAAAAAAAAATAACAATGAAACCAATAAAAATAAGATACTCTCTTGAACACACCTTGACACAAAGGTGAAGAAAAAAAATCAGTGGTCAAGTTAAAAAAGCTTAGAGCCAAAAAACAATGTCTAGTGTGGAGCATTTTAAAGTAACTGTGACTGTTTGAAGAATACAATTGCAGTGTGGTTGAAGAAGGCAATATACTCGTACATAAGTAGGTTAAAAGAAACTGACTTATTGTATCCAACAGCTTATTTTAACTGAACATGAATCTGCAAAGAAAAGATTTAAAAATAAATCTATCATATCTCCGAGGACATGTTAACTACTCAATGATCCACAGTACCAATGAAGTGAGAGACACATCGCTAAGAAAAGTTATGCGGTTCATTAGAAAACTAAAATCTGTGGTTGACTTTAGAAACAGCAAGCAAGATGGATAACATATATTAATAATAAAAAATAACATTTGTTATATATAATAATTGTTATATATTATATCGAAAATTTATTACCATTAATCTTAGATTACGCAAATGGCCACTGTGGGCACAAGTCCGATAAGATGCAGACCCTCAGTTTAATAATAATAATTCTAGCATATCAAACTGTAGGACTTTTTATTCCTATAATTAAACGAATTATACCATTGTTAACCAACAATGGTTTGTTAACCTCTAAGAGCTTGATATTACGCCTATATGACAGCCATATTCAAATAAAACCAAAAATCAAGTGATTCTGAGGGAGTTTGATATGTTGCTTTCTTTCATTTTAGTTAAACGTAGGCAAGATTTCTGTATTATTTTTAATATTTCTATTAGCGCACTTATATTATATATACATTAATTCTTCTGCTCAGCCTCATTCCATGATAACATTTTTTTTAAAACTGGATACAAAAGGAATATCCAACATTCTCTTTCATTGCAAAAGCAATTTCCCTGGTAAAAAAAAAGAATGTTTTTCTCCAACAGCTCCTGCAATTAGATTGCTTTTCAAATTACTACGCAGTAACGGAAACGTTCGATCACAGAGTTGAACCCCTTTCCTTTAAACAGAATAAATTAATCTCGGCTTTCTGAAAACGTGTTTCACTGATGGACTTCAATTTTTTCTTTTACCATGCCTGTCATCTATATCGGACCCAATTTGAAATAAGTGTGTAGCATCACCATTAATTTTACAGTGTTGATATACAATTTTCCAACGAATGCGTTTTTTTTACTATTTGTATTATAAGTGACTATCCTATATATGTAACAATCCTCGCATGATCAAGGAGTGAACCAAAGCATGTTGACGCATTTTCAAACAAATCGAATGTAATCTATCTTACAAAAAAAAAATGAATTAATCTACAGACACTTTATTCAAAAAATGATGTTTGTTTACATATGAATGCGAATATATACCCAAATGAACATTCTACATTCTGAAAAATTCTTTGAAACAATTTTGATGCTGACTTTTTTAGCATGCAGTCCGTGCTGCATACATTTCCATTGTACAACTAATCTACTAACAAGGATCATGTAAGGTCATATTATTATTGATTAGTAATTAACTTTGTCAATCGTCTGCAAAGAAATGAAAGCAGCATGCTATTAAAACTGTATTATAACAACATTTCTAAAGATTTCCTTGCCCATAAATTTGATTCTATTAGCCCTTAAATGTGATATAATTTAAATAAATATTTACGTAAGATTAGTTAACTTTAAAGACATTCAAAGCAGTGATTGTTTGCAAATTTCAAATGGCTTATCAAAATGCGAAAACAACTTCAGGGAGAATTAAAATAAAATTAGTTTTTATCTATAAATATTCAAAATTGTATATATTTCTTGTCTCAGAAAATATTAACTCATTACAATCAGCACTGAAACAAAATATATATAAGGAAAAATTGATATGTTTTCAGTTAAAGTTAATTTTTATTTAAATTAAAAATGTCCATGAAAAATTATAACTCTGGTTTATTAATACAGTGGAACCTCTACATACGAGCTACTCTACTTACGAGAAACTCGAGATACGAGAGGTCTTTCGAGCAAAAATCTTGCTCTACATACGAGAGAAAATCCAAGTTACGAGAATTTCCAGATGCTCCCGCTAGATGGCCAAGTTACGAAAGCGAAGAAAAGTAAAAACTGATACAGTAATGTTAACAAGCAGAAAAAAGTGCATAAATAAATTAGTGCCGTAAAAAAATTTAGTTTTTCATAAAGTTAACTTTAATTTTAAGTGGAAGTGCTAATAATAAATACTCATAATAAACTCGCATTTTATTTCGTTAATATCATCTTATTTATCTTATTACTGTATTTTTATGTTCAGTCACTATTTGAATGTGTTTTTAGTAATCAGGAAGATGTGTTCATAGTTATTTAGGGTTAGCTTGAATGATTTTGGGAGGCCGGGAACAAATTAATTGGTTTTCAGTTATTTCTTATGGGAAAAATTCGCTCTAGATACGAGCACGATCCGGGAACGAATTAATCTCGTATGTAGAGGTTCCACTGTATGTGTTTTAAAAGAAAATGGAGAAATTAGGATGGATGTAAGTAATCACGCCAAGAGGCCATTTTCTTTTTTAGTTAGCCAGTGTATAAAAATGTGATCATGGTGTGTAGACATGATAAAAAAAAGAAAAAATTGAAAACGTAAAGTTATTGCATTTTGAAGACCTTAAACATATAACAACGAAAACTAATGCTTACAAAGAATACAAGGAATAAATTTTGTAAAAAGCCATAACAAAATTACGATTAAACTTAATAAATATATAAAATATATAAACTGCCATAACTCACCTTTACCATAAGTAAACACAACATCAAACTCGTTTGCAAATTATTCTGTGGTGTTATTAATTTTGGTGGTATTATCTTCGGCTGTCGATTAGATTTAATATCAATCTTCCTGGTAAAATATCATCGAGCGCATAGGTAATCAATTTCATGATTTCATTTGTTACTATATCAATTTCATCAGTGGAAGAAACTTGAAATCACTGTTCTTGAACAATCTCTTATTTATTGTTAATAATCACAGATTCAGGCACTTTGTCATACCTGTCTTATTACACTTCATATTTCATTTCTACTGTCGACTTTAGATTTTAACTCCTTTAAAACACTTTATGACTGTCATTAAAGAAAAATCCTTCAAATTTATTGTTGTTACGTACGATATGATAATTATAATTAATCTCTCAAACCCGATAAACTTGTATTCAAATGGATTGTGTTCGAATGATTTTGCTTAATCCAGACTGAGTTTACAATCTTCGTTACCCAGACTAAGGTTGCTAATGTTACCCCTAAAAACATGAGTCTCTCTATAATTTATTTAAAGTAAAGTACATTTCTTCTATCATAGCTATAATAGTAGCTCTGTTGAGGTAATGGTAAGTTCGGGTTTACGAATTCACCTTTACCAAATAATCTCTTACTGTACATCATTGTGTCTGAAATCATATATATTTATGATATATAATATATATCATATTATATATCATAATATGTCTGATATATAATCAAATATATAAATATTGACCAATATTAATTCGTTATATTAAATATATTCCAGTTTAGTCTTTCATCTAACGAGACTCCACTATTCTTTCAATAGCATTAAGAGTTCTAGTTGAGTGTTTCACATGAAGAGTTTTTTAGGACCTACTTTGTTTCTCCTGAGAATGTTATAGCGACAGTTTTAACTTGTTATATATTCAGATATTTCTCTTTTTTCCGCATTTCAAAAATTTAGAAAGCATACTAAATAACATAAAAACACACTACTATAAAGCAGGATTCTTTTCATAACAAGAACTTTATCTGCATATTTTCTGTATTTTTAACTTGATTACTTAATTAATTAACTTAATTAATAAATTAACATTAAATGTTAAATTAATTTGTAATTTATTTATATTGTGTTTCATTTTGGATAATTTTCAAGAAATGCATGTATTATATATGTTAAATGGGTTCAGATAAAGTGTGGCATGTTTTAATATGAAATTTTCCAGTTAGTTTGAAGTTTGGTTCTTACTGGTTTAATAATATGATAAATACTAGGTAATGATATTGTATGGAGTTATTATTTCTCTTTTAATGGCTATTTCTTTAACAAGTGATATCTTGGAAGGAGGCACCTGTTTCAATTATCTCAACCATTTAATTAATTTTCAACTTGATTAAAAGTAAGAGACAAAGGCTAAAAAATAGCTTGTGTTATAATTAAAAGCCGTTTCAAGTTTTTTGTATGCTTACTACATTTTTGCTAATTACTTGCTGAAGAGGTCGAGAGAAAGATCGCTAAGCCTTAGGCTTACTTCACACAAAAAAAGGACTTTTCAATGCTTAATCCTACTCACACTTTCATAGAATTATGTTTTTAACTTAAAACTCTGCTAGAAATTAATCTTTAGCCCTATTTAATAGGACAAACTAATTTGCAAATTTAAACATGGAAAAGAGAAAAATCTGGAATGGCCTACACTCAACTTTACTGTAAGTCAAAATAATATCAAACTGATTTACAAGATAATGACTTTTGTCTCTTCAAAATCTTACGCATTCAATCATAAGTCAACATATTTATTTCTTATTGAAAAAATACCTTCTTTTTGTTTAGAAAATTTGATTTTCTTTTAAATTTATTCTTTCTGTGATTTGAATGAATATGTATTTTATACCGCTGCCTTAAATTCTTATCTGTTTATCTTATATAGTGGTGTCCCAAATCATGCATCTCATTCACCAAATATAATTTTAATAGATATGAGATTAAAAAATTAAAAATTTTATTGAGAAGAATGACATTAATGCAACAAAGTAATTAAATGAAAAAATCAAAATGCTTAATATATTTCTATCATTATTCTTCATGTTAAATATTGTAATAAAATAAATATATATAAATTTAATGAATTAATGTAATACGTTTATAAATTAATAAACATTGATACATCATCTTCAGTGTTCATGTATAAATAACATAAGGCTACAATATTTTTCAAATCAATACACAATTTCAGTTTGGACTAAAGTACTGACATTAAATATTAGTATTTGCATATAAACAACAGAAAATGAGTATATAGCGTTCCCTTTTTTTTTATTTTATAAATTAACTGCTCAGCATTATCTTGTAATGTACAGGAATTATTTCAATATTCGTTGCGTTTTCTTATCCATACATGTTTGTTTATTAATTAGTAATAGTATTTTAACGAAATTTACACCCATTTTTAAGGGTGGCTTGTAGTGTTTGAAGGTTGCCAATGAGGTAAGCTGCAATGTTCAAACCATAAACGTTTAATAAACTTCTGTACTCGGAATATTATTACGTGTTAGTTTTTTTATATATGAAATAACTTTTCCTTTCCTTTGTCAAAAATCATTAAAATCTAATTTACTCTGGGAGTGTGCGTTAGCTTTTTCCTGTGTGTGCTACACTGTTATTAGGTTACTGATATATATTGACAAAAAAAATAATTAGCAATAATTAAACAGTTTATCATTCTCAAATCAGATTTAAAGCCAGTATAATATTTCAGTATAATTTAAAAATGTTATAGCTGGAAGCTCGAAATTTTTAAAAAGAATAAAATATGAACTATGAGACTGGAGTAGAAAAAAAAAAATAACTAGATATTTTTCAACAACAAAATAGCTCTTCTAAAGAACAAATGAGTGCATTCCTCATACTTCAATATTACCCTAAGATAGTATGATTCATAAATCACGAAAATTTACATCAGATATTAAGTTTTCTTCAAGGGTGCAGCATATAGATTAATTGGAGTATGTTCATAGACAAATTCATCATACCATATATAGATATACATGTTTGATTGGCGTTGATTTTATTACATGTAAAAATTGTATTCTTCTTTATCTCATAATAAGTCACTAAATTATTTAATTTTTTTCAATTAACCGGTAAACATTAATTTTAATTCAATGGATTCACACAAAATCTTCAATTCAATGGGACTAATGTAATAAATGTAAATAATCCGACAAGTACAGAAGGTGATCCATTAGTATAGGATAAAGATTTAGTATTGATAACATTAATCCTCTTTGGGGTAGTTAAAATTTCATAATCTTTTTTTTACGAATTGCTAATTTTCCCTTCAAACCTTTGGTAAAATTTCATTGTTCTTTAATAATCCGTTTCGTGTTAAAAGACATCTTCCGAAAACATAAAATCTACCATAATTCCTCTTTCATTAATGTAACTTTGAAAAAGAAATACCTCAACTCATCCTTTACTAATGCTCTCCTTTTAGGTGTAAAATGATTTTGATCCGTCAAACGGAATGGTTCGTATCCTCTTGAAAAGCTTTTATATTTAATCATAAGTCAAAATTTTTACATTTTATTGAAAAAAAAAACTTTCAGTTGAATGGAGTCCAGACCATTTATTACAGAAAAAGCAATTATAACTGGTATATTATAATAAGTGATGTTGCAAATTAAATTGGAGAATCTGTTCACAAAGTGGCTATGTTTAATATCCAGAAAAAGATATATTATAAAGTAAAAGCTGATGCAAAGAGTTGTTTAAAAAAATATGTGCAATAATATACAGATAATATATACAGATAATTTGTTTTTGTAATATAAAATTTATTACAAAATATCTTTTATACTACTTCATTGAAAATTTTTGTAATATTTTTCCATGAAAATGGATACTAAAGTATTATTTTCATTGAAGTGAAATCAACGTTGTTTAGTGATGTTGGCACTTTTAAGGCTTTTGAACATTTGTTTAATTCTATCACCATCTGTGAACAGTACTTCCATTCATAATTTCAGGAATTCATATTGAACGAAAAATAAATGAATATGTAAGAGGAGGAGGCTGTATTGACATATCTAGCAATATGAGGAAGGGATTGTGGAAAGGTCGAAAGTTAACTGATGATAGGAGACCTTTTTGTGGAGGAGATGGACTTGTAATGAAGGAATAATGTAGGTAAGTTTGTGGAGGCCAGGAAGGGCATTGTTAGGGCCGAGATAGGCAATACAGGAGACAGGCAGGCTACAACCCTAATAGGCATCCTAACGATCTGCTCTTCCTCCTTCTCCCTTATTTGTACCTGGCCCAAAATAAACCCTTTCCCTTATACCTCTGCAAACGATACTGCACGCAATAATGCCTACACGTCTTCTATTACCCTTGCCTAACCAAGCGTACACAGTAAATCCTTTGTCGATACCATCATCTCATATGTCGGGGTGGACTTAACTCCTTTCATATTCCTTATAATCTTGAAAGTAGAGTAGTATCAGCAATTTCACTGATTTAATATTTTCAATTAGAAATAAAGCTTTTTTTTTAAATTTCTGCTGACAGAAAAGATGATGATATAAAATTTATTTGTAAGATAAAGTTGTCAGTCCCTGTTATTATCTTACTTCAGAAAAATACGCATGAGTGCAATAATAACATTCAAACAGGAAAGGGGAACATAATTTAAAATACAAAAAAGCTATTCTAAAATGAATTCATAATAACTGAAAATAACAAAAAAAATGCAAAACGCAAATGAAATTTTCCTTATTTGGTATTTTAAAACAAATTTCATCATCACGAGAGTACCAAGGCATAAATTAACGTAAGAAAAATTTCTTTAAGCAATTCCAACTTCTAAACTTTAATTTATGAATTTCACTTGGTGGTTGTCTATCGTTGAAGTTCATTTTCATTTCGTACTTCGGGATTATATCTTCAAGTAAAATAAATGCCAGGTTTCCTTAGTTTTATTGTCTTCTTCTTTTGGACCTGGGGAATACTGTAGCACAGACTATGCCAAATGCTTATTTTTACACTGTATACGAGAACAAATACATATCAAGAAGTGGTGAAAATTTTCAAAATAATTTTGACACTCAATTTATTAGCTGCTCCTAATGATGTTTTTGTTGCATTAAGACAATTCTTTCATTAGTGTATTTCATTTCGATTATTATTAATACTTTGTATGGAAATATATATTAATTAATCTTTAAGTTACCTCTTTTTGGATTAAAATCCCCAGGGTGGAACCATTAATAATTTTTTTCAAGCTGGAGGGAAGGCAGATGGTCATTGCTTCTTTTATCATTAGACACGCTAATGTTTTTGTAGTTTATTATTCATTTAATTCAGGATACCACAACACCCATAAATTCGATAAAATTCTATTAATTCTAATAGTAATACATAGTTATTTCTTAGGAACACAGTTAAAATTTAGGGTTAAAAAAGAAAGAGTGGAGATTTCTTTCAAAAAATCTATTTCAGTATACGTTTTAACTAATGGATAAGTCACATAATTTTTTTCAGTTGAGTCTATGGAGACTAATTTTTTTGAATACCTGTCAGAGTTGTAGTTTAGTATTTTTAATGAAGTAGTCTTTGAAAGTTACATGTTTCTTCATTGAGAAAGCTTACATCCAGACCTTTCCCTTTTATCCATCTTTCATCAATTTAGCTTGCTGAATGAGTTCTAACTCAGTACCATTAAGCATTCCTTACCTTGTGATAACCGCTCACATGTATATGCTGGCGTGTTCAACCCTGATATTTAAAGTATGTGCTAGATCATAAATAGCTAATCACCCCAATGACGGCTGAAGTCTCTATCAGCTTTTTGTTATGGTATGTTATCACATTTATTATTTCTTTTTTCTTAGATTAATGTATTCCCATTTATTGTTCATGGATTTAAATATCTATATATCATTTCGATTAAACAAATCGGTTTGAAACTGTGCTAGGGATATTCTGAGAATAGTTGAAAAAAGTGCTATGGAGACAAAACTATTCATTAAGAACAACTACAGGGTGTACCCATAATCAATAAGGGTTTTAGTAATAGTGATAATGTTGAGGATCATTTCATATAAATATTTCTTATGATTTATACTGATTTATCAACAGCATTTTATCATTGAAAAAAAAAATAAAAAATTGAATGTGACAAACATTAGTGTTAAATGAAGCACTTGTCGTCCATTGTTTGCACACATTATTATCTGAACTTCAGCTTGTTGTATCACTGTTCACATCTGGTAACAAACTGCCCTGTGGAAAACATTGATCATTCTACCTGGGGAAAGCCTTGTCATCACCCACTCTGATTAAACATTATTTTATACGTTTCTTCAAAACCATAATGTATCATAAATATGTTTGCATAGTTTTCAACAAAATAAACTTTTTAACTTAAATGTTCTCTAATTATTTTTACACCCTGATATGGATTTGAAGGATATTATACACAATAATATTATAAATGAGAAGAAAATAAATTAAAATATATATTAAAAAATCAACAAACTCCAGTTTTCTTGCAGTCACAGCAATAGAAACAGAATTATACCTAAATGATTTAATTATAACTGTTTTTTGTTAAGTTACAATTTATAAGTTTACCTTTTTTTAGAGTGGATTTAATTAAATAATTTATTTGATTTCAAAATATAAAATAGTGCTTAGTCGGCCACATTAGTTTAGAATGTCCAATGTCAACGGTTATACTGAATACCCTGTTGTCACTGCATCACAACACAGTTGAGGACATTGCGTGCCGTTAGGACTAAAATGCTAAAACGACTCATACCTCATGCTGTAGCTGTCCACCATAATGCCCTGTATCTAAGGTTAAATGTGTATCAGATTTTCTATTAACAAAAGTCATTGGTTAAAAACTTTTCTATATTATTTAAAATTATATTAAATATTTTATCAACATTTTATAAAATTAAATTAATTACAAAGCGCGTCTTCTTCTTAAAGAATGAAACATGGTTGTGTTAAATACTACGTTAATGCCAAGTTGGAATAAGAACTAGGTGTTGTATCGATATTTGCCATGTTTTATTAAACAAGTGGAAAATGTTATAATGTGCAGCATTTTTGTCGAATGAGATATGAATATGACTTTTTCGCGATCTATAACAAATATATTATTAAAATCGGTTACTTTTTATTTTCTTTGCACTTTTCCCTCTCATACTATGAGCGTAGACTACTTCAGTCTATCTAGTATTAACTATATTCTTTCCTATTTCTGTCACACAGACTATTTATCACTCTCCAACACACTCTTGATTGCTCTATATATCATCTTAACTCTCTCTAACCTTACCTACATTATTTACATCTCTTTTTATCACTTTAACTTATTCACTCCTTATCGTACTCTTCGTTATAGTTTACAGTTATATCAATCTCTAACTGTCTCTGTACCTCTCTCACTTTGGATCTCTTTCTCTTTCTCTCTAAACACTCTAACTTTCCACATTATTTGTCATCCATTCATTTCTACCCCTGCCTCTCTCTCTAACCTTCACCCAGTTTGTCTCACACTCTCTATGTCCCTTCAGCACTTCCTGAACTTTATATAAAAAGTAATGTTAATCTTAGTTATTAATGAATATACTTGTTAACTGTATTCGCCGGTGTATTCATTATTCCAATAATATTTTATTTATGTTCAAATGAAATGAAAAATAATCAACAATAAATACAATTAACATATTTCTGTTATTGTATGTATCCGTTATTAATGAATAACAAAAAAAATGTAATAACTGGTGCAATATCTAACAAGTGATTACAGGTAAATTAGTAGCTGTTACCTACTGTAATGTTACAATTATCAATTCAATCCAACAGTATTACTTAAAAACAAGAATGTTCCTAAACTCACACATATTTATACATCTGACAAATGCGATTATGATTTGCTCGGCTTAGAGATAAAAGAAGTTTTACATACTTTATTTACGAATGAAAACGAACAAATGTTTACAAAATGGTACTAAATTATGACAGCATTTACAAGCCTGCCAATATTAATAAGATTTTTGAGACGGTGTCACTTGTCGTGTGGATGTATTTCTGATCGACATTCACATTTAGCTTTATATAGTTAATAATGGATACACGTGACATCAAAACGCGTAATTGTGCAAGATATCAAAATGTATTTTTTTATGTCTTTGTACTTTTTTTAATAGTTTGCAGTAACAGGAAAAATCTTTGAAATCAAAATCTTCTTGTAATAGACTCGTTTAAAAAATATAATGATATTCATTATATCATTTTCATGACTTTTTTTATGTTATTTACTTAAATCACAATAATGTAAGTATAATATTACCAGTGATATTGATAACGCAGATACTTAAGTTTGTTAAAGTTAAAACAAACTTTAAATTAAATAATAAAGTTATAATGATATATATTACACATAATTCTAATAATACTACTTCTTTTAATCAATAGGACACAATACAATAAAGAAGGATGAAAAGTTTTATTCAAAAGTTAAAGTGAATGCATCCCGGGTCCCATTGAAATCTTCAATACTTTTAAACTTCTCTTGCTTATTACGTATCAAATAAGCTAACTGATACTATATTTTTTTAAATTCTTTTATATTTTCTAATTTATTTTTATTTTATTTATTATTTACTAACGTGATTAGAATCGTAGGTGTGCCGAATCTTTCAATATTCTTATTAGAACCAAATCATCTTTGAGTTTGGATAATTAAAAACTCATTTTATCATATTTAAAAGCATGTTTGTGTTCTTTGTAACGAATTTTGGAAAAATATTTTGTGTTCTATGCAATACTACTCAAACTGACAACCCTGATATTTTTTTGTGGAGGAAGATTATACTTTAATCAATCATTTGGTTTTATCATATCCATTTGTTGAAACTACAAACGGTGCTATTATATTGAATATCTGTGAGTTTCATCTTGTGTTACACTATCAGAGATATTGAAATGACGTCCACATGTTAACCATATTAAATTTAAACAAACAAAATTGATTATAGACGGGTTTGATATTATGTTGACTTTGAGTGAGCTATTGCTTAGGCCACTCCTGATTTTTTTCTTATATATTCTAGTTTCAGCAATGACAGTAGACATATAAATTTTTCTTATACCTAATGTTATTAATTTTGAATTGATATTTGTTGTTTTTACAGCCAGTACAAAACATTCAGAGAAATATATAAATAGATAGCGTTTGCCAAAGTACGATAATTGACTAATTAGCAATGTTATTTAAAAATAAATATACGTCACGAAAATATAGCTAACTAAAATTACTTCATACGATATAAAAAACAAAGGAATAAAGTCAAACGAACGGAATTTATAGAATGAAATAATATGTAGCCTATACATAAGAACTTTAAGACCTATACATAAAGAAAAAAATATTTATCCTTTCAGTATGATAAAATGAATTTTAATTATGTAAAACCTTTAATTACTTTTCACATAGTATACTCGTAACATATTACTATGTTATTATAAAACATAGAACATTCGGTATACTTTTTGAATAATACACGACAGAAATACTCAGACTGATAATAGTAGAAGGAATTAAAATATTAAGATTTCAAAACAATTTTTAAATTCTTTATAAAAGAATTACCGAACAATCAAAGAAATTATTATTGAACAAACTAAATACTCGACTGATTACCTATTTAGACATTGATGAAGAAAAGGTACGTATTACAGTTATTTTATTCTCTGACATCTTGTAAAAATTAAATGTATTTCGTATAGAATAAATAGTAACTGATAATAATAATTTTCAGGATTGTTTAATAGAACTATGTTAGATTGGATAGGATGGCAGCAATGACATCAGTCAATAGAGTTCAAAAACAATTAAACGGCTGAAATGAGAGGAAAATGGTATCCACTATTAGAAGAAAGATAGAGTAAGGGCTAATGACAGTGCACATACGACTGACAAATATATACCAACAATGAGAATGACTATTAAAGAAATTAGACTCTTTTAGGAACAGGAAATCAGTGTAACAATCGGCTTTTGTCGGGCACATACGAGTATACTGATATACTCGTGTACTGAGTATATCAGAGTATATCTGAGTATACTGAGTACTGACGTGTACGTGATATACTGAGTATACTCGTATACTGATGGATCTGAAATTATTAATAAAGCTCGTAAATATTAGTTAACTCACATATGCACACCTGTAGACACATGAATAGGGATAAATTAAGAATCACAGGGTGGCAATAAAAAGAATGATTTCATTTTGTTCTTAATCCAATATGAATCATCACACTTTACTAAAGAGTTTGGTATTGCGTCTAGACTCTAGACTATAGCCAAATTAAGACAAAACTGAAATGATTGTTAACGAGTTTGATAATATGTTTTCTTATACTACCGATGAGTGTAGGTCACTCCAGATTTTTTTCTTGTCACAATGTAGGGGTTAAAAAACTAGAGAGGACGCAGAAAGGTGACTAATTGCCTAGAGTCTTTAATAAATGACCTGTCAAACTGATTAATGGCTAGTTATTCTGTCCAAAGTTATACGAAATTCAATATCGATGCTTAATCGAATCGCAATCCACCAAAAGTGTCTCTGCTCTCTGAACCACTACAGCTACTTTCATATTTGATAACAGTGTTGATTCCGCATCCATATTGGAATTTTTTCAAGAAAATAGTCATAAATTAGCAATTTATAAGACATATTTTATAATATTTCGATTATCTTACAGGACCATTTAACCACAAAACTTTAAATTTATTTTAGAATATTCCATCTCATGCTGTACTTTTCGGATTTGTTTACATTTACTTGGAATATTTTTAACTGAATTGGTTGAAATAATTTTTTGATTAGAGGTTTAGAAACGCAAGACTGAAATATTTTAATGAGTTAATATTTTTTTGAGAAGAATTTTTACATAATTTATCTTCAGATATCTGAATCGCCTTGGAGAGGATAACGATTTTTGTTAAATTGTATATAAATTTATATATAAGGTCATTACAGAACTTAAATTCTGAAGTTGATTGCAATTACAACAGTTGACTCTACAATATCACAGATATGGCCGCAAAGAGTACAATCCCAATAAGATTCAGATTCTCAGGCTAATAATCATAATATCATGTCAGATTGATCAAGACATCAAGTTTCGTATAACTGATAAAATTATTATGGAACATTAAACAAAGTTATGATGCATTGACTAATATGTATTTATCGCAAAACTATAGTTTTAATAAAACTAATTTAATAAAACAAAAAATTAGTTGGCTGTGAACGAGTTTGATATTGTGGTTACTAATAATAAAATTGAATACAGGGCATTCTAGATTTCTTCATTTATTTATATGGCCTGGATTATGTCAACGAGAAGTGTAAAACTACCTACATCAATTGCATTTATATTATTTCTACATTTTACTGTAGACAGACAACATATGCTAATTTAAAACTAGTTTATAAGCTGAAAGATAAGAAATTTCTTCAATTATATGTTCAATTTAAGTGTTTATTTCTATGTACACTTACCTCACTTTGTATTCCTCTAATTATAATAACATATTTTTCTACTTTTTATTCAATTCATTAACATATTATATGTTTAAGTACTATTATCATTAAGATCAAACTCATTAATTGGAAATACTTTCAATTTGTCCCATAACTTTACTCGTTGGTAACACTGTAAATATGATAGCTAAGTACCAAATTTGGTCTGTAGACAGGAATATAAGTATCTTACTTAAGTGTATTTTTTGACGGGATAGCATTTAGCTAGAATATGTAACATGGTATGTTATAAACAAGCATCAATATATATATATATATATATATATATAAACAAGCATAGTATAAAATTGTATTTTTCTTACGCAACATAACGAAATTATGATATCATTTCTACTCTCAGGACCTGAGATAAGACGAAGTGAGGATAAGAATTATTTGTGTGTAAATGATATTTGGCTTCATTTTTCATAGTAAGAAGGCCATATCTGAGTAGTAACATGGAAATTAATGTAACATATTAATTTGTGCCTGCACAACCTATAGCACTTTAATTTTGTGTGAGGTGTTTAATTTTGATGGCACTACTTACAGTAATATACTGACTGTGGTTCAATCAAAAGTACGCTTGTTCCACACTCTTTTTGTTTCTATTACAGATTAATATTTCAAATTCAAAACAAAGTGCTATGACCAATGAGTGTAATTTGAATGTAAATATTCAAATATACAGAATTATGTGAAAATGATTTGCAAATATTAATATATAGAGTGTGATCATTAAATAATAAAATAATAAACTAGCGGACTGATTACATTAAAATTCTTGTGTGCATGGATAATAATATTCTAATTTACTTATTTTATTATTTGTTAGTCTAGTAGGTGTAATAAATCATCTCTTCCCTCCCTCATCCATACATTAATTACATCACCCGACTTACTACCAATGAAGAAAACAAACTATCTTCTCATCCAAACCTCCTTGTACAAACTCTAAATCCTGCCACCATCCTTCCTCAACCTCACTGAACAATTACTTCATCCACTGACTATCTGACTACTTTTCCAACTGATGACTAAAAACATTGAAAACCATGACCTTAACAAGACCACATGACCGCGAATACGACATCATTACTGTACAGACGAACTTAATATCTGACATGAATTACTGACTTTCCAAGTTATAGTAGCACAGTAAGCAAGCAATAGAAGGCCTCTGGTCTGGAACTGCTAGTTACGACGTGCACTATAGTGCGCGGATATATTCGTTAGTCGTTTATACATTAATTCACTAAAGATATTTCAAAAATACTAATGTAACTGTATACCATTTGTTCTAAGAATTTCACATTTTGAAACTGCAGCAAAAGATCACCCTATAAATGATTGAAGATTGTTTAATTTTTAATATTAGTTTACCACTAACATTGAGCGTAATTTGACAAAGAGTTTACTTTAAATTATTTGAAAATTGTTGAAAAAAATATTAGTTTTCTTGAGATTTGATTTCTTTTGTTTTTTTTTTTTACTCTGTGAGAGAACTTGAATTTTTGTAAAGGATTCATTAAGGGATGAATGAGTTGGCTTAGTCAATTGGCTGAATTGAATAAAATTCCCTCTAAAAGAGGGTCTCCACCAGGGCCAAGTGCTGAATAGCAATAAATGACCCATTCACTCAAATAGCATTTAATAATTTAGATAAGGTATTTAATTAAGAACTATCTTAAAAGTTGTGTCTCTAATCAACAATTTGACTTGGTTGAAGTAATTCAATTATAAGGACTTAATGATGTAGAAAATCGTATACATAGAATTTATTCAATACAGAAATCCAATTTTGTCTGAGTATTCAATGGTTGATTATAAGCAAATCTTATCATTAAAGCACAATGCAACAGACATTTATATAGATATTATATATTGATCTAATCGAATACTTAGCATATATTCAAAACTTACCACAACTTAAAGAGATCATAAGCAATAGATCATAAGGGCTACTACTAAAACCAAATCACGTTAATTATAAAACTGAATCTTGAAATAATACCATATGCAAATCACTAAATACGGATTATTTAAAAAAAACAACTGGAGCAGTTTATACTAAAATTTAACATGACTAAAGCTATTATTAAATTTATTTATAATCAATTTATTTACTTGATTCCTTAATGCGGCTATTATGTAAAAATACAATCTCTATTGGGTGCTATACCTATTATTAAACGCATTCAATTCATCATTTTCAATGTTGCAATATCAATTCAGTGATTCATATTCACTAACTTATAAGAAACCATATTGCAATGATCATCAATGCCATTGATGCAATGATGCATCAGATGATGTAAAGTTACACGTACAGACTGTTTCAAATGATCAAAAACGCTACCTCCAACAAGAATACCAACCATGAAGCTAATTTTTACTACATCATTATTATAACACATTAACTACTTGACAGAAAACGAATCGCGTTTTCCTTAGTTGTTATAATTCCTGCTACAGTAAAATCAAAATATGTAATATATGATGCACAGTGAACAATATTAATTTTATATGTACTTATGCAATAAGAATGTTGGTACAAGTTATCTTTTTTTTCCCTTATATTATATTATGAAAGGAATGAGTTATTTTTTGTAAACCTCTGTTATTAACTTTTTAAATGTTTCAGAAAATTATGAACAAATAAAAACTTCAAAAACTTGTTTTCTTATATTTATAAAATATTCATCTTCTTTGAATAGGTAGTTAATGCAAAGCTTTAAGGCATTAATCCAGTCGTTCAATGCAATATGTTATGCCAGCACTGTATCAGCTGACCTACTTGCCAGCTATCCGGTAACCGGTGCCTCTGCACGGACAGGGGTACAACCAAGAGAACAACAAGAAATACAGTGACTATTTTGAGGGTATATCGAGAAGTTGTAACGTTCAATTGTAATTATTAATATATATATATATATGTATATATTACTTTACATTGAATTAAGAAAAGTGGATTTATTTCGACAACTGCTCACAAGTGGTGACCACCGTCGTTTTCAATTCGTAAGTTCCGTGTGTGAAACTTTTTGTAATAACTTCTAAAGCCATTTGTTTTGTAAGTAACACTAAAGCCTGCATGTGACCCAAGCTTTCCTAGCATCATCTTCAACTTCAGTTTCGGCTCAACCATCAAGAATTAAATGTCCCCCCCCCCCCCTTCTCAAATTTTCTAGCTTTAACGAGAATGTCTGGTTTCTGCACAGTTTGCATTAAGTAAAATTGATCGCCTCAACTCAGCTTTTCTGTTCGACAAAGACATCACAAACAGAAGTTAACCTGCTCTCGGACATTCAGTGCTAACAGTTTAAGCACGAACTAGGGCAAACACCTTTTCTCCACACGCTGTGTATACTCTAACTGTTGAAAAGTCATCTGCAAATATAGCCACCAACTCAACTGCATCTCAAACGTCGCACACAATGCGACAGTCATCGTTAGAGGATGCTACATTACCTCTTAGACACACACATGCCGGCCGAATTGTGCGCCTTTTTCAGAAGTACTTGGAAGCCATCGGTGTCAATTCTCATTAACCGAGCAACTCCATAAACGCTCGTCTAAGAGAGGAGCCCTGTGGTAGCTGACCTACCTACCAGCTAACCTCTAACCAGTGCCGCAACATTGACAAGACAACCAAGAGCAACAGCAAGAAAGAAACAATTACTTCTTTGTAGTGGATTTTGGAGACTGTTTTAGCGTTCAATGGAAATTATTAATATAGATAGTACCTTAAGTTGAATTAACAAAAGTGGATTTATCTCGACAAATGTCCACAGTTCATTTGCTGCTTATATTTCTGTAATCACATTTATGATGTTTTAGTATTTTTCTCCAGGAAATATGCACAGCTTTTCAATTTATTTTTCATTAAATTTTAAACACAATTACGTTTTTTGCTCATAGCTGATACAAAATTAGTAACAAGTTCCATATGGATGAAGTGATGGTGCTTTAACTGAAGTACAGATTAGCAGTGTCTGAATATTCATTTAATTTAAAAGCTGCCTGCTGGTTTATTGTTTACAAGTTTGGCTTTTGAGCTGTGTGGGTGCAAAGTTTTATCTGGCCAGGAGAACTGGAGAGAACTGCGTGCATAATGAACAACTCTGAATGGGTCAGTATGGTCTACTCTGACCAACCAACCTTGCACTCGTACTCAACACTTTCAAACTTCCTCTTAATTACTTTAGCGAAATGTATAAAATATCAAATCCTGTACTCAGATAGAGTGACGACTACAATATCTGAATAAATAATAATACATAAACTTTTATTTTATCCATACATGCAAGTGCTCAGTACTACTGAACATACTAGGGTGAGCCGTGTAAGCATGATCAGCTACTTAACTAAAACAAATCATTTATTTTAGCAATGTGACAACACTATTAGCATTAAATTGAAAAAAATATAATTTTTTAATAACAGGAAAAGCAGTTATTAATAAACAGCAAAAGTACAAATTAAGTTAAGGAACTTGAATAATAACATTTAAACTAGAAATATCACTGCCTTCATTAAAGCATTACTGATTATTTGTAATATATATCATTTCTAATAATTAATCTTTCTTTCTTCATCATACTCTTAGTTAAAATATTGCTCCAGTTTTATTAAAACTGTGGAGTTTTGATATTACTATCTAATAATAAATTATAATTTCATAGAATAATAGAAGAAGTGGGTTAGAAATAGTATATTGTCACATACATTTTTCATGCTCAAATATTACAAAAAAATGTAATAAGCACACAAATAATAATCAGAATGTATGTTTTAAAATTAGATATTTTGAAGGGTATGGCATGCAGGCTGTTTGAAACATTCTCACTTGATAACCATTCTCACTCCAGAGCGCATTATAAAATTTATGGTTCTTTGAAAATTTAAGTAATTTATTGCTATTTAATTTTAACAAAAATACCGCATCTATGCATTTAAGATGAAGTATTTCATGGTATGATTGCATTATAAATCATGAAAAAGTGTGACGTCTATTGCGCGATTTTAGATTTGATCAAAAATGTTACATTTTATTGCAAAACTGACCTTCCTAGTTATTCAAAAATTTCAAAAATTTTTTCAGTTAATGCAATAATCAGATCCATAATAATAAAAATTTGAATACTCTGTAGTATTATCAATTTTAGGGGAAAAAAAATATTGTCTTGTATTTTTTGTCTTGTATTGAAAATAAGCTTTCAGATTGAATCATCATTCAAAATTTGTATAGTTTATTGAAAATGAAAAATATTTCCAGTTTCCTTAAAAAATTGTAGTTATTACTTTTGACACTTCCATTACAATACCAAAATTTCAACAAACTAATTAAGGTAATAATTTAGGAATAGAAATATCTGAAAATACATTTTCCAATAAAAGTGACTTTTCCAAATGCATAATTGCTATGAGGCCCATTTTGGTATAAATTTGGTATTTGGTTTCGTATTTGGTAAATTTGGTATTAATTTGTTCCATAAAAGATGGATCTTCTGGACTGAAGCGTTTCCATAAATACCAATCCACCCACCCACACAGACTTTTGTTATAGTTAAGTAAAAAGAATTATAATAAAATCAAGATTACAAGAAAGTTTATTGTTGTTCATTTTATGATTAAGAAACTCTAAGGAACAAACCCTTGAAGCGCTAAAAATGCGTCTATAGGCATACATTTACTTTTGTGGGTTGAGGAGAATAAAAATAGACAGAAGCAAATATATTGGTAGTTTTCGAAATACTTAAATATACTTAAATACTATATATACGAAATTTATTATGTATAAAGATATCTAAGAAGGGCAATTTACAATTTACTTCTTTTTCTATTGTGAATTAGATTGTTGGCACCAATGTATTCAATTTTATTAGAAAGGCATCTTTATTCATAGAGTTGAGACAGAGGCATAATATATCATCAATATATAGGAACCATTTAACTTGATTAGGTGAAATTGAACTTAAAACCTTAGTTTTAAATTATTCCATGTATAAATTACTCAGGAGAAGGGAAGAGCTATTCCCCATTGCAAGACCAATTTTTTTTAAAATTTATTTTCACATTAGAAAGAACAACTAAACACATAAACTGGATTAACTAAATTTTCGTAGGGGTAGATTGGAGTTATAAATAATTAACAGGTTAATTATTCAGAAACCTTGAAAGAGACGTTTACATTGATGTTTTTAAAAAAGGGATATTAAAAATATAAATCGATAGGCTAATTTGATATTGGTGGATTTAGCATACCAATTAAATCTATACCTACTATTTTTGCTTTACTACATGTGGTATATACTAATCTTTTTAAAAAAAGCTACCATATCTTTACCATATTTACTAAATCTAAATTTTCTGTCGATATTTTTACTAATCTGATACTGTTTTTTCATAAAACAATTTTTTTTTTTATATCTCAATGATCTTTTTTGTTATGTAATATGCTGTATTGTTCCTTTGTGATTTACCATATATTAATGAAGCGGATGGTTGTTTCAGGTCAAAATACTCAATAATGGAGAACAGATCAACATACAAAGTGTTGATGTGGTTAGTTATCAGAAAGTTTGAAAAAGAAGATATTGGAACTTACACGTGCATATCAACCAACTCTCTGGGTAAAGCTGAGGGCACTCTCAGATTATACGGTAAGAGAACCTTCTCTCAAAACTGTATCCGCTATAATTATATTTAAGCTCTTATTAATTTACTATCCCTTCTCATTAAACATAGTATCTTTACTGCAGGAGCAAAAAATTGAAGACACTTCTAAATAATTATATAATTACCATTGAAGTCAATCACGATATCCTGTGATTTCTTTTAATACCTTACCCTAATAATTGTTTTCTACCTATTACATTCAACTGAATATCTCAATTACAATAAACTTCTTTGCAGAATTAAAAATGTGCAGAATTTTATTATTTATTATATAGAGTAGTTCTTAGCCAATCTAGAAATTATGATGCTGCTTTGACACACCAAATGAATTTAACTGATTACAGATTTAAATTAAACACATTTTCTTTGCACTTTAATTAAATAAAAGTTATACCGTTTTATTTTTATATTTATTTTACTTTTAACATCTTTAAAATATATCTCAATTTCCATGAGTATGCATTGTTTCGCCTGACTTTTTGCTTTAATATAATTAGGGTTCAAGGAAAAACTCTATCTCAAGATTTTGACGGATTTAGATGTTTTGATGTCTCCAAAGTTTTTTTTTAAGCCTTATATGGCGGTGTCTGTGTGTATGTGTATGCCGTGGGGGGGGGGGGGGGGGGGTGTTGGATATTCAAAAGTTTATGGAGTGCTGCAATCCACACCGTCGGATGGATCAAATTCATATTTAAGACAAAAATCAGCCTTATAGTAGTACAGATCTGCATGTTTGAGGCTATTGTTTGGTGCCAATATTGCATGATGAGAAGGTCAATTTTTGGACAAATATGATTTTTAACAGTACCCGTTTTCTCCTAGACTACTATCTCTAGAATGTTGATATTTCTGCATCATCATATAAAGTAAGGTAACTATAAAATAAATATTCCAATTTTTAGATACTGAAAATATTTTTACTGAGTAAAATTTAAAATGTTACCTCCGAACCAATCTGAAAGCTTCTTAGCAGTTTAAAAGCCATATTGTTTGTTGGATCAAATCTATTTATACAAAACAAATTCCACTTTATGTGAGCATAAGCTCAATTCCTTTTTGTCAAAATATCATGAACCGAATTGGGTGTCATGACACATTTATGATTTATGAATTGTTTTTAACGCTAAACGGTTAATGATAGAAAAATGATTTTTAGGAAGTCACATTCTATATTATATGGATATTAATAATTAATAATTTATAAAAATAATTTGAATTAGAAATTGTTTAAGTGTATGGAGTGAAATAAGTTTTGTAAAAGTCTAAGAAAATGATAAATGTTTTAATGAGTTAACGCCAATCTGACATACATTCTACGCTACTCTCCAGGGTATGACAGATGGTCGACTAACAAAGTATTGTGATCAAACTACATGTTGCGCTCTTAAGCTAAACATAATGTCAGATATACGTACTTGGTGCGTTTAAAGATCCCACTATCTTTCGGTAATATTTGGTAAATGTGCACTTTCATTGTTTATTGCAAAAGACATACTAATTTCAATTTATTTTTTCGGTGCTTCCATTAATTTGAAATTTGTATCATATTGAATTCATTAATTTAGCTCTTCTTCAGGAACTGTGTAATGGATTACAATAATCTAATACAAGTATAATTAATGAGATCATTAGATCTTCTACAGGTGGAACTATGACTAATAAAGGCTTTCCCAAAAGAGACATACTGTTACCACTTTGTGGAGATTATTTGTAGATGACCTCCTAAATTTAATAAATAACTAACTTAACTATACACAAGGATAGGTAGATTAAATTGTTAATATAAGAAGTGACGTGATAGATGGCATTGCCTAAGTCTTTATGGAAAATTATTTCCAAATTATCGAATTGTCAGAACAAGATAAAGATTTAGATTAAAATACTGCTAAAACAGTCCTTATACATTTCTCAACTTGAAAGAAGGTGAATGTCTAACACACTTGCATGGAAAATATTATTCCATGCAATTCTGCCACAGCAGAATATCAAAGATGTGGCAATATTTCCAGAGTCATTTCAGTTTGAAAGTCTAAACTGGAAATGCCTGCAAGAGTTATATTGAGTAACGTCGCAAACGGCCTGTCCAACTGTAAGGCCGTTTACTAATTCTTTAGTAAAACGAGGGGTTCTCGACTACAAATCTACACATTATATATAGAATCACTAGTAATGATGTCATAAAACGAATCGTGTAGTTGTCATTAGTTGTATGCTATCATAAGAAAAATAAAAATGGTATCAATATTAGCTATAATAAATAGATTTTTAAATGAGTTTGACACAGAGAAACCTGTCAAAGGATAACAGGAAAGTTATTTCCTGCACTATTTCCCGCATGTATAAATTATTAAACATTTTCATTTAGATATTTAAACAAAAATCCACGTTATTGAGATTGGCACAGAAATCTTTGATAAAATTAAAAAACTTTAATAATAAATTAGATTATTAATAATTTGGCCTCTACGTTGACAAATACACTGACCCCTCAAAGAATATTCTACAAATTCGTCAAAGTGACGACAAATGAACATCTCGATTGTATGTTTTCAAGTAAAGAGACCATATCTAGAGTAGTGATTAATTAAAACTCAATGATATTACCAGTAATTTACACCCTGTATCGATGAGACTTTCGAAAGCTCATTCACATTGTATGTGACTGCAAAGCATTGAATTCATGAAGATAGAGATTTATGCAAACCAGTAGTGTGAGAGATATTTCTCTGAGGACGATTAAAAATTAAAAACTCATTAAAAAAGTTAAAATCTAAAGTTCATTTTAGAAAGGAAAGAATGAAGAACAGTAGGAAAAATATAACAGTGGTGCCCACAAGTCCCATTAGGGTAGGTGTCACAGTTTGCTAATAATAATATATCAGATCTTTCTATATCAGTTGATTTAAGTTTATTATTACTAATCAAATAAATGTAGCCACATTAGAATTAATGAAATGACTAAACTAAACAACTATGATTTTCATAATATTTACCATAAAGTATGGTATTATGTCTACAATATAGCCACATCAAAATAAAACAAACTTCATTAGGCGTCAAGAGTTTGGTTTATATTTAATTATATTAAAGTGATCGTAGGCCACTCCAGATTTTTTAAGGTATATTAACAGAATTTAACAGAAAATCCAAGTGTTTTATTCTATATCACACTTTTTATCTCTTACAAAAATACTTTACATTTCCTTTTTCAGGACAATGTGATCATCTTAAAAGTCAATAAATGATTTTAAGTAGAAGATTTGTTCAATAACTTCTATGACTTACGTACGCAATTGACGATACGTTAATCCTGCTTATAAAATTTTATACAATTCATCACATGAAAGGACCTCTGCTTATTAAACGAACATGACTTGTTCTTTCTAATTGATTAATTTAGTGGAAGTATTTAGTTACACTTAGTTCCAATATTAACGTAATTGTATTGAATATTATATATTTGTAGATTTCAAACTACTATTTATTTATGTATTCGAATTTTAATCCAATGATATTGAAATATTATAATTTTAGTAAGATAAATATGTAGTAGAAAAAAAAAATAAAATTTTTTGATATATATATATATATATCTATAGCAATGTCTAAATCACAGTAAGAAATCTCAAAATATGAGACTATTTTTCAAAAATTTTCCTGATTGTTGCTGTGGTTTAGGTGTTGATTTTTATTTCACATGTTTATTGTGAAATTTTGTTATATATATATTACACATTCAGTGACAAAACATGTTTAGCATCGACTATTTTAGCATAAAAAATACAATTCAGTTTTAGATAACAATTCATAAATGATATTCCAGTTGGAATATTTGACTTCAGTTTGAAATAATAGGATATTATACGCACTTTAATATCTTTATCTGGTTTCAGTAATTATTGAGAGATTAGCCCTAGGAAATGAGCATTAAGGAAGAATAAAAAAGGGCGTTATCAGTAGCAGGCGGCCCTTCGGAGCTGGGCCGAGATTAATTAGCGGAAATCGAATCTCTGTAGGATAGCGGCCTTATCCAGTCGGTATTAGCGTCTCCCATCACCTCGAAAGCTTTGCTAACTCAGACCCCATCTAACCAGTGTTTATCTTAGAGCCGATATGTCAACATATCCACATTGGTGATTAAATCAATAAACTTGTCAAACGGCAGCCCGCATTCATTTTTAAATTTGTATCTCCAAATATTTAAAACATGATAAATATTTATTTCTTCAGCCATCAATAATATTGAAAAATCTTTTCTATGCATGTTATGAAATCAAAACCATTCTAAACTGTTCAAGTTTCCTCAGTAGATATACAATGCATATAATTAGTCATTCTAAGTTTGTTCGAATTAATTTAGTTTGAAACTCAACTTCCTAAATATCCCTTTATTATTTATCCACATACGTTTTCGTATTCGAAAATTCGATAGACTGGAAAGTAAAAATTAAAAATTAAATCACTCATCAATCATAGAGTAATAAGCAAATTAAAGTTCTCAGACGTTTGGAAGTTGTTAATTTAGACACTACATTTATTTATTGATATTCCAAATACTGAATTAAGTATTTATTGGAACATAAATTTAATTATAAATAATTTATTACATCATGTAGAAAAAATTGAATAACACCGGTCCTGAAAGCAGCCTCACAAGAGGAGAGTACAGTCGGTGCGGCGCAACCATAAGGGTCTAGGACAGTGGTTCCCAACCTGTGGGTCGCGACCCCAAACGGGGTCGTGATACCAATGCCATGGGGTCGCCAATTGATTTTGACCCGAACGTGAATATTATATAAAACACGGTAAAACAGAAGACAGTTAAATAAATAACATTATAAAATACAATTAAGACGATTATTTAAAATTCACACTACGAAACTAAATGTAACAGTTCATTAAGTCACTGAACATAACGTCCGAGACATGTATTGAACATGTTTCGTTTCACTTGAAAGACCTTAGTCTTCTTTCTCTTTTCTTATGTGGTTTGGACGTAAAAAAAACACTACTTAAAAAGTTATGCAAAAATATACAAGCATGATCTAGTTATGCTAGAAATATTACGCACCCTTTTGATGTTAAACAACCAATGTAGACAATAGATCGAAACAAATTTCTGATTAAACTGTAGACCGAAATAAATTAGATGTGGAACACGACTTGAGGTGTGCCATATCGACAACGGAGCCCAGGATAGAATTGCTAGCTAAAAAGCTACAATACCAGCCGTCTCATTAAGGTCAGTTCATAAACATACTTTAGTAAAGTTACATAACGGTATGAAATTTGTTTGTTTGAATACTTTGAAATTGATTTGCAATTAATTAATGTTTTGTAGGAGCTTTGAAATTAATGAATAAATTCTATATTAATCATATATTTAAGGAATATACATACACTTACTTCACTAATAAATTGCAATATATGCCAGTTTCTTATAGAAAAAATAAATGTATAAAAGATATTTTAACGATTGGGGTCGCTTCCTGATTGCTTGTTCTAAAATGGGTCGTTATATTTGAAAGGTTGGGAACCGCTGGTCTAGGACGTCCATGAATATCCAAAATCAAAACTGAAATGGGTAATGCATGAATATCTTTCTTGTTGGATTGAAGAACAAAGAGTGCTAAAGTGCTCTGTCACAACCATTTATCTTATTCACCAGGATTGCCAGATGGTCATTATTTATCAAACATCGTCAAATTTTACACCTTTTCAAGTATTTGGCATTAAAAAATACATGGTTTGCATTTCCTGTAATTTCGTCTTTTTTATCCTTTTTTTTTGCAGGGAAATAGCCTGCAAGTCACGGGGTGAAAAAAATCAGACTGAAATAATAGACATTTTTCCAGTAACCTATAAAAAAGTGCTCAGTTTGATGAATTTGATTCCAATCTTTCCATTAGTCAGATTACGGTGGCAGCTTTTGATATCTGAGTCTTAAATGACTTGACCCTAGCATCTTAGTAAATGATTCACTTTTGTTATTTTTATCTTCTTCAAGTCGATAGCTTAATCCAATCGGAACCTAATTACATCTTTGAAAATGCTGTATTAAAATGCTGTAGCCAAACTGGCAAATATCATAAACAATCGAGTTCTAGCAGTAACAATACTGACTGTCAGCAAGTTACAATCTTGACCAAATTATCCCCATTTCATTAGTAAGTTTTTTTAATGTTTTTAACTCAATAGGGTTATGGTGTTAGTTATTAGGTTAAGTAAATTTTTTGAACTATATTCACACACTCACGATAAAAGATATGTAACAAATGAATTATACAATGAAACTTAATCAAGGATATACATACATAAAATTGGAAAGAGGAGCCCAGGAAAAGTTTTTCACCAGCACATTTTTTCCTCTCAAGAGCCTGAAAGAAAGCCGCTATTGATAAATGCAATAAAGACAAATCGTGGCGTGAAGACCTTTCTGATACCTCATCGCATTCAAATCACAGTATCACTGAAATGTTTATAGCATCAACTTTCCTTATTCCTTTATGATTTTGAACCAATTAACTTGTTATTACCGTAATTTTAGTATATTATTTTGTAGTATTGTAAATAACCATTTGTTTTAAACCAATGAAAGAATCGTTTAACTAGTGTATTAAGTAAATAAAATTTCAAATATCATAAAAAATAATTAATTTAAAGTAAATGATATTTCTGTTTTTTTTTCATTCAGTCTCTAAGACAGATTGACTTGATGGCCTGACCTCTCTTATACATCTCCCATCCAATTCAAAAACTATTACTTAATATTTATATAACGATTTTTGGGCATTTAAACCTTTAAAAATGCAATTGATTGTTTTGCTAAAAATCAAAAGTTTTGGAAGCAGCTGGGAATGCACGAAAAGTAGACTTACATTGCTAATGTTCAAATAGTGACTTCTAGAAAAAAGGTGCTTATCTTCATACTTTGCTTCAACCATTAGCCACTTCATTCTCTTGCCAAGCACTCTGAAATCGACATCTCCTCCTCTCAGCTCGCTTATAACTCTTTCTTTATTGCACCAAGCAGCCAGCTATTTCTAATCTACCCCAGTTGTCTCCAGCGCATTACAGCTAATAGGACGAAAATGAAATGAAGAATAATAAGTGGAAGGAACTAGCCACATGTGCTGCATAGACTAGGACATTATACCACTATATTAATATTAATTAAAAAAATTCAATTGATAAATCTTAGTATTCCGATTACTAATGTTAAATATAAATAAATAAATTTATATTTAACTCCTACTTCTCTACCTTCCAATATTTACTTTTGTTATCCTCTAGTGTAATTAACAATTTTAGCCATAAGCTGAATCAACATCTTATGACTTTTTATTCTTTTCTCTATTTATTTTTACATTGGATGCCGTTTGGTTGCCTTGGTCAATTTCAGATCTTTCTTACTTACAGCTTCATTAAGTAAGTTGACGAAGTCAGTATCACTTTGGTCTTTGAGAAAGATCACTTGTTAAGGTTGAAAGAAAGATCTTAGTCTTTTTTCTAATGTTTTACTGTCGTTTAGATGTTGATTTTCATATCACGTGCTTATTTTGAAATCTATATATATACACCAAGATTTCACATGAACACGTGAAATAACAATCAATGATCAAACCACAATAAGAAATGGGAAATATGAAAGTTTATATATATATGACTAAACCACAAAATGAAATAGGGAATAAAAGACTAAGATCTTTCAACCCTAAGAAGCGGTCTTTGTCAGAGTCAAAAACCCAACTGACGAAGACCGTTTGTTACGGTTGAAAGATCTTAGTCTTTTATTCCCTATTTCATTTTTTGGTTTAATCATATATATATAAACGTTAACACATAGGAAAGAACACAGAAAGTCACTATAGAACTCACTTCAATATTTCGATATCCATCGTCATCGGGAAGAACTGAAAAATATTCGCGTTGAGAAGCAAACTGCTAATTCTGCGTATATATATATATTGTGTTAAACTGAATTGCCTTAATCAAACATACCTTTCTTTTAAGCAGTTTTTTCATATTTTTTAGCTAATTTCAATTCGTCTTGATTCAGCTGGTGAATTATATCAGCAAAACTCCGGTTGGACACCACTATTTATTAACTAAAATTTTACACAAGATTTTACAACTAAATTAAAATAAACTTGACATGTTTCGGTTGTTTCAACCATCTTCAGAAAAACATATATATATATATATATAATATATATATATATATATATATAACAGATTCAATCTAGTCTAGTCGAAGGTTTTGTCCGGCTAACATTGTTGTTCCTTTAAATAATGTAAATTTCATTTTCTTAGTTAAAAAATTCTTACTTCTGCCTATGAAAAAGGTTTTAAATAAAACCGAAACGTTGGCAACGAGAGTTTGATTTTTTATCCTGGAAAATTGACCGAACCCCGATTAGAGAACACACCTATATATATATATATATATATATAATAGTTCAATGTACATAAAGAAACGTAGGGAAATTAAAAACACACACTTACAGTCTCTAATTTTCGGTTGAACCGTCTTCAGGAGAGATAAGAAAGGGAAATCAAGTGCACTTGGTATCAAAAAAGTATATATATATATATATATATATATATATATATGTTTCATTAAAGTACACAGCACCCTCTGCGTTAACGACTTTTAAGCTGGTCTGCTCCAATTTACGAACAACCTTGCGATGGGCTGGTGGGCTGGATCTGATCTGATCCTGCAATCTGAGTGGCTCGTAATTTTAATTTGTACATTCTGATTGGATAGAGTTTTTCTCCATTTTTTATATATGCAGAAAAACTACAGTCAGACACGTGAAGAATACAAAGTACTAAATGCTCTGAGGCCTTTAACTTTATGTCATTAAAGAGCAAACAAATCAAGAAAAAAAGAGACAACTGAAAAGTCTGTTACCATCCTCCTGGTTAACTGTTCTGTTTCCTTATTTTTCCTTGCTTTGTTTACTGTCTGATGACATAAAGAGAAAGGCCTCAGATCATTTATTTATTTGTTTTCTTTTTCCTTGTGGATTGCAGTTCATATATACAAGATTTCACACAAACACGTGAAACAGTAATCAATGATGAAATAGAAAAAAAGGACCAAGATCTTTCAACCACAACAAGCGGTCTTCGTCTTTGTCAGTTGGGTTTTTGACTCTGACGAAGACAGCTTGTTACGGTTGAAAGATCTCAGTCTTTTTTTCTTATTTTCATATTGAGATTTGATCATATATATATATATAGGTGTGTTCTCTAATCGGGGTTCGGTCAATTTTCCTGGATAAAAAATCAAACTCTCGTTGCCAACGTTTCGGTTTTATTTAAAACCTCTTACATAGGCAGAAGTAAGAATTTTTTAACTAAGAAAATGAAATGTACATTATTTAAAGGAACAAAAATGTTAACCGGACAAAACCTTCGACTTCAGTCTAGTCGATATATTATTGAATCTGTTATATATATATAACTCTTGCACTCTATTAGTCGCACTGGTGTATTTTTTCCAAAAAAAAATTCGATGAATTTGTAGAATTGTTGTTTAGAAGGTAAGTGTTGAGCAAAGCGTGGCTCAAATACTTTTTATATTTATGTGCTAACGCAAAAGAGGCTGGAGAGCAGCAGTAGGCAAAACTAATGTATCCAAGCACTGCATATGTGTCTGAGATAACGGCATTTCCATCCATTCCTTCAGACTCCTTGGCGAGATTATTGCCACACACACACAAACACATGCATACACACATACAATCAACTCTCATTGATAAAGTTCTCACTTCAGTTCTATTGTTCGTTTTACTTAGAAAAAATAATAAATTGTTCATAACGTTTTAAATCCACTTGTTTTTTGCAGCTAAGACGTTTACAAAATTTTATGACTAGATTTCAGACAAATAAGTACACAAGTGTTAATTCTGGAACGCAGAAATTTACTTTTTATACTTCTTTTTATACTGTGTAGTTGAAAGCATATGGAACTATCGATATGCTTTCGATAAATATATCATTTAATTTTTGTTTTCAAAGATCGTGACTAAGATACGCTCTCAGTCACACATTAACTAGTGATTTTATTTACTTTCGATTGATTTATCTGTATTCTAACAGAAAACTGATTAACTAGTCTTAACCGAATTTAATGTATTTTGCAATCGGTCATAATTGAATGATTACAAAATAATCGGGTACTGCAGGCACATCACTTGATGGATTCAGTTCATATTTATTATAATTGCATTAGTAAAAACCTCAATTTAATCTGTTAAATAACTATTTTTATGTAGAAACGAGCCATCTCCAGTTTAGTTTAAGTAAACTTTTTTTGAAGCTGATAAAATAAGCGGCAATAAAAAAAGCATCTGATTTTTTTTTACAATTCATTTCAATAAAACACGTTAACATTATTTTTGTTCCATTATATTTCCAATAAAACCTTTCTTAGATAGGAAAAAAAATATGGTTTTATTATTGTTTAGATAATTTAGTTTTAAAAATTATTATTATTTGAAGTTTTAGAATTGGTAAACTATTACAAAATTTAGCATTTTAAATAGAGGTATAATTCTTTAAGGATAATTGAAATGGAAATTTAATGTTTTTTATTGTTTACTGTATCACTGAAACATGACCTTTATGTCTGTTAAGGTTTAGTTGACTGGCTAAATTAGTTAGTTGATACATTAAAATGCATAGATTTAAAATTTAGTAAATATATTTATTTTGAAACTTCCTGTTGAAATATGTATGCTTTATTGAAATATGGGGACGAATTTTTCTTGCCTTAAAAAGATTTTTATAAAAAATCATTTTCTGTCTATCCATGTCAATGGAGGTTTACTACGTCAATCTCAGTCCAGTGAATGATCCAGTGAATGGAATTCATTTCATATAGTCATTTTGTGTTTTTCAGTAAACTAAAGTTTTTCTTTGTTAAATTTTATAAACGCAAATTTGTCTCAACTTATTCGACTGGCAAAGCTTGTTAAATACTGAATGCATCCTTCTTAGAACAGTTAACTAGTATAGTAGTACGAACTCTTTCTTGTTAGGAATATACTTGGCGCTGTCGGGTAATATGCCAATACTCAAAAGCGTAAGACATGTCAATTTCTGCTGTGCATTGTTCTTCCTTATGCTTTTCTAATTAATATTTCAATTTAATTTCATCATTTTATATATAATTTGGAAAATTTTTTATTTGTTAAAAAATTAACACATTGAAAAACATTAACTTCAATAAATTTAAATTATTAAAACATTTTAATGTCTTTTGTTGATTGTTTTATTTAATTCTTATTTATTTTAATTTATTTGTATTAGTTCACTCTTGCACTTTTAAATTTCCTGGCACATTTTTCTTGTTTATTATTGGTAATATGCACCAGTTTACACATCGTGATTTCTAGTTGACCGTTCTTTTTCCACGGTAGAACTTCCAAACTGGACCATGACCAGTGACATTGAAATCATATTAAAGGTATTCAAATTGAAAGTAGTATTACAAGTAAGTTATAGTTTTTTTTATTTCAATCCTGTTATCTTTTCTTTTTTAATAAATAGATGTGTAATTAAAAACATGAAACCGTCCGTTAGGAAAACTAATCAGATAATTATCAAAAAAAGAACGGGAAGAAAAAAACAACCACACCAGGATAAGAAGAGCTCTACTCGCCTGGCAATCAGAAACTAATGAGTCGTTGTTGCTATGTTTTATCATCAATTTTTTGGGGTACTGCAGGCACATCACTAAATAAATGCAGCTATTTATCATAGAAGTGTCCTACTCTTTTTCTACAATAATTCATTTTAGAAAAGCATTATTTGGCCAAAACTTAGCATTTACAATATTTTTATTATCCTAAACTAATAAATATATTGTGTTAAAATGTTTGAATTATGATGGAACTGACTGAAAGGCAAAATGAAAACTAAATCAGATTTGTTTTACTTTGAAATTTTGACTTAGGATTCACTTTGAAAGAGGGTGAATACAATATACATCAAACAATTTGACAGATTATAATGTTATTATACCAGAAATTAGCATTTTTTGATGGGATATGGTGAATAACTTCGTGATGAAAATTGATAGAGAAGAATGGGCCTTATAGTATAATTATGGTATGATTTCAGGAAATTTTATTTTTCCCACTAAACCGATAAAACAACAGTAAACAACTGGAACCCCAACTTTGAATAATGATAGTCTGCATACATGTCAGATTGGATTAAATGAACTTAAATTTTTATAAGCAGAATTATTCTTGCTTTAAGGTTTAGAAAAAGATATTGAAATATAAGGATTTATATGATGATACGTTAGAGCAATAACATTCTTGAAACTACAAAAGGGGACGCTACACAAGCAAATAATTTAAACGCTCATCATGGTGAACGATGAATATTTAGCGGAGTCGTACAATCAATCAATATGTTGCACCCTTTAACACATTTATTTGTCAGATATATCCTTATAGTTGCGTTTAAGAACTCCATTGTTTAGGACTAATACTGGAAGGTAGGAAAGCCACTTTCTCTTTTTCTTATAATACGGCTAATATTGTTATACCACATCTCTCGTGATTAAAGAAACGTAAAACATTGGTATACGTTTTGTCTTAATACATATACCTATTTCTTATTCAACAATTTTCAAAGTGTAATATTACATAAAAATGAAAAATTTTCTAACTATAATAATTTAAGAATAATTCAGTGAAGAAAATGAAATTTAAATCTGATTTGAGTGGAAATTTATTTGGTGTTGAATGAAACCTGGAATAAAACCAGGTCGCCGACCCCTGGTCTAGAGGAATATACTCGTACCTCCCCATCTATATAATGAGACATATATGAACAACTGCAATAAACAGGGTAGACAGGAAATGATTTACAAAAATGTAGTCTTACCGAAGAGGTCGATGAACTCCAAGTTAGTTTATTATCAAACGAAAAAGACCCATAACCTTCTTTTCAGGAAGCAAAAATACAAGAACACTTCAATATTGCAAAAGAAGTCACGTTATGCGGTAGTAAACTTGTGATACAGATATGGGTGCATCCCTGTACATCGGGATGCACCACTAAATTCTCGTCGTGTCTCGCGGCGGCGCTCCAAAGGTCCATACAAAACTACTATTACTACGGAAATGCTAGTTAAAGGGACAACTGTGTTAAAATGCAAGAATAATACTAGCCTCCTCCAGATTCTTGAGTATTCTACATTAGAGATATTCAGCCTTCAATGAATATTCAATCAAAGTTTGTTTGTATTATTCCCAATTACTTCCAACTATTAAGGATAACAGTAGCCTATTGTGCATTAATAAATTGAACAACAAACTGGTAACTTCCTCTATCGGTCCTTTTTTTGCATATTGACTACAACAATATTCTACTTTTATTTATTCTTCTTCTTTCAAATATTTTTAATTAGTTTATTTGCATAAATTAAAGATTATTTATTATTTTTGTTGATATTTTAAATTATCATGATTCATGAAAATATATAGTTTGTGTTTTATTAATGAACTGATCAATAGACTTATTGTGATAACCTGTATTCTAAACGTCCTTTGGACGTCTTTAGGAACATGAAAGATTTTAACCATATTTCTGAGTTCCTTAGAGTCCTTTAGACGTTGAAACATATAGGAATAATCTTACGTATATGATTTTATATATGATTATTACCTTTCATGAACCTTTAGTTCCTAAAACAGTTTTTATGTAACATTTACATAAATTCCGTCTAAAAAAGAAGTGGTGTACCAAACATTTTAACACTTTTGTGCCGCCGCTCACTTAATTGAAGTTGTGTGTATAAATAAAAGAAAGGTTTTGTCTGTACATTGCTTAGAACAGACTCATTTCAAGTAACCTTTACGTTTCATACATTAGGGTAATCGAATCTTCCCTTAGAAATATTTCTATCGTTGGTTTGTTGGTTTGTCTGCAAACTTTTCTCAAAGGTAAACTCAGCAACCATAAAACATAACAATCTGAAACTTTGACAATAGATTTGTGTATGTCTAACTTAAAATTTAAGGTTTTAATGGATTGAAAATTCAACGTAGAAGCGAAGTTATGAACTTTTAAACTGTCTTTAGCCAACTTGATAGACATGCTTATTTTGAAAATGTACAGCTATAGCAAGTACGTTAAGAGATATAGCAAACTCCCAGTAAGAGATAATTGACAAGGTGTTTTCCGAAGGTCAAAATCTGCTATCTATTCAGAATAACTGACTTTGTGAACGAGTAATTCTCACCCCTACAAATGAGCAAGCAGGAGAAATCAATAAACAAGTTCTTACACTATATCCAGCTGAGGAAATAACTTACAAGTCAGTAAACAGAGTGATTAATGATAAGGAAGCAGTTCATTATCCAATTGAGTTTCTTGACTCCGTAACTGCTCCTGGACTGCCTGCTCATGATTTAAAACTTAAAGCTACATCAATCATGTAGCGATTTACTATCAGTAACAAATTTCAAGTTAGAAAACTTGAGTGCCCCAAAAATATGCAACGGGACACTACTATAAGTTTGTGCCCTGCACAGATACGTCGTAGAGGTGGACATCATGACTGGGTGTGTGACTGGGGAGTCTGTGTGTATACTACGATTACCATTGGTTTCGAGCCACTAACCATTTCCTTCAAACGATTGCAATGTCCCGTCAGCGTCTGATTCGCAATGACGGTAACTAAGTCGCAAGTAAATGTATACAGAGACATTTACTTAACACTGTATTAATAATGATATTTTCTACTGTTCTATAATTTTCAATGATATTTTGGAGTATTTTGGAGGATCGTCTCTACATTTTTTGATAAAGTACCTGTCAGAGCCGGGCATGTTTGCCAATAAATAATAAATAGCTAACGAAATTTTTAAACAAATAAATCACACAAACTAATAAATTACACAAAAATTTAATTTTAAAGATTTAAAAGATAAATAATATGTATAATAATTATAATTATTATTCTTGTATAATTCCTGTGATTAAAATAAAAAATTGTGGTTTATTTACAGAATGAATCTAATTAGTAACCTCTGAAATAACGTGGTTTCTTTGAAGCTCGTTACGAGTTGAAGCTTACGAAGTAAAAGTTAATGTATTATAAAATGAGTGTTTAGAGACATCAAACAGCAAGAAAAAAGTTTTAAATACTTGAAATTAAGATAAAAAAAACTTGTAGTCGATTTATTAACAAAGAATAAAAGTAGTGTCTTTTTAATGCAACATTTTTATGGTTAAAATTAAACTGATTAGAGAGAAGTAGGCGAGTTATAATTAGAAAGAGAGTTCTTTTTTAAAAAAGAAATAGAAGGGAGGTAAAGAAAGATAGGCGTGTGGGTAATGGAGAAAGAAAGAGCTTGTCCCAAGTCGGCAGAATGGCCGCCATTCTGACCTCTTAATGACATCTGGTCTGACTAAAACGATCTCAACTTCTCAAACAAATACCATTATATCTCTGAAACTACAATTATTGAAATCGTCATTTTTTTCTCAGTTTTTATTTTTTTCTTAACAAATTTCCATGTCTATACGGCATAGTAGTGTATCTAGTCAAGTCTTTTCTCCCTTAGAAAAGAAGACAATCAGTATAGTATATAATATTCTTATAATCAATAGTGAGGTAGGGCTCAAAGTTTTTTCTGAGGAGTTGCCCTGAATTTTACCAATGACGTTTGTCCAATGAAACTTCCCCGCACGGACCTTCTCCTTTACTCAACTTTGTCTTAGGTTAGCTAGCATAGGAGTTCACCGTATCACAAACCTTGATGAAGACAAGATAATTATCCAACCAAACAATCTCCAACTTCCTGCATGAAAGCTTCAAACACAATTTTATTTCAAACTTATTTTATAATAAGTTGGGATATCTGTTTTTTTCACCCTGTTGGGGCCCCATTAACAGGTTTACAAAATTGTGAAGTTCGAGGTCAAAGTTGAGTAAAATGCTAAAGTCTGTATGAGAAAGTTTCATTGAAAAAAAGTCATTTGGACAAAAAGTCTATTTGTTTAATAGTTTCTTTCAGTAGTTGATGATTTTATTATTCTGAAAGGGTATGAACATGAAACATACATTTGCCACATCTGAAAAACCTTTAATTTTGAAAAAATATTTAGTGTATGTTAAAATAAAAATCAACAATATTTTTTTTAATGATCTATCGCTACTATATACAACTACTTTGTATTGCATTAGATTTGTTCCATTGGCTTTGGTTTCAGCTTCTACAAGAGCTGTTCTTTAGTGTAAATAAATGGAACAGATATTTTATTTTCTTGAAATCGTAACTTTCATATTTTCAGTACTTAACTTACAGTAAAGTAAAAACTAAAGCTGAACCAGCAAGTGCATACGAAATAGATAAATACGATATGAAGATTGCTTTCATTATATCAATAATTCTGCCATAACCTATACTTATCAATGGAAATTGAGATATCAATGTTTTTCGTCAAGATAATACTTGAAATTTCAACTGGCACTAAACAACAACTTTCTCTCTTGAAGAGATTTTTTTTTGTTTTACAGTCTAATGAGCTTTTCATCGCACTTTGTTGTATCTAAAGATTTCCTTCTAGTAAAATATTGCCAAGTTTCTTTAGAAAGTTCATTTAAGTTTGTATTGAAAGCAAAGTCTCTCATTATTTCAATACTTTTTAATTATCCTTCAGACTACTACAGCAAACTTGAACTTAGTCATATGAATCGATTAAAATGTTTCAAAATGATTAGTAAAAATTAATGAAAAATAATACAAAGTGAAAAATAACCTACACTAACTGTGGATAAAGTCGGTTCCAAACTTACTGAGTTTGTTAACATAATATATGTTTACATTGAGATGACGGGAATGATATATGCAGTCTTATTCTAGTTTATAATAAGTAAACAACAATACAGATAATTTGCCTACAGCTATTATTTATCATAATAATGTACTCATTGCATTATGCAATTAGTAAAAACATGAAAACAAATGTAATTACTTTCCTAAAAGTAAAATCTGTTTTGAGAGTATAATATTCTAAATGTTCAGAAATCAAAAATTATTTCTTCGATGCCAACAAAATAAAAGCTAAAGTACTAGCTGTACAGAGCAAAGTTAAGCAAAGTCTTGTTTCTCAAAGAATTTCTTCCACTATCTATTATTACTATCAACCTAACACTGTCTCTCAAACTTCTCCTTTCCACGATTCTATATTTTTTTCTCGGCGCTGATAAGTCAAATCACTTTTCAAAGAACTTTTCTCCCTCTCCTTTCTTCATCACTTTTTACATCCAAAACTTTTTCGAGTCACCAACAGAAAACATTGAAATTTGAAAAACTTCCTTTTCATAATACGATCGATCAAGACTCTCAGATTTGATGGTGATATGCAAGTATAGAGCGATAGGTTTTGGGTATATGGTAGAAGTTTTTGCCTCCCTTACCCAGTATCCTGCTCAGTACTACACACTCAGTACGAGTATGTAGAGTCCCAGGACCTCACAGTACAGTAAGAGAAATCAGCAGACTACCTGTTACAATCCTTACTAACAGTCATTGACCATACCTCAATGACTACTTGAAAGTCTTCATTTAAGCAAGATTTCTTCGAAGGCAATTTTTTAACTAAGAGTGTATCTGAGGATGTGGCTCTCTCATCTATCTAAGAGTGTCGCTCTCATGTGGCGACTTAGAGCCCGCTCTGAACCAGAGTTAAACAGAAAACATGGGAAACATATTTCTTGATTTACTTTTAATATATTTTATACATATAATAATCAATTATCAAACCACAATATGGAATGAAAAAAAAAGGACTAAGATTTTTTAACCGCAACTAGACCGTTTGTCACAGTAAATAAAAATTATAGTATTTTTAAACTTCTATGATTTTGACATAAAATTATATATACAAAAGTATTTCAATTATTAATAGTACTGCTACTACTATTACTTTGCACTACATCATTTTTAAAATAATTGTAATTTCTGGAAAACGTTGTTATTAAAGCTACACCAACAGATCTGTAATAGCTATAAAATACTAAAATATAGAATTATAATACAATATGAGTATTATAACATATATTTAATATTTTGGGAAATATCTAATACTTTTTCATGGACGAAAGTATTTATTGTTGAATAATATATAAAAAATGCAAAATAAATGTGAAATTTTTCTTTTTTTTTTAAATTAATCAATTCTCATTTGAGAATAATATAGTACCGAAAAATAAATAATTATAAAACGATATTTTATAAATATGATTAAATTCAATAAGTGAAGGTAAATGAAAGGAATTTGCGATAGATCTGGTAGTGAAACAACGTGGGTATGTGCTAGCAAGAAACAAAGAGCAGCAATGTTGAGCGCTTGAATGATATGTCAAACAACGTGATCTGGGACTGAAGCAACGTGCTTGGAATACCGCCCATCAGCCCGGCGCTTCGACAATAAACTTGTCATTAGAATCGCCTCCGCCCTTGTCGGTCCTTTATTATTCTTTAAACAGCTTTTTTTATTGCGCTACAATTATTTCAAATTCTCTTAAAATACATCATCAAGGAATTTTTATTTCCTTCTTTTTGTAAACAATATATGGCAAATAACCATCAAAGTATTGGCAAAATTATAATTGTCATACCAGGGTGTATTTTAAATGTTGTAGAAATATTTATGAACATATATATATATATATATATATATATATATATATGCATTTATAAAAGTATCAACCGTGAAATAGAAAATTAAAGTTTATCGGGAATTGGTCAGTTCTTCAGGTTCAAATTAAACTCTAATCGGTCCGAAAAGTTGGTAATCAGAGTTTAATTTGAATCTGAAGAACTGACTGAGTTTTAATAAATTTTAATTTTGCATATATATATATATATATATATATATATAATAAATTCAAAACGAAGGTAACACACAGAAAGACACAGACATAACTCACATCGATATTTCGACCATCGTCGTCATCAGGAGGTGTCAAGAGCGAAGAGCGAAGAGTCCCGCAGGAAGACAGGGTCAACGTTTCGGTTTTTATTTAAAACCTTTTTCATAGGCAGAAGTATAAATTTTGAAACAGAAAAACTAAGTATTAGATTACAAATTATTTTACAAAGAAAAATAGTATGTGATTTTAACAACAACTGTAGTCTGAATGAACACGTGACACTGAACAGTCCAATCTTTCCATTGTGATAACGGCCGAAATATTGAAAAGTGGGACTTTTTTTATTTCTTTCTGTGACTCAAAGTTTATTTTAAGTATATACTATATTTCATTAACAGGGCAGTCTACTTTTAGGTTTACGGAAATCATGGAAAATTTCTGAAACTTTTTGAGAGCATAGGTCGTCTTTTTCTTTTAACATAAAATTGAAAATTATGGCACGGTTATAATCAAATCAAAACCTATCAAAAGTTGTGTCAATATTTTAAAATATTTTCGTTGATTAAAATCACATTTTCAACATGATAAGATAATTTGAAGCCTGTATACTTTGACATATTTAAGATTAACATTTTTAAATATGTTATAACTGTTTATATTTTATTGTGAAAATTGTCACTGTGTTGAATCTTTTAATCAGTTGAGCGGATCTGAGAGGAATATCTCAGAGGTTGGAAACTCATTTTGATTTAAACAATATATCTACCCCAAATAAATCCAAATGATATCTAGTCATTATAGCACAAATTATAAAATTAGGCAATTTACTTTTTTCTACATAAATAAAGATATGAGCTCATGACTGTAACATAAAATTCATTCAAATTGTATTTCTTTTTACAGACATATAGTAAAGTATTCAAATCATATTTCAAAGCTCGACCTTTATGACCTAAAGTCACCATTACTCCTGGTTTATGAGCATTAGTTGATCATGATCTTTTGAAATGTTGCATCAAGCTGTATCGACACTGCCCTCAGACTATATGTAAGAATGATGGGTACTCACGGGCTTTACCTGCGGCTTAAGATTACCTAAGATACCGGCATTATAGTACTCAAGATGACTGCCCGATTCAAATTGAAATCCTAATACTATCTTATCAGTTATTTATTTTTTCCTTTAAATAATCTGGAATTACTTATAATATTAAAAACTGGAGTAGCCACATTCAACTTTACTATAAATAAACATAATATTAAACTCGTTGAATATCAACTGATATCTTATTTTATTTTAATATAGCTAGAGAAACATATTAAATATTAATGTATTATATTTACATGTGGCTATACACAAAGTCATTTTGTTAGTTGTAATATACTTGAAATTATTTATCAATCTGATATATTATAAAATTATTAAACTTAGGGTCTCAATCTTATCGGACTCGTACACTCCGCAGTCATACTTATCGGATCAACATCCCATTCTTATAACTAAATCCAAATCTATAAATTGAATTCTTTAATGACCTTCATATCTGTTCATATAGAAGTAAAACTATCTTTTGTAATTTCTAGGCATGATTTGATAAAAATCTGTATCCTGTCCAAGGTGTTTATCTCGCATTCAGATACAACGTCATGCAAGTATTCTACCTTTTCTAAACAGACACTCTGCATTTTTCGTAAAATACAGATTCCATTCATAGTGCATTAGATAAATTTCCAACAGATATTCTTAAACCATTCTCAGGAAGATATACTATTTCTTAAAAATGTAAAATCAGAATAAAGTTTTTAAACTAAATAGTACCGGCCTATTCTAGCCAACTATTAAATGCTATCTTATTTATTCATTTGTCAGTTCCCTTCCTGTGAAATATAAGGTGTGCAGTGCAAAAATGCTCTCGACATCAAGGTATTTGTGTGATTCTGAACACCTCGAAATTCTTTACTCTCTCATTCGTAAAAGGGAATAACCCTTTTCATTAATATTATATGACATCAGTATATCGGAGTAGAGTTTTTTATTAAAATCAGAAAGCGTTCTATCCGGGTCATCATTTGTGACCACTTCCAGGGCCCTTATAAAGTACCAAGGAGGACATTGTATCTAATCTACATATAAAAAGAACTATGTTTCATTCTATTATTTGTTCTAATGTTTCATATCTCATACAGGCCTTTTCAATTTTGTAAAATTAATTATTATTTTTGATATTTGAATTAATGTCTAAATGGGAGATGTTTAAAACCTGGAGATAGACAAATAACTATTGATCCATCCATCCAGGATACGCTTATTTTTGTTTGTAATACAACTGCTGAATATGATAATATTGATTTCACTACAATAATAATACTTTTGCAAAGCCAGAGTGAAGAGTTGTTGTTAAAATCTCATGTTATACGAAATAACCTCATACAACAGATCATTGCTTTTGCTCTGCTGTAGTTTTGTACCAATTTTAATTTTTTAAAATATCATTCTAATATATTCTGTAGTTTTTGAATTAATTCGTCTATATATTAGTACTGATTTATCCATTTGGAGACTTCTATAATGATCTCCATCCACATTCTTTTAAAACTTCAATATGTTTTTAATTTGTCATAGAAATGTCAGTAAAAATTTCAGGTTCATTGAATCACCTAAGCATTAGCTTACAAGTAGTATATTTCTTTTGCGATGAGAAGAAACGTGTTTAGCTTTGTTTAAGTGGTGCAGCATGTATATTGATTAGAAGACCTTGTTAGAAAACCATTCATCATACCATTGAATGCATCAGAAAATCTGTTTGACGGTTTCTTTTTTCTTTTTCGTGTTCCTGATGCTTTCAAGGGTATGATGGATCAGTATCTAACAGGGAGTTGAAATCTCACATGTTACTGCTTTGACCAAATCATAATGTCAGCCTTATTGTTCTTGATGTCTTTATAAACCCTATTGTCTTTGGGTAAAAAGGTATTCTTTGGTTCACTATTACAAACAATATAGTAATTTTAAGCTACTTCTTCAGTGATTGAATGAACTTGACATTTTTTTCTTTGTTATTCTCTTACTACGAATATTCATGAGCACAAATATTGGAAGGGTAATATTATACTAAAAATGACAACTGTTAAGTTCAGACTGTAATTATATGATATGTTTTAGGGAAATAAACATCTTTGTCAGAGATAGCATTCTTATCAAAAGAGCAAATCGACTGATAAGAGATATCTGATAAAGAAGAATTAGTTGATAAAACTGTTGGTAACCAAATAGAACACTTTTTTTACTAAAGAATTTGCTATAGCTATTCCATTGATATTTAGGAGGAATTTGATAGCATGTCCTCAATTACGTATTATATTAGCATTAATTTACATAAATATATATTTGTGCATTTATTCAGGACTATAGAAAGGATCATAAAAATTGTATGAAAGTAAGTGTTGGTAAGTGTTAAGTTATTAAGGTGAGTGTTGGATCTAACACATTTGAAATGGTGACTATTAAAGCTTTGATGAGGCGTCCCGACGCCACTATTTTAGTGATTATGTTGGATGACCGGCTGAGGACTCTTGAAAGATGAGTGGGGGGTGGGGGTTTGTGTCCACTAGATGTGTTGCAAAAGGATTCAAAGGGAGTGGTAAGATGTTTTAACTCCATTAGGAGAGTAATTATATGAAGAGCACTCAAAAAGCTGAAACCCAAATTGTTATATGTGATTTTATTAATTAATGCAAACAAATTAATGTTGTTATATGATTCTTAATTAACAGAAATAATACCAAAAAAATATATCTCCATGTTTCTTTATTAAAACTTGATCAAAATGTAATGGTCGGCTACTGTTCAATATATAAATTCTATACATATGAAGCCAATTTATATTTATATTGGGTTTCTCATTAAATGTAATTTGATCCTGGGCATTTCCTGGAAATTTTATTCTAAGAAAAAATATTAAACAATATAACTAAATTAAAAAAAGGTATATTGAGAGTAAAACGTTTGAGAGTAAATTATTCGAAAATGCGATTATATATGTTTATGCTTCTGAGAACATGGACAATTTATATAATAGTGAGGTGATTTCAAACTGACATATTGGTGGGACGAGTTATATATCAAATATATTATTGTGCTTTATACATTTGATTACTTGTTGACAGTAATCTGTAGCATGTCTGATATACTGTGACAAACAGATGTCACAATGTGCCAGACTGCATCTGAGGAAAATTCTACCGCACCTAAAAATAAAGTTCCTCACCAATCTCACATTTGAATGAAACAGTCTGGGTTTTAACTTAATTCTTATTTTAAATAAGATCTAGTTGAATAGTTAGTAGGGTACCGGTCTTAGTTCTGACAACATTTCTTACTGTTTCTTGTTCTGAGCAATCCTAATTTAGTATACAGGACACCCCACAGCCTAGGAGTAGGTTGGCTTAGTTGCAGTGGCAGTCTCACAAGATACAAATCGTACAGCTTAGAGATCGACGGCTAAAGGTCTTCTCCAAAGAATGGCGTGCTCAAATATATTCAACTCCCGCATGAATAAATCGAGGGTCAGAGTGGGTATTGACCCCGGACCTACCAGTCCAGGGGCTAGTGGCCACTAGACTAACCTGGCCCCCCAGACTAGGAGTAATAAATAGTGGTAATGAAAAAATGCATGAATGTAATAAATAGAATTGCTCGTGCTGAAAAGTCTATCTGATTGTACCAAGCTAGGTAAATCTATCTTAAAATACTGACTTAGTTCTCTCTCCAATTAAAGGAGCTTAAAATATATAGAAATTTTGGAGTGGATAGATGAAAATAGCAAGTGATTAAAAAACAATTTTGATATTTAGAAATGTTCATAACAATATTGATTTTTAATATTAATTTTATATTACTAACAGCTCTTACAATAGCTAAGTAGTTAAAATAAAAGAGTAATATCAAGGCACTAGAAGTTAAAAGTTGAGAATTCCATGGTATATGAACCACAATGTGACAGCATAATAAAAAGCAAATACTATATATTATTACGTAAAATCGAGAAAATCAAACAAGTTACTTGAAATTCGGATTTATAATCAACAGTATAAATAATGAGCTAGTCAGAGAACTTAGATGAAGGAGTCAGGTCATTAGCTATATCAAGGTCAGTCACACCAAGACTACTTGTATCTGACTTGTAAATGGTGTCAAATGTCATCCACATGTCTAGCTAGATGCTCAGAATGCATATTATATATTTCTAAGGAATTCTTTGATACAAATATAAACTGGAAGAAACATGAGTTTTTTCTGCAGAAACTAACATTTGTGCTTTTCGCCACCCAATTTGGTGACTTGTAGTCACCAATTTTAAAGCCATAAAAAAATCCATGAAGTAGTGTAAATTGGTACGATTTTATTCTCTTTATGTCTTCATCTGAGTCAAAAATCTACTTCCAATAAGAGATATAAAGTATTCATGCACAACTGTCCAGTATAGTGAATATATACAGAAAAAATGTTAGGCTGCCGTATAGTGCAAAAAGCTCTGCTACAATTCACTCTCTACCTGTAGAGAATGTGTTGTGGTAATGATCAAGGACTAGATCATTCTGGAGTGCTTTGGGTTTTAGCTCTTGCTCTGTACGCTTCCAGCCCCTGTGATTAGGGATGTTATCATTCCTCAATCACTCCTCTATACTGGTTTATGCCCTTAAGGCGTGTAATCAAAAAGAATATAGAGTTAAAAATGAGCGTAGGAGACTTACTTTGTTAGATTAAGCCATTAATTGGCCTAAAAGTTGTAAACAAACCTTTTCAATGTTAGGTTCTGTCTTTTCCTCTGTACAGCATATTAGAGAACCTCTCAGTTTCATTATATGTAGGTAGTTTACATAGGGAGCATCTATGTTAATGAAGATTGATATTTGTTGCTTCAACTGTCATGTTTTACTAAACAGAGTGTAGCATTATACTTTTCTATCATGTTTATATATGCATTTTCTGAAAATGGCAAGGTTGAATCACAGGGGGAAACGTGAGGAAAACTACAAATTTATGTTGACTTAGCACCATTGATTTTCTAGTGGATATTGTAGTAATAATGGTGTAGTCGAAAGGTTGGAAACATGTAAATAGATCAAAACAGTTTAATTCTTCTATCACTCTACACTTGAGTTGAAAATCACAGTTTACTGTTTTTAGATTAGACTTCTCGTTCCCTTCGAGTAATGACATGTCATTTTTCCAAGCATTCGTTTTTACTCTTTCTTGAAAGTGATATAACAGGATATTCAGCTGATCAATATTCTCTTTTTTCTGCTGCCCTTTGTGGTCAGTTAATATAACTTATGGTGGTATACGTTATGGCCCTTGCATCAGCAGCCACCAAATCATGTACATGTTTCATAAGTTTATTCTTGCCCATAAAACACAATTCATACCTTGTTTTGTCTACTATTGGTCAATGCAGTTTCTTTCTGCTCTTTTTTTCTTTACTGAAACATAAGTAATTCTTCAATTATTTCATCTTCACTCAAGAAACTTAATTTTTGTTGTTGAGATTGTTTACTTGCTGAACCACGTCAAGATCACGCAGTGGGTTGCAGTAATCTCCTCGACAGCTGAGCGAAGCTTATAACATTTTTTGTAGAAGTATACGTCGTATGGACTTATCATGAACTAACAACAGACTAAAATTTTGTCAGAATTCCTCATTTTAACAAGGATTCGATACATGCACTCTTCAGCATAGATAACATATATTCTTTTAACGTTTTTTCCCATTCCACGAAAACAATCACTTGGCAAATTGTCTGGCACAGAAAACACATGTAAGATGCAATAAACTTTCTTCACAGCAAACTCACTTCTAATTAGTAGAACTGATAACTAGCCACACTGAAATTATGACGGAAGGAGAATCAGATGGATCTGATTTTCTGTCTACATTGATTTATCCGTAACCACTTTTCGTCCTTATCTCACGCGTGTTCCTGCTAACACAGATCTGATATTGCAGACTAGTAACTCAGCTCAGGTCCTAAGGTATTTCCTCAAGAAATATCAAAAGAACAATCATTAATCTGTAACAAGTTGATGCATCCTTACTTTTTCCAAACTTTGTTTTAAAATTTGCTGAAATAGAAAGGTAATTGTGTAGGGAAAAATTAATATAAAAATACTAAATGAAACCTGTTATGTTCATACTATTACAGTCCATTTGGAATGCAATAATCATATGAAATGTAATTTACTTATCTCCACCCATATGTAACAATTAAGAAACCTGAGTAAGAGGCTATACAATGACAATTTTAAATTCTTTCTGAAATGTATTAATAAAATTGATCAACTTATCAAAGATAATCTTTTTAGTACTCATTGGGTGGAGAAGATAACGCTATAAAAGTATATTGAACTGGACATTTAAGTTTATATCATAAATCGAGTTTAAGGATCTCCAAGCATCATTATGTGTAAATTTCATCTGAAATGGGGAAAAGAATGGTCGTTTTTCAGGCTGTCAATTATGACTACATTACTTCGTTAATTTACAATAATTAGGATTCATACAATGCAGAATTAAATACATTTGAATTTGTGTAATTATTGTTTTTTAGCAAAAAAACAGGGTTTTTACTATATAACTGGAAATTTAAAAATTATTTTTTACAGAAATTAGAAACTTACTTCACAAAAAAATTGAGATACTTTTTCTTGCATGAGATGTTTAGAGTGATTGGTCCAATTGTCATGGTAATGGATCATTTGTGTACAAATATTTATGTTAATAATATAGGTACATAAATAAAAACTAAATTTCAATTAGATCGTTTATCATCTCTAGTAGTAAAGACTAAGCTCTATCAGTGGTTTCAAATTCCAATATAACAATAAAAGATAAAAATAACTAATAATATTGTGACAATAATCTTGTAGTAGGAGAATGTTTTCTCCTAGTAGAGAAAACAACCAAGATCACAATATTTAAATCATGTTATCACAATGTGAAGCGTGTGAGAAAGTATCTATGAAACTATGGGTTTGAATAACATACTAAACAAAGAGTTTTAAATTGGATTACAATCTAATTATCATCATTTGACGACATAAGAATGCACAAGTAGCCAGCATGTATAATCATAACCCAATAAATGGATATTTTCTTGTATACCCACCTTGTGTTTCTATCTCTTATCACCAGCTATTTTAATAAAGTCCTCACTAATAATTTTTGTGATTGTGAGACTGCTAAATATTATAAAAATTGCTTAATTTTATGATATGTTTTGTTTGCTTGATAAATATTATGTTTTATCTTATTTTTACTACTCTCTTACTCCAATATTATTGGAACTTCAGTAATTACTGAACAGTTAGATCTTCAATATAAAGGGACTACTACGACCTATGACAAGACATTAAACAAATATTATCAATAGTCCTCGTTTCACTTGTTTATATTATTCTTTGTTTGCTATTATTTTGGCTTATCAGTAAGTATACTACTTGATACAACCTACAGTTAACCATAGAAAAGTTGAGAGTATAACATTTATGAATTAACAAATCAGCAAAGTCCTTAAGTGTGAAACATTTTTGTACCCCAAAGTTTCGAAATCCTACAGTAGAAACGCAATACAAAAGCAATAACTTAGTTACAACAGAAATTACAGAAAAAAAAACCTTTCCTTTTGGTCATAGTCCATTCATTTTCTGTTTACTTCAAAACAATCCCTTCTTTGTTACTACCTACACAGAATGTTTACTCCATGCGAACTTCAAAAAGTTACTGCTCTAAGAAACTGTTTGAACTATGTAATTTGTTGTTTATATTTTATTCGTAAATTAGTTTTAAGATAATTACTCAACTACCACTGTTTTCTTTTCTCTCCCCTCTCTCACTCTTTCTCCTTCCCTCTTTTATTATTCTCTATCTTTGCCTATTCTCTCCTCCCTCTGTCCTTATATTATTTATATCCTCATTAGTATTCTTTATTTCTATAGTAAATATGTAATAATTTAATTAATATATTTAAATTGGAAATCCTTTCCTTGATTTGTCAATTTATTATTACATATAATACATACTGGTAACATGGGAAGTATGGAGATGGTAATATGTTTCCTTCTTTTGGTTGGACTCTTGGTTAATCACTCCTAGCTATTTCCTTGTTCAAGTTCTTTCTAGTTTTTGCCATTAATGTAGTCTCTACAGTAAAACTTTTTCTTACATAATTATGATTTTTTATTATTATAATAATAATAAATACATTGATTATAATAATATATTTATTTTATTATAATAATTCTTACATTATTATGATTTTCATAAAAGCTGTTTTACATACTATATTTTTGTGAATTCTTATATCTTTTTAGAAATAGAGCACTAAAATATATTCATGAGACTAAAGTGTTATATAAGTTTGATAATAGTATAAACAAAAACGAGTCTATGAACGTTTGCATATATATTCAATGAGATTTAACAGTATTTAATGTTTGCTTTAAGATTTACCTGTTCGTTATGGAAGATTCAAACGAACAACCTTCCTCTTTGATGCCTTATTAAACTTATATCATCTCTACCTAAGTTATTAATTCTTCTAAACATAATACCTTCATTTATCCAAACTTCCGATGTCATTTGCACAAGCTCCAATGAATGCTGCTATGTTTATATATGAAAATTAGTTTCTATTGGTGATTTTGGAGTTGATATTAAGACTTTCGGTTGACGAGTGGCGCAATGGATCATCATTTAGTATGCAGGAGTCGCTGGTCCTCCGAGAGCATGTCCAATTTGTCTGGCAGATGGCTCCACTCGTCGCAGCGTCAGTCTCGTAGGGGACACTCCTTCATGTAATCTGCATTAAAGAAGCACATGATGTGAGCCTTACCACTTCTATTAAACATATCTGTTTTGTTTTGTTAACAACAATTTGTTATTATAATTAAAAATTATTATGGAATTAGAGAAATTCATGTATACATTTATTATTTTATTTTCAATTAATCATATTTAATTGTATACTTTCTCGTGATTAATTAAAAAACTTAAAATATTTCATGAAGAAAGATAAACATTAATCATAATGAAGTAATCAGTTATGACCAGTGAAAACAAAATGATTAAATACCTACTGAAATCATTCAATTAGAGTCACATGAGAGTTCATATTTTCCAAATAACATTTGTTTTTAATTTTATATTTCCTAGTTTTTTACCATTTTCAGCATAACTATAACATGTATTATTTCATATTTAGTTTCTTGTTCAGTTTTACTTAAGCTGATTTTTTAATCTTGGGGTCAGGTTTGATTTAATTTACACTCCAACAGACTTGATTGTCTTCTCTCATATCCTTCTTAAAGTATTAAGTTTAATATAAATAAGATAATAGTTATACGTCAAGCTACTGAAAGGGGATTTTCTCATTTCCACATGCATTTTTAAAGTAATCTTTGAATTATGAATTTTCAGTATTTTCTGGAAGAGAACTGCAATTAAAATCAATAGCCATCTTAAATAATCTTCTAATTTTAAGCAATGGTTAAAATGTAAAAAGTATTGCTTTTAACAAAATTTATATTCAATAATTTTCATAAACATATCTTACTTTCAATTAGTTTAAGTCCAATTATTCTATAAACAAATTCATTAGTCAGAAATTAATAGAGTAAAAAGAAAAAAAATCTCAAATCATAAAATGTACGATAACTTCCTTATCATCCGTATAATAAAAAAAAGTGTGTGACCACGATACTGGTCACAATGCGTGCTGGCTTATAATAAGATTAAACACAAAAAGCTTTCATATAATAAAATGATCCGAGTTGTTCATGGGGCGAATTCTTCCAAAAAAAATGATATTAAGGTTGATGTTGTGGATTCAGAAAACTTGTTTTTTTATAGTAAAGTAATTAAAATTTATTAGTAAATATTTTTACAATACCAATATTTCATGAGCTTCAATAATAGATACATTGAAAATTACTTAGTAGTACATTAATACTACCACTAATTAGTGCACTATACTACTAATAATACAACTTTTAATGCAAACATGCTACCTACAGTAACGTGAGATGCTTAAATAACTTGTGTTTGTACGTGTGTGTGTGTGTATGTGTGTGTGCTGGTGGATCTGTGGGTGTGAACACTAAAGGCTACACCTTTTGATGGATCAAATTTATATTCTACAAAAACATGTTCCCTGTAGTGTAGATGGGCCCCATTGTTTTTTTGCAATATCGCATCGGGGAAAGTCATTTTTTGCCAAAATTTGTTTTAGGTATTTTTTTCTCCTAAACCATTAACTCTAAAGTGTTGAAGCTTTAGGATTATTATAAAACTGACAGGTTATATAAACGACAACAACCTCAGGGTTTTAAAACAGTGAAATATGTTTTATGCAATAAAATACCCTTTACTTATGACTGATTGTAGGCACGGTAGAACTTGATGGAAGATAGTGAAATAGTACTAATAAAAAAAATAATTTTGAGAGCATGAGCTGAGTATTTAATGGTTTAAATTACATGCACAGAAAATAAGAATAAATTTCTTATTATTATTATTAGAAACCAAAGTATACAACTATAAATATCTTTAAAAAAAAATATAAATCATTAAAACCAAGTTATAAAAACAATTTCACTATATTTCCATTATCTTATAACCAATTAAAGCTTTAAAAATGGAACATTAGTTTGAAATATAATAACCTGTTTTTTTATTGGTTTACATTGATTTATAACTTTTTAAAATAATTAATAATTCATGTTTTAAGTTTAATTGACAAATTTTGAACATTTTTTAGAATTAATATGATATAAATTGATGGAAATATAATAAAAATGATTATGTATATGTAATTGTATTTAATATTGCAAATATTAATAAAAATTTTTGTATAATTTGTACAATAATATTAATATGTATATTATATAATATTTCTACAATTATTGTATAATTTTTCATCGATGTTGGTGGCAAGGCCAACAAATAACTATCTAACGAATGTAACGAAATAAATATACGTGCAAAATGAATTAACATAACTGCAGACATATAGACGTTAGTTAAAGAAATTCATAATTTTGTTACTATCATAGAAAATTCTATAAAAAAATAGAAATTCTATGTTTTCAAATGCATTCATGGTTACTATATTTTTCTGCTATATCTCCATTGATTGAACCAATTAAAATATTTGACTAATTTTAAGCCACTTCACCGGTGATTCAATGAAGAAAAAAAATTATATTAGGTATTACCTTGACACCAATATTTTATTATAATTGAAAAAATAATGTTACACTAACAACGAAGAACATTATGTTTTATTTTTAGTAACATGTGGATGTTTTGTAAACAAGCATATCTGAAAGTGACTGTAGTCACATTGAAAGTCATGTTAACAGAATCAGTTCCAAAAAATAGATTTTTTTTATGATTAAAAATGAATAAATTTTTATTCACCTTAATCATAAAGAAACATTTTTTGCTACTTCATGGATATTGAACAAGATTTGATAACAAACTTTCAAATCCAGTAAATCAAAAGTAATATATATATATATATATATATATATATATATATATATATATATATGCAGCAGCAGCAAGTAATATGACTCCCTGATTTTGGGCGACATCCAGCAGTCCCGAGCTCATGAAGAGCTCTCTTCTGCTTCCTTGTTAGTTTTCAATCCATTCTTTTTAATCTTTGTGTTTCTTCATTTTGTATATGTTTTTGATAAGCTATGTATATCTATCTTACGTTATACTGTGATTCAGTGAGCATCAAGCTATTAATCAGTTGGTTGTCACTCTCCCTGTTTCTGCTGTGCTCGAGGACACAGAGATTATCAATATATTTAATTAATCCTTTTGTGGATAGTTCCTTTCGTAAGTGTTTATTTGTCATATATCTCGGAGCTCCGGTGATCAGTCTGAAAGTCTTATTCTGCATAGCAGCAAGTTTCCTTAGAGTGGCCTTATCAAGATACTGAATCCATGAGGAACATCCATAAGTTAGTATTGGTCTGATCAGGACATTGTACAGCAGTACTTTTGTTCTAAGTGGAAGCCTAGATTTATCATTTATTAGATGATAAATTCTACTCCGTATAGCATGTGCTTTTCCTAGAATGCTGTTGATATGAGTTTTGAAGTTAAGTCGTCTGCCGAGGGTAACTCCTAGGTATTGTATGGTTCTGGTCGGCTTAATTGTTCTTCCGTGGATAGTAATTTTTGTCAATTTGGTTTCACTTGTTTTGTCTGTAACAGCTAAAAGTTGGCATTTTTTTTGGGTTTATGGCCAGTTTGTTTTCGTCAAGCCACTTAATTGTCTGGTCAGTTAGTGTTTGAAGTAATTTGGAGGCTTGTCTACGTCTTTTTGTCCCTGTTGCAATGAGTATGTCGTCAGCGTACAGACCTATTAGTCTATCATAATTTGGATCGTCGTCAACAAAGGTCGGTATGTCGCCGATGTAGAGATTAAAAAGTAAGGGACCAAGAACTGAACCTTGTGGCACGCCTCTGGTGATTTTGTGTAGGCCAGATTTCGAATTGTTGAATTTTACAAAAAAGTGTCTGTCTGTTAAGTAATTTTGTATGAAGTTAGGGAACCAGTCAGGGATGTCAGGTCTTTTAAGCTTACTGATGAGAATTTTGTGGTCTACTGTATCGAATGCTTTGGTTAGATCGAGGGAAAGAGCTAGGTTTGTGACATTGTAAGCGTTCCCTAGAAATTGGGTAACGCGTTGTATTTGTTGTGGGCAACTATGACCCTTCTTAAACCCAAATTGATATTTACTTATTTTTAAGTCGTTTTTAACTTGTGATAGTATTATTTTCTCTAACATCTTTCCCAGTGTTGAGAGAAGACTAATAGGTCTATAGCTTGTCGGTTGAGTTGGGTCCTTGCCGGGCTTCAATATCATTACTATTGCGGAGCACTTCCATATCCCAGGAAAGTGACAATTCTGCATGCAATATGAATAAATCTTAGCAAGGTTGGAAATAATATTTTTTGAGGAATTTTCTAAGAGTCTGTTTGTTATATTATCGCTTCCAGGCGACTTTTTGACATTCAATGCTTTCACCAGTCCTGAAACTGTCTCCTCACTTACCACAATGTTGGTCACTGTTACTGGGGTTGGCTGGGGTTGGTTGAATGTGTCTTGGTCAGGGAAGGTAAATAGTTCAGTCAAAGTGTCCGCGAACAAATTAACTTTGTCTATGTCAGTTAGTGCTGTTGTGCCGTCTGGTTTTTCTATTGCGTAAGTAGGTGCATTTGTTTTCTTCAGTCTTTTTGTTTCAGTCCAAATGTCTCCTGTGTTTTTAATTTTTTCTGTCCAGTCTTGTATTTGTGTCTGTCTGTCAGTGATAAGTAACTGTTTAACTATTTTAACTTGTTTGTTGTACAGAGTTTTCCAGAAATTTAGTCTTTCTTTTTGCCATAGTTTTCTGTAGGAATTTTTCAGTTTAATGGCACCTGTTAGTATTGGTTTATGAGTCGCTTGCCAGGTCTTATAAGGGATTGTGTAGGTAGATTTTTCTTTGGCTTGTAATAACCTGTCAGTTAGGTTAGATATTGTGTTATCAATGTTTTGGAGTGTAAGTTCATCATTTAGTTTTATTTGTCCTGCTATTGCTCTGAATTGGTTCCAGTCAGTCACTTCTACAGTTTGTCAGGGATAATATTTGTGTTATTAATTGTAAGTAGTACAGGGTTGTGATCGGACGTAAGTATAGGGAGGCTTGTTATATCGAAGTGAGGAGAATGGTTGTTGCATATCGCAAAGTCTATCGTACACTCGCTTTTCTTAGTCACACGAGTGGGAGTATTTGGCGCAACCACATTTAGAGAGTGCCTGAGACAAGTATCCAACAGCTTTCTTCCTACGTGGTTCGTAGTTTTGCAGTGCCAGGACTGATGTTTTGCATTCCAGTCACCTGCAGCTATTGTTGGGAGGTGTTGGCTATTAAATATAGCGACTAGTTCAGTTTTGTTATATGCTAGTTGTGGGGGGTAGTAAATAGATGTTAACTTTAGTAGTTTGGGGCCAAAAATTAAAATGATGGAAGTGTGTTGGAAATCAGAGTTTCTATTTTCACGAGTTGAGACCGTTGTGAACTTTATTCCAGACCTGACTGCCACTAATGTCCCTCCCCGTGGAACCTCCGAATCTGTTCTCACTATAGTGAAGCCCGGCAGGGAGAATCTCTTTTGTTGGGTCAAGTGAGTCTCGTTACAAAGTAGTATGTCTATGTCAAGTGATTGTAAGGTCTGTATGAGTTCTAGGCGGCGGCATGCTATACCATTGGCATTCCAATTCAGTATTCTAAAACTTTTAGGCATTGATTACAGCCATAATTATATTAGATATCAACATGACTGGGTCTGCGGACTTATGGTCTTCAAGAGTATTCAAAATGGTTTGTAGTAAAACGCTTTTACTGACTTGACTATCCAATGTGTTTTCGGCCTGTTGACTCTGGTGGTTAATTTCATTCTTGTCTTGCCCTATTGTTCGTCTATTGTCGAATGTTGTTGATGGTTTCAATACTTGGCTGTAGGATATGCCTTCCTTAGTGTGGCTATTATAATTATTTGATTTCTGCTGTTTTCTCGTTAGATATTCTTTGTATGTCGCACAGCCCCGGTAGTTGGCTGGGTGATCCAGTCCACAGTTGCAGCATTTGGCGGGTAGGTCACTACTTTTGTTGCAGGTACTGAAATGATGCTCCTGCCCGCATTTGTGACACCTAGGTTTTAGGTTACAGTACTGCTGTACATGTCCATAAGTCTGACAACGGTAACATTGAGGTGGTCCAATCCATCTTCTAGATTTTTCTGTTGTAACTTTTAAACCAAAGATATTTGATATATCTAAATGGCCTTCATTAGTCGTAGTGAATTCAAATATAGGCAGTAATTTGGGAAGGTTATTTGTGGGATCTATTTCTTTTAGTGATGTCAGTTGAGTTATTTTGATTACGTTTATTCCTTTTCCTATTAGTTCTTGTTTTAAATCGTCTATTTCTAATGATGATGGGAGGTACTTTATAACATATCTTCTTGTTTTAGTTTCCCAATCTGGTTTGTATGTATGGAACGCTATATTAGAATGTGACAACTCTGTCTGTAAAGTGCGGAAGTCTTCTTCGTTTTTTGTCTGCAATCTAATTTGTTTTCCACCTGTTGTTGCTGTATACAAGTTTGTCAGATTCGGATTTAATTTAATTAACTTTTGAAAGTCTGACATAGATTGTATTAGAAATGGAGGTGGACATTTCTTTACTTTAGAGTTTGATGTTGGTGTGATTATAGTTGGCTTTTCAGACCCTTGGTCTGCTTTTTTATTTGGAGGTTCAGAAATTTCATTGTCATCTGTAAGAATTTTGAACTTATTTTTTAGGTCTAATGGCGTCATTGTTGGTGGTGAAGTTGGTCTATATCTTTTGCACTTTTTGACCATAGTAAAATCACTGTCATTTTGTGTTTGTACAGGATTACCTTGTGGGAATTTTTGGTTTAATTCTTCCAATACTTTCAAAGTACTATCCTGTAGCAATTTTAATTGCTCCTGGAGTTGATTGAATTCATTGACAGACATTATAACAATTTTGATAGCACAGAGACAGTTTCAATAAAAACAGAGATGGTAATTTGATGATAAGAATGAAAAGTTTAAAAAAAGAAAAACAGTAGGTTATAAACAGTAAAAGTTCAATTTATCACAGAATATCTTTTTAGTTACCGGCCACTGCCGGCAACAACCACGCTTGAAAAACCGCCTTTCACGTTCCAAAAGGACCCACTTCCAGTGCACAAAAGCAGTTTATAATGTCACTTACCTTGAGTTGTTCAAGAGCACCTATATATATATATATATATATATAGGTGTGTTCTCTATTCGGGGTTCGGTCAATTTTCCAGGATAAAAAATCAAACTCTCGTTGCCAACGTTTCGGTTTTATTAAAAACCTTTTTCATAGGCAGAAGTAAGAATTTTTTAACTAAGAAAATGAAATTTACATTATTTAAAGGAAAATAATTTTTCAGTCTAGTCGACGGTTTTGTCCGGCTAACATTGTTGTTCCTTTAAATAATGTAAATTTCATTTTCTTAGTTAAAAAATTCTTACTTCTGCCTATGAAAAAGGTTTTAAATAAAACCGAAACGTTGGCAACGAGAGTTTGATTTTTTATCCTGGAAAATTGACCGAACCCCGATTAGAGAACACACCTATTCTATCAAACGGTCGATATATTATTGAATCTGTTATATATATATATATATTATATGCTATATTGCCAGATTAGATATTGAAAAAGACGAGCCAATCCCTGTTGCGTATTACTTTGGACACTTCTTATTGGTTGTGGGTGTTTTTTCGTTAAACAGACGGAGTGTGCTAAGGAGAAAGGTGTTTAACGAAAAAACACCCACAACCAATAAAAAGTGTCCAAAGTAATACGCAACAGGGATTGGCTCGTCTTTTCAATAATATATATATATATATATACAGATTACTGAATCTAACAACTATCAAATGGATTACAACAACCAAAGACTGAAGTAGAGTAAGCATATTATTTGCCAGAACTGAAATCGCTACCATTAGAAGCCCTTCAGGAATTGGTTACCTGTATTGTGGTAGCTAGTTGTGGATAACATTCTGGATAGCCTAAATAATGAACAATATTACGATTCGGAATAATATTCATATAACCTTGTTATTTAAAGAAGATGCATGGTACTACCTTCAAACTTATGCCGCAATACCTCTAAAATGTTGGAAGGTAAGTACAACATAAAGATTTGGTTACGATTGCAGCTAAAACATTTATATCTCTCTCAAAAATAAAGGAAATATTCAAAAGTACTTAAGGTTTCTTTATTACAAAATACTAAATTGTAACTCTCATAGGGACATGATATTTTGGAGTTTCCATAGATTAAAGAATAAACTGGAAAATTCATGTACCAGATATAATAGCTGAAGGCCTCAACTTAATAAAAAAAATATTATATCAGACTGTTTATGTTTACTTAGAGTAACTAAGTCCAGTAGGTCACTCAACATTTTTACAATATGTTAAAAGGAATGTTTAGAAAAGAATGTGATCATTTTGACAACAGATTGATTATGAAAGCTTTGGAAACAGCAGATGTTACACATTTGACCTATTGTAATGCAGTTATAATACATCAACTTAAAATTTAACTTAGGAACGTTTTTGTTCTCTATTAGGAAAAGACTCTTAAATCTGAAGTAATAGTAACATCACTCTGGCTTGATTTCTGTATATTCAAGGTAGATCTGACATCGTGCCTGCAAATCCATTGAATCAGAACTAATATATCAATAATTTATTCAAATAACTATACAATAGATTCCAACAAACTAACGAAAGAATAATTAGTTAAAGCATAATATCTACTACAACCAAAATTGTGACCTCTAAAAACTGTTTTCAGGAACGTGTGCTATCGGCGTATTGTGGTGATAAATGTGAGTTAACGACTAGATACTCCAAATGATCAGTGCTACGATATGGAAAAATATAACTATCACCTTATTATTGTAAGCAGGAAATATTTAATGATGCTGCCTTTGAGCTAACGTAGAACGCCCAACAAAATAGTGAAAGATGGATAAAGTAGAAAAGTCTGTTCATAAATCTAGCTAAAACAATGTTTAAGCCTTTCTAAAGAGGAGTGAAAGTCAGTTTCAAAGAACTTTTCTCACTATAATTCTATAAAACTATAATTCTCAGAACTATGTAAAAACGTTGAAGCCTGTTTAGATGAAAGAATAAACTGGAAATGCTTGAAACTGAGACATTGACTAAGCCCACAAGCATGATTTCCTATAACAAATTTTGGATACAGCATAGGTGCTTAATCACAGATCTAGGGGTTTGGTCATATAAAAAACTATTAGTGTTATGATAAAACAAATTTTATCATATGGATTGTTTGTAAAATGAAAAAATACTAAAGTAATTTTGCACTGCTATAAATCAATTTTGTGTAGAGATAACAAGAGCAATAGACACCTACCTTAAATCTCAATTTCAAAAGATACTATCTCTCATAAAAAGATATTATTGATCTAATTGCCATATTGGTCTAAATGCCAGATTTTATTGTTTTGAAGCATGTTCTGTGACAGTGTTAAATGAATTTAGTGTTGATAGAACACCATGTCGCACTCCTATCTTAATAGCAAAACACCTATTCTGCTCTTCTAATAATATCATATACATAGAATTGTTGTAAACCTTGCTATGGGTCTTAGCAAAATTTATGATGCCCCAGTAGAAATTCATTTTGTATTTTTATTTCTCTGTATTATTTTGTTTAAGTATTGATGTGGTCTCATATAATAACCGGGTCTAAACCCAGCTTTTTTTGGATGATTGAGTCAAATTTATACTATCAATTATTTTATTTTGATCCATTTTTTAAAGATTTTGGCTATATTGGAGGTCAGGCTGGGGTTAGTGAATTTCGAGCTGGAGCTCCTGTGGTAAGCAAGATATCAATTTATCGATTAATATGATGATTCATAGTTTTTACAAAATGTTGTATTTTAAACATATTAATCCGTTCATCAGCTATGAAAATGATTTAATTCATAAATAGTTTTAATAAAACTTTTCTTAACAGCTAATTTAGGTACAGAACAAAAACATTGAATTTATACGGTAGAATGTAACTTTCACAAAAGAGAAAATAATGCAAAGAGGAAGTAATTTGAGGAAAGTGGTAATATAAGAAAGAAGAGAGAGTTGGGGAGAAGAGAAGAAGTGAGCCTGGGAATTGGCTCGTTAAATTTTATACCAGTCCTATTCAAAGGTAATAGTCAGCCGGAATAGTATTGGTACTTTTAACGAATAAATCAGACCTCAGAATGGCGGCCAACAATTCACGGGATTTTCTTTAATTATTGCTCGATTTATAAAATTGATAACGCCACATTCTAATTCAGACTTGGATTGAGTGCAAGTAAATAGTCTAATTCGTAAAAATAAGAACTGTTTTATTTTTTTAATGCAGTCTGTAGAAATAGTGACTCTTGTGTTCTGAAACGTTTGTACGCAAATTTTTACACTTCTAAACAGAAGTATGACAAAGTGACAAAATAGATTGATAAAAGGTTTCTATGGTAGCCACATTAAAATAAAGTGCTCAAAGTGATTGTTAAGGATTTTACTAGCACCTTAACTTAAAGTAAATCGAGTGTAGAAAACTCCAGACATCCTTCTTTGTGCTATTATCAGTAGGTATTACAATGAAATTAGTTGTCATTTACTAGGATACATACTATTGGTCTTCAACTTTTCACTATATTATGAAAGAATTTAAAGATATTACTGGCGCGTGCCAAGCCAAAAAAAAACATGGACGTTCAAAATTTCAATATTAAATAATAGTTCCATTCATTTTTTGAAAAAGATCAAATGAGAATGACAGATGTAAATACTGTTGAACATCAGTATTATTGGCTTGTTTAGTGTAGATTGTGAAGCAAAGGGAAGAGAAGAAAGTATCAGAATTTTGAATCATTACAATAATATAAATGCAATTATTCTAAAAAAATGGGGTTAAACATACATTAAAAACTATTTTGAAAAAAGAACTATGATATTATGGTTTCTAACCTCGGTACTAACAATTTTCATGTATTATTTTCAAGTTTCAAAATGAGTAAGCCTGAGCAATGAATATTTTAAACATACTTTAACTTCCACACCACGCCATACTGAAACATTTAACACCAACTACGAAAACACGTTTTAGTGATCATTTCAAAAGTTGTTAATTGTACTAGCATATATTGGGTTTGACAGTACATACTTTAATAAATAATATTTAAATTTGCCATATTACTCCTCTACTAAAGGAAGGACAAACGCTTTCTAATACATTTCAAACGTTTTTCTTCTTTCTCCAGCTTATTACGTAGTTGTAATTCATACATAGACAAATTTAAAATTAAAACTTTGGTTAACACTACTTAATGTTCAAAGCTGTGAAATAGTCACAATCAAATTAGGTTTACGTGAAGTGTTAGTGATATCTACGTGAAGTAATGATTAAGGTTCGCAAGTGTTGGTCTCCTTTTGGTTTCTGACTTTACACTTTTAGTGCTTTTTCCTTTTGAACTGCTATCTATTTTTCAAATCATATAGGCGGGATACAAAATTTTATCAAGAATTAATCAGTTCTCCAGGTTGAAATATAACTTCCAAATAAATTTCTTTTTCTTTCAACGTTAAAGGATACATTCTATTAAAGTTTCATTTCAACCTGAAAAAGTGCCCAATTAGTGCTAAATATTTAAATTATATTTTATTCCATGGTTAATACCTTTATGAAATTATATATGTAAGCTGGTTATACTGTTGTCAGCTAATATTAGAGTAACCTCTGAATGATGTTCCAATATATGGGTGCTTAATAATTGTTTTCTTTTGTATGGACTTATCTTTTAATTCTTTTGCAATTATTATAATCTGTTATTCGTTGTTCCTAATTCGGAGTGTTAACGTGTAATTCAATTTTTCTTTAGAGAATAAAATCACGTCTGTTTTCACTCTTACAAAATAAATTACACTTGACGAATTCGGGAGATGGACCGACTTAACATTCACATTGTGAAAAAATCTGAGAAGATATTTGGCATACAGACTTAATCTTTAATGAAGGATATATGGTTTCTGTGACCTGTAGACCCTAAAGTCTTAAAATTTCATAAGATTTTAGCTAGTAAGACTGTAATAAAAAATTCAATTTCAACCATCATACCAATTTCAGAGTATAGGAATGTTGCCATTAGAATCGATGAAGCTGTGAAAGGAGAATATTTTGATGAAGAAGAAAATCTGTGCTTTAAAGATATGTTGTGTCTAAATCTACCAAAGGTGATTATTCGCATTCGGCACAATCTTAAAGTTCAGCTTTAGGAAATCGTATTAAACAATTAGAAAGTCAATTAAAATTACATTATAATGATATAATTCTCTAGAATATTAAAAAAAAAGAAAATAATTTTAATTTCAAAATATGATAAGAAACAAATTGATTCAGAAAGATGGTTAGAAAGATTCAAAAATGAATGTGAACGTTTTCATATTGCTTCTGATGCAATAAAAATTAAAGAATTAAGTTTTTTTGTGGATGGAGCTCACAGTTACAAGTGCTTTGGATGTTCACTAATTGATTTTGCTTTAACCTAAGAGAGATTCTGGTTGAAGCTAAACCGGATATGACAAAAATTTCAGGCATCAATTTTATTGTGGTTAGTTTTACCTTATGAAGCTCAGATCCAGTTAGATCTCCTGATTAAGCTCATAAGATAAGCTATCTTATTAGTCTAGTCGAAGGTTTTGTCCGGTTAACATTGTTGTTCCTTTAAATAATGTAAATTTCATTTTCTTAGTTAAAAAATTCTTACTTCTGCCTATGAAAAAGGTTTTAAATAAAACCGAAACGTTGGCAACGAGAGTTTGATTTTTTATCCTGGAAAATTGACCGAACCCCGATTAGAGAACACACCTAAACATATATGAAGCTTAAGCCACAATGGAAAAATTAAAACAAAAGAAATAAAGCTCTGAGGCCTTTAAATGTATGTTATCAAAGAGCAAACAAACTAAAAACTGTATATATGTATATATATATATATATATATATATATAGTACGTACGTACGTACTCGTATATATATATATATTTTTTGCCATACCAGGAATCATTGGACCCCCTTCCAAGATTAGCCAAACAACTTGATTTTAATTATGTGTTTTCTAATCGTAATAACGTGGGTAATATGTTAATAAAAAACTCTCCAAGCGAATTGGAGTCCGCTGGTATTTATAAAATTCCGTGCAAAAAGACACGTAAATCATTAAAGACACGTGTAAATCAACACCAATATAACGTAAGTAGACAGGAAAACAGTAGTGCCTTATTCTTGCATATAAAAAATGAAAATCATCATATTGATTGGACAGGAGCTAAATTTATTACCTATGAAAAATCAATGTTGTTAAGAAATATTATTGAATCGTCTCTAATTAAATTTAATAGATCTAATATTATAAACATTAGTAACGGTCTCTTCAAACTTGATACTTTCGTCACGAGGGCAATAGCCTCTTCAAAGAGGGTTGACAGCTAGCGGATAGTTTTTTACTTTTTCTTACTGTACTCCTTTGTTTCCCCAAACATCCCTTTCTGGACATTAGTCCTTTCCTGTGCTTTCACCCTTTTAAAATACCACTCTTCCCTCCCACTCTTCTCAACTCCTCACCAGATGTTTTCTGCATCTAGTGTTCAGTTGGGTTTTGACTCTGACGAAGACCGCTTGTTACGGTTGAAAGATCTTAGTCTTGTTTTCCCATTCTTATTGTGGTTTAATCATTGATTGTTGTTTCACGTGTTTATGTGAAATCTTTATATATATATATAATTGCCTCAAATTTACGTCCTACTTTACACTGGGTTAGCTGTAATCCGCATTACTGACATTTCTACTTACATCGTAATCCATAGGTGGAAGTAATTATATCATAATTAAAATTATTAGGTTAAAATTATATAATAAGTTATATTTATAAATACTAGAACTAATCTAACATACAAGATTTTGGCCAATACGTATGTTATTGTCAGGTTTTAATTTAACTAATGATCTATATTCAAAATAAAAGCAAAGTGACATATAGTCTATGCTAGGGAATGTTGGGCAGGCGGAGGTGGTGCAATATCATAGACTATGACCTACTCGGGCTATTCGCCTCTCTCTCAGCAATCATTACTCTAATTATTTAAAGTCCTTACAACTAGGAACTACGTTTAAATAACTGTTTTGGATGTTAAGGTTTTAGATTCTGGTCTTTATTATATGAGTTTATATAATTGGAAATCTTTTGTGGTCACTGCAATTATTGTAGCAGTACTGTTCATTCAGTCAGCATCTATCGCGTTATTTTCATCCCCTGGTATTCTTCAGTACGTTTAAGACAGTTCCCAGTTTTGTATCTATGGTAACATATTAGATTACTATAGTTTAGCTCCGTGTTGTCAACTCTCCTACCATTAGATATGAGCAACTCCCTCATATTTTTATAATAGATAACAAGCGCCATTTTATTTTCCTCATTATTAGAGATAACATTATTAAATACTATTTTTCTGAAAGTATGTACTTCCTTTTTATATGAACTATTCATATATGTTCCTTATACAGACAAAGCTTTAAAGAGCCCTAAAGGTTGCATTGGTCCTTCTTCAAGAGACAAAAACCTATTTAATGTTTTTACCACAATATGAGTCATGAGACGCAATTTCTGGGTTTGCTTGACACCTTGAGTTTAATATATTTTTTCTGATGGTAATAATATAAGTTGTTTGTTAATTATAAATTCTTCTACAGAACTAGTGAATTGTGGTATTTACGGCATTCCATGTAAATATTGACATGAAAAATATACAAGATTTTGGCCAATACGTATGTTATTGTCAGGTTTTAATTTAACTAATGATCTATATTCAAAATAAAAGCAAAGTGACATATAGTCTATGCTAGGTGCAGGCTGTAAACCTTACCAAGTGAAATGACAGTTGGAATGTTGGGCAGGCGGAGGTGGTGCAATATCATAGACTATGACCTACTCGGGCTATTCGCCTCTCTCTCAGCAATCATTACTCTAATTATTTAAAGTCCTTACAACTAGGAACTACGTTTAAATAACTGTTTTGGATGTTAAGGTTTTAGATTCTGGTCTTTATTATATGAGTTTATATAATTGGAAATCTTTTGTGGTCACTGCAATTATTGTAGCAGTACTGTTCATTCAGTCAGCATCTATCGCGTTATTTTCATCCCCTGGTATTCTTCAGTACGTTTAAGACAGTTCCCAGTTTTGTATCTATGGTAACATATTAGATTACTATAGTTTAGCTCCGTGTTGTCAACTCTCCTACCATTAGATATGAGCAACTCCCTCATATTTTTATAATAGATAACAAGCGCCATTTTATTTTCCTCATTAAGTACGTACATCAGACTGGTAAATGATTTTAAATACGTGTCGGACAACACCAATAAGACGAAATTATAGATGAACAAGTATTGCCTCATTCTTGTATATAAATAATGAGAATCAATACATAAATTGGACAGCAGCTAACATTATTCCGTATGAAAATCGATGTTCTTAAAAAATATTATCAAGCCCTCTTTGATTAAATTGAATAGCTGAAAGACTATAAACATTACTAACGGCTTATTCCACTTAACTCAGGAGAGCAATAGTCTTATCTTCAAGGTTGACTGCAAGCAGATAACGTTTACTTATTTCTTCCTGAATTCCTCTTTCTTCTTACCCTCACTTGTTTTTCCAATTCTTTTGTTTATTATTTTTGTTTAATATTTTTCAATTACAATTAGTATATGGAATATTAGAATAAATTATCCGAACATTCTAATCAAATTTTAATAGCACAGTTATTTAAAAAAAAAATGTTTAATTTAACCCAAGTATCCTGAATGACGTGTACATCGACTCCAGGAGAGTCACACCGCATACTAGCATTTCTCTAGATACGAGTATGAGGATTATCTGACATTAAGTCATGTTTAGGATGATGAATTGAACTTTATGTTGTAAAATGTGGAGATATCCAAGATAATATCAAATAAAAAATATTTAGTTACTGACTTCCCTAGATGTAGCCTGAGTTAACTTGACTTGTGCCAATGTACGTACGTGTTCCATAAAAACACATACAATATATCCATATATCATTAAATAATCTCCATATCAATAGCCAATCAATAATATCAATTTTTTTCTGCTTCCACGCATTTCCCAGGGTACAAGATTTATGTACAAAAACTTATGTATAGTTCATGAGAAAGTAAATATACTATGAAGAGTTCTTCTAGTACAAAATATCATGAAATATTGATAGCAAGAGAAATTTATTTAATGTGAAGTTTATTAAATGATCGGAGAATTGGTTTAGAATTAGTAGCTGTCTTGTCATTATTAATGAAAATGTACTTTTCATATGTTTAAATATTATCCAGAAACAAAGAAATTCTTAAACATACCAAAAACTCTATAACTGGCATTAAGATTTGTTTACGCCATCATCATCTTTGTTGACAAAACCATCATTCACACCACAGAAAGCATCTTAAAATGTATGGTTGGTTTGCAAATGCTTTTAAATATTAAAGCTGTCTACGAGTCTTTTAAAATTTATTAAAATACCTTTAAATTTCTTTTATTACCATTTAAATACCATGTTTTTTGATTCAATTTTGATTAAAATATTTTTAAGTGAATGTAAACAAATCTAATAAATACAGTAGGTTATTAGTTATTCTAAGTCAAGTTTTCACAGTGGACAAACCATTATGATCTATAGTATATTATGGAGTATATATGGATTCTTAATTTAAGATCAATATTGATATAGCTTCTCGACCACTGATTGTTAAAGTTCAAAAATGGGCTTCTTGAGGATTTTGGTCTAAAGAAATTACACTCCTGTCTATACGCCTGGGTGGAAAATTTCTTACACTTATAACTATTAAACCCTTAATAATTTACCCATATTATTGGAGGTAATAACTCTGAATAACGAACTAGCCTATTAACAGGCGTATATAAACAGTAGTGTAATTTCTTTAGACCAAAATCCTCAAGAGACCCATCTTTGTACTTTAAAATCAATGTTGTTATTTAAGATCATTGTACATGGAGATCAACGTTACTTTGAAATATTATAAGGAATCAGTATTGTTCAAACAACCTTGGAACCATAGAATATATATTACTGAAAATTATTTCTTAAAGGTGATTAGATGTGATTACAAAATTACTTTGTACAATAAATTAATTGACATATAACTATCAACGTAGATACATGATTAGATGTCAAATTTGACACAATCAATCGAATGTGAATTTCAATAATTGAATTTCAACCTGAAGTTTGGAAGACAGTTTAACCCCTAGGATGAATCAGGTAGCAAATTAGAATAACATTATAATTATTACATTATAATATGTATGAAATAACTTCTATGAATGATACTTCTAAGTTTCACATAAAGTTAATATTCTTTTTTTTTTCATATCTTTTATCTTTACGAGTGACAAATTTTCTTCTCATTTATAGTTATTACGTAGTGATAACTTTGTTCTGTAATCTTAATTTAAAGTGGAAATACTGGAAAATATAGTTGTCCTCAAAGTTATATATTTTAATTATTTGAATAAAAAGTTAATTTAAATGGGACAAAAAGTATAACAGTAACGACAAATTTTTATGCAGACAGTTAATGTGGAAAAGGAATAAATATCTTACTTATTAAAAACGAGTGTTACATTTAACCTTCTAGTTTAAGTTCATCAATTATACAAACTTACTTTCTTTTTAACCAATTCTTACAAACACTAACTTTACTAAGAAACCATAATTCATTTTCACTTCATAATGATTGTTATTCCATAATTTAAGGATATTTGATTGAATAGAAAATTTGAATTAATATTTACATGAAACGCAATGAAAACTTATGAAAGAGGTTGCTCTAAAGAATATGAAATGAAGGCAGAGAGAATGAGCTGAATAATAATACAGGGAATTGTGTAAAAATCCCATTACCGTTAACTGAAATGTAATCAACAAGGTGTTGATTTTGTTTTCAAAAGGACATGACACAGTGCATTAATTATTGGTTACCACTTTTAACGTACGTTGGCTGTATAATTAGTCTCCACCAATCCTCATTTAACAATTCTAGACATTCTTGTTTTTAGCAATTGTTCTTGCTTGTTTCCGCTCTTTAGCACTTTGCATTTGAGTGAGTTTGTTTTCTCATTCGTAATCATTAGATGAAATAATTATTTTCATATTATTTAATACACAATAATCAAAAATCATAATAGTCTAAAATTCAACTAAGTAACAAATCAATTATTTGATATAAGTAAAAGATATAATTCAGTTGCAAAATTTAATCGAATTTAAGCCTATTGCTCTCATCATTTCCTCCAAATACAAAAGGGACTCTTCCTATTCCTATGTAGTATACTTATTAAACTTACTCACCTTACCTATATTGCTATATATCCATTTACCTTGTGGGGGGCAGTTGCTTCCATAAAACACACTGTTTTCTCTCTACAAACGTATTTTATTAAACAGACCATATCCAAGGAGCAGGTTTTCTAGTATCACTGGCGTAGCCATGTAAATATTAGTAATAAAGTCACTAAAGAGCAGGTGCACTCGGTAGGTTCACTCGTACGACCGCCACATCCTCATTAAGAACTACCTCTGTGGCTTCACACAGGTGAACAAATAATAAATAATAAGAATTATTTGTTTGTTTAAAACAGTGGTATACTTATTTTATCACTACTAATTGTTGCTGCACTATAAATCAAATAACTGAATTGGTCTGAATTAATCTAGCAAACGAAATTAATAGAATTTTTTCCATTGGATAAAAGATATTTATAAATTGATAGTCAAATTGACAAAGTTGAAAACAAATAATTTAATTCTATTCATAAACTTATTTATTAAATTTATTTAATAAACACGCTGTTTCAGTTGCAATAGACTTTAAAGTGATTTGCCTTAACAAATTATCTAAGAATGAGGGGAATTTTAATAACTTTTTAATAAAGAAATCAGGACAGGTGGTCAATTCTCCTCTTGTGCCAGACACGCTTGTCTTAGTAAACTATTAAAACACATTTGGGTATCTCTTTTATTTCAATTATGGTATCTCAAATTTAATTCATATGATACCATTTTATGTATCTTAGTCATAGGAATTTTTGTTGAGCCAATGTGATAATTTGATGTCAAAAATCTACTTTCTGTCTAAGACATCATACAACACAACACTGCAATGGTGGCCTTGTTACAAAACGTTGAACTATTTATTACATAGCTTTTCCAGTTTAGTCTTGTTCCACTAAAATAGTCATTCAGATATTTTTTCTTTATTCTTCAATAAGGGAAAGGAACATTTTTAGCTTGATTTATATTCAGATGTTTCCCTTACCTATCTTTGAACAATTAGAACAGTATCCTGTATAAGCTCACAAGTAATACCTCTAAGCATTTCTATTGTTATAATGACAAATTTGTCTACACTTTGCATCTAACCAATAGATTCGCACAACGTAACATGGATTATGCAGGATATCTTGTAGGAAACTTATCACCACAATAGGGACAGAAACACACATCTCTAATATCAGCCTTTTGTAAACACAATTTCAATTGTATTAGATTTTATATTTACACCAATTCTTTAATCTTTAGATTAATGCAATCCATTCTATGGTTTATTGAATAAACCATCTATATGCTCGTATTAGCTCTGATTCAATAGATTTGAGTGCGTCTTCTGAATACTCCTTCATTAACCAAGTAGCAGGTCAGAGACCTTTCCTTTAACGTTTAAGGATTTTATTATTTTCTTTACCAAAATTATAAAAATGATTCTATTGAAAGGTATTTTCTTACTTATAAATATGATCACTCTCCCAAAATTTCTAATGTTACTACAGATAAAAGCTAGTAGTTGTCATTTTTAGTGTTAACTTCATTTTCACAGTTTAATGAAATATTCTTATTATGACAATACCTGATACAAAACTTTTGCGTTTATTGTATCACCGTCTTAAAATTAATAAAATGTTGTTATGAATAATGTTAAAGTACCCTATTCATGCTTCATCATAAAATTCTTCTTTGTAATCATAAAATCTAGCGTAAAACCTCTTTCTGTCCAAGTTATTTCTACAATAATGTCACAGCTCATTTTCCTAGAAGTTGCCATTTTTGGTATAACTTCATTATTTATTGTGTAATAATCAATGAGATTAAAAATTCGGCAGTAGCTGCTGTCAGTTTCATGTAGCTACCAAAATTTTATGGTTCTGAGTTGGTAGGATAACTGGGGAAAAATATTGTTTAGAACTGCACATTGCCTAAGGAAGTGGCTCTTCCATGTATAAAACGCAGTACTTGATCAAATGCAAGTTAAACAATGAAGTGGGAGTACATCACTAATTAAAAAAAATAGCTTCATGTAAAAGTAAACAATAAATCTACAGTATCTGATATTACTATAAGAAAGTAATTATAAATAACTATTTAGTCATAAAAATACTTTAAGCACTACTTAATTTAAAAATTACTCTTTAAATTTGGCGTGGCCCCAGTTAGAAGTAATAACATGAAAGGAATGTATGAGCGATTTGATTGTAAAAGATTTTTCGATTACTCCCATTTAACGAATGCTTAATCGTAACTATGGTGCCTATAACATCTCTTTCTTAAAATAATCATTTTCAAAACTAGTCTTTGTCTATTATCATAATTTATTATACTACAGCTCAATATGATTAACAAAAAGCTTGTTTGATCATGCTTAAATACATTAAATTAGTTTTATTTATTAATTTTCCTCCATTAATTTATTTTCAGGAGGGAAAATATTTTTTTGGTTTATAAAACATTAAAACCATTATAGTTACGATCCAGCGTCTTACGTTACATTTTCTTAAGAACAAAAGTTCAAAATTAGATATGTTCTGAAGGAAACACCGAAGTTTCTAGACTACTTAGAACTGTATGTTTCATTTACGAGTGCTTGCATTGTAAAATATGTTATTCTACATTTATATTCCATTTATATATTTACATGCATATAAAGGAGTTATATATATGTAAATATGAGTTAATTTTTAAAAATATTTCAATATAATATAACAGAAAGAAACTTTAAGATTAATAAAAGTACTAAGTCTACAGTCTATTAAGGCAGGTAACGTGATTTAGTATAGACAAACACATGCATTGTTAATTCACTAGAGGTTAGTTAACACCATATTATTTTTTACATCTATATTTTCTTTTATATGCCCGGACCTGTTGGGCATTTTGTTTCGTACATGGAAACCGATAGAACTACAACAACAACTGTTTACAAAGTAAGACAGATTTATATAATAATATGATTATAGACTAATGTTAAATATAGAATGATTGGCAGAGGTAAACATTGTATTCATAATGTATATACTGGCAAAATTAACTTTTAAATATTAACTAAATTTTGATAATACTTTGACAGTTGGTAATTGGATCAAATTTAATGACAAGTGAATCTAGAGAAGTCTATACATTGGCGCATGAAGCAAAAGAGATGGAATTAAACAGAAAGGGGATGAATTAATTGCATTATGAAGCCTAATAATGGAAGTCAGTGAGCGCTGTGTCCAAACTGTTTAGGCTGTTTCCTCACATTCAAATCATTACGTATTTGCACTGTCTCATCTTTCGGACAAAGTTCAGACAATTAATTAATCTGCTCCCGTCACACTACAATGCATTCCTACTCAATTAAATTCAGCAAACAATTCCTCTTAGTCATCCATTTTGGCAGCTAAAGGTCTCAACTAAGGTAGATGGAATATGACATAATTATAAAGCATTCAGAATAAAAACAAATATTTATAAGTAATTATATATTCAACTGATGTTGAAAGTTTAGAGTTAAAATATTTTTAAACCATCATGTAACTTATATGCTTCTTCTCATGCTTCTTTACCCACACCAAAACTAAAGACAATAATATTATTTATAATTATAATCACAGTAATAATTTAATATTTTTTAATATACATGTATTATTATCTCTGTTTTAAAGAGTGCCTAGCTAAATTTTAATTAAATCGAATTTTTTTCAACTAGAAACAACCAAAAAAATCTGGACTGGCAACACTCAACTATAAGTAAACATATTATAAAATTCATTAACCACAAACTGATATTTTTTGTTCTTTATATTTAAATTACTAGGCATCATTTCTTTTAATTTAGCTTAAAATATGTTTTTAGTTATAACAATTGTGAAAACAGTGCTGAATCTGACATTTTATTAAAATTATTAAACTGGGTGTCCGAGACTCATAAGTTCCACAGCCATAGTTGTCATACTGTCTATGTCATTGTTGTAACTAAATCCAACTTCAGATTTCAAGTTCAATAATGATCTTCATAAATACAGATAAAGAAGTATCCCTTACTTTTATAGTTTTAGGTATGATTAAACAGAAATCTCCCTCTATTCTAAGATTATTGGCTCGAATACAGATATCATTTTATCAAGGGTTTTTACCTCTTCTAGACACAGAGTTTGCATTCTTCAAAGGCATTACCTTTAAAATATGATAGCTGATGTAAAATACAGCTTATATTTATAGTAGTTAAGTAAACAATTCTAATAGCCCTTCTGCATATAATTTTTAATAATCTCTTTAAAAATAAACTATTCATTACAAATGCAAATACAGAATGAATGTTTTTTTTTTAAATAAACTATTCCTGCATCCTTTAACTGCTTTCTTCTTGATTTATTTGTCTCCAAAGTACACTGTATTTAACCAACATATAGATCAAACTATTAACGTCTCATTCTATCATTTCTTTGATATTTCATTACCAATAGAGGTTTTCTCATTTTCTAAAATAAAGATATATTTAATAAATTATGATATAAATGTCTAAGTGGGATATCTTTATTAGTAGCTGATGCAGGAGGTGCCGCTCATAGCAGTCAATCCAGTTGTTCGTATACAGTCTTGGTTTAAAGTTATGTATCACACAACTGATGTATGAAGTATACCAAAGCAATAATCAACTTTTGTAAAGGCACCTTCTATATTGATGATATAGGGACATTTTTTCCTTCTAAGACTTTGAAATATTCTTATTTTGACTGAAAAATGTCAGAAATAAGTAACAAAAACTGTCCGTGTCATCGAATTACCAATCTGCTATGAATTACTGTCCGTTTTGTTGTATAGAATAAAGAAATTAATTTGATACACTTCAGTATTAATCATAAATAATATGGTACACAAACACGAAATAATCTATATCTGTTATTAAGTTTTGTTCAAGAATGCAACATATAGATTGACTAGAGTATGTTGTTAGACAAATCCATCTTTATTGCTTAGACAAATTAGAGCTTAATTGCCCTTTGCAGTAACTGAAATTACATTAACTGAGTAATAGAATAATTTTTTAATAACTACCATTGTTTTGTTCAATGTTGAGGTAAAATTTCATTGTTTTTTACTGAGCCATATAGCGTCAAAAAACGAAATTCTAAATTTAGATAATGTACTATAATGCCCAATTTGTTAATTTAACATGAAAAAATAACCTCTATTCATCGCCTACATAATGTTCTATTTTACCTTTGCATTTACTAATAAGTAAAGTATAGTGATCGTGAAAAAATTTGATCTCGAGATCTTGACGGAACTACATGTTTTAAAGCCCACAAAATTCGTTTTATGAAGTTTTTTCGATGATGTGTATGTGTTCGCGCGCGCGCGCTCGTGTGTGTGGGTAAGTAAGTATCAAAATTTTGTGGCCATGCTACAGTCAAGAACCTTTGATGGATGAAATTGATATTTTACACGAAAATGGGCATAATAGTCTATGTTTCTGACATAGACTAACAGTGATCCATTGTTTAGGATTATATATTATATATTTTTTGCCCAAATAAGGCTTGAAGACGACATTATTTTTCTCCCACTACTATTTTTGGAAGATTGAAATTTGGCATTACCTTTAAGGCTACAAAAGTATTCTCAGATTTTTAAAGCCGCAGGAAATATTTTTGTCAATTAAATGTGAACATTTTAACTTACAATTTAATATGAAAGATTGTGAGAGTGATACAAGCCATACCGTTTAACGGATCAAATTAAAACTATACTCAAAAATAGAAATATATATGGAGAATGAGTTGACATAATTTTTTTGAAAATTTCATTCTCCGAAGGAGCGTTACAATACAGTCTCTGTTTTCAGAAAATGTTTTGTTTTTTTTTTGACGCTAAAAGGCTTAAAAAAAACTTAAAATTTTCTCAAAAAATTGAATAGAATATTAACAATTCGTAAAAAAATTCATTAAATTTCAATCATGGCAAAGAACAATAAAGCTATTAAATCTGATTGTTTATCCTAGACAAACGGATCACCTCCTATAATCTTCGAATTTATTGATGTTTACTTACATTGTTTATACTGTTTTAGAAATTTTTAAGTGAATTCACTGAAATTAAATTTATGTTTATAATGGAAAATTTTAAATAATATATTGACTTTTATGAGGTATAAGAGGAATAATATTTTTAGATTTAAAAAAACACCACCAATGAACATAAATTTCTGTTGCTTTCCATGGTATGTTCATTTGTCTCACAAAATGCTCTAATCAATCTATATATATATTGCACTCTTGAACAAAACTTAATATCAGTAGTAAATTATTTTGTGATTATTAATCATAGTATCTTTGGGTAATATTGAAGTGTGAGGAATGGACCTTTCCTAATAAAGGAGGAGTTATGTTTGCTGACAAATATTCATTTCTTTCACTATTCTAATAGTTCATATCAATTATTCAAAAAAATTTCAAACTTCCTGACATAATAGTTTCAAATTGTATTAACTAGCCGACTTTGACATTGATTTGAGTACATATATAAAACTGGCTAATTACTAATATATTTTTTCCCAATATACATTCACAAACCTTATAACTGAGTACAGCACACAGAAAAAAGACCACACTTCCCCAGTGTGAATTGTTTTATATGGCTTTTGACAATTGGCAAGAAAATTGGCAGACTTTTATTAAATTCTAGGTAGCCATAGAATTTGCAGTAAAATATTCCATAAAACTCCAAAAATGTAAAACATAATTCAAAATTGAAAACATTCATTGAAGAATAACAACTGTAATTATCTCACTCCTCAAATGTTAATTTTATAAACGGCATTGTTTCTGATATTGTTCAGACAAAATAGGAATATTTTCAAGTTTTAAATGGAAAATTTGTCTTAAATTATTCAGTGAGGAAGGAGGTCAGGTAAACTATGTAAGAGATCCAGTTGGTATTGGAACAAAAGTCATGTTCGCCTATAAGAGATTATTTCGTAAGAGGAAATCTACTCTTTCGTTTTGCAGAAATATTTTCCTACTGCAGTTATACTAATGATATTATATGCATCAGTAGTGTTACATAAAAAAATAAGCATATAAATTGATAAATGGATCAATCAGTATGTTTACTACCTTCAGCAATGAAAGACTAATAAACATCTCCCATTTAGACATTTATATTATACCTAAATGGAACATTATATATTATATCCCCAAAAAGTATGATATTCTCATTACTTATAGTAATGTTGAGTGTGGGCCCAACTAGATTGTATGGTATTATTGTATTTTGATCTTTTAAACGGTATGACTTCCATCATAAATAAAGCAAAAATAAGTGAATTGAGTAAATGTTATGAGAATTCCTCATTTACGTAAAAATGATTTGTATAACATTCTTCCTTTTATTTCATGTTTTTCTACATGTAGTACTTCTCTTCAAACGTCTTTTTTAATAATGATATGAATGAAAACAATAGTATATTTCACAAGTAAAGAGTTTGTGAATTTGATGAATGAAACCGAAAATTGAAGCAAATAATTTTAGTGCTATTAGTACGATTGAGTATTTCCACTAATGGGTGAATCGTTAATCTGATATGATGGGAGGCTGAGGTAAACTGGTGAGAACGTGCTCAACTCAGGAGTGGTAGATCCTGGGTTCAATGCCATTCCAGCACACGATTTATTCATGCGGAAGGTGAATAAATTTGAGCACGTTGTCCATCGGAGAGGATTTTACGCCATCTGTCCTTAGCCTATACGATGGCAGGTACTTTTTAATTGTCCCTACTCTTAATAAACTCTTTGTTAGGTAAAATATAAGAATTCTGAATGTAGAATTTTCATTGTGTGGTACCACAAAGGTTACAAAGTTCAGCCTAAGTGTCTTCTCTTGCAGAACTGCCAATGCAAGCTAACTAATCTTAAGATGTTTGAGCAGAGAAATGAATAAATGCAAATTCAATTCATTTCACTCACACAGTAAGCATGCTCTCCTCATATTTAGTTCAATATAACAAGATGTTGAAACACAACTTGTAATAATGCAAACAACAACTTATATATATTTAATTACTTAAATATTTAAACGTTGTTTCTGATAAATGACTTTTACCTAAAATGTGTGCAGTCTTAATGTTTTTTGTTCAGTTTTCATCATTATTTTTATAAACTTTTATAAACCTTATTTTCTCATCGCCTACAAGTATTAACCCCATCTCCATTGTGTTCTCTAGTTTCTTAATTTGTCAATGGAAGTCCATCTTAACTATGTAGGCAGTCATTTTAGTGATATTGATATTCATTTTAGCCACATAGTAGTCCATTTTGGTTACAGCGGTAATCATTTTTATTATATTGCCAGCCAATTTAATTACATGGCATCCTTAATGATGTAGTCATCCTTTTCAAATATATTGACCCTCATTTTTAGCAATTATGACAAATATTAAATATGAATCTCAGAACATACATTTCACTATAGAAATATTACGATATATAAACATTATTACTTCATACGGACATATTTTCGATTACTTTTACTTTATAATAATTAATGTACACAATTTTTTTTTCTTGATAATGATAGGTACCTACTGTACCTGATAAATGAAAGCCAAAAATAAAAATGCTGAAAAAACAATCTAGAAAAATAGTAAGATGAGAAGAAGTAAGAAAAATAATTGTCTATGTGTTTAAGAAGTCTACTACCTAAATATACAAATATATATATATATTATATATATATATATATATCAATGATCAATCCACAATAAGAAAATGGGAAAACAAGACCAAGACCTTTCAACCGTAACAAGCGGTCATCGTCAGAGTCAAAAACCTAACTGACTGACTAGACTCAGTTGGGTTTTTGACTCTGACGAAGACCGCTTATTACGGTTGAAAGATCTTAGTCTTGTTTTCCCATTTTCTTATTGTGGTTTGATCATTGATTGTTATTTCACGTGTTTATGCCAAATCTTTATATATATATATATATATATATATATCCAACTCTCCTTACCCCCACTACTTGCCTGCTTTCCCTTCCCTACGCCATTTGCGTCCTAGATCTCCTAGGAACAACTTCGCCCGTCGATGACATCTGTGATGTCGAAAGATTGCGCACTCAATACGTTTTCTTTTCTTATATTTATTATTATTATTATTTTCTTTATTTTCTAACTAACTATAACTTCCCTATTAATTCTTACTCTCTTTCAACTCATTATTTATTATATCATTTCTAGTTTACTATTAATCTTAATTATTAGTATTAACATTATTATTATTATTATTATTATTATTATTATTAATTTTCTTAATCTATTTATTCTCTATTAGTCCAGTTATACCGTTGACCTTTCAACTCTTTTATTCTAACCGCTTGTTTCTTGTTCATTATTGACCTTTGACCTTCTCTTTATATTAACCTGTACTATCATTTTAATCTATTTATAGCAATGACTAAGCATGAGTCATCGATTTTAATTTAACATGTCACTTGGCCTTTCTTGAATTTCTTGGACTTTCAACTCCTTCTTTGCTCATCTTTTTCTTTTTCTATTATAGATACAATTTGTATTATAGTTTGTATTATATTATATTTGTATTGTTATGTATTATAGTTTGAAGATACAACTAGAATAGAAAAAGAAAAAAATGAGCAAAGAAGGAAGACACTTGAGATGTTATATATTAAAAAGGATCTAAGATCGATTAATCATAGAAGTGATATTACGAATTGAAATAAAATTTATTCTGGAGTGTTGTGCTGAGTTTTAGTGAAGTTTGATTTATTTAGTTCCCTTGATTGAACAGTGTTGAGGTTATTTTTAATGCTATCTTATTAGTCTAGTCGAAGGTTTTGTCCGGTTAACATTGTTGTTCCTTTAAATAATGTAAATTTCATTTTCTTAGTTAAAAAATTCTTACTTCTGTATGTAATATTGTTTTATGTATCTCTGAAATATTTTTACTTGTAATATTCATAAGTTGTAACCATCCATTTTCATATTGTGTATATGTTTGATGTTGATATGTGATTTCTTATTATCCTTTGTTTGTAGGCCTATGAAAAAGGTTTTAAATAAAACCGAAACGTTAGCAACGAGAGTTTGATTTTTTATCCTGGAAAATTGACCGAACCCCGATTAGAGAACACACCTATATATATATATACACACACATATATATATATATATATATATATATATATATATATATATATATATATATATAGAGAGAGAGAGAGAGAGAGAGAGAGAGAGAAAGAGAAAGAGAAAGAGGGAGAGAGAGTCAGTTTTCTAGATTCAAAATCAAACCCTCGTTGCGGTTATTTCGGTTTTATTTTAAAACCTTATACATAGTCTGAAGTAAAAATTCTTTAAACAAGGAAATGAACTTTACATTATCAAACAAGCTAGTAATCTTGACTGGTCAAATGTTTTGACTAGACTTATCAGATAACATTAGATTAGATTTGATGAGTATTATCTGATTAAATTATTAGGAGGTTTTAACCAGTCGAGATTATTAGTTTGTTTAAATAATGTCAATTTCTTCATTTGCTTATAAAAAAAAATTCTCCTGCTGCCTATGGAAAAGGTTTCAAAGTAAAACTGAAACATTGGTATCTCCAATATTCAAAACCCTTGATTATGGTACTAGTCGTATTAAGACAATACCATGGTATGAACTTCATAAATCTCTAGAATACCAAAGGACATAATAATATCAGTACCTGAGTCGTCATAAAATAAGATATTTACTTTTCTCACGATTCAGTATGAAGCAATACCAAGGGAGATGCTTGTGACATAAAAAAACTGTAAATAGCTTAAATGTCAATAAGCTTTGATAATCGGTGAGAAATACAATGTCGTTACAACACTTTGGATGGACACACATGAAACGACAGGCGGGCAATAATTTAATTGGGCAGTAAAATATGCAAATGCATAAATATTTTAAATATATATATATATATATATATAGTTCAATATAAACAAAGAAACATAGAGAAATCAGAAGAACACACTTACAGTCTCTAATTTTCGTTTGAACCGTCTTCAGGAGAGATAAGAGAGGAAACCAAGCGCACTGGATCAAGACGGTTGGAGACCGTCTCTGATCCAGTGCGCTTGGTTTCCCTCTCTTATCTCTCCTGAAGACGGTTCAAACCGAAAATTAGAGACTGTAAGTGTGTTCTTCTGATTTCTCTATGTTTCTTTGTTTATATTGAACTATATTTGTCCGTTTTGGATCGTATTTCCAACGAAAAAAAGTATATATATATATATATATATATTTGTGACTATGCATTTAGTAACCAATAATAGAAACGATAGTGAGTATGTTCAAAAAAGGTTTGAGAAGGTATCGTTTAAGTCTGCAGGTTAGGAAAATATAATTTACATGTACCTTATAATATAACGCTTACCATAGAGATGATATATTTATATTTTAAAGTAATAACTATATATTTAATACACCTATATAATTATTCTACAATAATTTAAACAAATAGCTGCCATACCGATGTAATGGTCTTCTCCAAAGAACTTATATCATCAGGAGTAACCCCTGAAGTTTATATTCCTTCCTTACAGTATTCTTCTTAACAGTATGAATGTAATAAATGTTATATATTAAATTAATTATGTATTGTATTGTGTAATGTATTTAATGATTATTCTAAAAAAATTGCAATAATACTTCAAATCAATATTAGTACTTACAATTGAATTAATCATGAATTTTATATATTAACATAAAGAAATCCTGCAAATATAACAAGTTGCAAGCACTCTTACTTGAGTTTCTCGTCTTTTGAACGATATTGCTTCTTATAACAGAGAAAAATTTCTTATCATTTTTAAATAAACTTTGTGATCAATTATTTAATATAAAAACTAGAAATAACTTAAAAATTTGTAAATTATATTTAGTATGTGGCTTGCTCTATCGTTATTTAATTTGGTTATGTTGTGAGCAGTTCTGGGAGCAATGTCTCTCAGATTTGTTAAAGCTCGTCTCTTCACCTTACCACAAGAGGCCCTTCTGGGTGGGAGTAGCCAACTCATATTCGCTTCAGTATCAAATCTACCTTGATATGTCTTTTAAATCAGTTTTATTTCTGATATCTCTATTTGTCTCATTGTCTTGACTACATATATGACGCTCACTTCTTCCCATTCCCCTTTGTTTGAAGCTAAGCATACGTTTATATTAAAGGTAACATTCTTTCTATTACGTACCGTTTGGCATACTAAGCAGAATGCCACGATTCAAAACACTATTCTTCAACTTTATATTCGCAACAATTTTGAAAATAAATTCATTTGCGTAATATTCCCTCCATGTCACTTTTGCACAACCAATTTGTTTTCTCATAGATTAATTATAAAAGAGCAAAAACTTTCCAAAATAAACAGTGCAATATAACTATTTGAGTTTTCTACTCTCTGAAAAGGCAACTGATATTTTTTTCCTGTTAGCCATTAAGGTAGCTAATTCTATTGTCTTAAGCCCAGCTGCTTTAATTTTCTCGTTCAGCTGGAAGAACTTTTTAAATAGTTCTACTAAGGACTTTAAAAAGGAATAAAATTGTCTGATAATCCAATAACAAAGACTATAGGAGATAAAAAAGACGGACGAATTTCGATTTATTCTTTCGGAAGTAACTACCTCGATTGACGTTAAAATATTTTCACTATTTTATTTTTTCGGTGATATCTCAAATACATAATAATAATAGACTTTTGCATAATTTAATGTTCAATAATTTTACAATTTTTTTTAATTGTTATGTATATAAATTTGAAGAATAGTTATTTGAATCTTAAATTGTGTTTTACATTTCATACAACAATTAGAATAAAATTATACATGTATGGGATACAAATTGTAATTATAATTCAATTATATATTATAGTGTCATTTTTTATTGATATAGAGTAAATTTGGTTTATAAAAAATACTTAGTTTGAAATGTATATGCAATATTTATATGCGTATTAATAGTATTAATTCATTAATCTTTAACGAATCAAATAAAACTAGTGATATTATTTCAAGAAGGCGTGCTGGTTTTCCACTTTTGAATTTCTTTGAATATTAACGACGTTTGTTCCCTAACATGAATAATAATGAAGATACCTTATACTTTATTTTTAATTTTTACTGTTCAAGAAATATAGATGACTTAATTAATATAATTTCATTGAGATGTTTCGTTATTCATAAATATTCATTTCATTTGATCTTAATCATGTTTGTCTCCTCTTAACTCACATATTTCTTTACTATTGTTATTAAAACAATCATAAATTATGACGTTAAAGTTAAAATATATGCAACAATATTGTAAGATACTTCTCACTACCACAAATTATTCAAGAGTTTATTTCGGTAAAATTTTGAATGTATATTAAACAATTATTTTTTTCTCACTAGCTATGCAAACAGTTATTGTGATGTATTTATTCACGACAAAAAGAAAAAATACTGAGTCTTCACATACAAAAAAAATTTAATCATACCAGGCATTTCAAACACAACATTGTTTCATTCATTCAACATTGTTTAAATTTTGTTTTCTCCTCTATTCAAGTTCAAAATTTTTACTCTTATTTTTTTTTGTATCGTAGATGTAACCTTACGAGAAACACTAAGTGTTCGAAATGCTTAGTTTGGTTAAATGATTTTTTCTGTGTGAAGACTTAGTTTTCTCTTACTCTTCAATCATGAATTATGTTTTTGTATTGAATTAGAATGATATGAAATGAAGAGTAGAAACCCTTCAATACTATTCTATTATTCTTTTTTTTTTTATTTATAAATAAACCTGTATTTCTTATAGCAATCATTCTCCTGATAAGGCACAGAATCGTAAAAACTGTTTTCAAACTAGGTCAGGAAACAAAAGTGGTTGTTAATGCCGACGATTTGCACAATTTTTTTCTAAGTCCCTCTACTTTGCAAAATGGCACTACTAAGGTTATTTATGGAGCGAAGTTTGAAGACTTGTTACTGCTGGCATTGCTTGCTTTTCCGCAGTTGGGTAAGAAAGTCCACACTTAGGCTGGTAAGTACCCTTTAAATCTTCAACGCTCACTGACCTATTTCACCGTCTTATTGCAGCCTGCCATTGGGACGAATTATGCATATTTCCAAATCGTCTTCAAACACTCATTTTCTATATCAACCAATTTTTATTAATAAGTTTTTCTATAGTATTCACTTCATGAATTTAGTACTAGGATCTATTTTCATTGAACAATCTGTACATAGGTATGTATGAACTTTGTTCACAGAAATTGTGGACATTGAAGTTTTGTTACCCTCCTTCATTTTTCATTAAAGAATGAAAATAATTTTAAAGATTCATTACCATTAAAGAACTGTTTTTAACCATAATTGTCAATTTTGTAACATAAGAATATATGACGACTGAATATATAGGACATCAACTGTGCTTTAAACATCTCAATGACTAAATATTGACAACAGAAACATTTTGATTATTTTATTTAAAATCAATTCTCTCTCTTGTTAATAGCGATAATAAACCAATTAAAAAATACCTCGAAGTGAATAGATGATTAGTGTTATAAGTAATTAAACAGTTTTACATAACTGAATGCTAAGGTTTTAATAAAATTAATGGTAACATGAACTAATGTTGATAGATTTATTTCATTTCTATCAAAAAATAATATATAAAACCAGTAGCTTTACCAATATGTCAAGTTTATTGCAATTGAATTGGAAATGAGTAAACTCTAGTAAGTTGTCATAGAAAACTCTTTTGACACTCTTCAGGTGAGAACTGAGATATTCAAGGGAAGTCAGACTTCAGCCGAAACAGATCATATGAGTAAAACATAAAAATAAATACCTTGGTTAAGTCGCCAACAATGAAATCTTTGAAAAGAGCTAATATTTACAACTACTACTATGAACTCATTTGATCTAAAGTCTCCGGTTAAGTAATCCTCTGATCGTGATATGTTACGAATCCATGCCCATCCTGGTGGGTCCAAGAAAATACAAAGTCAAACGAGATAACACTAATCTAAAGAATATTCTTGTTAGGTTAGTTTATCTTATAATTCTTTTCCTTGTATCTTTCGATAGGACGTCACTGTATTCCAAAAATATATTGACTGTTAATACCACAAATTAAATAAGTGTATATTATTGAATTAATGTGGCGGTAAAAGTGTTAAATTATTTATTTATTTTTTATTAAAGGTGTTAGTCATTTATTCACTAACAATTAATTAGGGTATTTAATTATTACCGTAATCATCACACTAAGTGAACCCTGTGCAGTCCTTTCTTGATCTAAATAGCAGCAGTCGTACCCTTTTATGCGTTTTATCAATACTAATTCCCTTGGTGATAGACCCGTCTAACTTATTCAAATCTCATAAAAAATTTAACCCTGAAGTTCAACAGTATATTTCAAAAAGGTTTCAACATTTTATTGGTTAAATGGATTTATATTATTAATTGTATAAATATCTGTATCACAAAGAATGGTGTACTCGTTTATTAAACTAAAATAATTTTAAAGTTATACCTCCATTAGGGTTTTAGTCTCCGTCTGTACTTTAATTACTTAATTAATGATTAATTTTTAATGATTAATGTTAATAAGACTACACCTTGTTTGTTCACGTATAGCTAATTTTTGATAGTAAAGACAGACCACTACGTGTCATCAACTGGCTTATAGGTATATACTGCACTATGTTTTTTTATTTGCTATAGAAATACGTCTAAGACTTGCTGATTAAAAATACTACTCTGTTATGCTAATAAATTCATTAATCAATTATTATTAATTTAAAGGGAAGCACACTGTTGAATGAACAGTGAAGGCCCTTGTTGGCGTATGCTTAAAACAGTTGCTTCCCGATGTTCGATACCAATCCTGGACGAAGTACGTGCACTCACTCCTGATGTCAAACTAAGCTGTTGCTGTAATCAATTACGGGCGGCGAATATTGCGTAGTGGAGTCAGTACCTAGGTCCTGTACTGGCTGCAATAGTAGCAACATGTGAGCGCGTGTTTAGTTTTTAACTTTTCTATCAATATTTTTTTTTCAAAATATGTAATATAAAATTTATTGTATTCTTTTTAAAAAATATAAGTTTTTCCATTTTTTTAAAAATAATTTTTTTAAAAAATAATATATCATGATCACTCACAGATTTGGACCACTTATTTTTTTGAGAGTCTCAAAATTATCTTAGTCTCAATTAACCATGCTTAATTTGTTGTTTTAAGCCAAAATATAATAATTCTTATTACATTAATTTCAGATCATTATTGTAATTGTGAACATTATTCATTTTTATCTTTTGAAGCACATATCATGTCAACATCTTCTTATGTTGATTCTTCTGTTACTGTTTGTGAATATTGATATATAATATAGTTTAATGTAAATATTGCAACTAAACTGTAAATAGTACTTTGATGGAATATGGATCATATATTTTTTTTAATACCACTAATACTAAGAAAGTCTAAAAATGTATTCAAAAATCAGGTGAAAAAATAAACACCAAATATCCAATCAACCGCTTTTAACTGTATAAAGACTTGAAAGTTTGTATTTTATATCCCCCTAAACACCACATTATTAACACTAGATAGAATAGTAACAAATATGATAACATATAGCCTGTGTTTTGAGGCAGCATACTTGAAATTAGGAGATATTAACATTTAGAATAGTTAATAGTCGATAGTTAAGTAAACTAAATGGCATATTATGCCTGTTGAACTATGTCATGCATATGAAGTACGGAGGAATAGCAACATGATTATAATATTAAAAGTTATTTCCTGGGCATTCATAGATAGGTAACAGTTCTCAGAGGTGTTTTTCTCAGACTTTCGCCTTCATCTTTACTTTTTATACCTTCAGAGAAGTTCCTTCTGCTTTTTACCAAAACCCTCGAAATTGAATATGTATATTTGAACATATGTCTTGACTCAAGCCTTCAATGTGGTTGATCAATGCCAAGGACTTTGCGGTCCGACATTGTCCGTTAGTAATACTTTTCTCCACTTCATTTTGTTTATTTAACAGTCACTTCAGTCTATTATCACAAGACCCATATATTTCTCGTATCATTACTCATAGTTGGATTTCACCAGTTTACGCTTTTTATGTTGGATATACCTCCACTAAGCTTACATGTGTAGGGATTGTAATACATTTTCTATTTTGAAAGAGAAGTAATCCTCCCATCACCAACATTTATGGATTCTGTTTCAATTACTGTTTTCGCGCAAAATTTTTAATATGATTCCAAAGAGACACTTATGTATAATTCATTAATTCTCTCAGTGCTATATAAATTTACAATAAACTGAATACGTGTTGTGTTATTGATGGCATGTCAAGGCTTCACCATTTGTGTTCATTAATAAACAATGTATACATCCTTCTGTTTCTCTATGAATTGAATAATTGACATCAAAATTTCTGTGGTCATGTAAAGTTGTCTGGTTTATATAGGTTACAGTGGATTTGGAATAGTAATCCTTTGAAGTTTTGAGCAGATTTGATAGTTGACAAGTTGTCAGAGTCAACAGACTGACTAATCAAGTTTGCCCAGTCAGACTCAACTCTAATGGGACCTCGACCTTAGACTAATCAAACTTAAGGCTGGATAACACCTTTGGGCTGATACTAATCACAGGACCAGGCGGCACTTAGGCCAAGTACATTAGTCAACTGCGCTAGCCAACTGGCCCTTTCATTTTTCTTAATTCTCAGATTAGGTAATTTTGTATTTGATATACAATCTTGAAAAGTTTACGTGATTTATTTATTTAGGAACATTATCTTAATTCTTTGTTTTATACATATAAAATCCCTGTAATTTATAATCGGCTTAAGATAATATTTCTATTTGGGTTTGAAAAATTATCTCCATAATTAGTTTGAGAAAAAATGCAAAAAAGTAAAACTGAAGTGGTTCGTAAATGCTACAAACATCTTGACAAAACAATTATACAATAATTGCCTCTAATGTTTTCGTCTATTATATATTTTAAAAATATGCATGATTGATTAACACTGGTGTGTACTCTTATTTTTTATTACAGCCTAAGGTTTATTTACTATTAGATAGTGAGAAAATCTCTTGATGTTTTAAGCCATTTCGACCTTATAGTCTTACTTCATCACAGTTTCTTCTGAGTTTACAGTTCATTTTGGTTCAATTTAGCATCATGTTACTGTTCTTCATTTTTTTCTTTCCTCATAAGTTGTTTAAAATATGTTATTAATTAAACAATTTCAAGAATTACAAAAATTAATTACTTTTCTCTTTAGGTTTATTTATTCTTAAATTAGAGTATAGTAATAATTAATATTTAAACTTTTATTCCCAATTGAACGTAAATACTTTAAAATTTTTGTAAAAGGTTACACCTTACCTTTAAGTATTACAAGGTACTATAGTGATGTAAATTCACTGGTTATTTACATCCATTAGATTATATTAATAATTCATAAAAACAATAAGCAAAAATTAATGGAAGGAATATTTTTTTGCTTTTGGTTGACGTTTATAAACAAACTACGTAGATATTTCAAATTTTGTATAATAATTTTAAACGTATTCATTATATATATTTGTAAGAGGTAATCCTCATGTGAGCGCGTTTTGGGCCAAGTACATACCAGTAGTTGGTATGTACCAAGTTTTTAAAAGTTTCTAAGAAATTTTTAGTTCTTATGTTATAAAAATAACGTAACAATGAAATTGTTATTATGTAAATGATTGAATGTATCTAATGAATATATTTCAAGAGTCTAAATTTCCTAAGAAACTTTTAGCTCAAATTACACTTTCAATATTTCACTTTTTTACTTTACGTGCTTTTTATGCTGAGGAGAGATTTGGTTTCCTACTCATTGCTACATATATATCAGTATACTAAACTCTTTGCGCGCTACTTCACAAAATCGTTGTTCCTATTGTGTTACATCTGTTACATTCCTTTCGGACCAACCAATTAATATATCCTCACTTTGATTTTAAATTGGGAAAAATGTTTGAATGCCAGTTCACTTTTTATATTTAATTTTTTATATGAATTTTCTATTTTATTTTTTAAGTTATATATGAGTTAATTATAATGTTATAGATACTGTGCAAATATAGTTAGCAATATAATCATTGTACTAGAATAGAGGTGAAATAATTGTAAATTGTAAAAAGATCTACGTATTACTAGTACTGGTTTAGTTGTTTTCACTTTATCAATGTCTGAATCAGTATTGGTATTGATATAGTCTCACAAGCCCATTTCTTACGGTGGCGTTGTCTATCATGTTATGTGTTTGACTGCCAGCTGTTAATAAATAACATTTTCTTCAACTGTTTCTATTTGACTGTATAAGTTTTGCACTTAAACAATGTAATCATTGCATATGTTTACTAGTCATAGAAAATGAATATAAAATCAAGAGATTCACATTCTGTGCATAGCTTTTCCAATTTATAACGTTATGTTCTATGTAAAGTGTAAAAAGTAGATTGTAAATAATACGAGGTGTGTAAATAAAGTAGTGAGACTGATTTTTTTTAAATTTTCTATTCAAATATAATTACAATGTGATATTGTCACCTTCAAAATAGTTCCCTTCGGAAGCCACACAGCGCTGGAGACGGTCCTTCCAATCATTGTAGCATTGCTGGAACTCGGATTCTGGAATGGCCTTCAGCTGGTCGGTTACAGCAGTTTGTATGTTTTGTAGTGTCCCGAAATGAGTTCCCTTGAGGTGATTTTTCAATCTCGGGAAGAGGAAAGTCACAAGGACTCAAGTCTGGTGAATAAGGAGGCTGAGGAGCAACAGGAATGTTTTTACTGGCCAAAAACTCGTTTATTGAGATGGCAGTGTGACAGGGCGCGTTGTCGTGATGCAACACCCACTTGTCTTTGATGTTTGGCCGCACACGAAGGACTCTTTTTCGAAGTCTTTCAAGGACCTCACGGTAGAAGTGCTGATTAAGCGTCGATCTGAACGCACAAGGTTCCGTACTCTGTTGACATTTTCATCGGTGTTTGCACTTGAAGGCCTTCCGCTTCGTGGTTCATCTTCAATCGACTCTCTTCCTTCTGAAAATTCCTTAAACCACCGAAAAACCTGTGCCCTTGATAAAACACGTTCTCCATAGGCCTCCTGAAGTTTTTCAAAAGTTTCTATGTCCAAGTCTGAAGCAAAATTTGATTGCACACCGCTGCTCAACTTTGAGGTCACTCATTTTTAAAACGCTCAAGAAAAAACCATTTCACGAAAACCAACGCTACGGACAAACAAATGACTGTGGCGAGTTCAGATTCATACTGGAGGCGCATCACACGTGCACCTGACGCTACTCAAGGCCACGCGTCTCCAGCGTTGCCAGATCGAAAGCGACGTTGCCAGTCTCACTACTTTATTTACACACCTCGTATACAATGAAAATTCAAAATCGAAGAAGAAACACAGTAACTCAAATTTTTTCAAAATCTGCCTCCATATTACTTATCTCTTGAAGATTGATTTTCCTACAATTTGAGAAATTGGGTTTCTTTAATCTATGAGTTTCTTTTCTTCGATTTTGAATTCCTGTATGTCCTGTTTAGATCGTCTTTTTGCTTTTATAATGAATAGTATACAATAGAAATTTGCCTTCATATAACATTCTTCTGCCATTAATTCATTACAATTTTGGCAATTTGGCAACTAGTGTAAGTAGCAACTTTGAAGTTAAAACATTTGTCTTTTTTTCTTTTTAATTATTACAATCTCAAATTGTTAAATAAAGTTAACTTCACTTCAATTCACTTAGGTCTATTCAAGCACTATGTAACATAGAATACTGGGGTAGTATACCACTGGTATATTCATGAATGAATTCGCAGATAATTCGCAGATAACAGTATTTCCCCCTTTTTTATTCAATAGTAGATATTTTCAAAAGTGATGTTGTACACTGATTAGACAGATGGTTTTAATATTGCAGTGTGATAGGCAGGATAGAAGTAACATAAATAAAATCAACAGGCACTGTTTGTATGTGTGACTTGGACTGCGTACTCGTTTAATTGCACGCCCATTTATGTATCATTTGAATTGGTTTTACTTACTAATTTAGTTAGTTATCTGAGATACTCAGATATTTATTCAAATCATACGATAAATACATCTTCATACAATAAATACTATATAAATGGAGAAAACATAAATATGAAGTTAAAATATATAAATAATTACACATTTGACAAAACGTAAAAACTTCAAGGGGAAAATGTGTGGTGTTGAATGAAATAAGTTATTAGACGTGTGTGTTTTTGAACATAAACAACCTAGTTTAGTGCAGTTAGTTTCCATGCCCTCATAAATAAAAATTAAAAAAAAAATAAATTCTAATTAACGGGAAGTTTACGTAAAAACGATGCGATTTCGAAATCCAGTATTAGTCTTGATTAAACTTAGTTTGGAAGCTAGTACAGTTATTAAAATGCATGCCGGTCTCCCGAACTGCACATTATTTCTTTGCTCTCCTATCATTCTTATACACCTGCATAAGGTGAAGACCTGCAGTCGTAACATGACATTTAATATAACATATATATTTGTTTTGCTTACTTTTAGATGATTTTTTAATAAAAAAAAATTGTTGTCATATTTTTTTTATATTTATAATCTATGTGTGACATTCATTTACATAACACAAATAAATTATGTATATATAATTATATATATAAGAAGAATAACTAAATGTTTCGATCACTTGCAAAACCTGAAGGAAACAGGCTTCTTTTAGTGTTTCATTAAGAAGAAAACAGCTGTTTTAACTGTAATTATTGAACATATCTTTCGGACCTCACTTCGATTTTGAATTGGGAAGTATATGAGGATTCAAAAATTTGTAGATGCCAGTTCAGTTTTATATTGATTTCCTATTTTATTTATTTTTTTAGTTCGATATAAATTAATTATAACGTAATATATGACTGTGCAAATATAGTTAGCAATATAATTATTGTACCAGAATAGAGGTGAAACAATTAATGGAAAGGCCTTAACATTATTTTGTTAAATAGTGTGTTAAAACCTTATTCATTTTAAGGTTACTAGTAAACGAAGTTGTTTTGATAAGTATCGTTACTATTACTGAGCCACTTGTGTGTGAATGAGGATTCGTAAAGAGATGTAAATATTAAGAAGGAGGTTGTTCCCAAAGGGCTGAATCCACGAGCCTGTCTTGTCTATTGTAAGGAGACCTTACTTTCTCGACATCACAGGGGATGATTTGGCCCTTGGGGACGTGCCCTCTACTGGCTGTCCTACATTTAAAAATTCATTCCCTTGCCCTTTCCTAGAAGCCCAAAATTTATTTATTCCGCTGATTTGTTTGACTTTGATATTTCTTCTTTGCCCAGGCCCCTTTCTTGGACAGCCTCCCCCACCACTACGCTATCGTCGATCCACAGCTGTTCTTTTTCCCTCATACACTTTCTGACTCTCTCACTCTTCCCCCTCTGTTGCTTTTTAACTCCATCTAACCGAGAAAGGAAAAAGAAATAAATTACAAGTAAGCAAACATAACAATGGTCCGCTCTTCGTACTCTAACGAGAAAAGTTTTCCAACCAGATCTCACTGTTAGTTCTGAATAAAAACCCCTTTCAAGATTATTTTTCTTATGTGTACAGACTAACTCTTAGAAGTAATATTGCATCTATAAATCAACCATTGTCATATTTTATTAGAATACCAATTTCCAAGTTTTCAATTCTGTAACTAAGTTATAAAACACACCAACTAAAGTGTGCTGAAGGATGAATCTTCAACGAACAATTCTGATTTACTTACTTTTTTACTTTCTTGATGTCTTTATCTGATTTTATTACCATGATATTATTTTCTCTGCTCTGTAACCATGTGACGAATAAAACTAGAGATATTCACTCAATTTTTACGCAGTTTCAGACACATACAAACACGCACTCATACGTACTCAAAGCGCACGACCAATTGCATGTAACTATTTTACTCCCTGCATAAAATAATGCAATGAAATGCACCAACCTTAATTTTGTGGGATATTAGATATGGTAAAATACTCCAATAGTCAAGTAAAATTAGTAATGTAAATATTTGAATTATAATGTTTAAATTGTTTATTTAGTTTATTTTCTTATTACAATAATGTTTACATTTAATCGTTAATAATATAATAAGAGTATATTTCATTTTTTTATTAGAGTTAACTTTTAACCGATATAACTACAAATTTTTAAACATGGTTTTTGCATATTTATTTATCCAATTATTATATTAACAAAATACTCCCACTGATTGTTTTCCCATCATCGCTATATTATTTGACAGTTCAATATAAATTGTCAAAAAAGAATATTTACATTCTTATTATGACTACAACATAAGTTGAATAATACTAATAAATCATCTTCTCGTCCTGAAATGCTGATGAGTGTGGACTCTATACAGTGTATGTTAAGCTACTGCATACATCTTAGAACACTATAAATGTGGCCTGTGCCACCAAAAAATCAAAGAGTCATTATATATTCAATCAAAGGAACTTATTGTTCATTGGTAAATCATTCATACGTTTTTTTTTTTTTTTTTTTTTTTTTTGGCTATAGTGGTAGAAATAAGTAAGTTGGGAAATAATGGAGTGAATAACTTTTGCCTAATGGTATTGTAGAAGAGACTGAGAATGGACGAATTACATAGCAACAGAAGTATAAAGTTACTGGACTGAAGAGCAAGTTACCAACTTGAACTATCCGCCCTCTACTGCGTCTCACTGCTCCTTACAATTCTTTCTAGCACTTTCTGCATCATCACAGTTTCTGAAAGCTTACAAACTGATTATTTTTACGATATTATTTTTTCCTTCAATTTATTAGCTACTTTTTCATTCTTAAGTTTCTGTCTTTATTATATCTATTTTCTACAGAGATATCTATGCATATTTATTCTCAGTTATGCACAATAAGATAGCTTTTATTTTTCTACTACTTTACAGTGTGAATTTACATTTTTCTATCTATCTTAAACGTTGAGCTGACCTAGTATTTATTCGTTTACTTGCATATTTAGTACCTATTTTTTTATTATAAGGAATAATTATAAACTGTTGTAACACTTACTGTTTTCAATTTTACAGTGTTTATATAATGCACCTCTTGTAATATTATATTTATGAACTCTTTTATTCTTTAAGTATTTCTCTTTATAGTTTAATTCATTATATTTTACGTAATAAAATTTTGTTCCGATTAATTAATAATCTCTGTAACTGATAGAAAGAAAAATGAAAGAAAGATGATGAATGCTGAAATTGCTGTAACTTTTAATAAACATATTTAAACAGAATCAAATACCTATCTATTTTAACATGTATATAAATATATTGCATATTAAGTAATAATAATACAAATTAAAAATACGACCTACCGACTTACGAAGAAAACCAAAATTAAAATATAATACCAGCAATACAATAAACGGACCAGCATTTAGGAATCCGTTAAAATACATATTAACATTTCCAAATTTAGAGTTACTAAAATACACTATAAGTAATCATGATACCAAACTCGTTGATAATTTTGTTTTTGTTTTTAATTTGACCGACGTATTTAAATTGCAATATAACATATCATCAACATTGTAGCTAATCAATTTAATAATTTCATTACTTTTATTGTAGTCATAAACACAGTTAATACAAATGTTATATTAACAATTGTTCTATGATGTAGAACAACCAAGAAAAATTTTACTGTAAGAAAATCTGCCCCCAAACGATAGAAACATATGTTTATATGAATTAATGGAAGGTTATATATGCATATTACTCATAAATAATCATTATATTAGTTTTGTTCCATTATTGGAATGAGCTTTATTATAGACTGTTTATCAATTTTGTTTTCTGTTTAATTAATGATTGCGGTCGTTATGCCACTGTCCTTGTTTGACAGCACTTCATATTATTTTCATTACTAGTTGGACATATTAAATATAATATTATTGGTTGTGTTTATTAACACTTCTTAAGCATACAATTATAATTTTATTATATAAATACAAAATTTGATAACTTGGGTTAATGTTATAATAATGGTTCATTTTTATGAAACGTTTGCAAATATCATAATGATTTGGCCATTAATTTTTTTTTTCAGAAATCAAATTGCAACCAAAGACAAATGACCATGAGGACAAGCAGACTGCATATTTGGGAGGTAGGTGTTTTCTGTTTACATATACCATTATTAACATCAATATAGTTATCGTTTCTTTCACTCTATTGCATGAATTTATTTAAAATTAATTAATTTGAAAATACTAAAAGGATTGTTAGTCACTGTCAAAACTTTAAACGATTGTATGAATTATGAAGAATGAAATTTGTTTTTTTTTCATTTTCTAACTTCGTATGCCTACTGAAATTATTGTATAAGCTGTTCTATATTTTATAGAAAATAGTCTGACAAGAAAGAAAATGTTGTCTAGATATAAAGTAGATATAAAGTTGTTCATTCAATCTGGTTGTCTGAAAATTAAAATAATTTTAGTTCACACTAGTAAAAGTACCCGTACAAACTCAGAGTCGTGTCCCGTTGCACATTTCTCGGGGCACTCAAGTTTCTTAACATGAAATTTGTTACTGCTACTAAATTGCACCATGATGGTGCTCCTACTTGAAGTTTTTACTCATGAGCAGGCAGTCCAGGACCAGTCACTGAGTCAAGAAATTCAGTTGGATAATGAACTACTTCCTCATTACTAATCACTCTCTTTACTGACTTTTAAGTTCTATCTTCGGCTTGATACAGCGTAAGAACTTGTTTGTTGATTTTTCCTGCCTGTTCATTAGTAAGGCTTGAGCATTGCTCGTTCACAAAGCCATTTATTCTGAATAGATAGTACATTTTGAACTCTGAGAAACACCTTGTTAATAAGCTCAAATAAGCAATATATTAATATGGTCCAATGAAATAAAAATCAACTAACAATATCAATCTACTTGCCACACCTGTGTATTTTCAAAACAAACTTGTCTGTAAAGTTAGGAAAATACAGCTTAAAGTCCCATAACTTTGCTTCCGCACTAAATTATCAATCTATTTAGAGCCTATATTTTACGTTAGACATACACAAATTTACTGTAAATGTTTCAGCTTGATATGTGTTATGGTTGCTGAGTTTACTTGTGACCAAATTTGTGCGGACAAACCGACAGAAATGTTTCTAAGGGTGGATTCGGTTTCTTCAATGTATGAAACGTAAAGAAAACTTGAAATGAGTCAGTTCTAAGCAATGTACAGACAAAATCATTATTTTATTTATATAGATTATTCGATTTCATTACATTTTCTAAAATAAATTTTTTGTCCTGAGATCTCATAGATAAATGGTGGAGGATCACATCAAGGGGTTGAGGGGTGGGCCGGTAAGGGTAGAAAGGAAAGTCGAATGTTTTGTATAAACAATTGCGATGGAATGAAACAAGAGACTCAATACTTCCATAATAAGAGACATTGCTTCAATTAGTCTGGTTCAAGATTTAAATCTGAACAAACAAGTTAGGTTTATGTCTTGCAAAGACCACGTCCTTGGTGATTGTTTGGTAATGCTTTTTAAATTGAACTAAAAATCTTCAGTTGAGCCAATTTTTCAATTCTCTCACATGACATAAGGACACTAACAAGTCAATGTTTCAATCAATCTAACGATGTCACGAACCAGTCGTTGTTTTACATTTACTTGCTGATATTTTCAAAAATATCTCAGGAAGGAATCTAGATAAATGTATAGTTGCAAAAACAGGTACGATTCAGAATTAACAATGCTCTTCCTGCTTTACCACACTTCGTACTTTATGCTTTCGTCCTCAGAGTCAAGGGATAAACAATACTTTACTCTAATGATATGGCTGCAACGAATCAGAAACGAGTCTCCACGTAAAATAAGTTTTCAGAAATAATGGTGCGTTTTGAGCATCTAGCATAAGTTTTTAGTTAGGACTTTATCATGGTCCTTTCTAACCTCTATTAGTAGTTGACCTCTTTCACTTTCCTCATAAGCAGATGACACCTGAAGAGCCAAGTATTGAAGCACGTTGTTTTCATAAAGCTTCTTTTTGGACAGACTAGTTGTTTAATTTACCACTATTCCTTGTTATTTTTCTCAAAATGTCTTTTAAAAGCCAGAATGCTCTTTTACAAACTCTGATGGGGCATTTAAAAATCAATGAAATGCAATGAATTATTTGTTAAAATGCCGTTTGAGAACCTGGAGGTTTCTCTTCTTTGCTCATTAGTTGTCTTACTCGGACTCTGTTTGCCTTGTCGTCTCAGTATGTAGCATTTCTTCCTCAGCTAGTTAGTATGCTGCTCGCTCTTGGTGGAGATGCTTAATCAAATCTGCAAGCTGCCTGCCTCCCACTATAAATGTGCAGCCTTACATTCATCCGCCAATAACTTTCATTCTGCACTGAACTAAATTCACAACGATCAGCACTCACATCAATGTTTCGAATTTCATCAAGATGGACTCAGTGGTTTAAAATATGTAAGTAGTCCCAAAAACTTCTGGAAGCTCACATTAAGACAAAATTTTAACTATCACTTTGAAACAAGTGTTACTCTGTGAAATATGTGAAATATTTTAATTCACATGACTTACACAATTATAGTGCCAAAAGCAACCAATAAACTTAATTTCATACATTAATACAGCCACTGTTCAAATTTTCTGTCATTTCGTTAATTAAAAAAAATATTGACCCTTTTTAATTATTGTTTTTTTTTGTAAAACAAAATCAGTCTTCTTTAATTGGCCTTTAAATTAAGAAATATGATAGTTTTACTTATTGCTATTCTATTGTTCTAAAATGAATATATTTATTGTTTTTGTAGTGCTATTATGTGTTCTTATGGAATGGACTTATTTCATTCTTTGTTACATTCATTTTCAAGGTTTTAACTTCTATTTTGTCAAATTGTTGTCTTACTTTATTCTTTGGAGCAGGTTGTTAGAATTGTGCTTTACATAAATAGAGCTCTCATTTCTCTGTAAAGATGTGTTACACTTACATCTGAAAATCTCCTGTGTCTTATCAGTAGATCAGATTACAGTATATTTTCCAAATGTTGAATATCTCTCAGTTATTTGAGCTTATTCAAAATGATCTTGCATGCATTTGTCAATACATTGTAATTACACAAGTGATGATCAATAATAGTTATTTAAATAATTAAGTTCAATAGACTATTAAGTACGAGATAAAGCAATGACATGTAAGAGTGATCATGCCAATATTCTAAATGAAGCAATAATTAATATGCAAAAATAAGGTGATACTTTTTTCCTCTAGTTCCGTTGATTGCGTTGCGTTGATTTCGCTGATTCTGTTTATATTAGTGTTCATTGCACGAAATCTTAGAGTTTTAAAGATACCTATATTTATTTTATGACATTTATATGAAATTTTTTAAATCATACTCCGTTCACTAGGAGAGTTTTAAATTAACAAATTACCTTTGTTTTTACCATTAAAAAAATATATTATAATCTATAAAAAAAATGTATACCACTAAATATTTTGTGCCATTAATTATATTGTAACTCCTAAAGACTGTCCTAACGGAGGTGTGGTATCTCTTCTATACTGGTGATTAGTTATATATGATCTGCTAGATACTCTAAATAATCAAGGCTGTGTTTTGATTTGAATTTATTATAACTAGCAAAACTGTTATACCTACAATAATCTATTTTATTTATACCTACAAATTGCATAATCTATGTTACTATTCCATATTTTATATTTTTGGACAAAACAGTTTTTATCTCCTCTTTTGTAGGCTGTTGTAACCTAAATTTTGGCATTTGGTAGTTTGATATGAAACTGGAAAACTAACAGAGTACCTACTTAACTTTGATATTATTCTAACAGACGATCGATATACATTTCCATGAGAAACTAGGCATTTACACATTCTAAATAACAAATATAAATTAAATAATGCACTTAACTGAACTAGTGCTACAAATTAATAATCATAAAAGATGATATTATACATTTATATATCAATCTACTCACCAAAGTTTGGATTAGAAAGTAACATTTAATATTGTAATTATAGCATAAATTTGCATATAAAATTTAGAATATATTTAAAAAAAAGCCAAAAAGAAACATAATTCCATTCATTGCATATATGAATAACTTGTTTAGCCAATAGATAATTCAGAAAACGAAAAATCAATGTATATATATATATATATATATACCTCATTAAAGATCTTGCCAACATTAAGTTTAGTATGTTTCCTACATACCTTTTCAAGGTTTCGAATGCTACCTTTCCATCTCTGTGGTACCATATAAATTAACTCACCGATTTTTTTATCTTTCATTGTATTTTTCATATTACATTTCCGACGTTTCGGTCTACGTTGACCATTTTCAAGGATTCTATATACAAGGTTTTTTTAAAACAATTCTAATAAATACTTATTTACAATGACAATTACCTCACTTCTATCAAACATAACTAATAACAAAATATTCTTTTAAAAAACACTACCTTAATAAACATGACAGGTTTGCTACAAAATTCCCTACATGAACATTTACACAACATTATTTAAATCACTATATAGTTATTTTTCACGAATGTAACTTTAAAATTCTGGAAAAATTTTTTTCCAGAATTTTAAAGTTACATTCGTGAAAAATAACTATATAGTGATTTAAATAATGTTGTGTAAATGTTCATGTAGGGAATTTTGTAGCAAACCTGTCATGTTTATTAAGGTAGTGTTTTTTAAAAGAATATTTTGTTATTAGTTATGTTTGATAGAAGTGAGGTAATTGTCATTGTAAATAAGTATTTATTAGAATTGTTTTAAAAAAACCTTGTATATGGAATCCTTGAAAATGGTCAACGTAGACCGAAACGTCGGAAATGTAATATGAAAAATACAATGAAAGATAAAAAAATCGGTGAGTTAATTTATATGGTACCACAGAGATGGAAAGGTAGCATTCGAAACCTTGAAAAGGTATGTAGGAAACATACTAAACTTAATGTTGGCAAGATCTTTAATGAGGTATGTTTAAAAGAAGGTCTGCTCCCAAAGTATACCAATATATAAAATATATATATATATATATATATATATATATATTTGTGAGTGATATGTGTGTGTGTGTGTGTGTGTGTGTGTGCGTGCCATGTGTGTTTGAATAAAAAATCGCATTAAATACATGATGGTATTAATGATAGAATCATAGAATCAAAGGTAAAAACAGTAAATACTGTCAGACATTTCTCTTTATCTCATCTAAGGGTGTATACTAGTTGATAAAAAATAACTGTACATTTTGACAATAAGGCGGAAAAATACAAAGAAATGTAAATAATAATAAATTTTGTAGTAAAATAAATGTATGTAAAATAAATAATAAAAATTTATTGTATTATTTATTTTCTTAATATGCTAAAATACACATGGTACTTCTTCAGTTCTTACAGAGTATTTGTGTTGCTCAGCCGTACTATGTAGACACTTTCCCATTTTTTCAGCATATGCTGAAACCATAATTATTGCAATATCCTTATTATTTTTTCGAACAATTATTTACAGATCTGTTCAATAAATTTCCCACTGAGTTGAAAATTTTATTTTCAAGAAATGAAGGAATATCTTTGAATGAACGATTGCATTGATTAACTACATTAACCAACATAGAATTAATAATTTACTTTATTAAATGGTCCTTACCATTCTCGTTTCCCAACGATTGTTTAATTTTTTTTCAAAACATTATTTGCTATTTTAAAAATATAATCTACTTCACCTTGAAGAAATTCTTTGCTGCACAGTTTAAATGCTAATAAAAACATGCTACTAAATACAGAACTTTTGATATTTAGTTAATTTTTTATATTTCTATAATTTAATAATTAATTAAGTTCATAATACTCACAGAACAAACATTTATTTTACTTTTAATTAAGAAACTGTTATAAAGTATTATACTATGGCAGAATGATGTATTATAATATTATACTTGTTTATTTTGTTTCATTGTTTAAGCCTGAATAGAGACATGTTTTTGGTAAACAAATGTGAGATAAATGAGGCAAATTGTTTTTGCAGAACTGTCGAGCAAGGTGAGGGCTTCTGGATCATCATGCTTGCTCCTTCAAGGACTTCTCTCAGTCATTCTCCCCCTTGTCACTCTCGGTCTCTACAGATGACCCGTATAACTCTCCAATCACTGTACATACCCTCCTGTACATACATCTTTGTAAATAAACACTCACTCAATCAAATTGGTTTTCATCGGTTCTAAATCAACTCTTTATCATTCCATCAAATAAGATATAGAAAACTAACTTTTATGTACTCCCTTTCCCAATCAATATTTGTGAAATGTGCTGTTACCAAGTAAGTAAAACACTTTGTTCTCATTGAGTTGATTAGTGCTTATAAATGCTTTTCTCTTCTATGTTGAATGTCTTCAGAAAAAAATTATAAAAAATGTTTTAGAAATGTTCTAATTCACCAAATGCTTGGTTTAATTTCATCAAATGTTAGAAACTTGTAACTGAATAAACAAATGATTGTATTCTATTGTTTATTCATTAATATCCTATTTTCAATTAATAGTAATTGAACTGACTTTTTGGTAGATCGTAATATTATAAAGAATAAACCAATCGGTTGTTAGCATTGTAATATTTTTAATTGGCCCTTAAAAAAAAATATTCAACTTAAAAGAAACAGTATTTTAAAATTACATTTCTATTTTGTTGTTGATGTTGATTAAATACAGTTTTTGTACGGTAGTGCTTTTATCATGCATCCAGTGTAAAAACTTTCAATTCTTCAAAAAATGTTTCCGTGTCATCTAAATTCCTGGAACAAGCAAGCATTGTAATGTTCATTTTAGCCATTTTTGTTATCACGATGTAGAAACATCAATAATAAATAAATTATGTTGTTCTTCAACCATTTTGGCCTGGATCTAGATTTACTAAAGTGAAATGTTGGTGGAAACGTTGGCAAAGTTTGACGGGCCAGTTCAAAATGTTAGAAAACATGATCCTCCAACAGATACTCTCATCCAAAGTGATCATTTATACTCTTCGAACTGTCACAAAACAACGTTTTTGTACTCTCAGGTCAACTTGAAGGCAACTTCTCATTTTACAAGTAATGGAACAATGTAATTCACTATTATTCAAACTCAACAACCAGTGACAGCACAAGTACTGTGATTTCTACCTGATATACTGGGAGTTATAAAGCTGAACTTTCACAATGATCATTCCTAATCCTTTCAATTACTCTTGGTTAAATTATCATCATTTTTATTCAAAAGACGACTATTTATAGCAACATTTTGTAGATATTACATGTATTAAAATTACAAATAAACCTAGAAAATGTGTTATGTGAAGATTTTAATGCCCAACTTTGAAGAGAAAAGATATTTTCAAAGGTTGACCTGCTGCATGTTTACAATAACGATCCGGGACAGACAGACGACATCCCTTTAGCAGCTGTTATATCCCTTATTTGCCTTTCTGAAATTCCTCTCCAAGTCTTTCAAGATCAATGTTTTGCTTTCTCATATATAGATATTATCCGATGTAAATGTGAACGCATCAAACAGTTGTGAAAACAAATATCTTGATCAACAGGCCGAAATAAATTAATTTTCATAATTGTTGAGTATGTATACTAAGAAGTATATACAGAATATTAAATTGTAAATTTAGTAAGTTGAATTTCTTCCCATTTCGATGGGTTTGTTTGTATGAACTTCCCAATCTTATTTTGACCCATTTATGTGTAGTAATGTAATAGGCTGTTAGTAAATATTTTTCCTTCAACTCTCGCCTTCCTAATCATTATAAAAATCACGGCAGCCAGAGTATAGATCACAGATATTTAGCTTTATTGTATAGAACCTTAAACTTTTTTAACGGAATTTAGTGTGGCAATATGCAAGATCTCTTAGGCGTGAATTAAGTTGCAATTAACAGAAAGGTACAAATAGGCCAGTGTTAATGAGAGCCGTTTTAATTGCATTCGCCCTAGAAAGAGCCTTTCATCTGCGTCGAGGATACTGGCCTTCTAATCAGCACTCCGCCTTCCCTTTGCCAACTTCTTTACTTGTTAAAAAATGCAACACTATTTCATGAAAAACAGAAAGTCATTTTTATTATTATTTACAGTAAATTGAATTTTTAATGCTGAATATATTAAAGTAGTTCAGTCACATAACGTATAGCATGTCGTTACACAAATTGAAGCCCTCAAATTTAGATAAAATAAATATTGACCTAAAATAATTCTCTAGATTAAAGTTATTAAACCTATAACAGAATAACTAATAAAAATATTGTGAAATAAGTATAATATTACATAGTCCCTTTGTGTTTTTTTTCTTTTTGATCCAAGTCTCCTACTACATTAGATATGTAAATGAATATACGGATTAATAACATGTACCTTCATGCTTATTACCCAATGCTAAGATTGTACATCTACTCACAACTATAACTAATTTTAAAGATGATTATTATGATAACTAATAATATCGAGTAGATTATAGCAAAATAATAATAAGAGTATTAGAATAGTAGTAACAGCCAGGATGATATTAAAAGTAGGTTAAAAACAGTAAAAGTGTAATAAATATGAGAATAATAAGTATAATAATAACAATAATGATAATGATTATTATTATTAATGCTCTTTTGTATGCTCTCTCGTGATCCCTGATTTAGTTAGGTGTTGTGCAGAGGAATCAGAACAAGAGTTAAACCATCTTCTGTCGAAGCTAGAAACTAGAAGAAACAGACCTCAAAAGGTAATAAATTCCACTTCTTTAATGTAAGTGTTGCCAAGTTGCAAGCGGCGTGGTAGTTAAGGATATTCTTGAGCAACTGTAGACACCAAGCTATCTAAATACTACAGCAACAATAGCTCAACTAATGCGATATTTTAATGCAAAACTAATTTAATTTAAATACTACTATTTAACATAATGAACTTTGTATTTACAAAGGTAAGTTACGAGGCTTATATTCTGAATAGCAGCTTAGCAGATAACATTACTTCTATCTTTCAGTTGTTTATATATGATGGCCATAAATGTTATTCTATCATACACAACAACAAGAAACTACTAAAACTACCCTTGCAGCATTGCATTCATTAAAAAATGTATCACAAGATATTGATGGATTTACTTGTTTTGAGGTCACCAAAGAATACTTCTTTGGAGTTTATTTCATGAATTGTGGACACACTTAAAGCCATGCCGTTCAATAAATCGAACTTATACTAACTAAAATTTGGACCTTACAGTGTTGATATTTTGAGGTGTTTTCTCAGAGGTAACTTTTCTGCAAAATTTAATTTATAGATGACCACTTTTTTCAACGTTACTAACACTGCAGATTTATTTTAAAAAAGTTTTACAACTGATAGCAGCATTAGCTGACAAAAAATCAGAATTTTAATAACTGCAATAATCAGTTCTAAAATAAAATGTAAATTTTTTAACTTGCCTGTATTGATACCGAAGGATATGGTACAAGTCACTCCATATGGCAGATCAAAATAAAGTTGTACTCAAAAATAACACCCCAAACTGGACAGAAGAACAGTTATGTTTCACTGTATGATTTCAGAAACCTTTTTTTTTTATATATACACTAAGTATACAATAATGAAATGTTGCCAAACAAAAAGTACTTAAATTTGTATGCTACGAAAAAAAATGTTTCAAGAGTTTCCTAATACTGCCACAGGAATTATGTCACTAAAAATTGTAAAATCTACTAACTGTAATATAAATAACACTCTGCATGTGTTCCTTTTGTTTGCATTGACTATGATGTTTTTTTATCAGAATCAAGTGAAAAAGAGTTATATTAAAATGTTGTTAAACAATTTTCACATAGTTTAATTATTAATATGATATGTAAGAAGCTTGAAATTTTAAAATAACATAAGTTATCCAAAATGAACCCAAACCATAAAATTTAAGATACTTTTTTGAGTGTCGTAGATGGATGTTAAACGTAATCTTATAATCGATCTACAGGTCATCAATCTACCATTTAAGACAACCTAATCGTAATTATACTTTTATTATTACTTTTACTAATTATACATTTTTTATTGTTTAGACTGAGGTGTCAGAAATTTTTTCTACGTTCATTATGACGTTAAAATGTACATATATCAATTTATAGTACGACAAAACAGGTAAATTTTTAACATTTCGAAACAAATTTTGCTAGAATGAATGTGAATTAGTTATAGCAGAATAAAAATTATTTTAAAATCTAAAATAGAACTGCATTCAATATTTCTTCATAGAAAAACATCATGCAAAGGATAAAATTAATTTTACAAAAGATATTAAGATATTTATATATATATATATATATATATATATATTATTACATAAGATTTTTTTATGTATAAAGATATTTGGAGGCTCATATCATCCAAAATAATTTCAGTTATGTAATTATCTTTTGGCAATTTAATTCAGTTTAATTATTGGTGGTTGTAGCAACATATCATATAAATTAAATGTATACATCTACTAGACTATAAATCCTGATTAAAACGTCCTTGGATAAGACATAAACACCCTCTGCCTGCAGTGATACAGAAGTAATAGTATGTATCCTCTGCATGAGGATGGCAGGCACTGAGTTCTTCAAATCATCATAACTTTTATCCTATATAATTAGTAAGTACCGATAATTGACACATACTCAACAAATTTTGCAGTTTATTTTACATTTTTCACATGCTGATGTGTTTGAACTTGCTTAAAAACTTTTTTAATAAAATGAATTTCTTTTCAATACTAATATTGAAAATATGAAAATATATATAAGAAGTTCAATATTAATATGGCAACTTTTTTTTGAAGTTATGACAGCGCTTTTAATACTTAAATTGTTTCTCCTATTAGTAAAAACATTCAATAATCTTTATCACATTATAGCAATTTATAATTACTAAAATGTAATAATTACTCAGTCTATCGTCACTGTTTCAGGGCAATAAAATAGCTTGTTCTCTTACAAAGTGATTTACACACTTTCTTTGGTCTTCTATGTCTTTATATGACGCTATAATAAACTTCATTTTATCAATCTAACTCTGTAATTAATAGCATATTCAAAAAAATTAACACACACGGACACACACATACACGCACACACACACACACACACACACACACACACACACATACAACTCAGGCGTTGTTCTCGATAAAAAGTGGACTTGGAAACACCATATTGAATATATAGCAAGAAAAAGTTTACAAGTAATACATTTCCTTTCAAAAGGATCAAAGGTACACTGGGGACTACGTTATTCTGCTCTTAATATCATATACAGAGGGGCTTTTCTTCCCATGATGATATATGCAGTTTCTGTGTAGTGGGAGGCCTTAATAATAAAGAGAAACATTTCCAAACTCGAAAGAGTACAAAGATTAATAGCCTTGCGAATGGTCAAAGGGCATAAAACGATTTCATACAATGCTCCATGCGTGATTGCAGGAATCACACCAATTAGAATAGTCGCAGAGGATACATTATATGCGGACACGATAAAATCAGGAGGGTACATAGACAACATAGACGGATCACTCATTGACAGTCCTGTCAGAAGTCAATCTTGGAGGGACTCCCGAGATTTTAATTACATAAAACCAGACACTACCGTTAAAAGTGATTTCAACATTTATACAGATGGCAGCAAATAGTGAAACCAAGTGGGATGTGGCTTTGCAGTCTACCATAACGAAACTCTGATAAGGGAACAAGGGTATTGTCTCGCACCACTGTGTTCAAATAACCAGGCAGAACAGATGGCTATCCTTAAGTCGTTAGAATGGGTGATCTGCTCAGTCAATGCCACCTCCGTGTGTGTCAAAACTGATAGGCAAATTACATTGCAGTTATTAAACACTTTCAAAAACCATCAACGTTTTAAAAACCTAAATTAATTTTCCTCTAAAACAAAGTCACAGTAACCTTTAAATGGATCAAGGCACATTCGGGGGTGGAAGGTAATGAAATGGCTGATTCGATAGCCAAATCAGCATCAGCCACAATCAGCATCGAAGAGCCACAATACGCAGGATTCCCTCTCTCTCTTTGCAGTGATCGCATGGGCTAACGAACGCAGCACTCAGAAGTTGCAAGAAATTTGGACAACCTCCGTGACAGGCGTAATCACGCGGGAATTCATTCAATCAATTGCAAAAGAAGAAATCTGGACCACCTAAACGTAAATTGGAAACTGACAAAGATCCTAATAGCTATGGGAAATTTCAAAGTTATCTATACAGACTCGCCTTAGCTGACAATCCATCATGCACTTGCGATCCCAAAGAACCTCAAACTGTAAAACACGTATTATGGACCTGTCAACGATTGAACACAGGCAGGGCAACCTTGATGAGGGCAGTATTGTCTCAAAGAGACCATCAGAAAAGCATCAACTGCTAGAAAACGATTATTATGTCTATTTTGTAAAGTACGTTGATCAAATATTCAAGCTTATTGAATAGTTTCTAATAGGATAATAACGTAACCATTAGTTAAAAATGTAAATATTTATTGTATATGTAAACGGAAATGGTCCAGTAGGACAGATTACACTTAAAATAAACTGTGACACATAGACAGAAACATAACAAAAACTCACTCTTCAATATTTCGACCGTAATGACGGTCGTCCTCAGGAGAAGAAGTGAACTGACGGAGGGACGACAGTCAACACTATATATATATATATATAAAGAAAATAATTGTAAAAATAAAATTTCTGATAAATTTAATATAAAAAAATTAATTGTAAATAACATACCCATTATTAATTATTGTACTTAAGTTTGGTTATAAAAATGTTCTTATAAAGTTGTAAATTGCATGTAATACAATTGTGGAGCATGCTGTAAAAACAAATAAATTCCCTTATGTCAGGGCTACTGCCCGTGAGGAAAACACACACACACACACACACACACACACACACACACACACACACACACACACACATCCATACATACAGATATATCATAATTGATCAAACCACAATAAGAAATAGGAAAACAGGACTAACATATTTTCCCATTTCTTTTTTCCCATTTCTTATTGTGGTTTGATCATTGATTGTTATTTCACGTGTTTATGTGAAATCTTTTTTGTCAGCATATTGCTTCAATTATATGAACTCCCCTATATTTATTTTTTACGAATACTATATTCTAATTAATTTAGATAAAATGATATAATGTATACATCCAGTCAAAAGGGCATGCCATATAAATCATTTAACATAAGTTTGTAAGTTGTTGGTACGTTCATCCATACCAAACCTTGAAGGCCTTATTCCAAGATGTGTTTAAGGGATTCCACCCTATTGGAGATTGTTGTTAGTTAATACATAACCACCGGAAAATAATTTAATCTTGTGACATTTTAATTTTGTCTCATTCAACCTTCTCTCACTTCAATCTTTTCTTATTTCAATGTTGTGAGTTCGATAATGTTATGTGATATCAATGTAATAAGACTAAATTTGTGAATTTTAAACTCACTTCTACCTTTTATATTATTATGGAAAAATGAGCAATAATGCTTTGTAATTACTTCCATTTTTTCTTTAAGATATCTGGATTGGTGTATACTCAACTTTTCAACCAGCAACCTTAAATCAAGAGTTTAGTTTTCAAACTCAATATTCTTTATTGTCAAATCAGTTAACAAATTGACTGAAATACTTATTTTACCTTCAAATCTGTATGTCATTGACAAGGATTGAAAAATGCATACATATATGAAAAGAAGCTAATATTGAATGAAATAGAAAAGTAAATAAAACAAGGTTATATTTGAGTCAAGAGAAATAGTTTCAAATGGTTTTGGTCAACTGTGTCATTAAGTTGACCGATTATAGCCTTGGTCGATGGCTTGATTAGTCACGCGAACTTCAAGTAAGTTGAAGGGAAATCCATTGCTTTTAAACCTTTTGGAAATCATTCATAAGTGTTAAACATAGTTATGTTGTTATTTTAGAACTACAGTTTTTAGATAATTATATACATACAACTTTTTGCTTGAAATGTATATTTGCTGATTCATTTTTATTAAAACTGTCAGTACTCTTTGATAAAGCCTGAACTTTCCAACTAGAACAATTAATTACTATATTAAGTGAATTTAATATTAATTATTAAATAAAATTAATTAATATTTACAATCACTTTAGCTTCAAATTCAATTTCACAAAACCAATGCGCAATACTTTCAATATTAGGAGAATTCACTAATAAATTGACTTATAGCTGTCATTTAATAAATAAACTACCTAATGTGATGAAAAATAGTCTATATCTGTTCACAATACGTAATGTATTCATATATTTATTGTTAAACAATAAATTTAAAAGCTGATAAAAAATTAAACTAATGAAACGACTTGCTTCAGAAAAGTGTGGTGTTATCAAATGCTTTAGTAATAATATGTAACACATACGTGTGTGTATCACAATATACACAGCAGAGATTACTGCTACCACCTTAGATACTAATTTGAACAAACTTGAAATAGTGCAGAGCTATGCTCTAGAAATAACATCACCAGCAGGCAGTTCGTCTCACTCCTTGAAGACTGCCACCCAGTAGGCTCCAATGCCAGCAACTGTTGTGGTAAAACAACAGCAATATATAATGTTATAGGCAAACTGGTTAAAAAAATTCACAACATTTGTCTTGTTAATTGATTCCTTGGCTACCTATACCACCGTCGATAGAAATCGACTGTAAGGACACAAGATCTGTTCAGAATTTCTATGAGACATGATAACCAATGATTGCTAATTCATCCTCCAATGGTAAGAGTCACCGGGATGGATGGGAATGAACAGGCAGACCAACTTAACTGCCCTAATAGTGAACTACTTAAATCGAACAACTGAGTTTTCCTAACTCCAGCAAAATCAGAATCAATAGATCCATTTAAAAAAGTCTGCTACACAACTCTCACTAAGGAAAGCAATTGAATAGTCCGGCCCAATATCAACTGGGTCTGGACCTGGACAATTGTCAAGAAGCAAAGTGGCAGAAAAGTTCCAGCTTCTCAAATTTTAGTAGATGTCTAGAATTTGAAGAGATGTGTATCTATACAACTGGAATATGGAACTAACGTTAAGGGCTACCAGTGATTAAAGTAATGTACTTTGATAGAGTTTAGCCACTTTAAAACCTAACAATCTGTTTTAAACAATCTAACAATCTAAAATCTAAAAAAATAACATGTCAATGTTACCAACCCGCGAGTGAGGGGGGGGGGGGATTCCAGAAGCGTTGGGAACATATCTATTCCTTATATTTGCCAAAATATGAATGGAAGTATTATTTTAAAGCTAAGTAATTAAAATTTCTTAAAACTAATGCTATTTTCAATTTAATTAATGTCTTTCATTCAACTAGAAAATACGTTTTCCGTCTTTAGTTTGCTGAAACTGAATCTTGTCAACTTATTCAAAGTTAATTCTGCATTTTAAATATTATTAAATTGTAACTTTAGATATTGGCAAGATAAAGGAAGTTCATGAAGTATCGTATTGTATGGGTATTAGTATGGTAAATGTATGAAGGATTGATCTTTGTGCCCAGCTCAGAAAACTGCCATTGAGTGGAGCCCTGGAATATCGGTAAAGAAAGCCAGTATGCAACCTCAACTTCATACAAGTTAAGGTTGCTGTACTTCAGAAAGACAACAGTTTGGTGTATTTTAAAACAACGACTTCTATTTGTAGAAGTTCTAGTTTTTTAGCCTACTTCAAATAATAATTCTATTTTTATGTGAGTACCTGGAAAGAAGGGAATATCTGGGAATGAGTTGTTAAACAACTTTAAATGTTTAGTACAAAACAAATACCCTACAGTCTCCAGCATTATGCATTACATAGCTCAATATTTACAAGAGTGGAACTGACAAATATATCAAAAATAATACAGTTAATAAGAAGAAAAAACAATAGGGGTCAAATTTGGTCTTATGAAGCACATTCCAATTGAACTTACATTTGTAGAGAATACTACATCTTCAAAAGAAGAATTTACAAATATATGTAGAACATCTATACAAAATTTGGTAACTTAGCCACCATGAATGGTAGCTGTATTTGATATGAGACGAATAATGCGGTGCTCTGTCTATACGAGGTAGATAGCTTTGATCGCTTATATTTGAATGCGAAAAAATTCCCTTGAAAATGATTATGATTTTTCTTCAATCATACCTACAACTATAGAAGTAAGAGATACTTTTCTATATAGATTCCGAAGGTCATTAATGAACTCAAAATCTGAAGGTAATTTTAGTTACAACAATGGAATATACAATTTGACAGGTATGGACGCGGAGTGCAGGAGCCAGATGAGATCTAGACCACCAGATGAATAATTTTAAAACCAGTTTCCATTGATCTATGATTTCTATTTTCATTAAGTGATAAAATCATTACAGGCACATACAAACAAATGATACATAATTGATTAAAATTTATATTGCCACATTTCAACAAAACAAAAAATTTGGTTGTCAACGAGTTTGATTTATGTTTACTTACAGTAACATTGGGTGTAGGCCACTACAGATATTTTTTTTTACTTGTATTCATTCTACAAGTATTTACTTAGTTTGTTCATACACAGTTATATTTGGTTACATTGATTTTTTCAGTTGTATTATTTTATTGTTATCCTTTGTCCTCCTTCTTAGCTAGGTAATACAATTGCTTACAACTCAGACAGCATTGGTGTGTGCTCACTTTTCAACCAGATCACGTCTCCCTAGCCCGATTACCACGATTCGACAAAATATCACAGCCAGTTCCTGTCTTTTTTCTAAGGGGTTTCTCTTTTTTATATATATATACACTTTTTCGTTGGAAATACGATCCAAAACGGACAAATATACTTTAATATAGACAAAGAAACATAGATAAATCAAAAAAACACACTTACAGTCTCTAATTTTCGGTTTAAACCGTCTTCAGGAGTGATAAGAGAGGGAAACCAAGCGCACTGGTTCAGAGACAGTTGGAGACCGTCTATATATATATATATATATATATACAATAAAATAAAAAACGAAGGAAACACACAGAAAGACACAGACATAACTCACATCGATATTTCGACAATCGTCGTCATCAGGAGGTGCGAAGAGCGAAGAGCGAAGAGTCCCGCAGGAAGACAGGGCGGTACTGAACTCGGAAACCGCAGCCAGTACCCCACCACTTACCACCAAGCGGGGGAAGGGAGGGAAGGAAATGAAGAGCCAAATTAAGACGTAAAAGGAACGAGTAAAAATTATAACTATAAAAAATTATAAAAAAGTAGATAAATCAAATTAAAATTAATAAAAATAATAAATAAAAAGTAAAATAAAAAATAATAAATAAATAAATAAAAAATAATAAATAAATAAATAAAAAATATAAAAAATAATAAATAAATAAATAAATCATAAATAAATTATCGGTTGAGGTTGAGTCCGGGGGAAGAGCGAGCATCAAGTAAGCATATGTATGCCTCCTCTGAAGCTCTTAGGGTAACTTTATTGTTGGATTCGGGGATCTGTTTCAGGATCTGAACCCTGAAACAGTCATTGAAACTGAGTCCATGCGAGTTCGCATGGATGGCTACAGGATAGTTACTGCGTTGACCGACTGAAGCCCTATGACCATTCATACGAAGGCTCAACTTATTAGAAGTTAAGCCAACGTAAAAGGAGTCACACTGAGTGCAATCCAGTCGGTAAACACAGTTGCTCGAGGTACAGGAGGAATTGACCTGAACCGGGTAGGAACTATGGTGGAGAGGGGAATCGAAGGAAGGATTAGGATTTACAATCAGGCAAGTTTGACAGCCACGGCGTCCACATTGTTTCATTCCAGGAACAGGATTGGAAGGCTGAGGGGAAATATGAGAGAAAATGCTTTTTAGATTGGCAGGTTTACGGTAGGAAATAGAAGGGGGGTGATTAAAGATGGAAGAAGTAGAAGTAGAAGTAGACAGAATCGGAAAAGACTCCTTAATAACAGCACGAAGCTTATCGTAGGTTGACAACCTACTTCCCTGGCGCTTATAAGCTTTGTGCTGTTATTAAGGAGTCTTTTCCGATTCTGTCTACTTCTACTTCTACTTCTTCCATCTTTAATCACCCCCCTTCTATTTCCTACCGTAAACCTGCCAATCTAAAAAGCATTTTCTCTCATATTTCCCCTCAGCCTTCCAATCCTGTTCCTGGAATGAAACAATGTGGACGCCGTGGCTGTCAAACTTGCCTGATTGTAAATCCTAATCCTTCCTTCGATTCCCCTCTCCACCATAGTTCCTACCCGGTTCAGGTCAATTCCTCCTGTACCTCGAGCAACTGTGTTTACCGACTGGATTGCACTCAGTGTGACTCCTTTTACGTTGGCTTAACTTCTAATAAGTTGAGCCTTCGTATGAATGGTCATAGGGCTTCAGTCGGTCAACGCAGTAACTATCCTGTAGCCATCCATGCGAACTCGCATGGACTCAGTTTCAATGACTGTTTCAGGGTTCAGATCCTGAAACAGATCCCCGAATCCAACAATAAAGTTACCCTAAGAGCTTCAGAGGAGGCATACATATGCTTACTTGATGCTCGCTCTTCCCCCGGACTCAACCTCAACCGATAATTTATTTATGATTTATTTATTTATTTATTATTTTTTATATTTTTTATTTATTTATTTATTATTTTTTATTTATTTATTTATTATTTTTTATTTTACTTTTTATTTATTATTTTTATTAATTTTAATTTGATTTATCTACTTTTTTATAATTTTTTATAGTTATAATTTTTACTCGTTCCTTTTACGTCTTAATTTGGCTCTTCATTTCCTTCCCTCCCTTCCCCCGCTTGGTGGTAAGTGGTGGGGTACTGGCTGCGGTTTCCGAGTTCAGTACTGCCCTGTCTTCCTGCGGGACTCTTCGCTCTTCGCACCTCCTGATGACGACGATTGTCGAAATATCGATGTGAGTTATGTCTGTGTCTTTCTGTGTGTTTCCTTCGTTTTTTATTTTATTGTAAAAAAGTCCGCTGGACCGTTTCTTTTAATTGTATATATATATATATATATATCTACTCTTCTGAAGCTCACAGTTACTTGCAATGCTTTTTAATGAACTCTACACTATAAGAATGGTTAAAGTTTACAAAGGTTCAATACATGAAGGTTCGGAGTTTTTTATTAATTATATTATAATATATTACCATATATCGTCAACTTTATATTAAACACATTCGGAATGTTACGGTGGTTGACACTTCCATTCCTATCAAAATAGAAGAACTTTGTTTTCTATAAACACACATTTTCATTGATATTCACAAAATATTGAATTAATCAATCAACAATATATTTTTTTATTTTTACTAGACAATTAAGCAATGACTAATCTAATTCTATTAATTAACTATATCGTTATAAATAGATCAGCGCATTGATCGAAAAAAAACACATATCAAATTAAACATTATAATTTAGGAAAATATTAGATGTTTCCCATTGAAAAAAAAAGATGTATTTAAAAATAATCATATTAATTAATTATTTATATAAATTTAATTAAATACGTGGCCGATGGTCCACTCACTATAGCGTTATGACTGGCATTGTTCCATCAGACTTCGGTCTTCAAACCCCCATAAATTATATTATAAATATAAATTATATTATTATAATTCAACAATAAATTATAAAGCCTATAATAATAAATCGTATAAATAACTCTATTTTTCTACACGATTTTTATAAGTGTAGTTTCATATCATTGTTAATATTAAAGAGAACAAAAGAAGTTAAACGAAACAAGAGTAGATTAATTCACACCAAATAATAAAATGAATAGAAGAATACAACTTTATTTGCTAAGCATACTGATAGCATTATATAAGACTTGGAGTGGCAGGATGGAGCCTTTTCACACATCAGATTATCTCATCATCTTCAATGATAACTCTCTTACCATTATATTTTAGTTTATACCAGTAAAGAGTTAAATACACCATCTTGCTTTAAATTCTGAATAAATTAGTTAAATCTTACAGTCAAATGTCATACGTTTAAAGCTATTAAATCTTTCAATTTATAGTTTAAATTATTCGAATAAAGAAAAACGTGTAATTATGGGGTGATCAGTTTTAAACGAAATAAAATATAAATTTGAAACAATGAATGGTATTTGAAAATGTGATTCACTTTAAAATTTATTCTTTACTCTTTGAGCTTTACACTTAAAATAAAACTTGGCTTTCTTCAAAGAAATGTTTTTCATTTTTTATAAATTAGTCCTTCTGTATTCAGGCGATGGAGCTTTTACATCTCGTGCAGTACTCATTAACAAAATAATTTCACTCAGAACGCGCTTTAATGGATACATGGAAACACATACATTAAAAAGTTCAATATTAATTTTAAAAATCAAGCTTTTCATCTTTTATTTAATTATTCATATCTTCTACTTAATGAAATATAATGTATTTACTCTTCCAGATCGAAGAATTTCTCACACATTAATTAACTTATAAAGAATATAGAGACATTTGACGACAAATAAAACTTCAATTTGCCAAGGTATTACTCATATGCAAAAATAAATGTAGTATAAATATTTAGGTTGAAGGCAGTGGACGTTAAAGCTTCTTATGTTAACTTTAAGCTCCAACATAATCCGGTTGCAAGAACCCGCTGTTTGGCTCACAAAAATGAAGTCTACAAATTCTCTCCATATCAGATTATATATATATCATTATATCAAAAATACGTTTAAGAATGATACGAATAATTTTCTGAGAAAATAACTTTAGGTGAATATAAAAATAATCCAACATTTGAAGCCCAGGTTGTGTACAACCATACATCAATGTAAATACAGAATGCACTATGCAACAGAGATTTCAGTATATAAAGAGTAGTGCCATATCTATTAGTAGCATTACTAGCAACTTTACTGAAATCGGTAGGAGGTTTACAGGCTGAAATTTGGAACATTATTAATACATTTATTGCCTATTTTTGAAACAAAAATTACGTTAGAGATTTTCCAGATCTAACGAAATTTTGAAGAGTGAAACAGATGTTACACATAGAAGTTTCTGTTTAGGCAGGATTATAAATGCATGAGTAAGTATGGTGGACGTTAGTACAACCCGTCTTGGAATTTTTTTGAGATTAAAACTGAGTGATAAGTCTTTTAATAAGTTATTAAACTTTTAATAAGTGTGACAAAGCAAAAGGACATCATCTCCAGATAGCATATTTTGACAGTCCTAGTCGCATATGGTTCAACCAGTTTTCGATTATCCCTTAGTCCGATTTCAAACAGAATTGCGTTCAAACTGCCAGTCAAGAATTTTCTAAAATGTCCATTGCTGTTTAAATTATTATCTTAGGTAAAGTATTGCATCATGGAAAACTATTGCCTCGAAAATTTAACAGATTTACATGCTTTGAGATCACTAATTTTTACCGTATTTCCGATGATATCCGCAAAGGGAATCGTCTTAAAGGATAACAGGAGGACGGCTGCACTACTTACAGCGAGGAAATGTAATTAAACGTCTTATATTTAGATTCTTTTTTATCATGAAAGAGGCATTTTATGATCACACAAAAGTATATTTATAATTAACTTTAGCAATTATGTCTTAATTTTGTTTTAACTCTTGAATAATATATGTATGTTGACATTGACATTCATAACATGACACTATTTTATAAGTTTTAAGCAATATAGATATAAAGTTTCATTCTATAATCATTGAAGACAAGTAATAAAACTGTTTACAACGCAATTTCCTTAGGAATTACTAATATTTCGTTTACAATGGTGGAATGCTAAGAAATGATCTTTTCTTAAAATGATTGTTCATTCCAACTGCCTTCAAATGAATTTAATAAATTTTAGGTTTATTACCAACGATAGAAAACATTGATGAGTTGATACTATTTATTATAATAAAATCATAGTTTCTTCTTAAACAAGCTGTAATGGTAGGAAATTTTCTATCATGGACAAATATTGAAAACAAAATTAAACTTTGCTCAAAAATTGCAAAATGTTCTTATTGAGAACAAATTATCATGACACATTGTCAAGAAATTGTTGAGTGAAGCTAATATCTCTGTTTGTAAAATTTTAGCAGAGAGCAGTTTTATGCAGACAATTACTCTTCTGGTAGCTTGAGAGCAGATTAGATTCAGAAATGAGAGTAGAATATTTTATTTATTCTCGTGAAAAGCTTTCTCTGATTTTCGGTGACAAAAATAATAAGTACAAAGTTATATAGTGAATCATTTTGTGAATAATGGTTGAACAAAATGCCCAACATTAAACAATTACGAGTAATATAATATACCTTTTTAGGTGATATACTTAAAAAGCAATGAAAAAGTAGAATAAAAACAAATTAAAGTAGAATTAAGTATATTGTTATGTCAGATATCATGCTTGAAATTCACAAAAAGCACAAGTTGTTTCAGATATGTTATTTTTCAAAAACAATCTTACAGTAAAATAGAAGAAGAATTAGTTACATGTTTTCTAAAAAATTAAGAGATGGAAGTAAATAATCTGAAAGAGATAGAGAAATCCTATTGTGACAGAAAAGGCGAAAATAAACTCTGTCGTTAGTTACTTACGCGTTAGTTGGTTACTCTTTCGTTTGCTCAAATTAAAACCAAAAGCTAGACTAATGACTATGAAACTATATCTGTTGTTACAGATTTAATAAGAAGCTTATTGCTATGGTGGATGGCATTATTAAATAAATGAATCCTCATTCTAGAAATAGATTTTGAAGCTACAAATGGTTAGCTAGACATCCTAAAATTACGGATCAACTAAATATATTAAAGCAAGTCATTTTCTTGTTAGTGATTAGACTATGAAGGGGACATGACAGAGAAGCGCGTGCGCACTGCACATCTTTGAGCTGCAGAAACTGCAGAAACTTTGGAATTCAAAAAGTCACACAATGAGAGTTAGAGCTGAATATGAACAAAATTCTGCTATTTTCTTTCTTGTTTTCACATTCGACTTTTTTTTTTTTTTTTTTTTGTAGAATGGCATCACTTTTCTTGTCCATGTTGTTATCTAACTTGTGTTTTTATTAGCAGGTTATAGAGCTATCTGTATGTTTCAAACATTTTTTATGTTATATTAATGATAAATAAAAATTTACCTCATTAAATAATAACATATAGAACGTGTTAATTTATAAAAGAGAGCCTTGTAAAGATTCCGTTTTTTGGTCCCACTTCTAGAATACCCTCGAACGGAATCATATTTCAAATCATATCGCAAAGTTTAATTCTTAATACTTCATATCTGAACATCCTCAAAATTCTCGTAAGATATGTCTAGAAACATCATTTTCATAGTTGATATTGTTAATAACTTGGATACGTGGAAAAACAAGATAGTATGAAGTGAGAGGTACATACTTAAACGAGTAATAGTTAAATCAAAGATAAGTATTTTTCTTTTGTTTTGCTTGTTATTTTTTTTCTTTTTTGAAAAACAACTATTAATTAATATCAACACATCTAGTATAAAATAGAAAAATCTCTTAACAATATATAACAACATTAATATTTGTTGAAAAAACTGGTGTTCTTCTAATAATCTTAATCTCAAAAATAATTTAATATATATGAAATTCAAGGCAAATAGAAGAACAAGAGAGGAAGAACAGTAACTAGGTTCATTGAATTATTTTAAATTGAACATAACATTTCTTCGGAACTCAGTTGAGTTTCACAGTTGATTCTGTTGAAAGATTAGGGATTAATTTCTTAATATAAATTAGCTTTCAACGTATATAGTACATTTAAAAAATAAATCTTCGGTTTTATTCCAAGAAGTTCATATGACTTTAAAATTCCAAATACCCTCGTTACTCTTTGTATATTTCGTTTTCTTCCAATTTTAGAATATTCTTCATATGTTTAGAATGCGCATTACAATCATTATAAACTTTATAATTTAATCCATCCATTCCAAATTCCATTATAAACTTTTCCATGAGTCCAGATATTCTACAGATTCACCTTTCTGTCCTCTCCTTTGTTTAATATTCCTGATATCAAAGATCAGATATTACTATTCATATTAATTTAATTTTATCAATCTACTTAGAGTAGATGACACTGTAGTACTTTTGTAACCCAGTAAAACTAACTAGTAGTAGAAAGAAGCTGCAAATTCTTTAGTTATTTTCAATACGTTGTAAACTATTTGACTTTAATTCATAAATTTTAATTTAACCTCAACTTTATGAATATGTCAGTTGTTTTAATCACCACGTTCATATGAGGAGAGGATAGTTATTAACTTTGTAGTGAAACTTTAGTAATAAAGTACATAGAATGACGTAAAATTTACTATTATGAAGATTAATTTTCTAAAGAAATGAAATTATAATTGGTAGCATTATAGGTAAGTTTATTGAGTTAAGAGAAATGGTGAGAGTTTATTAAAATTTAGTTTGATGTTGTAACCGGCAATGCACTCTAGATAATGTATCAAGTTGGGCACAATGAAAAGGGCTTGGTAGAAGATGGTTACATTTTGTTAATAAGAGCAGTAGAAAGGAAGGGCTTGGGTTAGGACACCCCAGGGAGCACTTGGGCCTCCGTCAAATGCGAGCCGCCAAATGAACCATTTAGAATTGCCAAGTCCATCTATTAAACAAGTCCATCGTCCTGTCCGTCTAGGCTACTTTCAGAGTAGCAGCTCTTTTAGGTAAATGAAAACATTTACTGTTTGCTTAAACATCTTATTTTAACAATAATGAGCTGACGCACACATTTTAATGTTCAATGTGAAATAATTCAATGAACCTAGTTACTCTTTTTCCTCTCTGTTCTCCTATTTATTTTGAATTTCATATACATTAATTTACTAAATATGGATACCATTAATTAATATACCATTATACCATAATATACTGTATACCATTATTTAATTCACAGGAATATCACTTTAAATTGTTTATTCTGGAAAAGTGCGTGTTAAAGACTTTTTGAGTACCAGGAAAAGGGAAATCTCGATTTGTTCATCTTCAGTGTAAACTGGGCAAATATTGTGTATATTAGCATGGCAGTGAGAGATTAGCAAACTAAAAACAATGATGTCCTTTAGAGTGGATGTGTTTAAGATTTTAGATGCTGATGTACCTTTTGAAACACTATAAAAATGAAAAAAGAATAAGTAGCTGGTTATTTTTACAAAAAATGGATAAACTATGTATTACTAAAATAACTCCAAATGATGATATAACAGAATTTTAGTGCAGATGATACATTGATGAGATGAGGGTTGCAGAATAGTTTGATCATAAGATTACCTAATTGAATGAGACCGATAAGAAAGGTAGTTTTGCAGAAATAGCAAGACAAACATAGTTTAGTCTATATTCTGATGAACTTTGAAGTTTAATCAGACGAAAAGGAAGTTGCGAGCCAAATGCCTTACAAGCAGTTGGATAGTGACGTTAAGAGATGAGAAAGCTGTTTGATTTCAGTTTGTTTGATCGGTGTTCTTCTTATCAAAGAGGAAGTGGGGATTGGAGGAGTGTAATTTATCGACGGATGTATGATGTTGGGCCGATAGGGACGAGATGAGGCAGACGATAGGCACTGGCCGAGCAAGCCTCTATCGGCACACGCTCGGGTCACTAATGGCCCCATTACAATGGCAAGCCCGACAATATCTTGATTATTGCGGATTTAAAGCAGCACCGTCCAAGTATAATTGGCCCGATAGCAGCCCCCTCTCGACGAATAAACCTCCCTAATTATAACACCACCAATAAGTTTGTTGTTATAACAACAGAGAAGTTGTTTAATTCTCCACACAATTACCCCTCAACACAGAGATCAAAACTATTAAATACACTTTATTAGTTATTTACAGCTTACCACCTACTACCTATGAACATTGAAACTGAAAACTATTAAGGAAAAATTGATTATGACCAAAATAGAGAAAAGCAATCTTGCCCAATACAAACTTCCTTCTCCTCTGTTTAACAGGGATACCAACTTATGATGTTGAAAGTATTTTAGCCGTTTAAAAAAAAATTGAAATATATTTAGATCTTGAAAAAAGTTGAATGAAATGAAAAGCTCTCTGAGGGCAGTATATGTGTTGTATAAGACAGAATATGTATAAATTACAGTGGATAAAAGAAAACTGAAGTAAAGAACCAATAACAACAAGCTGGAAGAAAAGAACATTGCTGATAGGGACAAAGCATTTGGAAAGTCCAATGGCTTGGTTATTGCTGGAGCTAATTTATGTCAACCATTGCTTACCTTTAATGTATCCTGCCTATTAAATTTAATCAGGGGACTTTAATTGGAGTTGTGTTTACCTTTCCTGGAGGATTAGACAGTAATTTTATTTAAATAGTTTTATCCTTTAGAATACTTAAATAACTAATAGAATAAGTATATAGAATACTTATTCTATTAATGTATTCTACATTTATATAATATACTTATAAATACTTATAATAGGCTTAATAATTATTTTCCTTCTTCTTCTAAAAAAAACAGGTGGTTCTAAAATTCATTAGTACAATTAAAGTTCTTGAAAAATCTTAACTACTACATTTTAAATTCAATATTAAATAAATGGCACTTCTGTTCATAAGTAAGTGTTGATGTACTCCTCATTACGATCTCTTATACCAAATCCAATCTGATTTTATAATGCTTATTATAAAGTCTATAATTTATTATGATTTTATAATTATTATATTCTTACAAAATGTATAGCTTTTTAAAATACCAAAATAAATTGTTTAATAATTTGATCAAACAATACTAAAACAATAGTTGTTAAATTTTAACTCTTAATATCAAAAATGTTTACAGAAAATTTTAAAAAACAGAATATTAATACATTAATGACTACAAATAAATTGACAAATTTAGGTTCATTCGTATTGATGTTAAATTGTTATTATTAATTTGCTAATTAAAATTAAATTCACGTATTCTGTTACTGTCTATGACAATCCTAAAATTATGAAATACATTTTCTTCCATTTTCGACTTGGAATAATTTTATAACAGTAACAATGGGATATACCGTATTACAGGTATGACCGAGGAGTGTAAGAGTCCAGTGATATACGAGTACAATCTTTAATTATTTTAATAACATATCAGATTGATCAATGATTTCAAGTCATTTCTTATAAATGATAGTAGTCACATGTAAATTTATGATACATTATTTATTACATGTAAAACCAATTTAAAATAAAACAAAAAATTAGTTGATTATCAAGAGGTTTGATATAATTTTTACTTAAATAATTATATGTACAACTATATGTACAACTATATTGAAATTAATTTACTATAAACAATTCCATATTTGTTCACATATGTTGAAGTTGAGTGTAACAAACTACAGATTTTTTATGTTGCTTTGAAAACAAACAACTCGTTAGATAGGACATGGTTTACTGTATGTCAAACTTAAGTAATTTGATAAAAATGTACTTCTGTACGATTGCACCATGTTCAATTCTATTCGAATGCACAGAGATACTTCAATTTTTCACTATTTAACTTTATAGATATTTTTTCACACAGGCAGGCCTGTGAAAACTACATGTAACAGATCTGAATTATTTAGTTAAGAAAGAATAGATGTTCATTTTTTTTCTATACAAGTTATATGTATATAACTTTTTATATTCCACTCAGAAGTAATATATTATATTTTATGTATTTTATATTTAACCTTTAGCGACTCTCATAGAAACATAGTCTGCAAGCGGGTTGTTAACATTTTTTTTCAAATAGATACCACGCAATAAAATTATAAAAATAAAGATAATTAAGACATAATGATAAAGAAATTTTGAAAAAACCAAATCTAAATAAATATATAGGAAATTTATTAAGAATACATTATTTTGATCATTTACACTATTTTGAGCATTTTTCAGTGTGCTAATTAATCAACAAAATGTGTTCCTATCAGATACATATGCCGTTATGGACGTTGACTGTTTTTTGTTTTCAGTATTATACAAATATTTGTTTATTGATGTTTTTCGAGTTAATTTAATTTTTTTGGTCTGAAAATATTATTATTATTATTATTGTTATTTATTATTATTATTATTATTATTAATATTATTATTACTATTACTATTTATTCTCTCAGATATTATAGTACTTATTGTGCGGACAATGACCAGCCAGTAATAAATAAAATTGATGCATTTATAAAGCTAAAATGGATTTTTCATTATTGCACGTAAACGACATATGTGTATTGCATTACTAAACAAAATATAGTAAACATGAACAAAAATCAACTTCAGTTTTGATTTTTTTTTTAGATTAAAATTGACGCATGACGTCATGTGTTTAGAGGTCACCAGAGTCAATTTGAACTTTAGAGATGATGTCTATAAGTGGATGGAAGAGTATGTGTATATCCAATAGAGTATTTCAACACACAAACAGATTACACTCTTTGATGGATCATTTTCATGAATATTTCGTAAAGTACAAATGAGCTGTATAATTCATAGCACTATTTCTTATGGGAATGCTCTTTATTGCCCATTAATTCTTTTTAGACGCATTTTTTTTTCAGCACTACTATTTATAGCAGCTGGGTGACACTTGACACTTATAATGGAAATCCTATTAGCATTAATTATAAAAAAAAAGTTATATCTAATTTTTTGATAAAGGAAAGTAAGTTCGTGTAAAAAATTTTACTTATGATTGAATTTGAAAACTTGTAAACACGATACTGGTTACATCGTGTGACAAATAACAATGCGATTGAACAGAGAATATCTCAGTACCTCATTACAGGAGGATGAGTTGTATAGTTGTTTTTGATGAAATACGAATAGAGGAAAGAGATGCATTTTGTGAATTTCCACGATTTTTTTTTGTACTAAACTAGTAATACTTGATTGTGAAAGTTCGAGTGATATGAACGAAATCAAACATTTCGTACATTTTAAGTCGAAATAAAGGTCTATAAACATAAAACTGAACTGAAGAATAATCTTTACCTGTAAAATAAAAGTATATCATTTAAAATAGTCATTATTATTAATAATAATTAAATTAAATAATATTGGTCCTGTCGAAAGTTTTTTCTGCTTTTTGAGTCTACTTTGAACTGTAATATCTCAGTAAATATTTATTCAATTTAATCAAAATAAGCGCCATTTGAAGCGGTGCACTTTTGCCAATGTAGTATAGGTCGATTAATTCTGTCAGTATAAAAACTGGGTGCTGGGATTCGATGAAGTCGATGAAGGCCGTATTTGCTAAGTTCTGATTGACAAAGGTTCTACCGGTGAGGAAGTATCTAAATGCTTGATAAGGTGTTAGTCGGTTGGCGAGAGGGCTGGAGAGTGTGGTCGGTGGGCAGAACTTTGACACTCAATTCTTTTAATTTGCGGACGGTGATTTGTGAGACGGGCAGCAGGATCGGACCTGTTCTGTTGACCTGTGATGGCTGCTGCAATTTTCGGTACATTACATCGATTTCCTAGCAATAGGATTCTTCTGTGATGGTTTAGCCTGGTTGTAGAAAGTTATAGTAAATCACACCAGCCGCTGACCACCTTAGAGTAACCATGATCTTTTTTTGGTGGGGTTTTCCCTTGGGAAGTGCTTGGGTAGCTCATCGGTGTCCAGCCACTGTCCTCAACATTCCCTATTGTCGTAGAGAATCCATTTTTCATCACACGTGACAATCCAATCCAAAAAGAATAAATCTCGAAACGTGACAATTTCTGTCGATTGTTCAAATAGCTCTTTTGTATTTTTCGAGCTTTACTTTGTCAATACGTTTTAAACCATCAAAAACAGCATAGGTTGGGGCTCATCATCAAGGCTAAAATTTACGGAACAAAATTTCACCAACCAACATCGAAGAGTATGTTCATTAACACTATCATTGGGGGCCAGGCTAGCTCAGTGGTTACTTGCTCGCCTCTGATCTGATAGGACCGGGGTTCGATCCTCACCTGGCCCTCGATTTATTCACGCGGGAGGTAAATAAATCTGAGCGCGTCGTCCCTCGGAGAAGGACGTTAAACCGTCAGTCCCGAGCCTGTAGGATGTCAGGTACTCATTAAAGATCCCTACTCTAAATACATTTGAGTTAGGCAAAATTTAGTCCTCCCACTGTAGAATCAATCTTCATTGTGTGGTATTACAAAGGGCCAATGGTCCGCCTACGTGTGTTCCCTTGTGGAACTGCCACTGCAACCTAACCTAACCTAACACTATCATTGCCAAATATCTGGTTAATTTTTGAGCAGTTTCGGCAGCTTATTCCTTCAATTTGAATTCGTAGAGAAAAATTGACCGAAAACCACTTCATGATTTCATATAAAAAATATACAGAAAAGAATAAAAAAAATAAAATAATAAATAAATGAGCAGCATCAATGTATAGAGTACGAAATGCTTCATCAATCAGTATATATCTGTTACAGTAGAATGAATAGTTATTGAGATATGGGGCTACAAAAATACATGAAATTAAAACGGACAGGACTTTTGAAACCACCTAATAGTAATAATAATAATATAATAATTTAATCAATAAGAATTAAAATAGTAAAATCACATAAAAATCATTAAAAGATGTTAATAACTAGTGTTATCAAAATTTTATGTTGTTTTGCCTTAAACCTTAAATTTTTTTATAATATCTGTAATTTACTAACAGTGAAGAAAATAATGATTACAGCAATGAAATTTCCAAAAACTAACAAAAATTGTCTGAAAGAAAAGCACTATTTTTTGAATAAGAGCGGTTGTTAAGTTTAATACAATATATTATGTAATTAATAATGTACTAAGTTCTATTATGAAATACATTTAAAATAAAACTGTTTGACTATAGAAGAAAGAGAAGAGTGCTGCAGTTAAATTTAATGACAGAATAGAGCGATTGTCGCAGATAATAAGTAGATATTTGAAACAAACAGAAAGACTTTTATTGAAGATAATTATAAAAATATATATGTTTCTATTTAGAAATATAACGAACAGCCTTGTGATGATAAAATTATATGATCACAATGTTACCTGGCACCGAAATGCTGAAACTCAGTTGATGGAGGTTTGAGAGGTACTCTGGTATATATTCATAAATTTCAGTACTCAAAGAAAATGTCTGAACATAAAAATTTGATGTGGACTTTTTTCTTATTATGTGGACGATTCAAAATTAACAGATATTACAACCTATGAGATTTATTTTACACTTCTTATATATTTAAATTGTACGTTAAGCAGTTTAAGTTATATGTAAAATGGTTATATGACAAATGGAAAAATCTGGAGTGGCCTACACTCAACTTTACTATAAGTAAACTTAATATCAAACTTCTTGGGTATATAATATATAATGTCTCATTTAAGCATAATATAATCGTCTAAACGGGAGATGTTTATTAGTCTTTCATTCCTGAAGTAGTACAGATAGTGATTGATCCACTTTTTTTGTATGTCACACAATTAACAGTTATACAATCATTAGTATAACTACAGCAGTAATAACATTATAAAAAGTAAATTAAAAATTTGCTTGTACGAAATAATTTCCTACAAGAAAGCATGGCTTTTGCTCCAATAGCCAGGGGATCCCTTACATAATTTATCTGACCTCCTTCTAAATTTAATACTTAAGACAAATTTTCCCATTTAGAAATTAAAAATATTTTCAGTATATTAAAAGCACTACAAATTTTTTGTCTGAAATGTCAAAAATATGTAAGAAAAAATGTCGTTTTAAGATAATTTTTAATTTAAGATGTAGGTTAATTTCATTTATTATTATTAAAAGAATTTTTTTTTAATTCTTAATAATGTTCTACATTTTAAGTCTTTTATCAAATTATTATACTGGAAATTTTATGGCATGCTACAGTTTTTTAAACACTCACTTTTCTTTCCCTTAGTCAAAAATGATAAAAATCCAATTTACTCTGAGCGAATGTTATTTTTTCTCACGTGCTGTACTCTACACTTTGCTGTAAATGTATATTGAGAAAAAATATGTTGGTAAATAGCGACTTTTGTATTCCCAAATCAAGTTCGAAGCCGACTTTTCTGTACAATTTTAAATTTAAAAGCTGGAAGCTTGAAATTTTTAAGTATAATGGTATGAACTATTTGACAAGAATAGTGAAAAAAATAGATATTAGTCGAAAACATAGAAGGTCTCTTACAGGATGAAAAAGTTCATTCCACAAACTTCAGTATTAACCAAGAATAATGTCATTCATAAACATAAAAAAATCAGCATCTGATATTAAACCTTGTAGAATGTTGCAACATGTAGATCGATTAGAACATTTTGTTAGACAAACTCATCATACCATGAAAAGAATCAGAAATTATATGTTTAATATGCTCTATTGTCGTTGAATTTTTACATATAAGAATTATATTCTTTTTATATCACAAATATAATAAGTCGTTAAATCATTTCAAAATTTTCATTATATCTATAAATATTATATTATTTCGGTCAATTCACTCAAAAAAAATCTAAGTCAACGTAAACAATGTAAAAAAATATCAAAAATTCGACAAGTATAGCAGGTGATCCATTAGTCTGAGATAAACAAACAGTTTTTATAGCTTTATTGCACTTTGCCATGATTGAACTTTCATGATTTTTTTTCTTAATTACTAATTTTTTGTTCCCTTTTTGGTAAAATTTTCATGGTTTCTTAAAGAGCCGTTTAACGTTAAAAAAACATTTTCTGAAAACAGAAATCATAAAATTACATTACATTCGCCAAAGGGGCGTTAAAGTACTTTAACGCCCCTTTGGCGAATGTAATTTTAAAAACAAATATCTCATTTCATTCTCCATACAATGATCTATTTTTAGGTATTGTTTGATTTTGATCGGTCATACGGCATGGCTTGTATGGCTCTCTTAAGCTTTGAGATTGAATTGAAGTTCTAATTTTTACATTTTATTGAAAAAAAATATTTGCAGTTTTTTAAATTTTGAATATTTTTCTTTTATTGCATTTGTAACCTCAAAGATAGTGCCAACATTTCAAAACTCTAAAGTTAGGAGTTTAGGAGAAAAAATGTTGTCTATAAACAGGTTTTTGGCAAAAAAAGTGACTTTCCCGTCATGCATAATTCTTCCCAAATAATAGGGATCATCTATACTATGATAGGGTCCATTTTTGTGTAAAATATCAACTTGATCCATCAAAGATTCTGGACCATAGCATGGTAATAAGCAATGCTAACACACTCACCCACCCACCCACACAAAGACATCATCAAAAAACTTCATAAAACAACCTCTGGGACCTCAAAACATGTAATTCTGTCAAAACCTCAAGATCGAATTTTTCATAATCACTATACTTTATTTATAGTAAAGTAAAAATTGATAATAAAACGACATTTAACAGCCTGTATTAGAAAAGAGGAAAACCCTCATGTATTCTTCTACAACAGAAGGTTGTCAACCTCAAATTTCAGTAAGGCAAAATTGAATAGTGAAGTAAAGTCAGGAGCCATATTTAATATTTATTGAAAAATTAAATGCAACTGATATGGAATGTTCATTCTTTTCATATGTAAACAAACTTTAGTTTTGCTTAAACACAACTAAATGTGGTATTTAAACAAAAACACAGATTTGGTATTCATTTCTTATTTAAATAAATAAAGTATGTTTCTCCCCATATCCTTTCAAGTTCCTTTTCAAACTAAACCTTTTTCAAAGCCAACAACAAAAGAACCAAAACGAAAAATGATATTTAATAAAAATTCAACTATTAATATATATATGTAAACTATATTCACAAAAAAGTACACACAAAAATGAAACAGAAACTCACTGCTATATTTTGATGGCTTCGTCATCAGGAAAATAGATGTGAATCTCTCTGAAGACTGGTAACAACTCAGTGATCTATAAATATATCACAAACATGAATATCCTAAAACAAAAATCACAACCATATATCTTAATCTATTCATTGTGATATATATTTCTTTGATATAAAATATATATCACAAACAAATATACTGAAGTAAGTTAGGAAAAATGTTTTAAACATCTTGAAGTTTATTCGGTAATTACTAAAATAAAACAAATCCAATTTTAATAATTTTAAAAGGAAATTATTACCATAAATAAAGTTTCTTTTTGCTGAATTACCTTTAAAAAATTCATTATTTTCATTAAAACAAATGCTCAAATAATCAAAATAAAGTGTTAAAAAGTCTAGAAATTAGAGAAATTTGGCAAATTACTTCTTTAATAAACATGATATAGGATTAAATTTAGTTTAAACACATTTAAAAACTAATTTCATAGATACTTAAATAGTTTTTATATAATTGTGTTGATATAATTTTTAATAATAAACATTTCATAATATCAAAATTATTAATATGATTGATCATATATAGAAACTACAGTTTCAAAGCATGAAAGAAAAATATGTGATAATGCAGAATGAACCAAAAGTAAGTTTACAATTGCCCAAATCCTTTCTTTGCTACATAAAGATTTCAATTGGTGAACAATATAATACAAGTATTAAATTAATACTAAATTCAAATGAATATTAAATTTATATTAGAAGTTAGAAAAGAACAGAGTAAATTAGTTGAAATTAAATACAATATATGAATGTTGAATTGAACTATTGAGGTTTCTAGCAAGAGGAATTAGTATGAAATTAGTAAATAACTTAATTAATCTACCAATAGGAAGAAATATGACATTATAACAGATTGAAAAAGTAATGAACATTTAAAGTGCTCAACTTATCATTTAGTGTTGATATAATTTTTAATAATAAACAATTCATAATGTCAAAATTATAAATATGACTATATATAGAAACTACAGTTTCAAAATTTAAAAATTTTCAATGAATTTAACAACTATATGATAACAAAGAATGAACCAAAAGTAAGTTTACAGTTACCCAACTCTTCTCATTGCTTCATAATGATTTCAATTGGTAAACAATTATAATACAGGTAAAAGAAATGGATGTTAAATTAATATTGGAAGTTGTAAAATGCTGAGCTTGTTTTATGGACAAGGTTATTGTAGCCATGGTTTTAGTCCTGTATTATGTTCTCATATTTTTTCTAAATCAGTTTTAGTTAACGTAATTTTCCATTATATGATTATAAAGAATGATTTTTATTTATTAATTAAAAGGATATGCCAGTAATTAGTAAAATGAACGTGAAATGATACATCATTACATTGTATAACAAAATTAATACTAATAACTGAATTGAAAAATTAATTGTATTAAACATGAAACAACTATAATCATAAAAACAATGATAACTATTATTGAATTCAAACTGTAAGAGTTACACATAATATTAGAAAGTAATATATTCCATTAAACTTTAATAATTTAAAATGAAATTCTAGTTATTTCAATAATTTATTTCTGGTAGGATATTTGTTTGACATTTTGATAAATAACGAACACATTATTCTGTATTTTTAATTAATTAGTCACATTGTGTATAAATATAGGTATGTATTATTGATTTTAGTATAATTTTTTTTAAAGAAAGGACGCTAACCTATAACTGAAGTAGCCATTTGGTTAAACATAATCACTAAGAAATTGTCATCTAATTAGTTATTTATTATTGAACTAATTTATTGTTAAAAATATACTTACAAATAGTTGCAGAATAGGTCGTACTTACGATTTGTTTAAATATTCAGGAATATTGTTCTTTTCAGAGAATAATATTTCATTATGGCAGATGTATTAGAACACTACAGAGTCGTATTCTGAACTGACCAATCACAGTGCATGATGTGCATGACTTGTACATGACGTCGCTCAAACAACATCATTTCAATTACGTCTTTTATTGGTTCACTTAATCTCTTTAAATAAAACACTATTTTACTTGTTTTCTTTAAGGAAATATATCGAATGACTATATTACTATATATATATTATATATTACCATATTATATACTATACTATTTATACTATATTATATATACTATTTGATAAATAACGAGCACATTATTCTGTATTTTAAATTAATTTGTCATATTGTGTGTAAATATAGGTATATGTAATTGTTTTAATACACAAATCAATATAGTTCTATAGTACTATAGTATATAATACTATAGTACTATAATATACTATACTATATTACTATATATATGGATATTCATGATTTGTATTCTTGACCCAATATTTATAAGATATAATTTTTTTTTGAGGGTTGAGGTCTAATGATTTTAAACTAGTCCTTTTGCCGACGCTTCAACATATATTTATGTCATCTTCAGAGCTACAACATGATTGTTTTACAATTACCACTACTATTACTACTATTTTGGTTATTTATTACATTTTACATGTACAGGAACAGAAAGGAATTGATACATATATCAGTTATTTCGACTATGGATTTTTTTTCACATTGAAATAAGGATATTGATATAAGGATATGATTATTAGTCTTCCATTCCTGAGGTAGTACAGATAGTGATTGAAAGACATATCAATATATAAGCTTAATTTTGTACATCACACAGCTGATGCAAATAATTTCATTAGTATAACTACAGCAGTAATAAAAATTTTGAAAAACCAAAGTGAACATTTCTTGATACGAAATATTCTCCTACAAGAGAACATGGCTTTTGTTCAAATAGCCAGTGGATTTCTTACATCGTTTACTTGACATCCATCTACATTGAATATTAAAGTAAAATTTTCAAATTTAAAACAGGAAAATACCCTTTTTTTCTCTGAAAAACATCATAAACAGCGAAGATAATGTTGTTTTAAGGTGATTTATAATTAAAGATGTACGATAATTACATTTTTTAATCTCTAAACGAAAGATTTTAATTTTGAATTATCTTTTACATTTTTGGTTTTTTTACAGAATTATTATACTGAGAATTTTATGGCTTCTTAGTATTGAATAAGATTATTTTCCTTCCCCTTTGTCAAATAACATATATACGATTTTTTTCTGAGTGAGTGTTATCATTTTCCTGCACAATATTATTCCTCTTACATCTCATATAAGTCAATACACTATTCAAATTGTTCCTTTACAAATATCAATTTTATCTCAGTGGATTCGCTCAAAAAATTTCGAAGTCAATGTAAACAATGTAAAAAATCTGGAGTGGCCTACACTCTACTTTACTATAAGTAACTTAATGTCAAATTTCTTGAGTATATAAAACATAACGTCTCATTTAAGCATAACATAAATATCTAAATGGGATATAATTATTAGCATTTCTTTCGTGAGGTAGTACAGATAGTGATTGAAGGACATATCAGTTTATAAGCTTATTTTTGTACATCACAAATAATTTATTATTTGCAAATAATTTCATTAGTATAACAACAGCAGTAATAACATTTTTGAAAAACCAAAGTGAACATTTCTTGAAACGAAATATTATCCTACAAGTGAACATGGCTATTGTTCAAATAGTTAGTAGATTTCTTACATCGTTTACTTGACATCCTTCTACATTGAATATTAAAGTAAAATTTTAAAATTTAAAACAGGAAAATACTCTTTTTTTCTCTGAAAAACATCTTAAACAGCGAAGAAAATGTTGTTTTAAGGTGATTTGTTAATTAAAGATGTACGATAATTACATTCATTAATCTCTAAACGAAAATTTCAATTTTGAATTATCCTTTACATTTTTGGTCTTTTATAGAATTATTATACTGAGAATTTTAATCTTTAAAATAATAATAATAATAAGCTTTTTAGTATTTAATAAGATCATTTTCCTTCCCCTTTGTCAAATAACATATATACGATTTTTTTCTGAGTGAGTGTTATTATTTTCCTGCACAATATTATTCCTCTTACATCTCATATAAGTCAATAAACAATTTAAATTAGTCCTTTATAAATATCAATTTTATCTCAGTGGATTTGCTCAAAAAATTTCTAAGTCAATGTAAACAATGTAAAAAAATATAAAAAATTTGACAAGTATAGCAGGTGATCTCTTAGTCTAGGATAAACAAACAGTTTTTATAGCTTTATTGCTCTTTTCCGTAACTGAAACTTCATGAATTTTTTTTTATGAACTGCTAATTTTTTGTTCCATTTTTGGTCAAATTTTCGTTATTTTTTAATGAGCCGTTTCGCGTCAAAAAATCATTTTCTGAAAACAGAAATCGTACTGTAATGCCCCTTTAGCGAATGTAATTTTGAAAAAAAATATCTCAACTCATTCTCCACATAATGTTCTATTTTTAGGCATAGTTTCATAGTGATCCGTCTAACAGTATGGTTTGTATCGCTCTCACAAGGTTAGACATTGAATTAAAAGTCAAAATTTTTACATTTTAGTGAAAAAAAAATAATTCCCGTTGTTTTAAAATTCTGAATATATTTTTCGTTTGTTGCGTTTGTAACCTCAAAGATAATGTCAAAATTTCAAAACTATAGCATTACCAGTTTAGGAGAAATAAATGTTTTAAAAAAAACAGTTTTTGGCAAAAAAAGTGACTTTCCCATCATGCATAATTCTTCCCAAACAATAGGGATCTTCGTCTTTGTGGGGTCTTATGGGGCCCATTTTTGTGTAAAATATCAACTTGATCCATCAAAGATTCTGGACCGTAGCGTGGTAACAAGCAATGCTAACACACTCACCCACCCACCCACCCACCCGCCCACCCACACACACACAGACATCATCGTAAAAACGTCATAAAACGTTTTCTGGGACCTCAAAACATGTAATTCCGTCAAAATCTCGAGATCGAATTTTTTCACGATCACTATACTTTACTTATAGTAAAGTAAAAATGTAAAAAATTCGACAAGTTTAGCAGGTGATCTCTCAGTCTAGGATAAACAAACAGTTTTTATAGTGTTGATATAATTTTTAATAATAAACATTTCATAATATCAAAATTATTAATATGATTGATCATATATAGAAACTACAGTTTCAAAGCATGAAAGAAAAATATGTGATAATGCAGAATGAACCAAAAGTAAGTTTACAATTGCCCAAATCCTTTCTTTGCTACATAAAGATTTCAATTGGTGAACAATATAATACAAGTATTAAATTAATACTAAATTCAAATGAATATTAAATTTATATTAGAAGTTAGAAAAGAACAGAGTAAATTAGTTGAAATTAAATACAATATATGAATGTTGAATTGAACTATTGAGGTTTTTAGCAAGAGGAATTAGTATGAAATTAGTAAATAACTTAATTAATCTACCAATAGGAAGAAATATGACATTATAACAGATTGAAAAAGTAATGAACATTTAAAGTGCTCAACTTATCATTTAGTGTTGATATAATTTTTAATAATAAACAATTCATAATGTCAAAATTATAAATATGACTATATATAGAAACTACAGTTTCAAAATTTAAAAATTTTCAATGAATTTAACAACTATATGATAACAAAGAATGAACAAAAAGTAAGTTTACAGTTACCCAACTCTTTTCATTGCTTCATAATGATTTCAATTGGTAAACAATTATAATACAGGTAAAAGAAATGGATGTTAAATTAATATTGGAAGTTGTAAAATGCTGAGCTTGTTTTATGGACAAGGTTATTGTAGCCATGGTTTTAGTCCTGTATTATGTTCTCATATTTTTTCTAAATCAGTTTTAGTTAACGTAATTTTCCATTATATGATTATAAAGAATGATTTTTATTTATTAATTAAAAGGATATGCCAGTAATTAGTAAAATGAACGTGAAATGATACATCATTACATTGTATAACAAAATTAATACTAATAACTGAATTGAAATAGTTAATTGTATTAAACATGAAACAACTATAATCATAAAAACAATGATAACTATTATTGAATTCAAACTGTAAGAGTTACACATAATATTAGAAAGTAATATATTCCATTAAACTTTAATAATTTAAAATGAAATTCTAGTTATTTCAATAATTTATTTCTGGTAGGATATTTGTTTGACATTTTGATAAATAACGAACACATTATTCTGTATTTTTAATTAATTAGTCACATTGTGTATAAATATAGGTATGTATTATTGATTTTAGTATAATTTTTTTTAAAGAAAGGACGCTAACCTATAACTGAAGTAGCCATTTGGTTAAACATAATCACTAAGAAATTGTCATCTAATTAGTTATTTATTATTGAACTAATTTATTGTTAAAAATATACTTACAAATAGTTGCAGAATAGGTCGTACTTACGATTTGTTTAAATATTCAGGAATATTGTTCTTTTCAGAGAATAATATTTCATTATGGCAGATGTATTAGAACACTACAGAGTCGTATTCTGAACTGACCAATCACAGTGCATGATGTGCATGACTTGTACATGACGTCGCTCAAACAACATCATTTCAATTACGTCATTTATTGGTTCACTTAATCTCTTTAAATAAAACACTATTTTACTTGTTTTCTTTAAGGAAATATATCGAATGACTATATTACTATATATATATTATATATTACCATATTATATACTATACTATTTATACTATATAATATATACTATTTGATAAATAACGAGCACATTATTCTGTATTTTAAATTAATTTGTCATATTGTGTGTAAATATAGGTATGTGTAATTGTTTTAATACACAAATCAATATAGTTCTATAGTACTATAGTATATAATACTATAGTACTATAATATACTATACTATATTACTATATATATGGATATTCATGATTTGTATTCTTGACCCAATATTTATAAGATATAATTTTTTTTGAGGGTTGAGGTCTAATGATTTTAAACTAGTCCTTTTGCCGACGCTTCAACATATATTTATGTCATCTTCAGAGCTACAACATGATTGTTTTACAATTACCACTACTATTACTACTATTTTGGTTATTTATTACATTTTACATGTACAGGAACAGAAAGGAATTGATACATAAATCAGTTATTTCGACTATGGATTTTTTTTCACATTGAAATAAGGATATTGATATAAGGATATGATTATTAGTCTTCCATTCCTGAGGTAGTACAGATAGTGATTGAAAGACATATCAATATATAAGCTTAATTTTGTACATCACACAGCTGATGCAAATAATTTCATTAGTATAACTACAGCAGTAATAAAAATTTTGAAAAACCAAAGTGAACATTTCTTGATACGAAATATTCTCCTACAAGAGAACATGGCTTTTGTTCAAATAGCCAGTGGATTTTTTACATCGTTTACTTGACATCCATCTACATTGAATATTAAAGTAAAATTTTCAAATTTAAAACAGGAAAATACCCTTTTTTTCTCTGAAAAACATCATAAACAGCGAAGATAATGTTGTTTTAAGGTGATTTATAATTAAAGATGTACGATAATTACATTTTTTAATCTCTAAACGAAAGATTTCAATTTTGAATTATCTTTTACATTTTTGGTTTTTTTACAGACTTATCATACTGGGAATTTTATGGCTTCTTAGTATTTAATAAGATTATTTTCCTTCCCCTTTGTCAAATAACATATATACGATTTTTTTCTGAGTGAGTGTTATCATTTTCCTGCACAATATTATTCCTCTTACATCTCATATAAGTCAATACACTATTCAAATTGTTCCTTTACAAATATCAATTTTATCTCAGTGGATTCGCTCAAAAAATTTCGAAGTCAATGTAAACAATGTAAAAAAATGTAAAAAATTCGACAAGTTTAGCAGGTGATCTCTCAGTCTAGGATAAACAAACAGTTTTTATAGCGTTATTGCTCTTTTCCGTAATTGAAACTTCATGATTTTTTTTATGAATTGCTAAATTTTTGTTCCATTTTTGGTCAAATTTTCATTATTTTTTAATGAGCCGTTTAGCGTCAAAAAAACAATTTCTGAAAACAGAAATTCGTACTGTAACGCCCCATTAGCGAATGTAATTTTAAAAAAAAATATCTCAACTCATTCTCCACATAATGATCTATTTATAGGCATAGTTTCATTTTGATCCGTCAAACAGTATGACTTGTATTTCTCTCACAAGGTTTGAAATTGAATTGTAAATCAAAATTTTTACATTTTATTGAAAAAAAAATATTTCCTGTTGTTTTAAAATTCTGAATATATTTTTTGTTTGTTTCATTTGTAACTTCAAAGATAATGTCAAACTTTCAAAACTCTAGGGTTATCAGTTTAGGAGAAATAAATGTTTTCTAAAAAACGGTTTTTGGCAAAAAAAGTTACTTTCCCATCATGCATAATTCTTCCCAAACAATAGGGATCTTCGTCTTTGTGGGGTCCATTTTTGTGTAAAATATCAACTTGATCCATCAAAGATTCTGGACCGTAGCGTGGTAACAAGCAATGCTATAACACACTCACCCACCCACCCACGCACCCACCCACCCACGCACCCACCCAACCACCCACACACACACAGACATCATCGAAAAAACTTCATAAAACGACTTCTAGGACCTCAAAACATGTAATTCCGTCAAAATCTCGAGATCGAATTTTTTCACGATCAGTATACTTCACTTATAGTAAAGTAAAAATAGTGTATGGAAAACATCAATAAAATAATGTAGGTGACACCTCCTTTATAAGCGCAGTATTTCTGCCTGATAGTCTGAAACAGTAGTTCTTGTCACCACTACAAACTCATTATCTCTCCCAAACAATAACAATTTGCTTAATAATAAAATAAAATTCATTACTATAAATTTGTTAGAACTGCAATTTTTGGTTTGAAACGAATATTTTTGTGTTTACACTTCTCAGAAATTTTTCTTACAGCAACGATTGATGATTAGAGAAGCTATTAGGATTGAATCCTCTTCTGTTTTCTATTTATAATTCATTTCTGAGCTTTACTTTTGGTATGCCATTATAACTCTCAAGACAGTTGAAGACTTCTTTAGGTGTTCAACACACTGTAATCAATCTCCTAACGACAGCAGATACATGACAAGAACGCAAAATCAGATAATAGAAGTATATTTTGGTACATATATATATATATAGAGTAAACAGGAAAGCGATCCAAAAGAACAACAAAAATTTTACGATGAATCACAAGCACAGAAGTAAGAAACAAACACGCTTACTGTCTCTAATTTTCGGTTGAACCGTCATCAGTAGAGTTGAGATAGGGACACCAAGCGCACTTGTGAAGTAATGGTTGGAGACCAACCGTCACACACACAAGCTTCACAAGTGTGCTTGTGAATCCCTATCTCAACTCTCCTGATGACGGTTGAACCGAAAATGAGAGACAGTAAGTGTGTTTGTTCCTTAGTTCTGTGTTTGTGATTCATCGTGAAATGTATATATATTCTTATTTTTACAAAAAAGTGATCATAACTTAAGATGAGCTTAATTTTGTGATTGCGAATTATTTTTGTACTCTTATTTATATTTTTGTAATAAAAAGAATTTTTATTTACTTACTATATTATAATATAAAAAAGTGTGTTTCATTTAGTTTAATACTGCAACAAGGCTGTTGGACAAACAAATATAAATTTTAGGCAGAAAACTGGCTTGGTTTATTTGGTATATACGGTTTTATGGAATCCGCTTACAATGGCTTGTCCCTGAGATTAACCGACTGGTCATTGTCTCAAGTCAATCACCCTGCAAGGAGACTGCTAATCTTCTTAAGTCAGGATTAAATGCTGCCGTCCACACCACTTTCAATAGAAGACCATTTTCCACCATAAAGTTGTTTTCTGTTTCTTGTTTGTTGTGTATATTACTTGAAAGCTTCTCTTCTGATATAATTGGAACTATTTTTCTGGTTTTAGAATTTTGTAAACTAGAATTGGTAAAATAGATTTCTGTTCTCTGCCTCCTAATTTTAAGACTTCTGTATATTTAGTAATATTTAATGTAAATTATGTTTATAACATTTAATTAAAGGTTTATAATTCATAGCTGGCAATTCTCATTAGTACACCAATGAACAGGAGATCAGTATCTACCCAATCCTTGGATCCATAAGTATGCGGTCATCCTCCTGAAAGGAAGTGCCTGTTAAGCCGGGACCAGGCTTCACCTCAGTGGGTACTAGTTTTGCAAGTCTGCCTGCCAAGCGATGGACCGTACTCAGAAGTAAAGGTCGAGCGCTATGAAGAAGAAAATTTCATATTGTTATACAATCTATCATACCAATAGAACTGTTGTCGTAATCAGTCACCCGACCGGTTTCGCATATAGCACAAAAGGATATATTATTTCAGTCAATTATAACAATGGAAAGACGTCTAAATAAACCTGACAATGACAATTTAAATTTTAAGGAAATATAATGACATAATAAGCAATAAAACTGATATTAATAATAATAAATTTTTGTATATGCATATGAGCATATGCAGCGCACTACTTGTTTGATAGGTATTTATAACCAAGAATTTTCGAATGTAATAACTTCTACTTGAAAATACACTGCGTGGCAACCCGGTCAAAGATCTACAACAGTGATTCACTAGGCATTACGAATTTATGTAATTAAATGAGTTTACTAACATCTGTGAAACTAACAATATGCAAGAAAAAAAATGTTGAATTTGGAATCATTATTTAAAAGAAAAGGTGATAGCCAAAATATAACTCAATTCAAACTTTATTCTTTTATTTTGTAATAAATATTTTTCTTCCATCTCAGTATCTATGTGAATTTATTTAATCACATTTAGTTATTGTCTGATAGTGCATATTTATAAAAATAATTGTGCTTAAAGTTTTAAATTAAAATTTGTTTTGCAAGCTTAAGAAGTCTAGAACTGCTTTACTTGGATTATAAAACAAAAGAGGAAATTATAATGTTTATCTTGAAAATGAAAAACAAGTCGAGTCAATGATGGACAACACTACGTATCTCCTAGTAGATTTGATAACCCGGACAGCTGATAGACAGTGGAATCTTTTCTTACCAGTGCTTCGATCATAACACTTGTCCAATGTCATATATATTGTTCACTTTACTTTGTAAGTACCTTTTCTTTATTTTTTTAGCTCAATTTACAAACATGTTTCATGATTTAATGTAAATCTGAATCGTTCAATTATGATATAATAAACATATTAGAACACGACCCTATCTCAACATTTATCTATTAAACATCATCTGTCATATCAAATTTGAAAGTGTGAATAAAACATTTTTAACAAAATATATCACGTGCATTATAGATACATCTACTGAATGGTAAAACTAGTGCAGTTTCTTCATTTATGAATATAATATCGATGCAGAAATGCAAAGACCTGTTTTATGTATTTAAAATATGAATCACTCTGAAAAAAGGTGAGTCGTCTACCAAAATGTGGTATCAAAAAACATGTTGCACCTTTAAACAAGACTTAATTCAGATACCAGTATATACCTTTCAGCATATTTAAGTAATATGCATTGCCTTTGAGTAACATTGAAATTAGAAAAAGGTACTTTTCAGTTTTTCGTTTAAAAAAAGATACCATTTTAAGCTACTTCTTTGATGATTCAATAAACCTAATATTTCTTATCAGGTATTATTCTTATAGTCACGAATATTCATGAGTTTAAATATTGGAAGAGTGATATTAAACAAGAAATGAAAACTCATACTTAGGTGAATGATTAATACAAAGTCTTAGCACAAAAGAAGTTTTTTAATAGAAACTAAGCATTTCAAATGAACTCTTCGTGTTCATCGTCAGATAAACATCTACAATATAAAATACTGTTAAAAGTTACAAAAACAAACCAGAAATATATACAATATAATTGGGTATGAATAACGTACCCAGTAGAAGGAGTGAAGGACCAACCAGAGTCGAACTGGTTCTCTGAAATGTCGAAATGTCTCTGAGACATTTAGGTCATGTGAAATAAAGTGGGGAGGGGTAGTTAAAAAATAAAGGGACAAAGGAGCTGTGTATGCTTACTACCAGTGAAGAGCAATAAAGCAAGCTAGAAAACTATTGTAGAAGAAATAGTCCTTTCTTTTGTGTAGTATTGATTACATATTATTATAGAAACAATTTGGGAATATTTGGACAGCACGAGATTTATTCACTGAGACTCAACGATGACGAATTTTGATTTACCGCTTTATTTACATCAAAAGCTTCTAATTTTGAAATTTCGTTGAACTTGCTGTGAAAATTTAATATGGCGAGGATCTTGTTATCGTAAAAGGTATCGTAAACAATCGATGTATCATCGAAGGGAAAGCACTTAATTTGTATGGCATGGCATTCGTCAATTATTTAAGTAATCATTAAAATGACAGTATATATATTGAAGGAGCTTTTGAATTGAATTCATAAAATGTGATATACAGATATAGCACTGATATATAGATATATTAATCCAACATCTATGGAATAGATTACAACAATCGAATGAAAAAATAATGACACCACTACTGTGGGAACCAATTGTGGATGATTTACTAGATATTCTATATAATCTAATTTACTATACAGAAGTAGCGATAGATATGATTGTTATCATTAAAAGGCCGTGCTGGATGATACTTTTGTATTCATGTCTTTTGCTCATGGAAGAAGATTTGGATATAAATCCTCCTAAATTGTTTCTTATACCTTTCGCAAAGAGAAAGAAGACCAATGTCAAAAAAAAAAAATCATTGAAAATATTGTAGAAATATCGAAGATATGAAAATCGCTTTGGAGTTTTTTTTTTTTTAAGTTGAAAGGTTGAACTAGAATTGCTTGTAACTGTTACATTGTGAAACGCCACAAACGGAATGTTTTGCTGCAAGGAAATCTTTAGTAGAACCTGGGGATTTAAAGACAGATGTACAATTTGTTTCTAAAAAGTTGCTATTTGCTATTATTACATAAAACTGTTATGATATTCATCGGTTGTGTACAATCTTAAGTGATTGAAAAAGGTATCCGCCTAATTAATCTATACTAAAAACAAGACTGTTTTAAAAGACAAGCGTGCCAAAGGTATCCGCCTAATTAATCTATACTAAAAACAAGACTGTTTTAAAAGACAAGCGTGCCAAATGATCACCAGCACTACCTTCAGCATGGAAAAAATATTAAATACCTTTCTTTTAAACATTTCTTATTAAAAAGAGAGACATTGAAGTTGGTACGAAATGGAAATTTCTCATTGAGAGATAAAACTTACAAAATTTAATTGATCGGACTTATATGATGACTTATATATATATTTATAATATTTTAATAATTATTTTATTTTTATTTTTATTTTTTTTATTTTTATTTTTTATTTTTATTTTATTATTTTTTATTTTATTTTTTATTTTTATTATTTTTATTTTTTTATTTTATTAATTATTTTTATAATATTTATAATATAATTATATATTGACTTATATGATGACAGGTACATTGCATCTCATAGAATATTCTACACGAAACATTTATCTGGATACAATGTAATCAGGCAGTGAAGAAGGTTTCTGGAACCTGGAGCATTTTGACACCAAATACCTGATCTGTCATAAGGACTTAGTTGAGGAAGGGACAAAAGGAAAGCAGATAAAAACATTTTAGTTCGATTTTAGTCTGAAAAACTCTTTCCACTGAACACAAATGTAATGAGAATTATTAAATCTTCGTTTTAAGCAAGTGTATAATATGGCATTGTCAAATAAAGAGCCCTGCATTGTTCTTGTATTTAAAACTTATGCAAACTGAAACCAATGATGACCAAATAATAAAGACTCTGTATTATAGTGGCATTGGAACGTTTGATCACATACTATGTGAATTCAATGTTCCATTTAAGAGATTAAAGATTTTATAAAACCAATAAAACTAAGAGATGTTTCTCTGAAAATAATTATAAATTTCATTAAACTACTTAAAATTCATGTTTAATTTAGAAAAAAGACATTGAAACACAGAGTGAAAAATATAACGCGGTTTTTAGGAGTCAAATGCGATTCAGACTCTTAGCATAATAATTATAATAAAATGTCAGATCCTTCTAAATCAGTGACTTCAAGTTTGTTATTACTATTCTAACAGATTTAACCACATTAAAAGTCAGAATTTTTAAACTGAGCAATTATGATTTGATAATATTCACCATAGTGTTTGATTTTACGTCTACTCGATAGCCAAATTTAAAAAATACACTCAATTGGTTTCCAAGCAGTTCATTATATTTACTTGGAGTAGTGTCGGGTGTACGCTGCTCCATAATTTGTATTATTATTCATATAATTAAAGATGTTATTAATGAGCAGTTCATTATTTTAGTCCAGCTAATTTAAAAATGAAATGAAATTATATATATATTTCCTATGAAATAATTTTGGAGAATATGCTTTAGATTTATTTAGTGGTGTTTTTACAAAAACTACCGAACTTAATAATTTTAGATAGAATTAAATAATGTAATTGAAGTTTGTATTTATCCTATAAAAAATAGAAATGACTATTGAGTAAAAGAGAGTTTAGAAGCTGATGCGTTGTTTGAGTGCGCTAATTATGACTAGACGTAGAGTTTGCATTTCAACGCCCACTGATAGGACAAACATGTCGCTAGGAAGGGCCTCGCACAGGGCTTGATGACTGGTCCCATGTGATTGTTTGCTCTCGTCTGTTATCCAACAACATCGAGCATCAACACCCTTTCCCAATAACTCATTGATGAGCGTTTATTAATTGTTTAAACCTTTCTTTTGGTCAATCTAAAATTTTACCATTCTCTCTTCTACTATGTAATTAATTTAATATTATACTTATTTAAATATCTTCTCCACCTTACATAGGAAATGCATATTCCTAGTTTCTTCAAATAACATATTCATTATGTTTTCAATAAACAACACAAATTAACAAATTTTTTTTAATTTCTTTTTTTATTAAAATCATTGATGAATTACTCAATGTCAATAGTAATCATGAATTTCTCACTTTAAATGAAAGTTGCCAGATTATTTTTGTTTTTTTTTTCCTTTTTAAATAGTCATCTAACTATTGTTATTCAATAACTGACGTTAATAATGTCACTCAATAAATATTCTATAAATAAGTAATAGCCAAGTTAAAGGTCTCAACGCGCAACAAAGATGGCTGAAAAGCCCACTTTTCGTTAGAAGATAAAGCAGTATTGAGGAAGACTAATAATGCCTTGCCTGTCGTATTCAAAAAGATAACGGTATTACAACGAATACTGTGCATTTGCACGTACTGTTAAGAACTGTCGCACTTAAAAATGGTTGGACGAAGTATCTCAAGCATGTGTGTTTCCACAAACTTATATCTTACTAAAACCGTTATAATTATCATTTGAGAGTGAAATATATAATTAATCATAACACATACCATGCAGTAATAATTTTTAATATAGTATTGTTTTAATTTCAGTATATGTACTTCTGAATTAGAGAACTTAGAAAAAACATATTGCTACATACTTCACTGGCCGTTTATTAACAATAAAAATAGATGCGTATAATAAAATAACAGAAGTGAAAATAACGCATTCATAAATTACAATAAAAATACATACTTTAATTATACAATTTTTTAACATATTTTTAAAATAAAAAAAGGCTTTATTTTTTGCTTTTAAAGTACGACTGTAATGAAAGAAATAAGTAAAACATTTCTGTCATAAATTCTAGAAAATAAATAAAAATAATAAAGAATATATATCCCATTATCAATAATCATTAATAATAATGGAGAAGCATTTAAAATATATAATTTAAAAAGGAATTATAGAAAAAAAAAATTATACTTAAGTTTTTTGGTTCTAAATAAATATGTTTGAACTAGCAATTTGTATTAACTCGATTAAAACAATTTTCAAAGTTACTTGCTTAAAAGCATATCTAAAAGAATATTTCCAGATTTCTATGTTGAATTAAAAGTAATCAAACAACTTCCACAATGATTTCGAATTATTTTCAATTTGTTTACTAACTTCGTTGATGTATGATTAAATAGAGCATACATTCTTTGTTTCTATTTTTATGTTGATTTTATCGCTTTAAATTAATACAAAGATGCAATATTAACTCCATAGTAAAATTAAGAGTTTAAATTTTCTAAAGCAGTGTTGTGATTTGAAACGATGGCTCAGGAAAACGACCTCTCAAAAGGGTTACTTTAAAATTTCATATTGCTGTAATTATCATTTCCGTAAAATTTCAATCATAAGTATTAGTTTATTTGATTGACAACAATCATCTGAATTTTCAAAATTCAAATTTCAAAAATGAAAATGTTTTGTAGTTTTCTAAGAAATACTATTTATAATCTTAACTCGTAATTCTAGAAATAAAGTAAAAATCTATTTATTTATTTTACATTAGACAAGATGAAATTTCAACGAAAAAACTAGGTATTCAACAACTTTTACTTATATTGCATTAAAAATTGTTTATGAGTTTACACGAGTGGTTGTTGAATATCCAACCAGCCAGCATGGATATCAAATATGTGTGTTTGATAGATCGAATCATGTTATACCTGAACGAGTTTAATTATATTATAGAGATAAAATATCTATAGCTCTAACGTTCCCTATAAACACTATGCATCAATCAGCTGAATCTACGTAAAATCGGAAGGAAGAATAACTTGTTCAGGCAGATTCTAACATTTTTCACCAACCCTACCAAGGCACATTCCTTAGTAACTTACCGTTGCTGGATGGACCAGATGGAAGTTTCTGAAATTTTCTACAGTCTAGATCAAAGAGCTAAAAGAATTTTCTTGACCTCTCTACTATATCTGGTAATTTAAAATGCAAATTAAAATTAGAATTGAAGTTTTGTCATTGCAAAAAGACAGGAAACCTGTTCATAGTCTAATCTGTTCAATCTAAATTCAACCACCACTGTATGTCACAAGGAAGATGAAAAAATGATTTTGCAGAGACTCAAAAAAAAATTCTAAAGTTTAATATAACTTTAAGAGCAAACATTCTAAGCTATACCAAAAACTTTTTGATATAACAGCTTTTCCGATGCAAGTTTCAGAAATTCCGTTCTTACAAACAGCCAAGGCAGGGGTTAGTACAATGACCAGTTCTCAACTGCTTACTTTTTCACTTATGATGGATAACTTAAAATTGGCTATTTTAAATACTGCAGAACAATCAATCCAAGTGTTGGATCATGATGATGTCATATAGATCAACAGTATTAGTATCAAAACCCTGAAAAATGTTTAAATATAACATTGTCTATCTCGAAAAATGACCAAATTACTTATTGAAATGGCAATAAGTACTGAAAAGCGAGTTTCTCAATTAATTATGTTGAAAAAAAATGTGAATTATTTTTATACAACTAGATTTGTCAATGAATTCAAATTATTAAACTGAAGTTGCCAAACAAAAAATGTATATGTTTACCGAAATGTAGTGTGGACTGATGACGCGAAATTTATAATTATGTCTTCATGCAAAATTTATGTTCCACACCTAACGTACACACGTAACCGTGAAGTGTCATTTGACTTTAAAGACACACACAACATATCATTGGCAGCAATCTCACATCATAACAGGATAATTTAACACAGCTACAGCAAACTAGGGAAGCATCTCAAATTGGACGAATAGATAACAATGGAACTGAGTTCTATGATAGTCTGACTCTGATAAAGGGAATACAATATACAATGTAGCAGAACATTACAATAATTTTTGAAATGTTCTTGAAAAAATTAAGTTGAGAGTTAAGATATATATATATTACTTGAACTGGGTGATGATGTTCATACACAATCAGAGCCAGAAAAATGAAACAAATTACTATGAGGCCAACATTGTCAATATTTATTTTTTTGCATTTACCAACTGATTATAAAGAGGGCTGAGAACTTTCCACAGAATCTAAGATCTCAGAAAATGATAATGAGTTGGATCAGAAAGACCTGCCAAAGTTAAAGGAGTCACCGACCGTACGACTCACTCAGTTAAACCCCAATAACTCAGCACTGGGTAGAGCCAATCTACCAAGTAACAGTCAAGCTATAGCAACACACATATAGGACACGGAAAGATATTTCAAACGACCTAAAGTGGAAGCCTGCAAAATAAAACAGAATTAGAATGTCTGGTGAAAACATAGAAACATAAAATAAATAAAAACATATATCAGGTGGTTTAGATCCCTATGACCTACATTATTCGGAATATAAACTAAAACATAACATCCCTCCTTTAAACGATTTCCTTACTTACACGTAACAGACTCAAGGCCTGATTGATTACTTCATTCATGATAAACCTATATTCAAATGATCCAACACCATTAAAGAGAGCCCAAAATCTAATTACACTTAGATGTGTAATTAGAAATTCAAAAAAGAAAAGAAAATTAGAAAAGAAATTCTGAAAAGACTTCAATAAGAATGCTAGATACACTAGGAAAAAGTGACACACCCAGATATAGCTGTGAATTTGACCTTCTTATTATTGTACTGGTTACAAGTGATCTGAAGACTAATAAAACTTTGGAGAGCTCACAAACTAGAAAAAATACGGTGAGAAAACCAATGTTGAGTGATGTAAAAGATATCTAAGTCACATCTTGCCTCAGAGAAGAAAACACAAAGCCCGCACGAAGGGACGTCAACTGGGCTCAAAACTAAGTAGAGGCCAACAACCAGCGGAACACATCTCTAGTACCTTACAAGCCAAAGCTCAGCAGTCTAAGCTCAATTACTCTAAAGGTTCCCATATAACGAGAAAATGACTTAGCAGAGCGACTTTTGGGTTTCAAAGACAACCGAAAGTATTGTGTAATGCCGTGATAATTACAGTCATGTAGCAGGCTTTCCAAGTAAGCTCTACTTTAAGAAGCTAGCTTTCTCCAAAATAGAATATCTCCCACAGGCTGTACAATTTAGCAACCCAGCAATGGAAGTCATTAACCCTGAGGGAAGCATACAAATCCTTACCACGAGTCAGAAACCTTTAACACAGGATTACACAGACCGGTCTTGGAACAATCACATGAACGCCATTACTGGAAAGTTATAGTCAAAGATTCAAAAATTATTTAAAAACTATGATGCAAAGTCAACTCTTATTATTGCAATCCTGCAAACAGTTATAGAGACCTTAGAACCCTGAAGTGATAGATACAAGCTAAAGTTTGAAAAATGATTATAAAGAGTTGATAGAGTTCACTGAAACTAGCAACTAAACAAAATATCTAAATTGTCCTAAATAAAAATACTATTAATGCATAAAATCCTCAGAGCTTCTACACAATGATTACGGTACTTCAAAAATTCGTATGAATCTATTAACTTTTGCTAAAAGAAAGAATATTGGCAAGAAGAGTATAATAAATAATTTTCTTTAAATCTCAAAGACTGTTCTCTTGGAACTTTATAATGAATGCCCAACTAAGAAATAGTTTTACATATACACCGATAGCATGGCAATCTTTTATAACAGCACTGTCCCATAAGCATGAACACCAGCAATTACGACAATGAGGAGTCTGCATCATATGAGGCTACTCCCAAGTCGTTAAATCACTTCATTCATGTAGAAGTATTAGATTCCTTCCAACCAACGACCAACGATTCTTTCCGTGCACTGTTGTGCACGTTGTGTTAGCAGTTCCAGGTCACGGACCTACTAGATTCCTTATAATGGTTAGCAACCTGAAGACTCATCAGCAGGTGAACGTCTGATTTAACTGGCTTCTGACGGCAACTCCACTTTCTGCTAGATGACTGCTGAGGCTGCCTGCAGCTAAAGATAAGCGTTATTGAGAGACTTGTTGTCGGGCCTACTGAACGGCCAAAGGCACAAGTTGAAAACAAAATAATAATTATACTGATAATGGAAACATTAAAATTTTTACCAATATGAACATTAAGAGGACTTCAGAAACCATTTTTTATTATGTATGCGACCCTGTGGCTGAGCGGGTGTTCATACAAAATATCTTAACCACTCAGAATGTGCTCTGGTAGGGAAATCTACATAACAATTAACTGACAATGATGTTCAGTGAAATGAATATAATCTAGCAACCAAATGTTAATGCTGAATCGTTCTAAATAGAATGCCCTATTTAGAATGTGCACTGGTAGGCAAATTACATAAAATTTAACAGACAAATAGTTCCATGGAAGGTAAATTTCTTTACTACTTTTTTAGGAGATTTAAACTCGGTGAAGGAACTTTATGGTTATCAGTGTCAAATGAGTACTACTTTCATTAATTTAGTTTTAATTTGAATTCGCAAGATAAAAAATTTATCTTCTTTTTAATAGGTCTGAACAAGAATATTATTCTTAAAAAAACAACTATTAAGTTCTACCTTCAAGAAGTTGTCAGATTGTGCTACAGCAAGAATTACATTTTCCTTGGAGCTGACAAATAGATATACCTTTATTAAAATAACTGAAGTCATTTAACTGTTATTGAGTTTTATTATTCTCTTACCATAGAGTATGAAACGTGTCACATGTTTAATTTGTTTAAATACAACTACATTTAAATAAATTAATTAGTTAGCTCATTGTCAATAGATCTGATAATACGTTTACATACAGTAATAATCAACTGCGGACCACTCTAGATTATATCGTCTTCTAAGTGTAGCAAGTTATTCGACTAAAATTAAAATAAATTCCTAAAACTACGAATATTAAAAGCTTTTCTTTTGAAACATGTAATATATTATTAAGGGTCTGATTAGTTCAATGGCAACGTGCTCGCTTTTCGACTGACTCTTAATTAATTAGGTGAACAAATCTGAACACGTCGTCTCACGGAAAAGACGACGTGCCCTCGGTGCCGAGCCTGTACGATTTCAGGTACCCATTAAAGGTGCCTCCTCTAAATACACTTGAGTTAGGCAAAGTTTAGGACTCGAAACTTGAAATGTTCATTGTGTGATATCACAAAGGGAAAATATTGTGCTTATGTGTGCCTTCCTGTGGTACTGTCATTGCGACCTATCCTAATGTACTATTTACGAGTGTGTAAGATGTAGTTCTTACTACTATATAATCTTACTAATAATTACTATTAGCTAGTGAAAATTTGTTTGTATTCAATAAATATATCCTTCATTTGTATTCCACTAAATGTAACCACGAAAAACTTTTAGTTGGTATAGATACTGTAAACATATATAGACTATGGAAAATTATTTCTTTTGTAAATTCCAGTTGACGAAATGTCTGTAATGATTTGTAGTTTAGTTGAATAAAACTTTTGATAATTAAGTAAGGAAAGTAGTAATGCTAGTATTACTAATGACTATTGCTATGAATTACATTCATAGCACTGAGTCATTCAATGTTATTTTCTTAAACATTTGATGTGAACTTTAAATTTGTTGAAATTACCTATATTTCATAATAATCTGATAGAATTAAATTTCTGTGTAAATAAAACAAGTTTAATTCTAAATGATTGTTGGAAGAGTAGGGTTTTCAGCGAATGAAAGTACGGGGGCGTTGGCTTGAAGCAAGCTGTCCTGGATTGAAACAGGACGTGCTCTTCATAAATTATATGCTTGTCAAAATTTGTAATTAGGACGTACATGAGATTGAAAGCCGTCTAGAAGCAAATTGTAATTTCATTAATAGTCCAAGGATTTCAATCAAGCTGTAGCCAACGGTCTTTTGGGGTACTTCTCCATAATTTATTCCATCATTGAAATTAAACAAATGGCCTTTTAATCTAGGGGTTATACACTTATATTGAGATTACAAAATACTTATATAAGCATTATTCGTACTATGCACAGTCAGTAACATAGTTAATTTATCCAGAGTACTGGAATAATGATAATATTATCGTATTACAATTCGAAAGCAAATAATTCGAATGCTTGTATTAACTTATATTAAAAACTAAGGGTTATAATATATATATATACTAGCAAACGTACCCGTCTTTGACGGAATCAAAAATTCTATTATACTTGGTATTCCAAAATATCAATTATAGTATTATACTAATACTACAATTAGAAGTTATAGAATAGTAGAAAATACCATTATTAGTACAGTGCTAAACAAATGCCTCTGTATACAAAGATTACATTTTAAGTTAGACATACACAAATCTACAATCAATGTTTCAGCTTTATATGTCTTATGGTGGCAATATTTTGTGGACAAACCGACAGACAGAAATTATTCTAAGGATACATGTGGCTACTCTGAAGTATGAAACGTAAAGAAAACTTGAAATGAGTTAGTTCTAATTAACGTGCTCCCAGTCAAAAGCTAGTACGCAAGCCACTGGGCTACTCTGGTTCCATACCTTACTTTATTACCAGTGTTCATATTACGCAAATATTAAATTAAAAAAAAATTTTATTGTATTTATTTATAATACATTTGCACTACTGTCATCGGCGAGCAAGCAAGCTACTGGCTACCCTGGCTAGATCCCTTTACTTTATTACCATTTTTTATATTATCCACATTTTAAATTCAAAAAAATATTTGTTTGTTGCATTTATTTATAATACATTTGCACTACTGTCATCGGCGATCACGCAAGCCACTGGGCTACTCTGGTCCCATACCTTACATTATTACCATATTACCAGTGTATTTATTAAGCAAATATTAAATTAAAAAAAGTTTACAGTTATATATAATACATAGCAAACTTCTTTGACGGAATCAGAAGTTCCGTCATTTTTGGTATTCCAAAATGTCATTAGAAATTATAGAACAGTAGAAAATACCATTACTACTACAGTGTTAAACAAATGCCTCCAAATATACTACTTTAGCTGTCTGTCCTTCAGGTTCATGGTAGAAGAAAGAGTTGAAACCTCTGACCCTTGAGCAAGTAAACTGCAGTTGACCATGTGAGAAAAACTTGGTTTCGCTACCTTGTATCCCTGCGTTAGATGAAGTCTCCCTTTGCGACTTAGTTAACGTCATTGCGAAATAGACTCTGACCGGACTTTGCAATCATTTCAACGTAAACAGACTGTGGCTCGGAATCATGGTATGTGTGGTATACACACAGACTCCCCAATACCACTCCAGTAATTATGTCCGCCTCTATGGCATATCTGTGTAGAGCACGAACACAGAGTCATGTCCCGTTGCACAGTTTTGGGGCACTCATGTTTCGTAACATGAAATTTGTTACTGCTACTAAATTGCAGCATGATTGGTTCTCCTACTTTATGTTTTTACTCATGAGCAGGCAGTCTAGCAGAAATAAATTCAGAGTCAAGAAATTCAATTAGATAATGAACTGCTTCTTCATCACTAATCCAATCTCTTTACTGACTTGTAAGGTCTTTCCTCGGTATGATATAGCGTAAGAACTTGTTTGTTGATTTTTCCTGCCTGTTCGTATTAAGAGTTGAGAATTGCTCGTTTACAAAACTATTTATTCGTAATAGATAGTACATCCTCAATTCTGGGAAACACCTTTTTAAAGATGTCAAATACGCAATATATTCATATGCTCCAATGAAATTAAAATCAACTAACAATACCTACTTGCCACACCTGTGTATTTTCAAAACAAACTTGTCTGTGAAGTTAGGAAAATACGCTTAAAGCCCTATAACTTCGTTTCTGTACTTAATTATGAATCTATTTATAGCCTATATTTTAAGTTAGGCATACACAAATCCAGTGTCAAAGTTTCAGCTCGCTATGTCTTATGGTGGCTGTTTACTTGTGACAAACGTTTTTGCTTTAAACGTCCACAACTTCACTTCTACGCTGAATTTCCAAATAATTCAGAGCCTATATTTTAAGTTAGACCTACTCAAATCTACTGTAAAAGTTTCAGCTTTATATGTCTTATGGTAGCTGAGTTTACTTGTGACAAAGTTTTGCGGTCAAACAGACAAACCGACAAACCGACAAACCGACAAACCGACAGAAATTTTTCTAAGGGTGGATTCGGTTTCTCCAATGTATGAAACGTAAAGAAAACTTGAATTGAGTCAGTTCTAAGCAATGTACAGACAAAATCATTATTTTATTTATATATATATATATATAATATGTTGATAGAAGAATCAACCGAAAAGTAGATAAAAAAAAAAAATTATCAGGACTCGGTCAGTTCTTCAGGTTCAAATCAAAGTTTCATTGCCAACGTTTCATTTGAAAAGGTTTTATTGAAAGCCTTTTTCATTTCTTATATTTCCTGCGTTTTGTAGGGCTATGAAAAAAGTTTTCAGTAAAGTCCGAAACGTTGGCAATGAGAGTTTCATTTGCACCTAAAGAACTGAACGAGTCCTGAAAAACATTTATTTTCTATTATTATCTAGTAGAGTTATAAAGAAGCTTATAATACTGAATAAATTTTTTATAGCCTGCTTGATAAGTCATATAAGCATATTTCTAGTTACCTTATAATTCTTTTAATTTTGATTCATTATTGAATAAGAATACCCGTCATGTAAGAAGAGCCAGCATTTCGTACTGCACTTCTTGAATATTAATGTACCACTAAAATCGGAATATCAGTTTTATCAGAGTACAGTGATCATGAAAATGATCAAATTATGAAAGCAGTATTTATATTATAGATAAACAATATTTACATGAAAACAATAGAGTGATATAGATAAGATTTTGAAAGGCTTACAAGGTTCTGAGATCCAATGTATCTGTGGTTGATATCTTTCTCATTATGTCTGGATGTGTGAGGACCATCTGGGTGGCTGGTTGATAAAAATTCACAACCTGATTTAATACAATTAATTTAGATAAGTCAATATGAGTAAATACAATTATATGACTATTTGAACATTTAGGGTGAAATAAATTTCATTTTAAATTAAATAATTATTAGTATTAATAAAATTTAAAAATGTACAGTAATATAAATTAAAAATAATTAAAGATTTATTTTACTCGTAATTTAATTATAATAATTAAAATTGAATAATTGAATTGCTTTATTATCCTTTATTATAATTTAATATACAATTATTTCTATATAAACTCCACCGTACAAAGTGTAACCCATCGGATTGCATGGCATATTGCAAAGGTTCCATTTAATGATTTCATTAGCAATATCATCTAATAAACAATTCTAATCTTAATTATTTACCAACGATACTTCTGTACTTTATACATATGATCAAACAATGATAACATTTTCACTACTAGAATAACTATAATCTATCTAGGGATATAGATTTTTTGAAATAAATCATTGAATTGAAATGATTTTGAATGACATTGGCTACATGTTGGTCAACAAAGCTGATTGTAGATCAGTTCAGCTTTATTTCAGAGAAGTTTTCTGAGCACTGATTCTGAGAAAATCCATTGCCTTTCAAAACTTAAGAATACAATTGATAGGTTTCAAATGATTATTCAAAGTATAACATATTGCTTACTCTAGAGCGGGGTTGGGCAACCTCTGGCACGCCGATGACTTGTCTCTGGTACGTAAGAGTGCAGGTTACCCTTAGCTCAGATGCAAGCACATGTTACTCTAAGCACAGACAAAAAGAGAACTACTTTCCTTGGAGTATAAGCTTTCATAGCATGACAGTATATGTAAGTCCTGGTGGTGAAGAGGTTTAAGTCTACGAAGCTAAAGAGATCTCAAGAAAAAGAAGTTGATCTTGTTGCCATAGTTACCTTCCTTCTTTTTTTGGACTTGGAATGCTATTCCAGAAACTTATATCTGTTTAAAAAACCTTGCAACAGCATTGCTAACCATGTTTTCGTCTAGATATGCTTGCGAATCTTTTTCTCAATTATGAACTTTGTTAAGTCTCGTAACAGGAGTAGCATGACATATAAAACTAGTGCTGCATGCATATCTCTCAATGTTACTAAATATAAACCCGATGTAAAATCTCTGTCATCAGTTATGCAGCAGCAGAAGTCTCACTGACAGTATATAACAGGAGTCAACAAGTTTTCTTCGTATAACTTTATCTATTGTATTCTATTAAGGACTGTTGAAATGTACTTCTGAAGGTTAAATAAATTTATGTTTTCTGTTATTTTTGTATACTATGTTTTACTGCACTGAAGTAATTTATTATTTTTTCGTTTAAAAAGTTCTTAAGAACTTTGTAAGAGTGCATTTCAGGCAATATAGAATTAATAACAAGATGTTGCTACTTTGTTACAGGTCTTTCTCTGAATATCAAAGGACTGTTTTCAAGGAATTGCGTACTCACTGCGAACATAACAAATCAAGATGTTAGAATTGCAATCAGTAAGCAAATATTAATGAGCATAATATTTTTAAGAAAAAAAATTATTTATTTACAGTATTAGATTACCCATGTTTGCCAAATCGACAACACAGTAAAAGCACATCTATTCAATTTTAAAATTATATATTTCTTAATTTTTATATTACCAAAATCATGTTTAAATCCGGTTGATAATTATCATTTTTGAACATATTCAGCACAAAAACCATGTCAAGATAACCTAGGCGTTTCGATCATTCAGTCGCAAAAAGAATTTGTCACACAAAAAAATGGTTGGTTTTGTTTGGACCATCCATCAAATAATCAATACTCTGCTTGCGAAAGTCACTATAACTTACACAGATTATAGGAAATAACAAAATAGTAATACAATATAATAATGGAAAAAAAAATACTTTCTCGGTAGTAAATAATATTTAACCAGTTTAATAAAGTAATTTAAAATTGAATATTCATTTAGTGAGAGAGTCTTGATTTTAAATTTTAACAGAATCTTATGAAACAGCTAAAACTGAAGAAGAAAGTAAAATAATGCGTATACATAAGGGAAAAATTACAAGATTACACCGCCCACAAATATGTGGAATAAGATAAGTAAGGACTGAATATGCATGAGAAAACAAATTTCACGCTCGCCTATATGCTGCTCTTAGTTCTTAATTAGAGTTAAATATTAGCCTATTTCAATTTATGATTTGAAATTAAATGAAACAGTTAATATCTTTATAAGTACATCAAAATTTTAATGGTTTAATATAACAATTAATTTTAGAAAAAAACTGTTATGCACATTTCAGTGCATTATAGACATTTTAACTATAATTCACTTAACTATTAGGTTTGTGTTCGTGACTGTTTTGGTGCGTGTATTATGTGTATGACTGGGGAATATAAATTGGCCTTATAAGGTTTTTTAACAAATGTTAAATAACTGTTATTTGAAAGGTGTTAGAATTTTATCGTGTAATTCTGTTGTTTTCTCAATACAATAAAATATATACACCATCTCTCACAAACACACACAATCACATACACTCAGGAGAGAGAGAATCAACTCTCTATCTCTCTCTCACTCTCTCTCTCTCACTCTCCCTCTCACTCTCTCTCTCTCCTCTCTCTCTCTCTCTCTCTCTCTCTCTCTCTGTCTGTCTCTCTCGCTCTCTCTCTCCCTCTCTCTCTCTATGAAAAAACGAACCGAATCGGACAACTAAAACTCAATAAAAGTATAGAAACATAGACAAATCAAACACTGTACTTGAGTCGTTAAATTCTGGTTTAAACAATCATCAGGGGAGGTATAGATGGAAAAAAATCGTACTGTTGCAGAGAAGGGCGGTGTATATATATATATATATATATTTGTAAAATTTGGAAGCAGTCCTTCATTTAAGCATATTTCGTCTTTTTCTTCTTTTTTTTAATTAATCACCCTGAAGATGACTGGAAGCCAGTCGAAACATGTCGGTTCCAACTTAATTAACATTCTCCAACGTTTGGATGAAGGAAAGAAGAAGGTATTCAGAAACCTTGAAAAACTAGTGAAGAAAATGACATCAGCGAAATACGGTCAGCTGTTCAACGAAATATATATATATGATGAACCACAATATGAAAGGGAAAAAAGACTAAGATCTTTCAACCGCAACAAGCAGTCTTCGTCAGTTACGGAGGACGGAGGGACGGAGGGACGACAGTCAACTCATTTGACTGCCGTCCCTCCTTCAAATCACTTCTTCTCCTGAGGACAACCGCCATTACGGTCAAAATATTGAAAAGTGAGTCTTTGTTATGCTGTTTTCTATGTATCACAGTTTATTTTAAGTATATATATTATAACGAATGTAATACAAAGACAGATATAATACACTTCTAGTTTCGACAATTGTCATCATCAGGAGGTGTCAAACTCATAGGGAGTCAGAGAGGCGATTGAAGTCCAACACCTCGACTGTTATGCACTTAGCATTCCACAAGCTTCGACAAGAGTGGAGGGAGGGTAAAGCAAACAAATAGGAAATAATATACGAATGAAAAAATGACAAACGATAAGTTCTAAAAAGTAATTCTAATAAAAAATAATAATAATAAACTACTATTGAAAAAAATGTTACAAAAATTCGTATAACTTTAACAACAACCAACTAACTAACAATTAATTAAATCAAACATAATCAATCATAATTATAATAATGTTATTTACAGAAATAAAAACATAAATACATTTTAAAGTAAAGGTAAAATTTTCTGTTGTGGTTAGGCATAGGAATCAATCTAGTGGCAAGTAAGCAAGCATATTTGTTCCTTCTCAGAAGCCCATAAGGAACTCTAATAATTTTATTAGGATATGTTTCAGAATTTGAACACGGAAACAGTCATTAACACTGAGATTATAGCAGTTAGCACGGGTAGATAGAGGAAGTTTTCTACTTTGACGTACTGAAGTCCTTGGACAATTCTAACGAAGGCTCATTTTAGTTGAAGCCAAACCAAAGTAAAAAGCGCCACATTGAGTGCGGTACCGTCGTTAAACGTTGTTGCGGAAAGTACAGAAGTATTAACATTGTTAGTGTTGACACGGTGTTTAAAAGGGGAAGATAGGAAAGGACTAGGGTTGATAATAAGGGAATTTTGGCAGCCAAGGTGAACACATTATTTCATTTCAAAAATAATATTGGAAAACTAAGGAGGGACGTGAGAAGAAATACTTTTTAGATTGGAAGATTTTCGGTAAAAAATCTAAATACGGAATAAGAAAAAAACATCTATTCTTCTCCTTCAGAATTTTATTTTTAACTTCAATTATTTTCATTTTTTTATTCGCTTATTATGCTTATTTGTTACCTTCCCCTCCCTTCCTGCTTAATGGTGGTTGTAGTGTAGCAGATGTGTGTAACGGTCGAAAGGTAGCTTCAGTAACTGCTTGCGAAGCCTTCGTCTCCTCATAAAGACAATTGTTATGTCTATTGTACGACAATAGAAGTACAAGAGATCTAGTGAGAAATGAGGTAGGAACGGAATTTTGCAGTCTACTGATAATAGCCTCATACAGGGGTCTAGCATGATTTATCTATTAACAATTTGTCTAAAACTGAAAATTTAGTAGTGAATGAGAAAGAGAGAAACCAAAATTAAATTTACAGCAAAACCAAATTTAAAAATTCTAAATTTATCATCACAATAAAACTTAGAAGACATACTATTTACTAAAAATAAATTGTGGACAATTCCCTGAATGTATTATTGTCTGGATCAAATACTTCGAGTCTCTTTATTCGTTTGCGGCATCTAGGTAACATTTCCTTAGAGGTTCTGGCTCTACTACAACAACATACTGTTCTATCTAAACCTCATTGTAAGCTTGTTCCTTTTGTTGACATTTTATAAACTTCCATATGTTTGGGTGATACATACCTACTTCAGATTCAAATCCACGGTGTCATCTTTCGACCGTAGGAATTGTTAGTTTTAGGTAAATTATCAAGCACTCTAGAATACATTCCATATAAGATATCGAAAGATTGGTGGACGTAGACCATTCTATCTGTTGGCCCTTCTGATCCATATGTCCTAAAAATAATCAACATATTGCGCTTTTTACCTTAAAGTTTTAGACAAGTTGTTTATAGATAAATCGTTCTTTAGATAAATTTATTTAGATAAATTGTATTTTAGACAATTCGTTTTAAACAAACTCGCCTGTTCCCTTCATACAGACAATACTTATGTAACCAAGAAACAAATTTTCACCAAACAACAGAAAACCTTTTTACTAAAATGTAACCAGGTAGTGTCTGTAACTATCCCTTTACAGAAAACACCTGGAAAAATGACTTAATCAAGCAAATAAATGTTTTTAAAATTCACTGTGTCACTAATATTATTAATGGCGTCTTTATCTATTTCAAAATAAAAAACTCTAGTATTTTCTTCTTTATTAATCTTTTTTTTTTGAAAATCAATATATCTTCTATTGTATATAAATAAATTGTATACTCTGATTAATATGTTGCATTACAAAACAAATCAAAGCTGGTCACATTACTTTTATTGTCATCTCAACAAAAAAATAAATCATAATTTTTATGAGTAATGATCATTTTCAAATTCAATATGACAATCAATCACACATATAGCACTGCACATTGAAAGACAAACCAAAATTTAGTATTAATCTACGTAATTGCTTATCACCCCTCATGAGTTATTTATATGTACAATATTTTAGAACTTAAAGGTAAGTTCAATTTCACCTTTTAAAGTAAAATGTATTCAATATATTAAGGATATATCACCCTGATTTCCAAATCTCTGTACATACAATCTAATTCACAATGCAACAATTAATTTGTAAATTACGATTCATAGATATTTTTATCCAAAAACTTCCTATAGAGTTAAGTTTTAGTTTGGATACCAAACAATGCGCTTTTTCATCTAATTTTTTTCTACTCATCCCAAAAAATATTGAGATTTTTTAGAACTTTAAGTTTTATCTCCTAAATTCTTCAGTTATGAACTACCACCATTGTTTTTGTAGTTTATGTATGAAAAATACGCAGCTCTTATTGACAAAGCTTTAAAAGGTGATGAAAAACGCTTTCCAATGCAATAACAGAAAACCGTTTAGCATCAAATGTCATATTTTAACCATATTATGAGTCATTTGACGCACTCCCTTCGTTTACTCCAAATATAACTTAAAATGGTTCCTAAAGAACTTCAGTATAAGCGTATTTAGTAAATTTTATAAATGTTCTCATAAAGCATACTTGGATCAAACTAGTGAAGCAGTTAACATCAATGCTCCGTTGTCAGAGGTGAACAAAGTTGTGCCCATGTACATACAATCTTATTTACAATGCAAAAAGTAAATTGTAAATTACGATTCATAGATCGTTTTATCCAAAACTTTTATAAATAATGATAATCATAAATAAATTGGACAAATGCTAAAATGATTCCATATGAAGTTCGATGATCTTACAGAATATCAAACATTTGTGATTGAAATTTAACAGAACAATTACTTTTAATCTAGTATTATAATAGTAATAATATAATTACTATTAACATAATAATGTTTAGTAATTTATTATTTATTTATTTATTTAAATGTTAAAAGTAGAACATATTTATGCAACTTCATTGTCTATCAATTATCCTTATAAGATATCCATTTAAATGAAGAAATAGAGAAAGATGCCAGTTATAATATTTTACAACCATAATAAAATCATTTTATTAAAAAAAAGTAATTTATGTTGGAGACATTTTTTATAAATGTGAGTTTTGGTACAACTAAGTGCATTTTGAGCGACTTAGGGGACTATTTGAGATTTCATTGGTGGTTCTCTGTAAATTGGATTACGAAGAGCATAGTGGATGTGTGCAGCTTGTTTACCCTCTGGCCCTTACTTCCTAACTTCCATTTATCTTTCCTATCAGCCAATGACGTAAATGTGATCAACCTCTTGCCAAGTCCACATCTTTACTTAACTCTTTCCAATTATTTTCTCTGTGTTCTTCATTAGTGCATCTCACTCTTTAAACTTGCTCCTACTATCTGATTAAACAACACTTCCTCGTATTAAAACAATGAATATTCCCCAAGTATATTTTACCCATAATGTGCTCTGTTTTTAAGTTTAGAAAATTAATTTCTTTTATACCATATAATCTTAAATCTATAAATAAAGGCTCAAAATATATAATAATAGCTTTATCTAGTCTACTATTACTAATATGTAATACTTCAAAATTTGCATTTTTAATAAAGGTTAATAATATTCAGAAGCACATAAGTGCTTAAACATTTTAGCCAGAATTTTTATCATCATACATGAGATAATATTGAAATCGTAGTTTTCTAACATTGCATAAAAATTAGGCTACATAATTTTTTTGAAACATAAATGCTAGTATAATATTGGTCACATTTAAAGTTAATTTAAAAATACAAAATGAAATAATCACAGATTTAAATAAAGTGCTAATAATTTTGTGAAGTGAGCAGTTTAAGTTTTTAAAACAGTTTATCAATAAGGATAAATATCCTGAACGATTTTAATGATACAAATCTGGAGTGGCTACTTCACTATACTGTTAGTACAGCATCTACAGGAGTGGCCACTTCTGAAGTACACTCAACTTTACTATAATCAAACTTAATATCAAACTTCTTGGATATATAATAATACCTAAATGCCCAACTTAGGTATGAGTATAATATAAATGTCTAAATGGGAGGGAGATCTGTATTGCTCTTTCATTCCTGGAGGTAGTACAGATACCTGAATATCACATCATTTGAATATCACACCACTGATACATATAATATCATTAGTATAACTATAGCAGTAATAATATTTTCGAAAAGTGAAAGTGTAGATTTCGTGTTACGAAATAATCTCTTAGAGGAGAACATGGCTTTTATTCCAATAGCCTGTGGATCTCTTACACAGTTTATTTGACCTCCTTCTACAATGAAGATTTAAGACAAATTCACCCATTTAAAACTTAAAAATGTTCTATTTTCTCTGAAAAATGTCAAAAACATCTAAGAAAAAATCTGGAGTGGCCTACACTCAACTTTACTATAAGTAAACTTAATATAAAACTTCTTGTGTATATAATATATAATGTCTCATTTAAGCATAATATAATCGTCTAAATCGGAGATGTTTAGTAGTCTTTCATTCCTGAGGTAGTACAGATAGTGATTGATCCACTTATCAATAGATAAGTCTTTTTTGTATGTCACAGAAATAATGGATATACAATCATTAGTACAACTACAGCAGTAATAACATTATGAAATGTCAAAGTGAAAATTTGCTTATACGAAATAATTTACAACACGAGAGATGGCTTTTGCTCCAATAGCCCGTGGATCTCTTACATAGATTATTTGACATCCTTCTGCATTAAATACTTAAATGAAATTTTTAAAAATAGTGGTATGAACTATTAGACTAGAATAGTGAAAAAACTGGAAATTAGACAAAAACATAGAAACCCTTCTATAGGACGTAAAAGTTCATTCCAAAAATTCAATATTACCCAATAATAATGCTATACATAAACGTAAAAATGTCAGCATCTGATATTAAACTTTGTAGAATTGTGAAACATGTAGATTGATTAGAACAGTTTGTTAGACAAACCCATCATACCATAAAAAGGATCAGAAATTATACTCATATGGCTCATATGCTCTATTGTTGTTCACTTTTTACATATACAAATTTTATTCTTCTTACACACATATAAGTCGTTAAATCATTTAAAAATTTTCATTATGCCTCTATACATTATATAAAATCGGTGAATTCACTGAAAAAATTCTAAGCCAAATGTAAATATATATAAAAAATTCTATAAGTATAGCAGGTGATCCCTTAATTTAGGATAAACCAGCAGTTTTTTATAATTTGCTAATTTTGTGTTCCATTTTTACACAAATTTTCGTGGTTTTTTAATGAGCCGTTTAGCATCAAAAAACATTCTGAAAAGAGAAATGGTACATTAACGCCCCTTTGGCGAATGTAACTTTAAAAAAAATATCTTAACTCATTTTCCATATAATGTTTTATTTTTAGGCATAGTTTCATTTTGATCTGTCAAACAGTATTGCTTGTATAGCTCTCACAAAGTTTAAGATTGTGAAAAATCAAAATTTTTACATTTTATTGAATAAAAAATATTTCCCGTTGTTTTAAAATTCTGAGTATACTTTTTGTTTATTTTATATTTAACTGCAAAGATAATACCCAAATTTCAAAACTCTATAGTCAGCAGTTTAGGAGGAAAAACATGTTTTCTAAAAACAGGTTTTTGGCAAAAAAAGTAACTTTCCCGTCATGCATAATTTTTCCCAAACAATAGGAATCATCTACACTATGGGGCCTATTTTCGTGTAAAATATCAACTTCATCAATCAAAGATTCTGGCCGTAGCGTGGTAACAAGCAATGCTAACACACTCACCCACCCACCCACCGACACACAGACATCATCGAAAAAACTTCATAAAACGACTTTTGGGACCTCAAAATATATAATTCCGTCAAAATCTTGAGATCGAATTTTTTCACGATCACAATACTTTACTTATAGTAAAGTAAAAATGTTAAGATAATTTTTAATTTAAGATCTAGGACAATTTAATTTATTCTTTCTGAAAGAATGTTTTCATTTAGAATTTTGTTTTATATTTTTGGTCTTTTATAAAATTATTATACTTGGAGATTTATGGCATGCTAGTGTTTTTTAAGAAAACATGTTTCTTCCCCTTTGTCAAAAAACCAATTTACAAGTATCATCTGCGAAAATGTGAAGTTTTTAAAGGCAGTTGCATCTTATTCACATAGAATGTGATTAAACGTTTCAAAGCCTCTTCTAAACACAGTTGATTTAAAACATTATTTGTATAACGTTATTTCAGGCACATAAGTTGCATAACAACTATGTCTAAATACATATTCCATATACATATTTAATTACTAAATATCATGATTTATTATTTTTCCTGAAATTAATGTTCTGGAATGAGCTTTTACGACTAACATAAACCCCGATTTTATATCCATTTTTATCTTATCTTCTATTCATTTATTTCCCAACTACATTGCAAATGGTGAGTTGAGATTCAAAATGGCTCCAGGCCGTAGAAGCTTTGGTGGCACCAATCCTTTTGACTGTTCCACTGTACCAGTTTTCTGTAAACCCTTATGTACAAGTACTCACCTAGAAACTAGTTTATTTTTCTAGATGTAGTGTTAATTTGTCGCACATCAGTAAACCAAACAAGAGCTTTTTAAAACAGGAAGGTAGCAATCGAGATGACCATTTCTGATCATTTTGACGGCCTTACAGAAAATCCTATGAGGGGTAGTGTATTAGGCAACATACAGGTCAAACTATTCATGATCCCCTCTATTAAATGATCGGAAATTTTATCTCTCATAGAGAAAATTCCATTTCATGCTAATCTCAATAATCAAAAATTTTCCTTTATTCATAAATATTTAAGAGGTAGATGTTTAGTAACCTGTCATGCTGATTTTCCCCTGTTATCCTTCAACATGCTTTATTTAGTTTATAAACGCTGTAGCAGATAATTTTTTTATTTATCTAGGACTGCACACAACATTATCTAGTATTATCACATGAGTAACAGTACTTCTGAAGAGTCGAAGTGTCGTTTTCTGGTTAAGACCCACGTTCCATAAAAGAATTCACTAAATAGTAACGTCTGTTTCTGTATTACTTAATGTAACCGTTGTATACTTCTGGAGTTTAGCACTATAGCTAAACAGATTTGAAGAATATTTTCACGTCTTTGATATTTATTGTCTAATGTTTTCAGTGAAAGTGTTTTGGACACATAGTTTATTTCCCATGGAGAAAGATATAAAGAATATTTAGCATGATTTATATCCAGATCATTTTCTATTGCCGTTGAATTCGGTACCACGTTGTAAAACTCAATACTAGTATCGCCTACCACGATATTTCTTGAACAACAATTTCATCTAGGACCCCTGCATGTCATCTGTAGGACCCAGTAGGTCTTTTACAATTCACCCCTACAATTGTGACGACGGGATGGCTCCCTGAGGAGAGTCTTTAGTAGTCACAATACCAGCTGTATTACTGCCAACACTATTATTCTTGCAGTTCACTATATAGTTGTTGGATAAAGATATCTATATATTAGTGCTAATTTAATGTATTCGACAGCATTTTATCAATATCTTCAACATCTATGAAATAGTCGACAGTGGTTCCCTATACAATTAAAGAATGTTTAATGTGGTTATAAATAATTTTTAAAGTAATTCCATTGATTTACTCTTTTGATTTTGATGTTGTCCTTATGAGGATGCTTATTTATTAAAAACTGATCATACTTAAGTTAATTGTTGTCATTTTAATGTAATATTATTTGTCCAATATTTAAGCTTATGAATAATCGTAGTAAGACAATAACACATAAAAAATGTCAAGTTTACCAAATTTCCGAAAAAATTAGCATAAAATCAGTATCAGTTTTGTAGCACAGAACGAAGGAGTACCTTTCCTGTACTTCAATATTACCCAAAGACATTGGGGTTCTTGAACACTCCAAGAACCTTATATGTGATATTAAGTTTTTTTCAACGATGGAACAGTCAAATACTAAAATTCATCCCAGGATCTAGTAGTTTGGCAAAAAAAAGTTGTTTCCAATTGTAGCAAAGTTAAATATTGTGTTTTCTCCCTCTTCGAGATTTCCTGTACTTCAATATTACCCAAAGACAATGGGGTTCTTGAACACTCCAAGAACCATATATGTGATATTAAGTTTTTTTCAACGGTGGAACAGTCAAATACTAAATTTCATCCCAGGATCTAGTAGTTTGGCAAAAAAAAGTTGATTCCAACTGTAGCAAAGTTAAATATTGTATTTTCTCCCTCTTGGAGATTTTTCCAAAATAAATATTGTTCATAAACAGTTTGATTTATAGTGTGATCACAGAAAATCAAAAATTTCCTTTTCCATTAAAATATTATGGATATTGACATATTTTTTAGTGAAATAAGATAAATAGTATAAACTTAACCTTCTATGACTTACTGGAAATATTTCTTTTTACATTATTATTTTAAATGAAACAAGTTCCTTCACAACCCACTGAGTGCTCTGATAAAGCGCTGGCGTTAGTGTAATTTTCTCCACTATTTGTAACTAGGTTACAAAGAAGTTAGCAATTGATTGTGAGAATTTCGGAAAGAGATTTAATAGTGTTTAACAATTACAGTGATTAAAAAAACGGATTTACAATAAGTTAGTTTGAAGTAATTGCAGAGTTGAGTTGGCAGGGTTATCAGGCGTCGCTACTAGGTGGGCATGCAATATTCCACTTGACGTCCAGCCACGAGACTAATCATCAGTAATGGCCCCCAATCATCTAAACCACACTTGTGTTCAACTCAAAATATATATTTAAACAAACCCTCGTTTTTAGTTTATTGGATTAAACTACACACAACAGTAACAATAGCTCATCTCCAGTCTAGATCAATCATTTGATAACCAACAGCTTTGCTGCAATCGTTTAGTTCTGCCTTTCTGGTCGTCACATATAATTAACGCTGTGTGATTCCTTTTAGTGTAAAATAGCTTTGTCTCTGTCTCCGTACACAACCAATTAAGATGAAGGAAAAGGAGAGTGGCCACACTATCTAGGTAATGTAAGTCTAGGCTGAGTACAACAGCTAGAGATCAGAAAGAGACCTTTCATGTCAATACCAGCTAGCCATGCTTGAGCAAGCCACGCTGAGTCACACTCTACACGGAGCAGCACCAAACCATCACATCACCCATCCTGCTACAGACTACACTATCCAAAAACCAACGTATTATCAATTCAAAGATTAATCAACAGTTTATCATTCTTTGCCTAAGAAGTATAAATTTAGAACAAACTTGGAAAAGCAATATCAGATTTTAACAATTGTTCATAATGTAATTATCGTACCAATTTGAAGATTTAAATAGAGCACGAGTTAGTTAAGTCTTTCTCATCTTATGCTAACCTCTCAAATTAATTAAAACTGTTTAAGTTAACTTTGTTATTTATTTATCTCAAACTGTCTTAAGGTTTTAAACATATTTAATTACTTTTTGATCACCTAAACATTTAAAGTGTTTCTTCTCAAGACTTCATATATATAAAATGATTTAGATATATAACGCAGTAAATTAAAGGCAATCGGATATCATTCGTTGCATTTTTTTGTTCAATTTTAATGCACTGCTAAATGATTTCAACAACGAAAAGTATTTATAAATAGTTAATATTAAATATTAAAATAGACAACCAGCAAACATACAATTGTTACATTTCTTGAACTGTTTTCCTCGTTAAAATTTTTTATGTTTTCTATTCTTCTTTTGAGTTGCACGAGGTTCTCTATTAAGAGATACTATTTCTCACAGCCATTAAGTCAGAGAATATATAGTTTTTGGCCTTCCATCCGTACTTAAATTCGATGGTTTTCTCTTTATAACCCGCCTGTCTTGTTTACTACTTTCACCACCTTTGTGCATAAAGGGGGTGGAACCGAGACTTAGATGCAAAAAAAGAATTATTAACAACTAAACCTTCAAGAACATTATAAAATACCTAGAATGGTAGTACAAAACCTATACGGAAGGTCACCTAAATCATAACCGTAGCAAAGTATTATGGTATGATAGCTTAATTGAAATGAAATTTCAATGCCAGATCAAAGATTCGATGAGTGTTCGAAAAATAAGGGAATTTTTGAATTTGACGAGCTCAGTACACTAGAATTTGCAATTTATTTGTTGTTATCTTCGTACACTCGTCAAGATCATATTTCACGGGTTTGACTGTACAATATGTGTTGTTTTTATGTAAGATGCATAAAGGTTACGCTCTTGCCTGCGTGCTCGGTAAATTTTACTGTTGACAAAATATTACCTTTCGAATAACTTACACTAACATATATTTTTTTTCATCAAGTTAACTCATGGTATCGCACTGTCAACAATTTAATTATTTTTGAGCACTTAATATCATTTTAAACATATTTTAATACAAACTATGTGCTCCATTATTTTCAACAGCTAAAAATCGCCGATCACGCATATACGCTTCTAACATCCTTACCACGTCTAGTCTCACACATAAAAACCACCACGCTATTTATTTATAACGGTGAGCATATGATAGTGACGAGTGTACCAACACACTAATCAAAAATTTGACATTAAAATGTACAGAGCGCGCGAAAATCAAGAATGTCCCTCTATTTTGATTAGACCTCACATATATCACTGGTACGGGTTCTCTAGCTCCCAGGTATGCCAATTTGGGTGAGAACCAACATCCACTGCAAGTTCGACCTCAGAGGCGGGATGGAGAGAAAACCCTCCATGGACTCCCTCCGCCCGTAGTACCGAATTATTTTAAGAGTTTCGGATCGATCGCCGGACCAATGATCCTACTGAACCTGCTCAGGTACAGGTAAGGTCAGTGGCCTTTCTAGCCCCTGAAAGGTTCAAAGAACCTGTGGATATAAAGCCAATGCAGCCTGTGATAGGGCTCCATGGCCCCACTAGGGGCGAGCATATATGTCAGAATTAATACGACCATTATCCCTTAAAGAAAATTAGTTTAACTGTTAATACTATTTTTGTTTATTTATTTTATCTTGATAAAACAATGCGTTAGCATGAATTTTTAAATGAGCTGGTCCTTTCGCAACTGAGCCAAATTGAACACACCGTCCTTTTCTGTTTTTATTGGAATAGCTGCACACGATTAAATAAAATTAATCCCCCTAAGTATGTTTTTCAGGCGTTTAGAAGTGGGTGTCATAGTGATTAAACAGAACAAGCTGTCATGGAACTGAAAAAAATTAGAATTAAATTTGTGTAATTGTAATTCAACTAAATTGAACTATTTGCTAAATTTCATCCGTATTTTTTGAATCACCATTATTTCTGTATAGTAACTCTATGCATATATACTTAGATTTACATTAACAGTTGTGTTCTATCAATGTACTTTTAAATAATGAATTCCTTTCCACAAAGGGGTTCACAAAACTATCATGTTTAAAATATTCATATCCACATTAGATAATTGATAAAAATTTAACGATAAAAACTAAATCTTTTTTTTTTCATTTTAAATTTCAAATATAATTTTAAATACCTTAATACGCTATTTAGGTCTTATGTAAGACTAACATTTCTACTTTATAAACACGTGTATGTGATTGTAGTTAAGAAAAATAAATTATAAGAAAAGAGAAACAATAACCTAAAAGAAAATAAGAAAGGAAATAAACGAAATAAGGGAAGTGAAAGATATGAGTATAAGCGGTAGAGAAGGACCAGAGATGGAAGGAAAAGAGGGTGTGCGTGAGTGAGTTAGAGAAGAAAGACTTGTATGCAAGGGATATTATTAGAATGTACATATATATGTGGTGTGAGTGAGTGTGTAAAAGAGAGGGAGACAAAGAGGAGAGGCAGAGAGAAAGTAACAGAAAGGAAGACAGAGAAAAATAGAAGAAATAGTAGAATGAAAGAGTATGGAAATATAAGGAAGAATACTGTACGAGCAAGTGAGTCACGGATTGCTATAACAAGAGTGATTGTATTGAGGAACAGAAAAAATAAAAAGAGAAACATGATACATATAATTATTGGGAGAAACTCGAGATATATTTGGTGATGATTTGTATTTTGTTTATGATATATAAAAATAATTAAAGCTGTATTCCTGTTATTTTTTTACCATAATCAGTTTAAACATGATAGAGTTCTTTGCTAAGAAGATTATAAATTACATTTATTTTATCAATAAGTAAATTATATACTCATTAATAGCATGACAAATAAAAATCAACATTTACAAATTATAAACACATCTGACTCAATTATGAATTAAAAATGTAATAGATTGGAGTCCAATTAGAATAATAAGATAAGAATTGACTAATAGAGTGGCAGATATCCAAGTAAAGCTGGAGAAGAGAAAAAAGGCATCAAGAAAGTGAGAGAGGTGTGGCAATGGAGTCCATTAGAAAGTACAAAAAGACCTGAGAGGAGTGTATTACGAATTTCTTTTGTGGTCTGAATATATACTAGTATATTTCCCTTCGAATCAAGTAGTAGTACAAAAATTTATTTCAATCATAGTGGAGAACTCATAACATTTGTTTTCATTAAAGAGGAATTAAAAAATATTTGTTGCTCTATATATTTCTAATATTTCTCTTAATGTAAAAATTAACTGGGATAAACTTTCTTCTTCATTCCAGAAGAAATTACAAGTTACTTTATAAATTTGTTATACGAATTTAGTGGATTTAAAAAAAATATATTTAATTTAAAAGTTATTAATTGACATAATAAAACGGCAATCATTTTCCGATTTTACTTCAATAAAATATTTTTAGATTTAAAGCATTTTTTCATTTAAAACTATGAGGGACTTATCAATTTGGCATAAATTCTTCAAATTCAATTTCTTTTTGAAAAGAAAAGGACTACTTTCTAATAATAAGAATGATTATTATATTATAGCATAATATATTTCATTTAAATTTATAATTAATATTATTTGCTAATGACTTTCTTTATGTTTGATTATTTTTAAATCTCTTTTTTAAAAAAAAAACTGAAATTATCAAGATATATGAAAATGAATTGCTAATATGGTTGACTTTTTAAAGAATTCCAGGCTCCAGCCGTAGTTACCAAAGTATACTTATTCTTTGTTAGGTCCTATTTATAATACAGTTGTTTTAAATTCCTTTTTTCCATTAACATTATGTTTCATTTGAATTGATGGAAAACATTCGAATAAAGAAGAAAATGAGAATGAAGAAGTTCTCTCCTTGAATAATATAAGGGCATTTGTAAAGTTGGGAAAGGGCTTTAGTATGAGGAGGAGGGGTGACAAAGAGGGTGAAGTAACGTTATTACACTGCAGACATCAATCATTGCTGGAGATATATGACACCGCGTCGCAGGTTGATGTTAAATACAAAACCGGTAATCGATGACAGTTCTAGTCAACGCACATACATTGGTAAACCTCACAACATTCTCTTGTGTCATTCAAATGCAAATGCTCATATACAAAGCTAAACGCATTACCCTCTTGACGTAATCACGAAACCGCCTTCTCATTCCTCTTTCTTGATATCAATTTGACTTCAGTAAGCATATTGGTTCGACACAAAACAAGGCCATCACATAAAAAACATTAGCATTGGCCTTAATTAAAAGACACTTCTTCAACATATTCATTTTCAGATCAGTAAAAAGTGGATTCAAATTTGAGAATAATAAATATGATGGCATTTCTGATTTCATTCGACATTAATCACCTAAATCGATACAAAAAAATATGAATAAGTAAATTTCATTTAATATTTTATCCTATTTTTAGGACAATGCTATTTTATATATATATATATATATATATATATATATATATATATACAAAAATTAAGTTTATCGGGACTAGGTCAGTTCTTCAGGTTCAAATTAAAATCTCATTGCCAACGTTTCGGTTTTAATTTAAAACCTTTTTCATAGGCAGAAGTATAAATTTTGAAACAGCAAAACTAAGTATTACATTACAAATTATTTTACAAAGAAAAGTATTCTGTGGATTTCAACAGCAACTGTTGTTTGAATGAACACGTGACACTTTGTCAGTGTCACGTGTTCATTCAAACTACAGTTGTTGTTAAAATCCACAGACAAGCCTTGGTCGATAGATATTATTTCCATTTCTGTTAGAAGTATTCTCAGAGTTTATTATGGTTATGACATAAAAGTAATTCATACGACCGAATGCAGACGGGTCCCTGTGAGCTCTCACCATGACACAAGAGATCGTATGCCACCGGGCCGATCAAAGAATTTCATTTGTCCCGCGCAATATCCTTCAGCTATTCGACATTCTCAAGGTTTCAAGTGAAAGTATTTATAACAATCACTTTTGTTATAAATTAACAATAATTTTTCTCCACCCCATAGAGTAATGTTTTCAATTAATTACATATTTTTTTCAGACATTTACTTTAACAGCTTAAAACAATGATACTAATGCTAGACTATGTAATATAAAACTTCCTATGAAATTACATCAATATATAATGAAATAGAAAATATAGAATTATTTTACAGTTTGTTATTTATATTGTTCATACTAAAATTTTTATTTAATTGTCTGCAAAATTAAATAAGTTAATTAATTTATTTCATAAATTAATGTAGAGCAAAGAAAAGAGAATACCATGATTTCTTTGACTTTAAGCATTGATAATGATAAAGTACCAGACTTTTATTCGAGTATTTACCAAACTGTTTGCCACACTGTTGACACGCCTATCCAGTAACAATCAACAATAGTTGTGGCAGCCATCAAACTTGTAAATCTCGGAATATATATTTTCTTCGACATTATTTTTATTACATTAATTGAACAAAATAAATTTATATGTTCAGAGGCATAAGTAATCCTTTAAATGTAGTGCATTGACCCAAGGATATTTCTTATGCCATATTATGGATCATTCTATTCTTATAAGATATTGACGTTAAAAATTTATAACTGTGTATGATAAATAGTTAGAACTAGCATAAAATGTTTTATGAACATGATTCTTTTTATTTGTTAATCATTCTACCCAGTGAAATATACGTCACAGGTTAATTAAAGCTTCTGGACAGTAACTAAATGTATCAAATGTGTACTTAGAGGTTTAGACAGTTGTTGATTTCAACTTTGACTTCATTAGAGCAGCCCAACTCAAAGGAGAATTGCATTTAGTAGTCTTCCTTATCATTTTATTTGAACAACATCATGCCATTAGTAATACCGTTAATATATTTATATCAGTAATAACTCTCAACATTATTTCTAAAAAGCTAATAAAGAAGTATAGAAAAAGGCTTATATCTCGATCATCTAAATGATTATCAAAATTTAGAAAATGTGGTTTGCATTAACACATTAACATTAAAGGTGTCTTTTCATGTGGTTAGTACCTGGTGTTAAAATTACTTGAAGTTAGGTAGATGGTTACAATTAAACCAGTTAACAAAAGAGGAGCGAACACTATTAAATATTTAATCCCATGGTATATTAGCCTGATATTAGATAGATTGTAGAACTAATCTCTGTTTAACATTGTAAGGATTATACTGGTTTTCATTTGGCTGGTGGGAGGTTTGCATTTTTCCTCGGGTTAGTTTCAATTAAGTTGGTTGCGTAGAAGATTAGCGAATATGATTTGATAGAATAGCCACATTAGGGAAGCGTGTAGTACATGTTTGCTTAAGGCGCATGTAGTTAATAATGACAACAAGGAACCATTAGTGTAGTGTAATCAGGCTTACAAGTGAATTAGTTTGGAATTAAGCCGTGCCACAGCTATATTCTCAGACTGTTTACCTACGGCAACTGCGTATCGCTAACTCAGTCATCAATATTACCTTTTTTTCTACATGTTGATATTTTTGATAACATTGTTAGTCTATATACTTAAATCAACATAATTTAACATAATCTAGTAACACTGCTTTTATTGAAGAACTAATACTTTGTGGTAACAAAATTTTAAGCGTGTAATTTTCTTCATCGAAGCACATGGCTTGTCAAATACAGTTATTTTAATTATACACCGCATATTAATTAATTGCCTGCCAGCATGTTGAAGTGTTCCTCAAATACTGGAGTTTTTTTTTCTTTGGTTTAAACGTCATGGGCCATTATGAATAAAATTGATTATAAAGGTGTCTTTTCATTTGTGAAAGCTAAAACATTCAAACAGTTTATACTTCACTAGATTCTACCAGCAAGTATAGACTTGCATTAACTTTTGTAACATGTTTAATGAGTTGTTTAGCAAGTTCGAAAACTTGCTGGTTATTCGTGTTTCGTGTAAAGCAAATATTTTGTAACATATGTTATCGTCTGCTGTTGGCCTTCTTCTGTCTATCTTATGTTGTTTTACAAAGTCAACCTTACCAAAGTTCGTGTTTTAAATTTACGAGAAGTTCTATTAGTCTATTATTAAGTAATATTTATATGGAATTTTCTTTTAATCTAAAATAGTGAGTACATTATACCCCCAGGACATAAACAGCTTCAATACGTTGATGATGTCTTCTGTATTTCATCCAAGAAAGAAAAGGGTAACGGATTTCTTAGTAACTTAAAGACCTGGTATACAATATAGAATTCATGCTGAGACTGAGAGTGATACAGGGTTGTCATTTCTGCATGTTGTTTTCAAGAGGATGAGAATGGTTTTGGGTTTGGTTTATAGAAAGCCCACTCATCTGGCTTCTTATATTCATTATTATTCTTCCCATCCCGCTTCTATTAAAAGGTCTTTTAAAGTGTATACCATGAAAGCTTTTAGGATAGTAGTGAGGAGTTCTTGGATTAATGAATTGAGACTATTAACTCTATTGCAGCAAATTTGAAATATCCTGAACGCTTCATTGATGATACAAAGAAACAGGTTAAAAGAAACTTAAATAATGAAACACAAGAGGAAAAGCTTTTCAACCCTCCTAAATTACTTGCACCTCCTTTCAGTGGTGCACTAGTGAGTATCACTTACTTTTTAAACAAGTTTGACACTTCTGCTATTACATGAATGATATATTCATAGATTTCTCAGTAAATAATTTTATGTGTATTAGTGAAAGGTACCTGTATTCTATTATTTCTTTTGAAAACACGATAACATTTAAAACTGCTTAACAAATTTCCATTTCTTATAATAGTTTTACTGCTGATACCTTGATTACTGCAGTCAAATGATTTTATTGCGTGATTATATATATATATATATATATATATATATATATATATATATATATATATATAAAATGCCTCACCTGTCCCATCATCAATCCTGACAGCCATTTCATTTCGACAGTGAACAACCATTCATACCCTCTCTCCTTTGCTAGTTCCTGCACTTCCAGCAATTGTGTTTATCGTCTGAACTGCACACAATGTGATTCATTCTACGTGGGCCTGACTTCCACGTCACTTAGCCTCCGTATGAATGGTCACAGGTCATCCGTTGGTCAACGTAAGCAGCTGCCTGTTGCCACCCACGCCAATCTCCAAAACCTTCCCTTCAACGATTGCTTTAGGGTTAAAGTATTAAGAAAACTCTCAAATGATGACACCCAGACCACTCTAAGGGCTTCTGAGGAAGCCTTCATTTGGTTATTGGGTGCAAGAAATTCCCCTGGTCTAAATTTAATCAGATGATTTTTTTTTTCCCTCGTTTAATTTTAGTTAGTTTTATGTTTTTTTCCTTTCCTTTCCCTTTTTTACTTTTCTCCTTCCTTTTACTTAAATATCACTTTTATAATTTTACTTACTCACAGCCTACACTGGTTCACGTTGGTAAGGTGGCTGCATCGCGTGTCATTGTATCGCGCCAGTTTACATCGGCCAGTGGACGCATTTACGTCTCCGTTCCTTCATTCATTCTCTTTTTATTTTCTTTCTTTCTACTCTCCTGAAGACGGCAAGACGCCGAAATTATCGAGATTCGTGAGTGTTCGTCCTTTTTCTTGTGTTCTCTAGCTGTAACTTTAATTATATATATAATTACAACAAGATTTGCTGCCTATTTACACCAATATTAAGACTCACGACAAGGCAGCGCGTGATGCTAAAGAAATAATAGAATATAGGAAAAAGGTTGCATGAATTGTATCCCTTGGACAATTAATGTGGAAACTACAACCCCAGGATAAGAAAATCACCCGCAAGATCGAGGCCACCGGCTCAAAAATCGTGAGAGCAGAAGCTGCTACTACTTTTAACCACATATACATATATATATATATATATTTATGGGGACTGTGAAACCCAAAAACGCTCATACATTGAAATGACTAGAACTACACTCTCTAGAAGACTGACCACGCACCTGATATCTGGAGCCCCCAAAAAACACCCAGTAGTGTATTTTGGGAACAGACTTTCATTCATACATGTTTCATTATATCTATATAAATATATACTATGAATGAAATATAATGTAAGGTGTCTATGTTTCTGTTTGTTTAAATGTATTTATGTTAAACTGTTACCTAATACTGTATACTCAACAGAATGTCCTGAGGTGCATGAGTTCAGCGTGACAGCTCAATCCCACGACAGCCCAGCTCTCTGTGACTCCTCCACTGCAGTTCTCTGTGTTATTTGGGGTGTCCTTGGTCCCAAGCTGTTGATTTTCAAAGATAACAGACACTTCAAAGTTCAGTTCAAGGATGGCTCCGATGTCGTGTTCCACTTTCCCTTTAGCGGTCATCACCTTTATGGTGGACCTGTGGCGAGTGTTTGGCCAAATGATCGGCACACTATCAATCGAGCTCCTTACATATCTGGATTCGTAAGTCTTATAATAAGTAGCAACATTTTCTTTTTCTATATACTACCACTAATAACACTTCATTTTAAGTAATTTAAATATATACAATATTTTGCATTCTATCCTTTTATATTCTTTTGTATATAATATCATATACTAAACATTAATTTACAAATATTATATTACTAAAAAGATATAATTATTTAATATATAATTAATTTATGATTATAATTAATTAATTATATAATTATAATTAATGATATATAATTAATTCTGGTGTACCACCAAAAATTAAATTCAACTATAGCCATTTTATTTCACTTATCACTAATTCGTTAAAGTCAGCATCTCATATTGTCACAAATTCTCTACTACTTTCAATTGGTGGCATTCTTACAAGCTTTAATATCACATGTAATTAATATTAAACACATTTTTTTAATAATAATACTTTTACTACATTCTAATAGGTTTAGGTTTACCAGATTGCTATAGAGAAAGATGAAAAACATGGTTTTTGTAAATAGATTGTAAATGGTTGAATCATCTACGTTGCAAAAACTTATGTTTCAAAAAAGTGTTCTTTATTAATAATGCTACTCTTAGGAAGCCAGTTTTCAGGACTATCTAGTATTGCATAGTGACCATACACTCTTGTTATTCAAATCTGGTTGAGTCGGTTGGATGCTTATTTCCTGTATGAAAGGAAATACCTTTTCAAAAACAAATTATGTTCAGAAAAAATTTGATGTAAAATTAACAACTCTAAATTTAAATTTTCTGTTATTCAAACTTTAGGAAGGTACTTTAGAATTTGATTTAGACAAACATTGTTTATAGGTATTAATAGATTGCATAGAAAACATAAATATGTCACTGACTGACTAAAGCAATTAGAGAAATAGATTGAAGTATTTAAATGAAGAGATAGATGAAAAGTAAAAATCGATTAAAAAAACCACTTCATCAAAAATACAAATACATACACTAATTAAGTTATCGTTATTAGATCTCGAAAATAAGGTGATACAAAATGTATTTAAAGCATCAGTCTGAGATAAAATAAAACATAAAATGCATTCATCCATTCGAACAAGATTAAAACTGAAACAATACTGAACACCCTGAATTTTTTTCGTTTAACACAAATGATCATGTAACATTAAAGAATTAAAAAATCTTTGCTTTTACTTTACCTTCCATCGGTACTTCCAAACATAAGTGAAGACAAGACCATAAAGCATTAAAACCTTCTATGGACCTCTCTCTTATTAGGGCAGTCCAGATGAAAATTTGATTGAAGCATCAAACAAAAATCATAACTTCATCTAAGAACATATTATTAAATACAGATATCCTTTATACATTTTTGCATTATATAATCTATTGAGTGTCATTAAGAACTGTAGATCTAAATATCATTATGTTTAGAGCTCCAGAAAATACCGTGTAGTATGTTTGCGGAACATGCTTGAGAAAGGAAATAAATGCATACACGATCACCAACATGCAATACTTCACCCAACACTCACACACACACACGCACATGATATATGTATATTCATCATATGTAAGAATCGTTTTCAAATTAGTAAATATTACTATGTTTGTAGTAATTTGTAGTAAATTATTATCTACAATAAGGAACTAACTTGTTTCTTTCCCAAATAGTAATACAACTTAAATATAATGATTCCATATAAACAAACAACATAAAGACAACTGTATGAGACGGCATTCAGTTAATTTCTATTTCGTATAATTACTAATTTTTCTGAACGCCCTGTTTTGTTATGGGGAATTACAATGTTTCTTCACACAAACGACCTTGTCTATAGTACTGTAGAGTACAGTTAAGTGTATTGTAAGAACACTTAAAAATCATTTTAAAAAACATTTAAACCTGAGTGATAGCGAAGCAAAATATCACCACCAGCTTACCCTCTCTACAATGACACACCAAATATCTTTAAATATTTGCATCAACCATCTAATATATACGATCATTACATCATGTTCAATATTGTTCTTGATAATAAGTTGGGCTGATATCAAACAGAACATTCATAATCTAGCCGTTAAATGAGAAAAAAATGAAGTATTTAAATAAAATCACTGGAACAAATGTCTTGATGATAGTTTAAAAATCTTATGTGCGGGCTGTTGTTAAATAAGATGGGCACTATTAATCATAAAAACGTATCACTACTATCCACAAAAAGGTAGCACAAGTAATTTCCATCTGCCTCTTCATAAGCTTTATTATGAAGTTAAATTCAAAATACTAAAACAATAATCTACGGCTTGAACAAAACCTAAAAATTTGGTTATTGGTGATCCAAAATTGGTCATTGGTAATCAAAATTTTGGAGATATATTACATTGACTATTTAATAACCTCTCTGAAGTTAAAAGTAAGTTTAGTTGGCCTCACTAAATGCTCAAGCACTGACAAGAATGTCAGAATGAATTGTAGAAACTTTGACACTTTATATATGCTTACAAAAAGTAGATGTATAATTAATCAAAATATCCAATTGATAAAAGATATATTATCAAAAAAAACAGTATCTTTCATAGTAAAAGATATTAGATTTTTTAAAAACAATATTTCAAAAAAATAAGTGGAATAATTTTTTTTAGTTAAAAACTTAATTAATAAGAAATCAGTATGCTTATGTCAACATCTTATCTAAATGTAGACACAGTTTAAATACAATAACTTTTTATTAACAAAGATATTCTTTCTATTGAATATTTAGTTATAGTTGTTTTCTAACAGCCAGGGATTGGTGCTCTAGAGGAAAGACTTTGGTACATTTCCTCCGGATTAGCTATCAAAGTGGACAGCAAAAGTCACTTGTATGTGTCGCAGAACAGTTCTGACTTACTGCTACATTTCGACGATAAGCCTCCCTACCTCACGCAACAAGCTACTATCCAGTAAGTTTAAACAATGTATTTATATATATTTTTTTTTTGGAAAAAGCATGTTCTACATTACTTTTGAATTTGTCTAACATGCACATTAACATATAAAATTAAATTTAAAATTCTAGAACTATTTAACACGAAATATACAAATACGATTGTAGTTAATAAACAATGAACTTAATTAGACAATAATTCGTGATAAAACTTCAATGACAGTTGTAAGTTTTCAAAAAATGTCAAATTTTTACTTTATTTCATGCGAAGTATAAAATATGAAGACAAAAATCATCTATCTTGAGCTTTTGACAGATTTACATGTTTTGACTACAGTACCACATGTCAAAAGTCCACTAAGCCATTTTTTATCGTTCTTCATCAAACCATAGGCATTTTGCAAAAAGTGACTTTCCCATCATGATAATTGCTCCCAAACAATCAGTCACATCTACACTATAATTACTATTTTTGTGTAAAATATTAATTACATGCATCAAAGATTGTGTACTCTAGTGGTACACTCTAGTATTGTGTACACAAATACTCACACCCACTCACATACACACTCACACACACAACACACACACACACACAACACACAACACACACTCACACACGCAGACAAACACAGAGAGAATGAGAGAGAGAGAGAGCGAGAGAGAGATACACACACACACACACATATATATATATATATATATATATATATATATATATAATAGATTCAATAATATATCGACCGTTTGATAGAATAGGTGTGTTCTCTAATCGGGGTTCGGTCAATTTTCCAGGATAAAAAATCAAACTCTCGTTGCCAACGTTTCGGTTTTATTTAAAACCTTTTTCATAGGCCTACAAACAAAGGATTAGAAAACAATCAATCAATTGAAAACAAAACAATCAATTAGAAAAGTGTTCAAACGAAACGTACCTGAAGTTACACTGGCATTTTATAATAAAAGAAAAAATAAATCTTTATTTTCAAATTTGAAAGAAAAAATACCGAAGGAGTTACAAAGTAACCTCATTTATGCCATCAAATGTAAAGACTGTGACAAGTGTTACTATGGTGAAACTAGTCGTTTTCTCAAAGAAAGGTTGTACCAACATAATTATTCCATAAGAACAAATAAAAGTAACGCAACAGCCTTAGCTGGGCATGCAATAAACGAAGGTCACACGTTCGATTTTGAAGATACAACTATAATAGAAAAAGAAAAAGATGAGCAAAGAAGGAAGACACTTGAGATTTATATATTAAAAAGGATCTAAGTTCGATTAATCATAGAAGTGATATTACTAATTTAAGTAATATTTATTCTGGAGTGTTGTGCTGAGGTTTAGTGAAATTTGATTTATTTAGTTCCCTTGAGTGAACAGTGTTGAGGTTATTTGTAATGTTATCTTATTAGTCTAGTCGAAGGTTTTGTCCGGCTAATATTGTTGTTCCTTTAAATAATGTAAATTTCATTTTCTTAGTTAAAAAATTCTTACTTCTGTAAGTAATATTGTTTTATGTATCTCTGAAATATTTCTGCTTGTAATATTCATGAGTTGTAACAATCCATTTTCATATTGTGTATATGTTTGATGTTGATATGTGATTTCTTATTATCCTTTGTTTGTAGGCCTATGAAAAAGGTTTTAAATAAAACCGAAACGTTGGCAACGAGAGTTTGATTTTTTATCCTGGAAAATTGACCGAACCCCGATTAGAGAACACACCTATATATATATATATATATATATATATATATATATATATATATATATATATGTGGAATTAAAGTATGCAGCAGCTTCTGCATTCGGTGATGCTGAGGCAACTTCCATATATGCTGGGCCAGAGACATTGAGAAAATCAATATCAAACAACTTTAATGAAACACAAAAACACTGGGTGGAAACAAGCTTTCGACCACACATTGGTCATCTTCAGGTTACACTACTATTTAATTAATGAATGTTAATATAATTAACTGAAAAGTAATCTTTAAAATTAAACATAACAATTTTAACAGATATAAAACAAACGATACAGCGGGTGAGAGGAAAACAAAGAGCAGGTTCCAGCAGGGTTGCAACAACATACAGGTTTGCCCCTCAATTGCTGTCAACCCTACTGGGCTCTAACTCTCTAACAAATTTAAAGCTATTATCGAAAGTAGTGCTACTTGGGATCACATTGGGGTCATAATTTTGAATGTTGAGGTTGGGGTTGACATCTTTGATATAAAGGGCTTCCAGGATAGTTAATCTATCGTTGTCGTGCAACAGGGGAGTGTGCAACCCTGAATTCGAGGTATATTGGGATGACGGCTACGAAGCTCTCAAGGCGTCTGACCATGCATCTCTCAACAGGAGCCCCCAAAAAACATGCAGAGGATGCCCATGGGATTAAACTCACCAGGGGTATGTTAGTGGATGGAACTTCGGTACTTCATTATAATAACGACAAAGATAGATTAACTATCCTGGAAGCCCTTTATATCAAAGATGTCAACCCCAACCTCAACATTCAAAATTATGACCTCAATGTGATCCCAAGTAGCACTACTTTCGATAATAGCTTTAAATTTGTTAGAGAGTTAGAGCCCAGTAGGGTTGACAGCAATTGAGGGGCAAACCTGTATGTTGTTGCAACCCTGCTGGAACCTGCTCTTTGTTTTCCTCTCACCCGCTGTATCGTTTGTTTTATATCTGTTAAAATTGTTATGTTTAATTTTAAAGATTACTTTTCAGTTAATTATATTAACATTCATTAATTAAATAGTAGTGTAACCTGAAGATGACCAATGTGTGGTCGAAAGCTTGTTTCCACCCAGTGTTTTTGTGTTTCATTAAAGTTGTTTGATATTGGTTTTCTCAATGTCTCTGGCCCAGCATATATGGAAGTTGCCTCAGCATCACCGAATGATAGTGAGAAAAATCGAGGCCATCAGCAAAAAGGTCGTCAATGCAGAAGCTGCTGCATACTTTAATTCCATTTGTCTTCAAGAAGATTTGCTGCCCACTTATACTAATATATATATATATATATATATATATATATATACATCATCATCATAATAAAAAAAAGTTATAAAAGGACATTGGGGACCTCAAAACATTCAAATCCGTCAAAATTGGGATATCATTTTTTTTTATGAACACTATACTTTAATTATATTCAATAAAGTTCAAAATTTTTCAACAAAAAATATTGTCTGTTTTGAACAGTATTATCATAGGCTTTCTTTAAAGTGATATTCTTTGGTGAATGAAAAATTCAATAAATTAATGTGAAACCGTATTTAATATTTGTGTGATAATAAATTGTGTACATATATATTTCTAAATTAAAATATACAACTGAAATACTAAATTAGTATTATTTAAAAATAAAAAAAATAACCATTAGACAATATCCATGAACTTTTAATCTGATTGACAATTATTTGTTTATATATGACAGGCAAACTCAAGTTCGTCTTGGAATAAAGATACTTCTACTGGCGCTCCTACTGGTCCTATAAGAGAGACACTAATTCCTTTAGCTAGCTTTCCCAATACCTGGGTTTTAGTTACTCCTGTTATATGAAAATGTGAAATGTTATATGAGTTACTCCATATAGTTAGTGAAGAAACTATAACAGAATGAAAACCTCTTCTTAGATGTTTTTATCAAGAAATAGTCAATTTTCTGGAAAAATGTCTTTATGATAGATAATGTTTAGAAATTTAATAGAACGAAAAATTATAGTTTGGCCTATTCAATGCTAGATTCAATGTTCTTTATAGAATGTTACAGGGATTGTCGATGTTATCACAAGAAATCACCGGGTCTGGAAGCTCTTTGATTTCAAGAAAAATGTCATTGTCTGGTATACTGACGGGTCAAAAGTGAATAAATAAAACATGAGAACAGCATATTATACAAACCCGTCATACCTCGTGAGCCAACCGTTTTTGCGTACAGCAATACACTTCGTGATTCACGAGGTATGACGGCTTTATATAATAAAATGATGATTAGTAACTTCCGTGGTACTAACAATATATTTGCATAAGAAATAAGTTAACTCTTATCTTGGTACTTGTAGAGAAGAGAATGCAGGCAAATAAGACAGTGGACCTACTGGATAAAGTTAGAACCAAACAAACTTTCTATGGCCTGGAGCATTTTAGGGCAACACACCCCAGGCCTGTCGAGAGTGCAATTGATTTACAAATGAATAAAACAGCAGATAGAAAAGAGCTTCAATATCAGGATCTAATTTATTTTAAAACGCTAATTTTAACTTAACTTGAATTTGTAAAGGAAATATAAAAACTTAAAAATGAAGATTAAAAATATATGTAGAATATCTAACCTGATATTTCCCTCTTAACTACTAATTAGGCTTAGTTGCTATGCTGCTATCTTCCATTAGCAACATAAAAACAATCGTGACTCAATCAAGAAGAGGTAAAACCTTTATACAAAACAAATTTTAGAAAAAATATACTTAAAATCAATAACGGTAAAATGTATTTCTCTATGGACGATAATGAATTTATTAATGTAAATATATAGATGTAAAAAAATAAATCTAAAGTTGATTTTAGGAACAACATAGAAAGACACAAGAAGACATATACATGTGCTCGAGTTCGATTAAACTCAGGGCATCACTTTAAAAGTAATAAAAATAACAAATCTGGAGTGTACACATAACTTTTCTATAATTTAACATTATATCAAACTCATTAACAATCAATTTTTTGTTTTTAATTTAATGTGGCTATGGTGTAGACGTAACATCAAAGGTTGAGCATTGCCAAGTTTTTTGTGAGGGATTTACGGCAGGTGGTCATTGCTTCTGTTTTCCATAGATATAGTTGTCCTTTTGAACTATTAAAGCTGGTTTGGTTACATTTTTTGACAACCTACGCATACCACTCTACCTATGCATGAAGGCAACTAAAGTATCGGTTATATATTTTTTCAAGTTTGTTTTTCATCATAACTGACTTCAGGTATTTCTATATATCTGAGAGTTCTATTTCAGTATTTTAAATAATGTCTTTGGCACCTCCTTTGTTTTGTCCTTAAGATTATTATAAGTACCGTTTTAGCTGAGAATATATTCAAACCCATCTATTTTAACTATTTTCTAACAATTTAAAGTTCATGCTTCATAAATTTACAGACAGTGCCATCAATCATTCTTCTTCTAATTATAAGATCATCTACAAATCCTTTCGTACTGTACCCTTGATTATTTATAGTATCAAGAAGATAAACCACAACCGGTACTAAACTAACAACACCATCCATCTGAGTACACTCTTTAAATGACTCCAACGTCATTTAAAATATACCATATGCATACGATAATAATTATTTCTAAAGTATTTTATGAATTATCTTGTTGTTGTTGAATTACTTCATCTAAGTATTAGCATTGATTCAATTAATTGTAAGAAAGTACAATCAAAGATAGAGTTAAAAGTTTAGGATATAAAAATGTCTCAAAAATAACATTTTATCAAAGAAGTGACTTTGTCGTGATATAATATTGCCCAATACCTATGGGGCAAATATAAATTGCGTGCCAGAACACCATGAAGCTCCTAATCCAATAGATTATTTCCGATCACTTCTTTGGCTTCTGTAAAATATTCAATAAGAAGCTATGTTCCTAGCAACACGTTAGCAATATTATTAATATTTCGTTCTGTTAAATAACCTGAACAATTTTCCTCCCCTATGGTCATTACCGTTTTGTACGCTTCGAACTTACATAGTAAGGAACTGCTAAGTTTCAATCTTGATAAAAATATCTAAGAAAGGGAGACGTTTAACATCTTTTCTAATCTGAAGGTAAAACAGGGTTTCATTGCTTCCGTTATCCTTGCAACACTTGTCATTGTAGTTTATTAAAGTTAATCTGATACCATTTTCGATTTTACAACCGATGCCTGTGATACACAGGTGACACGCGTAGAGACACACTCACAAACCATCAAAGAAAGGTTAACAATCAACTACAGAGATCTTAAACCTCTTTGTCCGTCAAAATCACAAAATCTCATTTTTTTGTTATAAACTTTAAGTAAAGCGACAAATAAAACAAACCTCAATTGATTCCATTGACTTGTATACTGGGTGCACCTACAGTGAAGTTAAGAGTAGGCCAATAGAGATTTAGGCCATTAGAGATTAAGTATTTTTATAGTAAAAAAAATCTGGAGATGCCTACACTCAACTTAACTATAATCATATCTTAACTTAATATCAAACTTCTTGCTAAAATTTATATTTAATGTCCTACTTAGGCCTAACAAAAATGTCAAAATGTGAGATGTTTATTAGACTTTTGTTCTTGGATGTAGTACAGATACTGATTGATCCAATTATCATTATATATATATGCTTTTTTTTATGTAACACCACTGATGCATATAATATCATTAGTATAACTACACCAGTAATAACAGTTCAGAAAAATAAAAGTGCAGATTTCGTGTGACGAAGTAATCTATTACAGGAGAACATGGTGTCTGTTGTAATAGCCAGTAGATCTCTTACATAGTTTATCTAACCTACTTCTTGATTGAAGATTTAACACAAATTTTCTCAGTTAAAACTCTAAAATATTCTTACCTTGTCTGAAAAGTGTCAAAAGCTTGTAAGAAAGTCGTTTTAAGGTAATTTTTAATTGATGATGTAGGATATTTTCATTTATATTTTTCAAAGAATGTTTTCGAAATTGAAGTATGTTTTGCATTTTTGATCTTCTAAACGATTATAATACTTAAAATTTTATGGTGTACTAGTGTCTCTTTAAAAAAATCACTTTTCTTTCCGTTTGTCAAGAATCATAGAATTCTAGTTTACTCTGAGCGAGCGTTACCATTTTCCTGCGTGTCATACTCTGTTATACGATTGCTGTAATTGTATACTGAGAAAAAATATATTAGTAATCAGCGAGTTTAACATACTCGAATGAAAGTCAAAGCTGGCTATTCGGTATAATTTAAAACATGTATAACTAGGAGCTTCTGATTTTTGAAAATAATAGATATGATCTATTACACTAGAATAGTGAAAAAACTGGATATTTGCAAAAAACATAATAGCACCTTCGTGGAAATAGAGTCCACTCTTCACACTTCAGTATTACCTTAAGATACTATGATTTATAATCACAAAAAAATTTTCACCTCATCTAAAGTTTTCTTCAAGGGTTCAACATATAGATTAATTAAAACATTTTGTGAGACAAATTTATCGTGCCATGAAAAGTATCAGAAATTATATATTTGACTGGCGTTGATTTTTTACATGTACGTATATTTATTCTTTTACATCTCAATGTGTAAGTCAATGTAAACAAATATACGGAAATGAAATTAAAAACAAATAACAATACCTACTTACTACAACTGTATATTTTCAAAGTAAAAATGTCTGTGAAGTTAGCAAAATAAGCTTAAAGGTCCTTTACTTCGCTTCTGCACTGAATTATCAGTATAATTAAGTTATATTGTCATATTAAGTTAAGTTATATTATATTAAATTATCAATTTAAGTTAGACATACAGATATCTAGTGTCAAAGTTTCAGCTTGCTATGTCTCATGGTGGCTGAGTTTACTTGTGACAAACGTTTTTCCTTTAAACGTCCATAATTTCACTTCTACATTGAATTTTCAATCAATTCAGAGCCTCTATTTTAAGCTAGACATACAGAAATCTACTGTCAAAGTTTCGGCTTGATATTTATTATGATGGCTGAGTTTACTTGTAACAAAATTTGCGAACAACCTGACAGAAATTTTTTTACGGGTGGATTCGGTTTCTCTAATGTACGCACCGTAAAGAAAACTTGAAATGAGTCAGTTCAAAGCAACGTACAGAAAAAACCTTTCTTTTATTTATATAGATTGTCCAGACTAATGGTATTCAGTTTTTCTATACATGAAAGTTATAAGTATCCATCATATGTAAAACTGACGGCAGATAAATATGCATTAAATTTATTCTGGTCTGTGTTTTTGATGCTCTAGTGTGATCTGCGTTTTACATTATCTATTTTTATCACAAATTTTAAAACTAAGAATTTCATAATTTGATTTCTTTTCTTCACTTCTCATACTAAAATAATAATAAAACTTTGCAGCCTAACTGTTTTAAATGTTATAATGTTAACATCATCATGACAGATAAATGTTTTAGCAGCTATCTGCCGTTTTAGAATTTTCTCTCTTTTATTAGTAAGAGAGTGAAAGCAGAATGAAGAGCGGCTATTAGTACCTACGACAGCAAGAGTGCTTTCATCTCAGATAATTAGTCCAATTTGTTCAAGTCCTTTTCTAAGTAACCATCGAAACTAAAATATGCACTAATAAGTTTAAGGTAATACTGCTGGTACTTGATAAGTAATATATAATAATGTATCCAAAATGTGATTCTAAAATTAATTATCACTTATTAATATAATTATTTGATTAGAAATAAAAAGTAACTAACCATATTTAGGTTTTTTGAGGTTGGTTTTAGTCTTGGACCAGTGTACTAAGAAATAATTTGCTCAAAGAGGTATTGCAGTACATAACGCCCACTACATCATTTCAAACCCAAACAACCGCTTTTGTCGCTTTCGTTCTTGAAACTAATTAACTGATGTAGGACATATTGAGGCAACTAATCGCATTCATAGCTATGAATAATAAGTATGCTATTTTTATTTGCTTACATACGAAGTGTTTGGTAAATGAATCTACTCAAAGTTTGGAAGGTTCAGACAATTTCTGAAGTTAAACCTTCTTCAATGTCAGCTGCTTGCTTATATAATTTTAATCGGTATAAACTTTATAACACATCAAACATGGATGTAAATAATAATGCCTATATTAATGTAACAATTATTTAAAAATATTTCAAATATAATCCTACACCTTTTTAATGTCTGTTAGTTCTGTTTTCAATTTCATAAATTATTCAATATATTCAATAATTTTCATTTTAGTTTTTCTTAAAAGAGCTCAAATAAATACACAGGTTCTTAATTTCAATTATTAGATTCATTTATTGGCAGATCCAAAAAAATTATGAAAATTTGGGGAAATCATATAATTTGTAAATTTAATACAATCAATTGTAAACTACTGTTCATTTTACCAAGATCAGTAAAAACTATATAGAGATAATGGGATGTTAAAAGTAATTTGTTAAAAGTTTCTTGATGTTAAAAGTAATTTGTAGCCTAATAGGAATTGAGAAGTATGATATATTTAAAATTGCTTAGAACACAACTATCATGGTCAATAATGATATAGTACTCTACTTTAAGAATAAGACAATTTTATTAACTCTGGATAAATTTATTGCCTGTTAGTCAATAATTTTTTTTTACTTTAGATTTGAAATATGCCCCAGCGAGAACGTCAAAGGTCTTCTTTCCTGCTTTCCTCCACGTGCTAGGTACATTGACAGACAAATAATAAGTCATCCAATATGGTCGACATGGGTTTGGTTTAAGAAGTTTATTGACCAAGAAAAGTTGCTTGGATTTGTCGAGGACATTGAAAAGAACAATTTTAACATTAGCATTTTGGAAATTGATGATATGTGGGAAACTTGCTACGGCAATCATCAGTGGGATTTGAAAAGATTTCCAAATCCCGCCAAAATGGTAAGATACAATACTAACCGTTGCGTTGAGCTTCCATCTTAAAATATCAATATCAAAGCTGTACACTTGATATTTCCTTAAGTTTCCAATATATGACCTGCCAAAAAAAAGGAGGAAACAAATGGTATATTTTTTAAAAGAAAACAATATTAGAAGTAGGTATAATATACTAATAAAAAATATCTGAATGTATAGCTGCAGATAAAATTAAATAAGAATTCTGTTATCAATTGAATAATGAATTGGCCCTTTTATTATTTGTATCGTTAATTCTACATAATCCTTCTTTCTTACTTTTTACATTTTTCATTTGCATTTTTTATATTCCTTTCCTTTTCTTCTTACATTCCAATTTTGTACAGTGTACTTCCTCAAAAGTAATTATTTAAGAGACATGGAAGCGTCATTCCTCTACATAAGCTCCTTGACTATTCGTGGCTATATATATGCTTCCTAAACTTCAACCTTCTTTCAATTTTATTAAATCTCACTAATTGAATGTCTAATGCTATATTATATCTCTCCCATAAATGCCGTCTTTATTTCTAGCGCTTATCAAATCATCTTACAAGACATATAAAGTTTCAATGACATGTTATATTTTTTCCATAAAATGTTATAGTTTTTCTATTTCAGATCGATGCGTTAAACAAGAAAGGAATAAAGGTAACACTTTGGGTTCATCCGTTTGTAAATGAGGAGTGTGAATTTTTCATGACTGCCAGACGTTACTTATACAAGGACACAGAGGGAACAGTTAGCTTGGTGAACTGGTGGAACGGCAGGGCAGGGTTGATTGATTTCACTTCACCAGCTGCACGAAACTGGTTCATTGCCAGATTGAAACAGCTCAAAACTTCTCTCGGACTGGCTGGTTTTAAATTTGATGCGGGGGAATCTTCGTACATTCCCGGCTTAGTCACCGGGAATGCTACTCTCTCATATCCAGACCAGTTCACCCATGAATACGTCAACCTAGCAGCTAAATTTGGTAATAATTCATGACAGATCTTGACAAAAAAAGTTATGATTTACAATATATGAAACTTGAGGTTCTTACAAACGATATGGAAGTCTATTATCATTGTCAAAAAAGTTGTGAATGTAGTACCAAGCCTTAGGGAGAATGGTCCCACATGCGAGTAATCTATTCTAAACCAAGTTTTAGAGTGGTCTATTTCTATAGGGAGCTCTTAAAATCATTGCAAATTTGAATCATTAAGTTTGAAAGTTTTTATATCAGCTTTTTCGTAAGTTACTTTGTTTTTAAATCCTGGTATTATAAGAGTTTCCGTTATTTCAGTTATCATGCAAGTTCAAAAATTATATTAGATGCTTGTAACGGTCATCAAATTTAACTATAGAAAACATACTAATCTAAAAGTGTATACATAAAGAAAACCTTTCGGCTATTAATAAAAAACACGCAATGAGAAGAGGAGAAAAAAGTATAATGATTTTGGTAGAAAAGTAATTCCTAACCCCAAGCAACAAAAGAGATGAACTGACGGGAGTCGTTATTATCAGATGAGATTAAACTTCAAAGCAAAGTGCACTCTTTCAAAGTAACTCTTTTTAACAGCGGATCAAACTGGGATTACTTCACAAGCACTAACTTGACAGAGATATATTACACAACAAAATGATCACGATTTTGTTAAAAATAAAAACTATTTTCAATGCCATATGTTCAAATATTTTTTCGTTAGACCCAAACAGTTTCCCTTTAGGGTTTAGTATGATCATACATATGCAGTTTGGCAATTGGTTATCTACAATCATAATTATTTATTCATTTATTTGATTTCATGTATTAAGCATTCTGTACCATGCAATATGTGAAGTGTTGAAATTGTTGTCACTGGCACTGACATTTGATTGTCAATGTTGATGATATTGATTGTTATGCAACTCAATAAATGTGCCTACCACATCCTTAAATGTTTCACAAAAAAAATATATTAACCATATGTCATAATTCTATGGTATTACTTTATAGCTTTATTATAATTTTTATGTCTCTGACTCCTGAAACCAGTGTGCAAAACTTCAAACTATTTTATAAATACTTATTAAGTTGTAATAAACGCTACATAAGATTTCTAAGATCACCTTATTAAACAAAACTTAACAAAAGTAATGAATGCAAATAATCTAATTGACCTCTATTTACTTGTTAAAAGTTATATAATAATTTATTGAACCTTTATCCTCAATATCAGTTGGGAAACCCATTGTCAAATACATATTATACTCAGAATTGCATTAGCCAGGACATGTTTACTCAAAGAGAACTTTTTTGAGTCACGATGGGGCTGTTAGAGTTTACCCATTCTTGACGAGTTAGAGATCCTCGATCAACTAAATTGTATTATTAGTACTAGCCATGTTGAATAGAAGGAGTTATTTTAACAAAAACAAATGAATTTCTTTTGTTAACAGGCATTTCTGAAGCCCGAGTGGGGGCCAATAACCAAGAGCAAGAGTTTCTCGAAAGGCTTCAAGACACGGAATCGACTTGGGACTGGCGCAAAAACGGGCTTCAGTCCGTCCTACCGAATATGCTGACCGCCAGTCTCTTGGGATATCAAGCCGTGGTGCCTGACATGGTCGGAGGAAACTCCTACTGGAGCACCATGACCAAGGAGCTGTACATTCGCTGGCTTCAGTTAAACACCTTCCTGCCTCTCATTCAACTTTCAGTTCCACCATGGCACTTCGACAATCAGGTCAACTTCTACATTATGTTTTCCCATACTTCTATATAAATTATTTCATTGAATACCATTAATGGTTTAAAGAAATAGGAGGTAATTTACACTATTTATGTGAAACTGACTAGAGTTTCTTATACAAAAATTAACATATAACTTGTTTTGAGAATGTTATACAAGTTTTAGAATAAGGGTGTGGTTCAATGCTTAGTATTGAAGTTGCTTAGCTTTATCCAAGATTAAAATGAGGTGAAACACAGTAGAGACTCACTATTGGAATGTAAATCATCGCAGTTAATTTACATGAATGCTATCTCTTTGAAGAGAGTGATCTCCATTCAAAGCGAAGACCCGATAGATTGAAGAGAAAACAAACACATGAATACAACAACATAAGGATTAGGAAAGTGGAACCACAGAGGTGAACGACTGAAAGGATGAAACATTCATCTTGCGACAAATCAAAAATATTAGCACAATAATTTTTGATATTTGTATCATGGATATTAGTATTAGTACTTTTATATTGTATATATTATATAGATAATAGTATGTATTATAGCAACTAGTCATATAAATTATTGTTTGTTTTTAATTATCAAGCCAAGAAAATTTTGTGACAGTTTGTAGGTTCTAACCTACTGATGAGTATTTATTTACTACAAGAAAAAAAAATAACAGAGAAATCATAGAAATCACCAAGACATTTCTATTTGGCAGCCATGTTTCTTATGAATGACTACACAGATTAATCCATACTGACAATTCATTACAACAAACATTCAGAACTAAAAAGGCCCTAAAACACTAAATGAAACTAGCCCCAGAAAAATTGTAACAAAAAAATTGTAATATAAGCAATATTATAAGCAATATAATAATTATAATACAATTATTGTATTAGATTAGTTATTAGATGTGGCAGTTAAATCCGGACAAATTAAACTTTCTTTTAAGATATACATAATTTATTAACTCAAAGTACTAATGTAAAAGAAATTGTTTTTAGTCAATATTCGTGTGACCTGGCAGGTGACAATATAACCACTCTTGGCCTCAGTTACCTCCTCCATGTTTGTTCTGAATCTCCCGCACGCTCTCTGGAACACAGTTCGTCTTACTGGCGAACACTTCTTCGATAGCGGCGCGTAGAGACGCGACATTAGAGTGCTGCGACTTGTTGCTAACCTGTTCAACAACAATCCAAACATAGCAGTCGAGGAGATTCAAACCCGGGCTTTTCGAGGGTCAAAACTCTTTGGACCAGAACATGTCAGCATTGTCTGATAGCCAGTTTTGGACTAAATGGCTCGTGTCATGCTGTTGAAATACTTAGCCAGATTAGAGGAACCTTCCTCGGATTTCTCTGAAGCATTGTATTTCTCCACATCATAAATAGTCGATCTCAGATACCCGAACATCGATTGATCTCGTTCGCCGAACGCCCAGTGCGAAGGCTTTCAATAATCGCGGCTCCTTGATTGTACTCCGCACTTGTACATAGCATATGGGTAATATAACACAACATAATATAACCTTAATTTTAAGGTTACGCCTGTTTACTTTAATCCCATTCCGTTCAAGAACATCAATCGCCATCTCTGAAAGAACTAGAAAATGGTGAGAAATTTAAACAGAAATTTTCCAGATTTAGCTGCCGCACCCTGTATATACTTTTTTCCAAATATTTTCCAGACATTTTTTTTAAGTTATGATGACGTAAATTGGAGAGAAAGACAAAAAGCAAACAAACATTGGATTGGGGAAATATCTATTCACAACATTGAAATTAATTAATGGGTTAAACTTGAGTAAACAACCTATCGAAGAAAAACGGTACATTTACCAATATTGGAACTCAAAAAGATATTAAAGAAACTCATTATTGGATTGCTAAATAGAACAGTAAAAATGAAACATTTATTCTAAAACCAAAGAAAAATGTTTACCTCAAAAACGTTAGGAATTTTAAATTCTGATATTAGACTCTATTAGACTACAATTACGGTTGTAAGTGTTTGATTAAACTATTTCTAAAATATCAAGAATTAATTTGAATTTGTATAGTAAGTTCATATTTATGCATTGAAGCGAATTATCTACTCTTGAAATATTGTTCATGGAGTTGCTATAAACCCATTGTAAAATGAACTTATTTAATTTAACCAGACATAATTCCAACAACCAATCCTGATGTTAATTTCAGTTTTCATATAAGTAGTTAATAGCACAATGTTCAATTATATGATTCTCATATATTTACCACACTAACATACAGGCAAAAACTTATTGATGTTTGGTTGTATTAAATGTTTGAACATTTAATCTCTCATCGAGGAATTTCCATTTTGTACCACTGTTATCAGACAGCAAATTACCTCATTCTTTATGAAGATATTTAATGATGTTGAATAGCGGAACTTAATAACTACTGCATTATATCCTAGACAGACTTTTTTTGAAGTAATAAGGCTAATTAAAGCACCTTTTCATTTTTTTTGACACACTACCTAATCATTTGATACAGTAGCACTCAGCTCTACAACAGAGCAGAGCTAAAGTGTAGTTTTGGTGTAAGGCACCAATTTCTACCAAAGAATCTCGTACAGTCGCATTTGTGGCTTAACTAATACAAGTTTCGTGGGTTTCCAGTTTAGTCATTCATTCAGATATACTACAAGGTATTTCCTTTGAGAGTCCTAGTATGGTACTTAACTAAATAAAATTACTTTATTTCCTGCTAATTGAGAAATAGAAAATAACCGTTTAATAGGTTTTATATTCAAACATATCCACATTAATCGTCTTCTAATAATTTAGAGAGTATAATATCAAATATAGTACCATAAAGCATTACGCCTTTTTTGACAAAAAATCATCTGTATGTCCTTTCCTATTGGAAGCAACACTTATTAGAATATCCTATTGGTAATCCACAATGAATGGGTCATCAACTTCCCTGAAGACAACCATTAGGGGATTCAACTTCAGTTGTGGTAGATCCTTCACTTACACTTATTCTACTTGGCGTCAGAATTTACTTATGCGTTCTATAGTTAGTGGATCAATACATCTTGTCAGTGCTCATTCAATGAGATTGGAAGGACGTGTTATAAAATCTCCTTGTATTTTCATGTATCCGCTCAGAGTAATTCCATTAAAAATTAGAGAATTTTCTATATTGTTGACCAAACATTGGTTAACTGATTCTGTTAATTTACTTTAGGGGAAGCTAATTTATGAAACCTTCTCATATTATAGCAGGCAAACTTTGATATTTGTCATTATTAGTGTAATATTACTCGTATAATATTGTAAGTACATGAAATATTCATATAAGAAGATCCCTATTAAATAATTTGAAGTACCATGTATCCCCAGAAAGATAACATAAATGTAGTAGCCGCTATGAAAAAGTACGATTCTCATGGTTAAATATTATTTTAAAAAAATGGGATCCTAAACACCAATCGCAATGTGTGACACATGAATGTAGTATTATTACCTTCAAAAAAACAGGATTCATATCAAGTTGGGCATGGTAAGAAACAATAAGGAAAGAAGTCAAAATAAGAAATGTATTGTTATTTTTCTGACGATGAACATTAAGTAGCAATTAATACTAATTAATGTAAAAGATTAACTAGTACAATGGTAAATGATGCACAGTATAATTTCCTATATTGTATTTAATTAGTAATCTGTATTCCTAGCTTAAATACTCCAATAATGCTATGCGTAAAAGCCTTAATGGAAATACCTTTGCTTATAGTAAAGTTGAATATAAATCACTCCACATTTCGAATAAAGGTTAACCAATATGTATTGTTTTAGTTATGTCTTTATAGTATTTAGTTTTTCATGAAATTTACTTCAATTTATAGACACTGTTATTCAATTTATATATATATACTCGTACTATATATGAATATCGAATATATTGATACCCTTATACATCCAGTATATTGATACAAGGATATTCAATTCTTATATATATATATATATATACTTTTTCGTTGGAAATACGATCCAAAACGGACAAATATAGTTCAATATAGACAAAGAAACATAGAGAAGGGTCTCCAACCGTCTCTGAACCAGTGCGCTTGGTTTCCCTCTCTTATCTCTCCTGAAGACGGTTCAAACCAAAAATTAGAGACTGTAAGTGTGTTCTTTTGATTTCTCTATGTTTCTTTGTCTATATTGAACTATATATATATATATATATATATATATATATATAGTATATTGATACTCTGAATGTCAATCTACAACCTATTTTGGTAAGATTGTTGGTAATAAAATTGTCTATAACCTTCCTGATTATTTTCAGCATGAACTTATTATATGTTATTGTAATATGTATTATGTGATAATTTGTTATGTGTAATAACTTACGCATAATTTTTAAATCATGAGGGATTTCCTGATACACTGCTGTCGAGAAAGGTTTCTCCAATACTCGTATTATACCATTTAAGACTTCTTAGAATTAATTAATTGTGTGAAGTCGTCGTCAGTTCATATGTAAGATGGATACAGTCCAGTAATTGTAATTTCTGTAATATATTAAATACAAGCTCATTTAAATATATTAAATTCATTTAATGTATTTAAAATAAGTGTATTAGATATATTTAAATGTATATAAAAACATATAAAGTTATCTAGTATATTAAAAAAAAGTGCATTAAAAAAAGTAAATATTTAATGAAATAAATTTATATGTTGTTAGCAGAAAAGAAACAACTTTCATGAATGAATTTGACGTCTAAAGTCATACCCACAACAGATTATAATAATGTAGAAGATGACATCAAAAACATTATGTATGGGCTCAACTGTAATAGAGTAAAAAGTTTTATATTAATAAAATATACAATCAGAATAAAGATTATTTACAAAGCTTCAACGTTTAAGAAATTAATATTAACAATGCTCTACTTACATGTCTGGCCTCCATCTTTAAATGTTATGGTAATGATGGACACTCTAAAAAGTTGAAAATTGTAAGTATAGATGAGATTAAGAGAAACTACGAGTATATGTGTCTGTATAGTCACATTTTTAATCTGAACTACTTAAAATTATTAGAACTACTTTTAAACTTTTAACAATAATAATAAACTAATTTAAAATATTAATTATAATTTACAAATAAATAATTTATAATAATTAATTTATTTATAATAAATAATGAATAATATAATGATTAAATAACTGAAAACTTTAAGAGCATTATATTTAAAGCATTGACAACTCTAAAATTTGTTATGTTATTAAATATCTAAAATTAGGTTGTTTAAAATTATAACTCAAAACACAAACAAATGTAAATGTGTTATATAATTTAAACAAAATTATAACTAAATTTGTCAAAAAATGTTTACTGACTCAGGCACTAATTTAGTGCAACAATTTCTTGATCAAACCGTTGGTGTAGTCTCTTCAACGATTGGGGTTTTGATACAGGACTCTTTGATACAGAGTTTTTAAATCAGACTGTATTTACGACAGATTGTTCAACATCACCACCAATACCTCGTCACGAAGTAACTCGAACAAATACTGGTCGCACTGAATGGACTCATGAATGTCATGCTCTCTCCACAACTTGTGGTTGCCATACTCTTTAATTCTCATTTGGGAGCCCACTTTGGCAGCCGGAATTAAAGGGGCTCATTAATCAAAACACTTTCATTTCTCTTCTAAAGAACCTGTCTAAGTTATCATAGACAAAATTATACATGGCACTACAAAACTGCAAAGATTGTGTTATACACACATACCTTTTGTACATATAAACTATATTAAATATACACCCATCTGACTAGCTATTGATACATACAGACATTCAAAATAGACATAAAAAAAGATTTTAGAGATTTCAAAAAATATAAATCTATCAACATTCCGAAATCAAATTTTTTTATAATCGCTTTTCTTTGCACAATGTAGAGAAAAAAGTATATATAATTGCTACCAAATAATTTATTTTGTTATTATAAATTTGCTAGCCATCATACTGTGACCAAATCTATTTGATAAATACTTTGAATGTGATTTGAGGGGAAAATGGTAGTATAATTACGGGTATACTTACGGATCAGTTATTAATGATCAAACTCTATTGAGCATCATAAGCCCTAACTGCAACCTTTATAAAGCTCTGGATGGAATAACAATGATCCTCGATCGGAATGCTTTCTATAAAGCTTTCTGTGGAGATTATTCTAAAAAAAATAAATAAATCAATATAAATCAGAAAGCACATGTTAATAGAAGCCAATCAACGCTGAGTCCATTGACATTTAAGGCTTTTATACGAAGTTAGCGTTGGAACTGTCAACTATGATTTGGATATTATTGTCTCAACATAGGAGATGATAGGAATATGACGCAGTGGGGAAGTTGGAAAAGATTGAAAATACATTTGCACAACCCTCCACAGCTTCTTCAAAGATACTTTTAATGAACGGACGAAGAAGAAAGCAGATAAAGTGGCTTGAACAGAAGGTCTGATTTAAACAAAATAGCGCATTCCAAATAAAAAAATTTAAGAAAATAATAAATCATTGAAATAATAGATATAAAATTATATGTGGAATATCTAAGTGGATATTGTCTTCTCAACTATTAATTATGGTCTCTGAATTAAAAAAATCACTAAATGCAAACCGACTTTGGAAGAGGTGGAAACCTCAGAACAGAGTCTATATGAAAGTTTAGATTTGGGTTTATCATGTCAAATGTAGTTTGGTTATTCATTTTTTACAAGTAATTATCTATGTAAGAACACCTTCCTTAAGATCAAGATACCCTCAATCCAGTCAATCATATACATTGTTACTTTGAACGCAGCTATAAAATTTAATATGCAGGGGATTTTATCTGGTAGAATTGTATTGTAGACATGATTGTCTTTGTAGTTTATTAAGGTTGATATCGGCACATACTTCACTAAGGTTTGGGCGCCACACTATCAAAGCATATGACAGTAGGGGCCTTATCACAGCCGGGTAAAACAAAGCGTGTACTAGGGTTACACTTTATGTTCTACCAAAGAATTTCTTACAGCAGAACATACTGTCTTAATACCATATCACCTTAAACAATATATCTGGTCTCAGGATTTCCCAGCTTTTGTCTTTCATCTAAAGAGAACCAAGATATCTTCATACGTTTGAGAATTCTAGCATAGTATTTGTATTCAAAAGGCGTTTGAACATTCTCTCTCCTTGAAAATTGCATAAAGACCGTCTTAGATAAATTTATATCTAGACCTTTCTCTCTGGCTCATTTTTCGACATCTGAAAAACAGGCATTACAATCTCAATAAAGCACCATCAACCATCCTTCTTCTTATAAGAGGTCATCTGCATATCTTTGCTCAAAATAACCACAAGGTTAGGTCATCCAAAATTAATGACAATAATAAGGGAGATAACTCACCACTCGGAAGACAGTCTTTAGTGGTCAGAATTTCAAGAGTAGTAAATCATAAACCTACACAAATTCTTCTTTGCATTACCATTTTATTGATCTATTCTATAGTTGTTAGATTAATATTCATAGTGTTGGCAATAATTCACTCCATTGAAAGTCTCCTTTTCTACCAAAGAAGCAGCTCAGAGTGATTACATTAAAACTTAAAGAATTATTTGTTTAACATTTGTATAACTGATTCCGTTGAAGTTACCTTTATGATGGTTATGTTGAGTCATAAAAAGATTCTCATTTATCCAAAAATACTCTTCATATTGCAGATGAAACTTATCATTTGTCATCGTTTGATTATTGTAAGCTTATGAAATATTCAAATTAAAACAATACTTAAACGATATTAAAGTTATTAAAATTTCTTGAATCTCCAAAGTAGTGGTTTAAATAAGTAGCCTATTTGTTATAATGAACGATGAATATCTTTTTCATCCTTGAACATTTCTCAAAATCAATGGAGTTCTTGAATAGAACAAGATCTATATCTATGATATTAAAATTTCTTCAAGGGTGAGACATGTGAATTGAATACAAAATTTTCGTTACACAACCATCCATCTCACGCTAGGCAATATCATGAATTATATTGTCCATATATTGACAATATTATAATATCAATATATATATATATATATATATATATATATATATATATATATATAATATATATTAGTCAATATATAATGTTGAGTTGAAAATATATTGTTGATGCTATTTAGTTTGGAATTTCATTCTACTTAAATATTATATAAACTATTTAAAAGAAAATTAAATTTTGTTTATTAAACTTTTTATGAAAGAATTTTTGTCGAACAATACTGTTTGTAATTTTGATAAAAAAAATCTAAATTACAAAGTCGATATAATTTTTGTAATTTACATAAATGTATAAATGTAATAATCTATAATAATTTATGATGTAAATGGTGTAATTAATGTATTTCAAAGTTTCTAAACTGAGTATAAAAAACATTCAAAGTCCTGCATATTATCATTATCCAACTGGCTTTTTCAGTTTTTATAGATATATTGCACTTTTCAGTAATTGGATTTGTTGATATTTTTTTAATAACACGCTTATCATAGGAAGATTTTGTCTATGAAATTTTATTCTTCCCTACAATAAAAAGTACTATCACTCTCGACAAAGTAATTTCAACAACTAAGTGTACAAGTCATTTTCTTATACGGAACAACTTTTAAGTACAACTCTTTTATTACTCATCAAACTCTGTGATGATTATCTTGTCCACAAATTAAAAAATTATTAAAATTAAGTATGTCAAAATTATTGTACTTTGGCGCAGAATTGACCTTTTTACATCACTATAAGTAAAGTATAGTGATCGTGAAAAAATTCGATCTCGAGATTTTGACGGAATTACATGTTTTGAGGTCCCAAAAGTCGTTTTATGAAGTTTTCTCGATGATGTCTCTGTATGTGAGGGTGGGTGGGTGCGTGGGTGGGTGGGTGCGTGGGTGGGTGGGTGAGTGTGTTAGCATTGCTTGTTACCACGCTACGGTCCAGAATCTTTGATGGATCAAGTTGATACTTTACACGAAATGGGCCTCATAGGGAAGAAGATCCTTATTGTTTGGGAAGAATTATGCATGACGGGAAAGTCACTTTTTTGTCAAAAACCGTTTTGTAGAAAACATTTTTTTCTCCTAAACTGATAACTCAAGAGTTTTGAAATTTTGGAATTATTTTTGAGGTTACAAATGAAACAAAAGAAAAATATTTTTAGAATTTTAAAACAACGGGAAACATTTTTTTTTCAATAAAATTTAAAAATTTTTACTTATAATTCAATCTCAAAGCTTGTGAGAGCGATAAAAGCCATACCGATTGACGGATCAAAATAAAACTATGACTAAAAATAGAACATTATATGGAAAATGATTTGAGGTAATTATTTTCAAAAATACATTTACCAAAGGGGCATTAAAGTACGATTTCTGTTTTCAGAAAATGTTTTTTTGACGCTAAACGGCTCATTAAAACTCATGAAAATTTGACCAAAATGGATAAAAAAATTAGCAATTCATAACAAAAAATTCATGAAGTTTCAATCACGGGAAAGATCCCTAGACTAAGGGATCACTTGCTATACTTGTCGAATTTTTGTCGATATTTTTTTACAAAAATTTACATTGAATTAGAAATTTTTTGAGCAAAACCACTGAGATAAAATTAGACTATTCTAGTCTAATAGTTCATGTTTATTATTTTCAAAAATTAGAAGCTTCCAACTATAAAAGATTTAAATTATATTGAATAGCTGGATTCGGCTTTGAGTTGAGTATGTAAACTGGTTAATTACTGATATATTTTTTCCAAGTATATATTCATAGCAAGCTTGTAACAGAGTGCATGACGCAGGAAAAAAGATAACAATCACTCAGAGGAAATTGGTGTATATGGTTTTCGATAAAGGGGAAGGAAAATGATTTTAATAATTAGTAAAAAGCCATAAAATTCCCAGTATAATAATTCTATAAAAAACCAAAAATGTAAAACATAATTCAAAATGGAAATCTTTCGTTTGAAGATTAATAAATGTAATTATGGTATATCCTTAATTATAAATTATTTTAAAACGACATTTTTCCTTGGATCTTTATGATGTTTTTCAGAGAAAATAAGAGTATTTTTCTGATTTAAATTTGAAAACTTGACTTAAATATTCAATGTAGAAGGAGGTCAAGTAACCGATATAAGAAACCCACTGGCTATTTGAACAAACGCCATGTTCTCTTGTAGGATATTATTTCGTATCAAGAAATTTCCACTTTGGCTTTTCAAAAATGTTATTACTACTGTAGTTATACCAATGAGATTCTTTAGATCAGCTGTGGGATATACAAAAATAAGTTTATATATTGATAAGCCGATCAATCTGTACTATCTGTACTACCACAGAAATGAAAGACTAATAAGTATCTCCCATTTAAACGTTTACATTATGATTAAATGAGACATTATATATTATATTCCCGAGAACATTGATATTAAGTTTACTTATAGTAAAGTTAGTCCAGGCCACTCCAGATTTTTTTCTTTTTGAAAAATCTAAAGTAGTTCTGAGTTAAAACTGTTTATTTCATAATAAACCCCAAAATACAGCACTTTAGTGTTAGTGGCTTAGGAGAAAAAGAACATTTCCTGAAATCATATAAGCCAAATAGTAATTTTTCCACTACATGACACTAATGTTCAAGAACAATACTGCATATCTACATTACAAGAGTGTTCTTCTCGTGAATATGAATTTTTTATTCTTAAAACGGAGTGGCTATATCTTGGACACAAACTTGGCGCTCACCACTCTCCCAATTACACAAAGATGCCAGCGAATAAATTCAAAAATTAACTTTTCGGATTTCAAAATGTGTAAATCGGTCAAAATCTTGAGGTGAAATTCTTTGATAATTACTATACTTTACTTATAGAACCCAAAAAACTAATAATTGAAAATGAGAAACATAGAAATATTCATATATTCTCCGACACTAAGGGAATACACACCAAGAACGTACATATTTTTCCCTTGAAAGCCTGCCATAAAATAATCAAATTTCCAAGGAAAAAAGTTTGAAAGAAAATTAGTAAGAAACAATTTAATAGTATGAACACCACATACTAGCATTATAGTTAAGGAACACATTTTTTTTATGAGTTTATAAGCGCATATACGTGACAGGCGTTTGTCTTTCAAGATGTGCACGCCAGAAACTGGACAAACAAGACATAAAATGTATGATACACTGTACATCTATGAATTCATTATGAATTTACTTCAAGCACTAGGATATTTGTTCTTTGAACTTTATTTTAGATCGTTTCTTCTTAGATATAAAAGCTACTTAATTGAGATAACTCTTTAAAGAGCAGGCTTATCCAATTTATACTTCACATTCATATAGATAAGAAAACATACAGAAAGTAATCTTGTTGTTTTATTGTGTTTATTGAACCATTTGAAAATTCAACAGATAAAAGGACAATGACCTCAAAACATATCTTTTTTATGAATAATGAGTGCTTGGAAGTTCTATGATTGATATTTGGGAACATAGTAATACAATAAATCTTTGAGTAATATGAATTTAAAACTTACGTTATGAAAGTATAATTTTTTTGTATAAGAAATCAGTTAGATGAGAATAGAATTTCAATTTTTCCGCGACAAGTACATTTAAATTTGCAGTTTTTATTTATTATTTTCACGAATGGACAGAAGCGTGATGCTGGCCATGCAAGGCTGGGGTAACGAACCCTTTAAGGCGTCCTTATTTTAGGGAGTCAGAGAGGTCAAATCACTATCAACACTCCCTGGCTCAGCTATCGTGATACGTGCTTACTTATCCATATTTACATAATTGCATAGAATTTGTAAACTTCCATAACGTCCTTGTCAAATCTTAACAAGACTCGCAGATTCAATATGATTACGAACAAAAATCGATCGATAATAATAGATCATTAATAAAGGGCAGATAACAAAACACTCACCATTACAATTATACATATACTCATGATAATGACAAATCATTATCTAACCAGTATGTAATCTGAAATATATTGATTATTTTATTGAAAGCATGATATTGTATATTTCTTTGTACTAAAAATTTAGGTTATATATTTCTTTAACCAACAAACTTTATTTTGCATGAAGTAAAACCATCACACCAGTTTTATATTTATGTTTTAATTTATTTAGAGTAAAACTTAATTTAATAAAGTAAATGATGGTGACTCATTGAAACAATATCTGATAGAAAAAATATCTGATAGGATATTTTTCGTCAATTGATAAACATATACGAGGTGTGATAAAAAGTAAGGTGACTTTTTGAGTTTTGCGCACTTTATATACTCTAATTTAATTTTGTTTTGTTATATTGGTACACACGTCACGATCATTTATTCACAGTTTGAGTTCAAAGTATGTGTTGTTTTTATGTGAGAGGAGAGAAAAGGTTAACGAAATTGGACACATATTTGCGTGCTCAGCGATTTTCTACTGTTGAAAATAATAATAGAGCAGACAGTTTGTATTAATTATTGTATAACAAATGGTATTAAGGGCTCAAAAGCTCTTTAAATGTTGGCAATGGCATACGGTAAGTCTACTTGAGAAAAAAAATATTAATAAATGGTATACGTTATTCCACAGGTAATTGTTTTTCAACAGCAAAAAATCGCCAAGCACGCAAACACCAGCCTAACATTCTGCCTTTCACATAAAAATAACACATGCTTTATAGTAAAAACTGAGAACATGTGAAAGTGACATTCGTCATCGGTGTGTGTGTGGGTGGGTGAGTATGTAACAGAAATTTTTGGTCATGCTACAGTCCAGAATCTTTGATGGATCAAATTGATATTTTACACAAAAATGGACCTCGTAATGTAGATGTGCCGTATAATTTTGGAACAATTATGCATGATGGGAAAGTTACTTTTTTTTGTCAAAAACTAGTTCTTAGACAACATTTTCTTTCTCCTGAACTACTAATTCTAGATTCTTCAAATTTTGGTACTATTTTTTTGGCTACAAAAAGCAATTAACCAAAAATATCTTCAGTTTCTTAAAACAAGAAGACATATTTTTTTCTATAAAATGTAATAATTTTTAATTACAATTCAATCTGAAACTTGTGAGAGCAATACAAGAAAAACCGTTTAACGGACCAAAATCAAGCTATTCCTAGCTTGTATTTGTATTTTTTACTAAGTTACTTAGTAACTTAGGTGTAACTTTGGTGTAGATTCACCAAAGGGGCGTTACAGTACATTTTCTGTTTTCAGAAAATATTTTTTTAACGCTAAACGCCTCATTAGAAAACCATGCAATATTGCAAAAAATTGAACAAAAAGTTAATAGTACACAAAGAAATATTCATGAAATTTCAATTACATAAAAGAGCAATAAAATTATAAAAACTGGATATTGATCCTGGACTAATCGTTTACTTGTTGTACTTGTATTTGTCTACATTGTATTTATTTGCATTTTTTACATTGACTTAAAAATTTTTTGGGTGAATCCCTGAAATAAAATTGATGTTTAGTCGTTTAATGAAAAATTTTTAAATAATATAAGAGCATAATATGAGAAAAAAAAAGAATAGAATACATGTAAAAAATCAACACCAATCAAACATATAATTTCTGATGCTTTCCATCGATTTGTCTCACAAAGTGCTCTAATTAATCTATATGTTGCACCCTTGAACAAAACTTAATATCACATGCAATTTTTTTTTGCTTTTATGGATCATATTAACGTTGGTAATATTGAAGTGTGAGGAATGGTCTATTTCCTATTATGTTGTTGACAAATATCCAGTTTTTATCTATTCTAGTCTATAGTTCATATCATTTGTTTTTATTTTAAAACATTTCATGCTTCCAGCTATTTTTTGTTTATTTTTGTTATTTCTATTTGTTTTATGCAAATATTTGTTAATCACTTGAGTTATATTTTCTGATTTTTTCGTATCTAGGTCATGTATATCTTTTCAGTTAGCAGAGTTAACAAGAGGTATTCTTACTAATGATTTTTTTCATTCTAACTGTCACTGTTTCTTGTTATTATCAGTCGGCTGTAAAAGTGTGAAATATTCATCTTGTATTAATTTCATTTTCTTAATTGAATTTAATCGAAGGAGTAAATCATGAGAAATTACTATCTTGCAACATAAACTTCTATAGTCTCCTCAATTTGATTAATTTTCCTGCAAAGTCGTGGCCTGCGGTGAGTGAAATTTACACCACCAATCGTACTAAAGACATTGCAATCCTTCATCAGCTATGCTTTCAATTCATTAACAATCTTCTGATTTATGAGTGTAATATTGGGCCCACTATCATAACAGCCCTTAGCACATTCTTTTTTATCGATAATGACATTCGCTAGAATCAATGTTGGCCTCTCATTCACCAAACTGCCTAGTTTTTTTGAATGAACAAGCTCTGCATTAATTGTATCTTCATCAAATTCAGTAAAGTTGATATCCGTTTTGTTTCTTTCCTTCTATTGTTTCTTTCTTGGAATTTTCGGTGAATGATAACAAATCGGTTTTCCCAAAGCTGCAGAATGTATGGAGCAGGGTGTTTTTATTTTTCATAACGGTTCATTTCAAATAATGAGTTTGTGTAGAATCCTGTTTAGTGCTATAATTGTTGCTATCCTTTTTTATGCTCTTCACAAGCTCTTTTGTGGTTTTAATTTCTTCTTTATCTATTTTAATAAGAAAGACAGGTAATCCTGTCCACAATGTCATTAATTTTTTATGTTTTTGTTGCAGTTTCTTTAAGGCAAAGTCTATCATTGAACTATAATTGTAGTTCAATAAGCATGGTTTTCCATAGAAAACCCATGACCAAGCTCGTTTTTTCTAGAAAATGAGTATAGCCCTGTAAATAAGGAATTGGGTACTTATTTGGGACCTTTCCAGCATTAAGTGTGCGATAATCACCGCAAAGGCCCCAATCACCATTTTGCGCTCAAGTTGAAAATGACTGTCTCTTGTCTTTTCTTCAGCATAAATCTTGTCAGGAGGTAGCCAGTGAGGGCGCACCGAGACTGGGGGCCTTCGGTTAAAATATAATGTTCGATGTTATGTTTAGCCTTGGGTTAGTTATGGTAGACTGTGTCAATATAGAAAACTCTAAAAAAAATGTTACTGAATAGACATTGTTTTTCAATGATTAAAGTATATGGTGATTGCAGACGAGCAGCATTAACCAGGTGGTTACGTTTTACATCTAGCATCGAATCAAAATAGCTTAAGAAATCTGCCACTGGTATTGGTTTTGTAACATTAGTGAACAGAAATGTTAAAAATGCGTTTTAAGCCTGATTAGAAGTTGATTAATTTAGTGCCAAAAGTGGGCAATAGAGACTACCGTAAAATAGTTTCAAATTAGAGGTGCCTTGGTATCTGTACCAGAAACTTTATCGTTCAGAAAGAGGCAGATAATAATTCTCTGACGACATTCCGCCGATGGGGAATCCAGAGCATTAGTTTTCCTGTTGTGTACTTGAAGTTTTAAATGCACAAGTTTGGGTGAATCACTTTGCTCTTAAGTTGCTGACGCGACATCATTATTTTTAAAACATGAATCACCTGGTTTTTTGGTTAATTGGTTTAAAACACTACTGATTGGAGAATTACAGTTGTCAGCGGTGCGATTAGCCATTCTTGTTAGTTCATTTATTTGATGAAGGAGAATCGCTTTGTACTGAAGTTAAAGTTAGTGCATAAAAGAAACTTGTTTCTGGCCAACAAATTTTTAAGGTCCTATCGGCTTTGCCAGCTAATTAGTTAATGATTCGCCTCCTCCTAGGACTGACAAAGTTGAATAAATTCCAGTAGGTAATTGCTCAGCCAAAGAAATCGCAACATACTTTCACTAACCTAATCACAACCTTTTATACCATCCCATGAAGCAAATGAGAAGATTTCAGATACACTAAGTGCAAGACATAATAATTAAATGACTTCTCACATCGCTAAATGCTGTTATAGCTAATCCTTTTGGAGTAGGAGGTTTCTCAATAATTTTACTTACTTGATATAGTACGTTTCCATCTGGATTACTACAACATAATAACACTTCGTGCTGTCGTTTGTAACAACAGAAACAATAAAACTTGATTCCACTTTCTAAAACTGGAACAGGAGTTACAATCACCTGCACTACCATACCTTCAGGTTAGAATAGTTGTTAAACCTCCCTTAGATAGTTTTATAAGGAATCAAGAAATTTACAAGCTCTTGACTCTGATACGAAATAATAATCTCACTGAGGGAAAAAAAGTTTCAATAATTTAATACAACAAAATATTAATAATTTTGCTAATATATTGCTAGATACAAAGTTTCTCAGTGAGTATTTTACGGGGACAAAGAAATGAGCAGAAATAATTTCTTGGATTAAAAGCTTCACGATATTAAGAAAGTTTATCTTGTCAGATGTATTGACAGGTCAAAAATTAATAAACTAATGAGGTCAAACATTGTAAGTTTAATTGTTCTATAACTACAATAAAACGATAAATTTATTTACGATAAATTTAATCATAAAATTCATTATCTATGATTTTGATCACACTTTACTACAGAGTTTGATACTGCGGCTACATCATAATTATATTAAAATTAAACTAAAACTGAAACGATTGTCTAGAAGTTTGATATTGTGCTGAGTGTAGATCACTATAGAATTTATTTTAAGAATAATAAACATCCCTAACACCTGACATTTCTCATCGGAGAATACCATAGCATGATAAACAATCCGGACAACCAGCTGTGGCAATTAGTTAAACATTTACATGCACTCTTTGAAAATATTTGTCCTTGTATTTTAATCCTGTTTAATTAATGCTGACGTATTTAACATCGAAATAACATTATATATTTATTTCTCAAATTGATTTCCCATTTCAGATAATATCTTTAATTGGAGCATACGTGTTTTTGTCATTTATTCCAGCTAACATGTTTTATACGTTCTCTTATTTCAGACGGTTGAAATAACTCGCTCCATGCTTGCTCTTAGATCATCTTACGCTGACCTACTACAGTTTCTTATTCAAAGTCCAGAGAAGAGGGTCGTTACGCCAGTCTGGTATTACTCGCCCAATGATTCTATTGCCTTAACTATTGATTCAGGTAAACAAACTTCATTTTAAATTATGATACAAATAAAATGTACCTTTTTTTCCACGAAGTAATTAAATCGGACGTAAATACTTATAACTTATGATCTATTTATTAGATACTATTATATTCTTTAGATATATTTATCTGAAGGTTATGTTAGTTTATCAGATTTATATTTTATTCCTGTAAGTTGAAAAAATATTCGTGCAGAAAAATTATATTCATAGTACAAAATATTCAAAAAACTGTTTCTCTTTAAGGAAGAACTTTACTACTAGTACAAACCATTCCAAGAGTAAAAGAATAGTTAAAAACTTCCACTTTAGAAATACCCCTGTAACAATAAAATCGATTTGTGATTTTCCTGTGATATATAACTTAGCCGATAGTAAAAACTTTGACGAACAACAATCGGTCCTAGAAGGCAGCATAAAGTCTTCTACTATCAACGAGTCTTCGTGTATTCATGGCACCTCACCTCAAAGAAAATTGCAATTATAATCAGTAAAGATGCAAATATCTTAACATAAACCACATTATAACGATAGAAAAGTTAGCCATGATTTGCAACATAAGAACAATCACGAGCCATTCAAGATTCAGTGGCACAGATTAAAACATTTAGTCTCAAAGGGTCAAATTGAAGAATCGAAAATGAATTGGGCATAACTCCATAAACGTAGCTGAAGAATATAAGAACAACGGTTATCGTTTGCGTTTTGGCAATGGTGCAACCTCTCCACCTGAGCAACACTCCGTAATAATGTTTAATCACGCAAAATATAAAAGGGAAGGAAATGAATTTAGCAATTTAGAGATTGGCGATATCAAGTCGATTGAAACTGTTCCCTTTATAACAGTAGTATAATGAATATAGATTCATTACTGCACGAAGTGCAATCAATAAAATAAAGAGGAAGAGTACTAAAATAAAGAATCAGACAAGTGGATAAGCAGTGAAGTCTCACAAGGCCCATTCCACATGCAGGTTTGAATTAGGCCTGCCTCATAGACTTTGGGTGGAAGAAGTTAATACAGCCTATTATTTGGGTATTAATTGCGCAACAAAAACTTTATCTGTGTAATCTTATTAGTAATTTTGGAATGGAAATATACGAAATTTAAAACATGATAATACATTTGACTCTAAAACATATCGTCCAGGAAAAATCCGAACAAAAAAAATGTAGCGTACAAGTCGCGATGAAGTATTTCTCGGTTTCCCTGGACCATGCACAAATTACCACATCCTGGTATATTTGGTAAATAACAGACAGCATTTGAAATATACGCTCTTATCTTCCATTCCATTAATCATACTCTAAGTACAGTTCACCCTTCCTTTTTTAAATTATAGAGTTTGTTCTATCAGAAATGAGTGGTTTGATCAAACAAGAACAAATTAAGTTGACACACAACTATTTGAGACTGCCTCAAATTGAACGCTGTTCAATTAGGAATCAAGAATGACATGCCGAAATTTGGTAAACCTGAACAAATCACATATTTAAGATGATACTTTCGGGTAGATTTGGAAGAAATCTCATAGGTTTTAAATGAGATTATAAAATCGTTTCACATTTGTTATTTTGTTTAACAAGTTCTCTTTAACTATTTGTCACACCCATACTGCTGACCCAGTCGTATTTTCTTGAAGATTCATCTTCTGTACTCAGCCTCCATCTTCGTATGAATCACATTTTAACTATGTCTTTACATAGTTAATAAAATAGCAATTTTATCATAACCAGGTGTGTTTAGAATACAATTGAATGCAATCCTAGTACAATTACAACGACAACTAAAACAAAATTTTAATACACATGTCACTATTGAAAGACTTTTTCTACCATTGGCCAGAGTCCGCTGTTGCACATGCGCATGAAGGATTGAAGGGCTGTCTTCCACACTCAATCTTATATTCTCTTTCGTAAATGTTTTAGTTTCTCAACTTCAAAGCTATCGCTGCCACCCAGTCAGTGGAAACACGCGATTATCTGGCAGAATACATTTCATTCTATGCATATTCACATTATACCTAGGTGGGGTTAAGGCATTTTTGTGTGTAACGAATTAGCTTTTATAGAAATTTGAATAAAACAATGTGGTCAATATTTTCAGTTGTTGAATGTATCTGAAAACAAAAGTATTTTTTGATTCAGGGAATGGCTTTATAGATAGTTTTAGATGAGCATAAATGAAACATAACTCATAAAATACTTCACTTTTGCAACCAAGAGCTGAATAGTAATGGAAATGGAGAATGCACGAATTGATGCATTCCTCGAAATTATGAATCTCAGAGCAGATGAAATATCTAGTTTGCTGCTATTCCAAAATCAAGAAATAAATGCAAGTGCTGAATAGTGCATATTACTGCTCTAAATGATTTCAATTAACCTTTTATTTTGCAGAAAGTTTGAGCTTTGTGTTTATTGTGTAATTTAAACTTTACGACTGTTTAAAGTTAAAATTTTCCAATTGGAAATTATTTTTCCAAGATTTTATCCAAATGATTAGCAGGAACGCCATAAAATCATCATGCAAATCCAAACAATGCCGAAGACAGGAGAGCTTGTTGAATATAAGACTGTTTTATAAAGAGAGGAGAACTATTAAGAAATTCAAAATAAAACTAAAGCAAAGTTATTAAGCGAAATGAAGTGGGTAACCTAATTACTTGATAACTTGAGTTTTAACTTCTTAATTCCTTAATCCTTTTCTTCTGGCCTCTGGCAACTACCAGCTTACGATTACTAGCCTCGCAGACAAATTACTCTAAAAACTCTCTAATTCCAGTCTTCCATGAAACATTTTGTTTCTATTTTTCCACTGTTTGCCTTATACAACAATAAAAAAGTTCCTCAACTACAAATATCATCTCAGTTTTAATAAATTAATCAACTCATTTTAGTTTAAAATAAATGAATAAAGATTTATGCATAACAATTTTCATTCATCTGTATAAAATAAGTATATTAATTTGTTGAATTATTTTTCAAAAATATTATAGCATGGAAAAGTTACTTTTGGCCAAAATGTGATTTCATAGAACATTTATTTTTTCCGTAATTACTAACTCCTGAGTATTTAAACTATTATATTTTGGATAATAATAAAACTGACAACTGCATGCTTGAAATAACTTCAGATTTTTTAGCAATTAAAAAGGTCAGATTTGCAATAGAGTGCAAAACAAATTCTTATTATTGCTTCAAAAATTTTGTGACCACCACACAGGTCACACCGTTCGACGGATCGTAATGAAAGTGTATGTTAAATGAAAGTTTTGCAATAAATGGATATGTTGTACCTTTAAACATATCTAATTATCAGACAGTTTCTTCTCGCTAAGTATAAGATGTACATTTTTTTTCAGTAACATGAGAGCATGGTAAAGGTCCATTATCATTGTTTATCATAATTGGGATAGTATTATTATAGGTCCTTTCGGGTGGTTGAAGAAACATAGAAATCCCTATAAGGTATTGTCTTAAAACGAATATTTCATCAGCTAAAAATAGTATAATATTACCCTAAAAAAACCAACTATTAGGTTCTATTTGTAGTAATGGAAGATTCTATCACATCGGTAAACCAACACAATCATCTCCAAATGTATATGATAAGAAAACAGAAAACTGTTCAAGTCTTAAAGAAAACACTTTGGGCTGCTTTAAGTGTATTGAAGCAATTTGAATAATACCGTTTCGAACCCTTTGAATTAGAATAAATTGATAGATGTTTTAATCCAAGAACGGACAACAACAAAATTAAATGTATAATCAAATTGGATCAGTTGTTTATAATCACTCGTTTAGTACTTTTGTTAACGCAAGGTTTTATATAGCAAAATTAAGTTTAATAATAACTTTCATTTCACACCACACCATGACGCTATTATTATTCTTATCTCTATATATGAAGTTCATTATTATATATATGTTACATTATATATAAATCTAACAAAAGACAATTTTTTTTTAATTTAATATTTGCATAATATAAACAATAGTAATAAAGTAAAAGCATGGATCCAGGGTAGCCAGTCACTTGCGTGCTCGCCGATGACAGTAGTGAATTTGTATTATATATAAATGTAACCAAAAAAAAAATAATTTAAAATTTGCGAACTATAAACACTGGTAATAAAATAAAGGCATGGAGCCTTAGTAACCCGAGGCGTGCGTGCTCGCTGATGACGGTAGTGCAAATGTGTTATAAATAAATGTAACAAACACATAATATAGTACTACATTAGAGGTTAAAAATGAATAATTTTGGAAACAAACCTGAACACAAATGTCAGATAAAATACGAATGTTCTAAGGTAATATTATAAAGACACATTCCTTTCATTAATGTTTTTTTATGTTGGGTAAATAAATTGAATATTTCAATATACAAGTTTTGCTTGTTTTAAATATATTTCATTGTGTATATGAGTTGATGTTTTATTTATTTAAATGATTAAATAAATGATTTTTTTTTACTTTTAAATAATTTTGTTTTGCAAAATATACTTACTGTGTATATATATATATATATATATAATAAAATAAAAAACGAAGGAAACACACAGAAAGACACAGACATAACTCACATCGATATTTCGACAATCGTCGTCATCAGGAGGTGCGAAGAGCGAAGAGTCCCGCAGGAACTTTCTTTTAATTCTTTTAATTGTGGTATATATATATATATATTAAATCATGTTAAGAATACTATATCGAAAGCTTGGGCCATATAATAATTTGTTTCCGTGCGTTAATAACAAGAAACAACAATTAAAATTATCCCTGTCAATCTTGTTCAGTGAATTAATTTCAATAACTGGCTATAATTTCTGAGTGACACAAAGGGTCACGGGTAGTCTAGTGTGAGATAATAAAACCATTTTAGATAACGACAATTAGATAATCTGAGATTACATTGTAAGTCTCTTTATTAATTATGACTTAAAATTCCTGGCTTCCATAAGTTTTAACATTATATTCAGTCTCATTTTTATTACTTTTCTGATGTTATAAAATCAGATAATCCTAAAAATGATTGTCGTCATGAAACTAAGTTATATATCATGTGAAAACTGTTTGAAATTTATACATCAATATTAATATTTGCATATTATTAATTGGATTTTTTCTACAAAAACTTCATGCAAAGTCATTACTATTTAATTTGCATAAGTTAGATTGATCAGAAGAACAATTTTTACTTACAAGGTATTTAAAAGAATGTTTTAGCTTTCATCGCTAAATGACTTACTAAGTATTACTAACGATATTATCAGTGAGGAATAAGTTTTTATTAAGTTACCCTTCTGTTTTGTAAGCGCTTGAAGTCGTAGCTTTGACTTCTTTAATGATTTTGGCTGAATGGTAGTGTGCTCCATGTTAGAACTGAAGTTAGATCTCAGTCATAGCTACAGATTTCTGATGTGAGAAAGTCTTGCATATCCCATCTTTCAGACAGCTTGTCGTTTATATACCATCGAGTTGTCGTTTACACGTCCAGTACTTATTGGAGATCTCAACCTAAAAAAAAAAAAATAAATCAATCAGAATTTAAGATTCCCAATGTAAGATCAAGCAAAGTAAAGAGTATCACCTATAATTAAAATGGGTGCCAGTTAACAGGGGATCCACACATTCTGCTCATATTACAACACTGAAGGTGAAATCAGTAGGTGCGAGGAGTAGGAACAAACAACTGTCATGTGAGAAAGCACATGACAGTAAGCATGCAGGTGTTAATTGATTGCCTGTCATAAATAACTCATTTAAAACTACTATGTATTTCAAATGTTTGTTGTGTCGCAGAGTTCCTCGTGGGTGACAGCTTACTGGTAGCCCCTGTGGTGGAGGAAGGAGCCGTTTCTCGAGATGTCTACCTACCCACAGGACACTGGGCCAACCCTGACAAATCTGCTATCTTTACCGGTCCACTGCTACTATCCAACTACTCTGCCCCTCTACATGTGCTTCCTTACTTCGTAAGAGTGAACGTATCCCAGGCTGTCGTCAAAGTCGTCCACTGAAGACTCTAGTTGCCCTAATAACCTCTAAATACTTTCTTTGCAATAGCTTAACTTGTTAGCTTTGCAATAACATTTATTTCTCAGTCTGTAAAAGTAAGTAATAGATTGATTCTGATGTCACAATATATGATATTTACTTTTTCAAATACTATATTTTATGATCTGAATGCTTCATTAAAATAAATTATTATATTACATGTCATATATTATAATTATTACATATCATATAATTATAATTACATGTCATATATTTTTGTAAATGAAACCGTATTTCTTTAGGTACTGACAATATTAATTATATTTTATTTACAATATTAAGTCAATATCTGATTTTTTTTTCTTAATAACAACTCTCAAGTCTAAAACTCTAAATATGAAGTGTAACTCTAAAAAATGTATCTAGTTTCAATAAAAATCACTAAAATAGTCTTACTTCATTAATTGTACTTATTCGAACTATAACAAGAGCATAATAAACAAATTAGTGATGAAGAGGCCAGGTTATCCCAATGGCAACGTGCTCGTCTCTGGACTGGTAGGTTTGGGGTTCAATACCCCTCTGGCTCTCGATTTATTCAAGTGGGAGGTGAATAAATTTGAGCACTTCGTCCCACAGAGAGGACGTTAAGCAATTGACCCGAGCCTGTAAGTTGTCTGGTATACGTCAAAGGTCTGTGGTCAAAATATACTTGATTTAAGCAAAATGTAGGACTCCCAATGTAGAATCAATCTTCATTGTGTCGTATCACAAAGGGCTAATGTTCGGCCTATTTGTGTTTCCATGTGGAACTTCCACTACAACCTTACCTAACTAAGTGAAGAAAAACATGGTTTTATAACTAGGTAGGGAAAATATATCAGATGATATTCCTATGTTAATTACGTCTTGATTCCATATGGAAACATTCAATATTTCAACCATTTTGAAAATTTCTCAAGGAAGTTGATAGGCGGGAATAAGAAAGCCAAATAGACAAGTTCATAAAATATGTGCAAGTTGGCCACAACGAAAACGTAAAAAGCAGTAGAAATAGCTGAAGAATAACAACGGAAGAAAAAAATAAAAATAAAAAAGGAATCTCTATAAATATAAAATTCAATCGAACAAAAACACAATCAATCGAACAGTATGGAAAACACAATGGACTTACTACAGACAGTACAAAAAGGACAAAGAATGAACATACGGGAAGAAATAGAAATATACAAACAGAAAATGACCGACAATATAATCAATGAACAAATAAACCACCAAACATTTTAACAAAACCTCTAATAACATATAAAAGACGGCACAAAGAACTAGAAATAGATAATCAAACAAGAAATAAAAGGAAAAACATAAGAATTAAATAAATAAAAAAAAATTAACCACACAAACAACACTGATTCCACAATATAGATGACAAGTGTAGGTAGGTTATAGGAAAATGAAATACACAGTCGGTTAGTTGCTCTTGAAGATGGGATCCGGACGGACCCGAAAACCGTCGAGCTTTTCTGAGAATTTACGAGGTATGACGGACAGTATTACTACTAATTCTAAGAAAATTATGTATTAATGAAATAAAAAATACAAAAAATTAAATATAAGAAAAATCACCTCTGATTACTACTCAACGGTTTAGATTGTACCTGTATTTGAACGAGCTTCAAACATCTTCAAAAAGTTGTCAAAAGGGATTCTGAAGAGATGAAGACATCTTCTTGTAGACAACATCTTGTAGGGTCTACAATTTATTAAATAGCCTCGTCCATTAATATTTCCTATTTCTTCCCGACAATAGCTTCCTTTTTTCTTTTTTCTGCAAGACCTTTTCGATATTGTCCTTTATTTTAAATGACCTAATTTGAAAATCTAAGTGTATTACTTATTTTGGACCTTATGTACAGTTACTCCTGATGCAACATATTTTCTAGACATTACAAAATATTTTTCTTTATTCATTTCAAAATGGAACTATTTTTCTTAATTGTAATAGTTATTAACTTCAACAGATGTTTGAATTCTACAAAAAAAATTGTAATCTCTGTGGAGAAATAACTCGATGAATATAAATGGACGCATCATGTGTGTTTTATTGCAGAGAGTTGTTATTTCACTATGTGAGAGTGAGAAGTACTCAAAAAAAGGTAAAATGCCATCTTTCTTTATCAAGGGAGGTAGTGTGTTGGCGGTTGTGTGTAAATCCGTCAAAATTCTGAGGTCAAACTTTTTATGATTACAATAATTATTGTAAATTAAAAAAATTGGAGTGTCCCACACTCTACTATAACTAAACATAGCATTAAACTTGTTGCAAATCGATCGAATTTTTGCTTTATTCTAATATAACTATCGTTAGAAAGTTTGGATATGCACTTGGGTAAAGTATTTTCACACTTATAGGTAAAAAATTTAATCATTGTTAGCTTGTTGTATTGTGACTATAAAAATTGTTGTTGGTTATAACAAATTTGAAATAGAAGATGTAAATAATCTGACAAGTTCATATTATTAAGATCAAACTAAGGGCATGTGATTCATGGATTTGTTCCCATCGCATCCATATCTGATCTATCAATTTTAAGATTTTTTTTCGACTTTTAGATATTGGTATGGTACCTACGTTATAACTGTTTTCTTTTTCATCTATTCATCAATTGCTTTATTCTATTCTAAACAGTTCACTGACCTAGTGATTTTTCTATCATGTTAATCGAAATATATGGTACTGATTCTTTTGTTTCCCCCTAGTAATAGGTATGTTTTTCCTTATGAAAAAACACATTTACCTAAAACTTCTCATATTACGATATGTAAACTTTTTTTTAATGTAATATTCTTCATATAACATTGCAAGCTAATAAAATTGTATTAACACAATATCTATTTCAAAATAGTCATACAAGTTTAAGTTTATGTTTAAAGAATCATCCGAGAAATGGCTTACAAATAGTACTGATATACTCTATTACATAATGGCGTATGCTCTGCCCTATGTCATGAAGAATGAAAAGGTATCTTTCGTATGCTCTGCCCTATGTCATGAAGAATGAAAAGGTATCTTTCCCATGTTCCACTATTCCCCAAAAAATATATATGTCTCCAAAACACAAATATTATATGTCTTATAATTGGATATGATGGCGGGTGCATCATTCTGCTCTCCTAGTTGTTGCGTAAATTTTAAATATTGCACTAAATTTAATCTTCATTTACAGTTTTAGCTTAAAAATTTCAAAAGTTTAATATTTTTATTGTTGATATTACACCTAATAGGCCAACTCTAAAATTCCATCAGCAGGACTTGGTAGATTATGCTACAGCAATCATTTTCGTCATATATGCTAAATTGTCAAAACAGCATTAGAATAAATTAAATAATTTAATTAACTGTACTTTGACTGGCTCATTTATATAAATTAATGAACTCAATTCATTATCAATGGGTCTGACACAAGTTTAAGCATAACCAAGCCGACTGCAGGAAACACCAGATTTTACTTCTACTTTTAACCAGATTGAGTGTGAGAGCACTCATTGCAGTTCGCGCTTTAAGGAAAAATTCTCAATAAATGAATGTGAGCTTGAGGAGCCATTAAGTGGACACAACAAAATGCTGGCTTATGAATAGGGATCGGCACGGTTAAGGGAAAGCCTAACGCTGTTCATTGCATTCTTTAGCAGGAAATCAAAGAGGTCAATGAATTTCTACCAAATCATCCATGCTTTAACTTATTATTCATTACTTACTAATTAAAATTTGAGTTATTTATTATTAGAATAATGTGAAATTATTGAACATTGAGCAGCTGAGAAATAGTTTGTCCTTCTTTTTGTTCAGGAAGTTTTCAATTTTGTTAAGATAAGCTTTATTTTATTGTTGCAAGAATACCGTAAATCTTAGTCGTCTTTTTAATTGCATTCCTACTTTTCAATTCCCCTTTACATGTATAAGAATTTGATCCATATTCCATCACAACAAATAATGTATTTGTTGAAAAGAGGGTTTAACTATTTCAAATAATTTTTTGAAAAGAGTAGTTATTGCGAATAAAAGTAAGCAATGAAAGAAAAAGATCAAAGCCAATACAGAAACAAGGATGACTACCTGTTGTGGGAGACCTTTTAACAAAGAGTGAAGCAAATGACAAGGTGTGTTTAGAGAGGTCAGTAGGAAATGAGTTGGCATTGTTCTCTAGGTGGGCAATTGGCTGATTGTAGAGAGGAAGGAAAGAGTCTCAACAAAGAAAGCGAGACTGAAGTGGGTAGCAGCTCTGAACGAAGCGACTGTGAGATAATCAAGCTAAGAGCATCCTTCTAAATAAGCCAACACCAGACTAAAATGTAAAACACTTTAATAATTAACTAAACCAATCGCAAGCTTTCTTTACTTATTGAACTCACTCCTGGCCACAGAATAACTTTTCAATTCAGGTTAATTTTCTTTTCTACAGTCCAATAAAGGCTACCAGAGTTCTACTTCTACAGTTAAAAGAGAAGCAAAAGAAAAAGCTATACAATACTTATTAACAACATTACAAAAAACCCAAAGACACATAAGCATACCTGAATCAATTTTGTTCATATAATAAAAAATATGGAGTGGCCTACATTCAACTTTACTATAGGTAAACATAATATCATACTTCTTGGGTATAAAATATACAATGTTCCATTTAGGTATAATATAAATGTCTAAATAGGAGAGGATTATTAGTCTTTCATTCCTGGAGTTAGTGCTGATAGTGATTGATCCACTTTATCAATATATATGCTTATTATTGTATATCACACCACTCATGCGTATAACACCATCAGTATAACTTCACCAGTAATAACTTTTTTGAAAATCTAAAGTGTAGATTTCGTGTCACGAAATAATCCCTTGCAGGAGAACTTGGCAAGGGATTATGCACTAGGTAAGGGATCCACTGGTTATTCTTCCAGTAACCAGTGGATCTCTTACATAGTTTATCTGACCTCCTTATACATTGCAAATTTAAGTCAAAGTTTCCCATTTAACACTAAAAAATATTCTTATTCTGTCCAAAAAATGTTAGAAACAGTAAGAAAAAATGTCGTTATAAGATCATTTTTAATTTAAGATGTACTACAATTTTCTTTATTTTTCAAGGAATCTTTTCAATTTGGAACTATATTTTACATTTTTGATTTTTTATAAAGTTATTATACTGGGAATGTTATGCCATGATAGTGTTTTTTATGAATCAAATTTTTTCCCTTTGTTAAAAATTATATATATATCAATTTACCCTGAGCAAGTGCTATCTTTTTCGTACGTGATGTACCCTGTTATAATGTTACTGTGAATGTATATTGAGAAAAGTATATTAGTAATTAGCCAGTTTTACATGCTCAAATGAAAGTCAAAGCCACCTTTTCAGTATAATTTTAAACATTTATAGCTGGGAGCTTGAGTTTTTCGAAAATAATACATATGAACTATTAGATTAAAATAGTGAAAAAACTGGATATTTCTTAAGAACATAATAGGAAAGAGTTCATTCCTCCCATTTCATTATTACCCAAAGTTATTATAATTCATAAAAACATAAACGTTTAAATCTGATGTTATGTTCTGTCCAAAGGTTTCTAAAGATTGATTAGAGCATTTTGTGAGACTAAGCATCAGAAATTATATGTTTAATGGGTGTTGATTTTTTGCATGTAAGAATTTTATTTTGTCACATCCCAAATTAGGTTGTTAAATTTTTAAAACTTTTTTGACAAACCTCTAAGCTTCAATTTTATTTCACTGGATTCACTCAAAAAATTTCTAAGTCAATGTAAATACATGAAAACAAATACGACAAATATAGCAAGCAAACCATTAGTCCCTTATCAAATAGTTTCTCGAATTTTTTTTTGTAAATTGTTAATTTTCTATTCAATATTTAGCAAAATTTTCTTCTTTTTAATGAACTGTTTAACGTCAAAAAAACATTTACTGGAAATAAAAAATATCCTCTAACGCCCCTTTTGTAAATGTAATTATGAAATAAATTTGTTCAACTCATCCTCCACATTATGTTCGTTTTTTAGATATAATTTTATTTCGATCCGTCAAACGGTATGGCTAGTATCACTCTCATAAGCTCTAGGATTAAATTGTAAGTCAAAATTTGTATATTTTTATTAAAAAAAAGAACTTCATAAAACGACTTCTGGGACTTCAAAAGATGTGATTCTATCAAAATCTCGAGATCGATGTTTTTCGCGATCACTATACATTACTCATAGTAAGGTAAAAACTAACAAAAAGAATAAACTGTTTAGACATTATAAAAAAAATCTGGAGTGGCCTACACTCTACTTTACTATGGGTAACTTAATATCAAATTTCTTGAGTATATAAAACATAACGTCTCATTTAAGCATAACATAAATATCTAAATGGGATATAATTATTAGCATTTCATTCGTGAGGTAGTACAGATAGTGATTGAAGGACATATCAATTTATAAGCTTATTTTTGTACATCACAAATAATTTATTATTTGCAAATAATTTCATTAGTATAACTACAGCAGTAATAACATTTTTGAAAAACCAAAGTGAACATTTCATGAAACGATTTATTCTCCTACAAGAGAAAGGCTCTCGTTCAAATGGCCAGTGGATTTCTTACATCGTTTACTTGACATCCTTCTACATTGAATATTAAAGTAAAATTTTAAAATTTAAAACAGGAAAATACCCTTTTTTTCTCTGAAAAACATCTTAAACAGCGAAGAAAATGTTATTTTAAGATGCTTTGTTAATTAAAGATGTACGATAATTACATTTATTAATCTCCAAACGAAAGATTCCAATTATGAATTATCATTTACATTTTTGGTCTTTTATAGAATTATTATACTGGGAATTTTAATCTTTAAAATAATAATAATAATAAGCTTCTTAGTATATAATAAGATCATTTTCCTTCCCCTTTGTCAAATAACATATATACGATTTTTTTCTGAGTGAGTGTTATTATTTTCCTGCACAATATTATTCCTCTTACATCTCATATAAGTCAATAAACAATTTAAATTATTCCTTTATTAATATCAATTTTATCTCAGTGGATTCGCTCAAAAAATGTCTAAGTCAATGTAAACAATGTAAAAAAATATAAAAAATCGACAAGTATAGCAGGTGATCTCTTACTCTAGGATAAACAAACAGTTTTTATAGCGTTATTGCTCTTTCCTGTAATTGAAACTTCATGATTTTTTTTTATGACTTGCTAATTTTTGTTCCATTTTTGGTCAAATTTTGATTATTTTTTAATGAGCCGTTTAGCGTCAAAAAAACATTTTCTAAAAACAGAAATCGTGCTGTAACGTCCCTTTAGCGAATGTAATTTTGAAAAAAAATATCTCAACTCATTTTCCACATAATATTCTATTTTTAGGCATAATTTCATTTTGATCCGTCAAATAGTATGGCATGTATCGCTTTCATAAGGTTTGAGATTGAATTATAAGTCAAAATTTTTACATTTTATTAAAAAATAATATTTCCCGTTGTTTTAAAATTCTGAATTTATTTTTCGTTTGTTCCATTTGTAACCTTAAAGATAATGTCCAAATTTGAAGACTCTAGGGTTATCAGTTTAGGAGAAATAAATGTTTTCTAAAAAACGGTTTTTGGCAAAAAAAGTGACTTTTCCATCATGCATAATTCTTCCCAAACAATAGAGACCTTCGTCTTTATGGGGTCCATTTTTTTGTAAAATATCAACTTGATCCATCAAAGATTCTGGACCGTAGCGTGGTAACAAGCAATGCTAACACATTCACCCACCCACCCACTAAATTTCAGGAAATAATATAGATGTGCCCTATAGTTTTTGGTGATAATATACAATGGGAAGGAACAGCACATTTTGGACAGGATATAGTTTTAAACAGCATTTTTTTTCCTAAACTACCAATCAAAGAGCCTTTAAGTTTTTGGCAATTTCGTCGAAATAACGGATGCATTAGATGAAAAATAACCTCTGGTTTTGAAGGTAGTGAAAATATATTATTTTGAAGCAGTAATTCTTCAATAAAATGTAAACATTTTGACTTATGATTAAATCTAAAAGCTATTAATCCGAAGCAAGCCATACCATTTACCGGATGAAAATGAAATTATCCCTACAAATAGCACCTTATGTGACGATGAGCTTAAAGCTTTTTGACTCAAAATTACAATTCCAGAAAGGAGTGTTATGGTTCATTTTAGATCAGAAAAAATATTTTGAGGTCCAAATGGTTAAAAACATTGAAATATTAGCAAAAAATTAAAACTAAAAATATAATACACACAAAAATTTCATGAAATTACTTACTAGAAAAAGTGACTACAAAATACCTTGGAATAATGGAGCACTCGTACCAGTTGGATCTGTTTACATTGTTTCAAAAATTTGTTAAGCTGTCAAAAGAAATAAAATAGATATTTATAGGTTTAATAAAAAAGAAAGATATTTTTTAATGAGTTAATATGATATGTAGGAAGACATATTAATATTATGTAGGATTTAATATTAATATAAATATTAAAAGCGAAAATCAATAAATCAACCAAACATATATAAAATGATTTTTTTTCAGGGTATGATGAATGTTTGTCCAACAAAATGTAATCAAACTACATGTTGCAGGCATAAACAAAACTTAATGTCTGACATACCATTCTTGTCAGATGTATAGGAAATTTCTCGCTCATTATTTAAAACAAGTACTAATTTTATTCGAATTTTACAGGGATTTGATGAACATGACATTTTTCATTAGATATTCACTTACTGACTATTACTGACGAGCTTAAATATTGGAATAACAATGTTACAATCAAAATTGCAACTTATGTACTATCTATTGTAATATAATAAGGTTTTTTTTAAATATACATCTTCATGATTGAGAATATTTCTATCAAAATAGCTAATCAAAGGAAACAGTTTCATAATTTTCGTTTGGGAAACAGAAAATTCATTAATTTTAAAAGATTCACTCTAGAATGCTTCATGGATATTGAAGAGAGTATTAATAACACGCGTCGAATCCATTAAATTAGCATTAATACATGTATTAATTAATAGATGTATTAATCCAAGGACTATATAATGGATTACATCAATCAAATCCAAGAATGATTTACCTCTCTGGATATACCACACCTGGCATTGCGGCTACCAGAAGATCTCCTCAGGGAGGCTCCTCGTCACCAGGATTGTGAGATTTAGTTGTAAATAACCAACTGATTCTAAATAATGAAATTTACCATACACAAAGATAGGTAGATGAAAAGACTATTATAAGAAGTGTGGTACTGGATGATACTACATTTGGATTTATACAGTATGCAATCCAAATAATAAAAAAGATCAGCCAAGGAAAAAGTTCTGGACATAAAACCTGCTAAAACCGTCCTTTTTACTTTCTCAAGGAGACAAAAGGTAAATCTTAAAAACCCTTTCATTGAAAATATTATACTAAAAATATCAAAGATATTGAATTCTTCCTGGAATACTTTTATTGCTGGAACCCTTTCATTGAAAATATTATACTAAAAATATCAAAGATATTGAATTCTTCCTGGAATACTTTTAGTTGAAAGGCTAAACTGGAAGAACATGGAACGGACACATTGAGTAATGCCACAAAGGGAGTGTCCTGCAGTAAGTAATTCTTCGTCATAACATGGGGTCTTAATCAAAAATCCACACTTACATTCCACAAAAGTACTATTACTGCTGTGATAAAACTAGTGGTTTGACATGCATCAGTCATTAGCTACCTTAATATGGATAAATTTTTATTCATATTAGCTATTTATCCATACTCAGACTGGTATCTACTACACAGTCAAGATTGTCAAAATAATAACAGAAGAGATGATATTGTAAACTATCATCAGCATAAAAAGTTATTAAACGTCGTATATAAACTATTAAAATATATCGATCATATAATAACATAATTTCGAAATGAAATCAGAACTCAATCACTTGATGTCCAGGTTCTCAAAAATTGTCAAAATCAAAGGTTTGAATTTTATTTAAAACATTTTTCACAGTCTTATAAAATAGACACCAGCAAAACAGGTACACTAATCACTAATGTACCCTTAAAGAAAAGTCCATCATTGCGAAGTGTGCTGTGACTCAAGTAAAACGAATTTATTAAAACAACCAAAAGGAGATACAGAAGTAAGAATTCATTGAATAGGAAAAAGTATTACTTTTATATTACTGGAAGAATAGTACTTAATGGTGGTTCTTGAAAACTTCCAGTAGACTGATGATAATATAACCGCAATTATGAAGGGTAGCATTAATACAAATTAACATTCCTAGCAAATGAAATTCTAGGATTTTAACAAATTAAGTTTAAAGAACCTATTACAAAGTCCACTTAGTACGCCTCAATAAATATTAGTCGAAATTGAATTTATAACTTCTGTAATTAACTGAAGTTTCATCCTTTTTAATACGAGTGTATAAGATTCCAATGTTTTCTTCTTTGTCCATCTACATCTCTCTTTATTTATCTACAATATGATATTATTAAATTATTATGTGTGCCTTTCAGCTAATGCGTGGGATGTAATAGCTGCTGTTGCATTGTTTTTATTTCCTCTTATTGACTCACAATATTGGTTTAATATTTCTTTCAAAAATGGCTTGTATCTCTGTAGTACTTACTACATCTCTGGTTGCAATCTTCTTGTTTGATTGCTTAAATCAGATTACTTTGTAACTCTATTGGTACTTTCTGTATCGAGTTAAAATGCAGTGTTTTAAAATTTGTTTTATTACAAAATGCTAGTATAACTTCTAGTACATTTCATTGAATGATTTTATAATCATCTGTGATAAACCCAAAATAAATGAAAATTTGAAATACGTCTTGCGTCTTGTTTAAAACCCTTGCTCTATACCGGTCCAATAAGAGACAGATGTAGAAGTCAATAAACTTGGCTGGTGTAGGCATGGTGACAGAAAACTTAAGTACAGAAACCCTTGGGTATAATTATAGAGGAATTTTGTTTTTTAATTATAGATTAAAAAACGTCGCATTGTTCAAGTCCCTAACATTGATTAGAAGAATAGAAATATAGAAAAAATATCCTTAAGCTTAGAAGATTTTCAAAAGTTGAGAAAACCAAATAAAGCTACTCACTAAAAATATAAGAAATGAGAGAAGGAGAAACAACAATAAAAAAAATCCTTAATAACAGTTCAGAGCTTATGGACACCTGAAAAAAGTGAAGAAAGAAGACTCACTTCTAACCTTTCCGGTCGAAGTGAGTTTTCTTTATCTCAAAAGGTAAAATACGACTTTTAAAAAGGAAGATGTTTAGTATCATTCTAAAAGTGTAGAACTAACCAGCGTTGTAAGCTAGGGTGGGTGTTTGAAAAGTAATTATTCTAAGAAATATTGATATAAAAATGACTGAACCTTTTCGTCCAGAACATAAAATGATAATTATGAATATGTTGTCTTATATTTTAGGCATTCCCCAAAAAAGAAAACCCTTTTCAAGAAATCTCAACTCTTCATGTTTTCTGACTCCTGCGATAGTAGTGGAGGTTTGTCTTCATATAACCTCTTTGTTACAATGGACGTAATACTGTTATTCTTTATTTTTCTAAAATAACTATCCGTGACCCTTTCTGTCACTAAGAAATTATAACAGTAGTTATTGAAATAAATTCACTGAACATGATTGACAGGGATAACTTTAATTGTTAGTTCTTGTTATTAAAGTACGGAAACAGATTCACATATGGCCTAACCTTTTGATATAGTGTATTAACATAATTCAAGATATATACACAGTAAGTATATTTAGCAAAATAAAAATCATTTAAAAGTAAAAAAAAATCATTTACTTTATGAGATAAGTAAATAAAACATCAATTCAAGTTATATGCACAATCAAATATATTTAAAAGAAACAAAACTTGTGTCTTTAAAAAAATAAAAAAATGTGTAAAAAATGTGTCTTTATAATATTACCTTAGAACATTCGTATTGTATCTGAGAGTTGTGTTCAAGTTTGTTTCTAAAATTATCCATTTTTAACCTGTAATATAATAGTTTATTATCTATTTGTTACATTTATTTATAATACATTTGCACTACTATCATCAGCGAGAATGCAAGCCTCTGGGCTACTCTGGCTCCATGCCTTTATTTTATTACCAGTGCTTATATTTCGCAAATTTTAAATTAGAATTTTTTTTTTTGTTACATTTATATGTAAGACATTTTCACTACTGTCATCTGCGAGCACGCAAGCCAGTGAGCTTTACTTTATAGCTCCATGCCTTTACTTTATTACTAGCGTTTACATTCCACAAATATGAAATTAAAAAAAATTATTTTTACATTTACATATAATACATTTGCACTACTGTCATCGGCGAGCACTCAGAACACTTGCTACCCTGGCTCCAATTTTGAAAATATAGTGATAATTTTCTTTAATTTAACATTATTTAGGTAATAAAGAATATATATTTAATTTCAGATCTGCATTTTTACGGAAACTGGGTGAACAAACAAACAAACTCAGCAACTTATATATAGATAAATGTACATTAAAATACGTCGCACTCCGAATACAATATATTAGCATAAATAATATATCGAAAAAATGAGCTTGAAGACTGTTTCGACCCAGAAAAAATTATCACTTAACTGGAGTTAACTAGATGAAGTTTCTGCCACCATCCCAATTGTCAAATTTAAGTGAAAGCGTCCACTAAGTCACAATAACTGCCTTTAGCTACAGCCTATATTAGTTGCTATTAGTTACAAGAATATACTATTATTTAGAATATATTCTTTTCTTTTGACATTTGATGAAAAACTGCAAACTGAAAATAGATTACAGCAATAAATTAGAAATGAAACTTTGTTAAATGCAATATCAAACAACAAAAAGAAAAAGGAAATAAGAAAAAAATGACCGTGATTTAAAGTAAGAAAACTTTAAAATTTAAAGTAAAATTTAGATTAGACATAAAAGAATTGAGGAAGAAAAATAATTGAAAGCAAGGGCTGGTGAGAGGCTGTGGTGTGGGAAGGAAGGGAGGGAGCTGCAGCCAGCAGTCGAGAAAACTGCAGTCAGGCAGCGTTTGATAAATAAATTATTTGGAAAATCCTAATGGATTGAAGCTGAAATGAAAACAGTTTTGAATGAACTGTATTTCAGTGCTCCTCGTCGAATGGATTCCCTAGAGATGGTCATCGATCGATGAAGTTTCAATTTAAACGTCTATGCATGTTTTAATAAGTTTTTGTTCTTTCAGTTAACTTTTATCACCCTTATGATCAGCTTTTTTGAAAAACTTTTGTTTAAATGAGAAGGTACTAAAACTGTTTGCGTTTGCCCATGACAGCGAGGTAGTCTTCTCTAGCTTCCAGTCGATCCACGGCTTCTGCCATCGTCCTTGCAGCGTTCATGACTGTGGCAGCCAAGGGGACTTGACATCACTAGTCAATTATTGATACATCCTCCTTCAACAATACCTTCTACCCTTTTATAACTACACCATAATTTTGTTTTTTTTTTCTGTCGGCCCTTAAAACATAGGTAATTTATATAAACATACATTGAATGTTTATAATAGATCTTGATTTTTGCGCGTAAATGTCTTAATCTTTTATTTTAAAATAAACAATATTAATTTATGGTTAATTATTACAGCTGTTTAACTGTGGCAAAAAAATATTGTTCAGTCTTCCACTATGCTCCGTTATACTAGTCAACACACCTAGTGATAAATATATTTTAAATATAAGTATAAATTCAATACATTATATAGATTAACGTTTTTTAATTGCGACTAGCATATGGCAGTTCGGTTTTTTATTTCTGGTAGCCCATTTTAATTCTAAAACTCTACTCGCAAAAGTTTTCCAAATTTCCTGAACATCAGCAAGTGAAATGCAGATTCCAAGTGTTCTGGGGTTATTCCCCAAAAGAGACTGCTACTGTAATTGTAAATAAAGCCTTTGGTTGGTAATAATAAGCAGTTCTTTGGCGGAAACAAGACAGCCTAAGTTCCTCAGGATACAATATTTGCACGGATGCGGGTTGTCACCAAGTACTCCTACCTATTCCCTACGCCGCCTCTCTCTCTATATATTGCACAAACAATTCTTAAAGCTAACTTCAATCAATCGTTTTTTGGCATGAAAACACATCAGGCACTAAAATTATTGTATCTGGGATCCATCTTTTGAAAGCTGGTCATCTTTTTTGCTTCCCACAACTCCAGAATTGTAGACCAGTCATTGCCTAATACCAAATTAGTTCCTCTTGAAAGAACCCTGTTAAAAGGTCTTCTCGACTCAGTAAAACGCAAAAGTTTAGAAAATTGAATGACTAAGTACTAGTTAGTAATGAAAACTTAGTGATCACTAACTTTGTGAGTGATGAAGTCTGACACCACTGCTTAGCATTTCGTAAACAACAGTCGACTACATCAGACCAAATTAGCATCTTAAGAGCCGACAGACCCAACGTTGGTTCATTTAATATTATGTGTTGTCCTCGCTGAGAACTCAATAACTCAGGGGTCGGTAGTTTTTATTCATATCGGAACTCCAATTGGAATCACAATTTTCAATAATAAAGGAAAGCAATCTAGAAAAAATTCTATCCATCAAGATTTGATGGATTTACATGTTTTGACACCTCTAAAGTTCATTGTTGATGTATTTTTTATGATGTCTGTGTATGAGTGGGTGGATGTATGACTACGTTTGAGAGCTTATTATAGGCTACACCGGTGATGGATACAATTGATATTTTACACAAAATGACCTCTATAAATTTTGTATTTATTAGTTGGCCCTCTATTGTTTTTGGGCAATATTACATCACGGGAGAGTCACTTTTTGGCCTAAATGTAAATTTAGGTATGCTTTTTCTCTTAAACTGCTGACTCAAGAGTGCAGAAACTTAAAATTCTTTGAAACTGACAGAATTCATACCTAAAAAAACTCAGATATTTATGACTGCCAGAAAGGTATTTTTTTCAATAAAATAATACATATTTGACTTAGGATGGATTATAAAACATTGTAGACACCATAAGGTCACACCGTTTGCCGGATAATATTGAAATTAAGCCCAAAAATAACAAATTTTGAGTGGTTGAGCTGAAAATTTTTTCTTTGGAATTACATGTAGGGGATGCGGCGTTATGGTACATCAGAAAATTATTTTACCCTGGACCAATAATTTTAGAACAATATAATTTTATCAAAAAAGTTAACTTCAAAAGACAATATAGGTATGAAAATCTGCAGTGGCTTACAATCAACTTTACTATAAGTAATCATAATATTCAATTCGTTGATAATCGAGTTTTGTTTTATTTTAAGTTATAATATACTCTCAATTATTTAAAAAAATTATTATCAAAACTACTGCTTATAAATGTAATGGTTTAATTTGTTATACTTTAGCTATAAAAATTTAGTCAGTTATGAGAAATTTTAAATCATTGAACTAGAGTAATCATGTAAGATGTTATTATTAGGATCTACTGAAACTGATGGGGCAACGAACTCTCGGGACATTATATGACTTTTCTAGCTTCCCTTTTTCCTTTTTAATATGAGCTCTGGACATAATTTATTCATTCAAAAATATCATTAAAAAGTTATCTTTCAACTCTATTGGTTATAGGTATGGTTTACAAAAAAAACTTCTTCTCTTCCATGATTAAGATTTCATGAGCCTACAGTATTGGAAGAATAATATTACACTAAAAATGATAACTATTGGACTTTATCTATAGTTATGAGAATTTTGTAGTAAGTAATCATTTTCACAAAGGATAACATAAATATAAGAATATTTGTAGGTACTATAGAGGAGATAATGGTACATGCTATTCAAATTGGTACAAGAAAAGTAGAGTGGTCTGGAAATAAATCCAGATAAAACAGTCTTTACACATTTCTCAAGGCGAATGAAAGTAGGTCTCAAAGATCTATTTATTAAAAATACTAAAATAGAATTCTCAGAGGCATGTAAAAACATTAAAGACTCTTTTGTGGAAGACTAAACTGGAAAAGTCATATTATAGACACATTGTGTGAGGTCATAAAAGTAAGTAATGTTCTTCTCTAAGAGATTATTTTATTGAACATGGAGTCTTAAATGAAAAGCTACATTATTACTAGTGATGGGACGAGTACTCCGAATCGGAAATATTGAAACTTTTCTAGGTATCGGATTGGGAGAATTTTAATCGAATCTCCGATTCTGTGAAATAAATATAGACAGTATGTAACTGATATGTACTTGTTTAAACAGATTTGAGTTTTATAAAGAGTGCCAGCGTGGCCGTTGTTCAAGGTGGAAATCAACACTGTAACTCATTTATCACTAACCAGTGATAGCTGGAGTGCTTGTTCAGGAAATTTTTCATTTTTAAGTGTCACGTCTCATTGGATCACCAATAATTTTGAGCAAAAAAGAGCGATTTTAAGAATTTGCCCTTTCTGATACATAAGTGAATGTAGCAGAGAGATAGTAAAACAATTTAATATTTCTCATAATAAAATTCACGTCCTCGTAAGAGATAATGTAGCTAACATGGAAGCAGCAGCTATACAAGATGATTACGAGCCATTACCTTGTTTTCTACACACTTTTCAGTTGTCCATTAATGATGTCATATTTACACAAAGGTATGTAAAGGATAAACCATCTCTTTGTAAACAAATAGCATTTATTCACTCACCAGCAGCTTTTGCAAATTCCAATGAATATCGATAAAAAAATTAATTTATCAGATCATAAATTTATTCAGGATATCCAGACAAGATGGAACAGTCATTATTACATGATGTCCAGAGTATTTGAACAAAAGAATGCTCTTATCCTATACTGCAGTGACCATGCAAAACCACATTGCTTAGATCCCAACCAATGGAAGACTTTAAAGAGAATGCTTAAAACATTTAAACAGCTTGTTGATTGTACAAATTTATGATGTACCAGAGAAGCGACTTCCTCTCTTATCATACCACTCAATATGCCACACAAGTTTAAATGTTAATAGTAAAGCTGAGGGTAGGTAACTCCATTTTTTTCTCTGTTTTCCGATACTTACATTCGATATCATCACATTAATTCTTAAAAAAAATCAAACACCTCACAATATATTGCAACAAACATTAATTATAAATCTCAATGTACAGTGATATCGCACTATTTCATGTAAAATAAGCTTTCAATAACAAATTTTGAAATCTGTGCCTTCCCCCTTGCCTACTTTAAATTTCATATTTTTTATTTAATTAATCTTTACGGGGATGTTCCTATAATTTTTTCTATAGAATTTATTTGTATTTTCGAGAGACCAGAGTTCCAATATCTACAGAACAGAAAACATTCAGGGGTTTAATAAGTTATTCGAACATAGAATTAATATATTAATAATACATATAAATTATCAGTACTTTCAGAAGGAGCGCCATATTCTTTATTTACAAAAGTAAATAAAAACAGCATAAAAAAAAGTCATATATCCTCAACTAATGACAAATGGATTGCTAGTTTACCCAACTTTCTTTTTTTTTTTTTGGCAGTACATCACAATGAGTTGATGAAGAGATGAAATTTAAAAGTGTAATTCTTTTAAGTGATGATTCTGAGTATGACCAATGGCAGAATCTCACAATCTAAGAATATTACAGCATGCTTCAAAAAGGCCTAGTACAATACGATATTCTTAAAAAGAGTTATCCACCTTCTTTTTAGGAATATCAAGGACAATTCAGTCAGCTGCAACATAACATGCTGAAATTGAATATTAACCGTAGTTTTTACATAAACTGTAACTTACTATAAACGATTATATTATTGAACAAAGATATGTTAAAGACATGATATTCCCACGTGTAAAAAAATAGTCCCATTTTTTTTCATATTTTTGTCTCTAACTTGAACTTACCATCCCAGTCTTTGAATATTATCACAATCAGACCAAAAAAATTCTTTGGTTAAAAAAATATAAAAAACTGAGGCATTGATTGCCAAGTATAGAAAACTTTCCAGAGCGAGTTGAATTTTAGAAGTAACTTTCACATTCAGTCTAAAAAGAACGTACGGCAGAATGAAGTACCTTAAATCAATCAACTTTTGTGGAATAACCATTAGTGAAACTGAAAACCAATATACCAATTTTATACTTGGATTTCCCTGAAAACTTCCAGTTATATAGATTATCGCAAACAAATAAACTGGAGTGAACAAATATTTTGAAATTACATGTTTCTCGAAAAATCTTTTCCAAATGTAAAATGTAAAATGTCTATTATCAGCTAACATATAGGGATGGACGAGAGTATTGAAATGTACTATAATTAATGCAAATATTAAACCAGTAAGGAACCATTTGAAATGTTTCCAACAATTATGGATGAAATACGGAACAGTACTAAAAGAGAAGGGAAATGAAAAAAATAAACAAAAAGTAGAGAAGTAGAATAACTGTGGGAAATGAATAACTGGCTTGTGAGAAGAACGGTCGCCTACAACAATGCCTTTGTTAAAATAAAGAAATATTAAAAACAACCCCATAACACCTACATAACCAACACTAGACTTAACCAAGAACCACAAATGTTTCTGAACAGTAGGGGATTTCATCACAGATACAAACACCTGAAAAAAAGATTAATTTATTAACCAATTATTTTGTTAATAATTTTCTTAATTTAATTAAACAGTTATATACATTATGAATTGCTATGAAATTAACTCAAACATAATTCACTGGAACATCTTTTAAGTTTATCAATGCGATCCAAGGCTAAGATAGCATTCAACTCAGTATTAATCACTCAGTCACAGTGTGGTATCTACTATGTAAATGAAATGTTTGTCAGACTCTCAAATCATGGACTATTTTTTTATTCAATTTATTTTTGTTTCTATTATTTAACCCATACTTTATGGTCAGTTGACATTCAAATAACATAATTAGAATAAAGTAGATTGGTGTACATAATTAAAATTAAATAAATAATTAAAATAAGGTATTTCAATCTTTTCAAATTTTACCTTCCGACATTAAAGGCATGCAGAATACCTGCTCTGGTACATCAAGAAATATTGTTGTACCTACGTCAGAGGATAAAGTAAAAAGCGTATTATTATTTACATGTTCCTATTTCAGAACATATACTTTAATGAAGTTAATTTTTGGAGCCATAGGCATTCCCCTAGATTAGAACTAGAATCTCAACTACTATATCCGAGCCAGCGGGGCGGATCTAAATGCAAACCAATTGGATTTTTATAATGCTAAAATTAAAAGGTAATCTCTATAACCATTAAACCAATAAGGTAATCTCTAAAACCATTAAACCAATATTTAATTAATGCTCTCCAATCTAACTTACTGCAGAAACAATCATAACAGTTTATACAAAAAAATTTGCTTTCAGAACTTTTAGTTGATAATAACCCATGCAGTTAAAAAAATTCCCATTTATTTTCAAAGTTAAAAGTAGATAATTTATCCAATAATAATGTTCCATCCTCCCTTCGTAGAAGCACTACGACGAACTTCTCAGTCAATTTAATTGATAATTAATTTTACACTAAATGCCTGAATATAGAATTACAAATTCTAGGATGCCTAGAGAGCAAGTAGTAACAGAGGAGGGGAAATATGGGAGATGAAGAGCACCTGGAGTACTACGCAATAGAGAGGGATCGGAGAAGGAAGCCTAGAGAGCAAGTAGTAACAGAGGAGGGGAAATATGGGAGATGAAGAGCACCTGGAGTACTACACAATAGAGAGGGATCAAGAAATATATGCACCATGAGAAGTAAACATTAAATTAAATGAAGAACAAAAGATCTAAAGCAAAAAAGAGGAATACAAATAAAAGAAGAAGTATATGAATGTGGAAAGGTAGACTGCTGAGACAAAATATGTGCAAATGCGATACTAGAAAAGAAGGAAAGGCGTTTCTAACAACTACGAACATAACATTAGACAAATAAAAATTACGCATGAAAAACAGCAGTACTGTAAGCTATACATATGAAAAATTAATTTCAACTTATCATGGAAAGTAGAATTAAGTTCAGTTTTACTCGTCCCATGACATGACATGTCAGATAAACATGTAAGTTTGTTTCACATTCCAATAGCAATACCATGTTAAATATACCGGCACCCCCAAACCACCGAAGTTAGGTAACATTGAGCCAGGTCAGTACTTGGGTAGTTGACACCATACCATTGGCGTGGCTCACCTGTAGTTGAAATGGGTTTCATAGTTGAAAATTTTGTTCCTAAAGTAATAATTTAAATTATGTTCAGGTGGCTAAGGGTTTTTGTAAAGCTAAAAAATTAAATAATATAGATATGGATAATTTAAATATTTTAAAAGGAATGGTATACGGTCTTTCAGAAACGACTGATGTTGTTAGTGTACCTAGACGTTTTATGGAGGCTTATCCTAAGCTTAAAAAAGATAATACTATAAAAATTACTAAAGCCAATAAATCTAAAGTAACAGTAATATTAAATAAAAAAGATTACGTCGATAAAATAGAGAATATGTTAAAAGATGAAAATTTGTATACCAAGTTAAGGTCTAATCCTTTGGAAAGGGTCAATAGTTCGTTTAATAAAAAAATTAAAACTATCTTAAAAAATCAACCCGAACTTATTACTAAATGTATATCAAAATCCCCTTAATTGCCATATATGTACGGGTTGATCAAGACACATAAAGATAATTACACAATACGTTTGATTGTGAGCTCGGTTGGTTCGGCATCATATGGCTTGTCCAAATGGTTAGTAAGTGTTTTAAGCCCATTAATTGGAAAAATTTCAGGCAGCCATATTAAAAACAATGTAATGCCGTTTTATGTCAATTTGTTCCGAAAAATTATTGATACACAGCTTAAACAAGATTAAAGTAGTAGTTTATGTAGTCTATCGCTACAAAGTGATTCATCTTCAAGAAAATGATTAATATAGACAGAAAAGTTTCTAAAAAAGAAGAGCCAAAGTCATACTTTATTTAACCAGTATTTCTAATTTCTACTTTATTTGACCAAATTCTAAAACGTTAGTTGATTGTTTGAACAACATTAAGTTATGTCTCATCAACATAACATTCGCATATACTAACAAGCTGTAGTTTTTATTTAACCAGCAAGCTAACGTATTATTTCATACATCTTCATTACATGTGATGAACTTCATTTAATTAACAAGAACAGGAAAATATATCGAATCATATTTTTAGTGAATGTTATATTAAAAATTATAAGTGCAATTACTACATCTCAATATCAATCTCCAATAGCGAGGATTAATTAGAAATTCAAACAAAATGATACAACCAGATCTGAAAATTATAACTCTGACCGTTTAGTATTAGAAATATATTAGTTATAGGCAGTCTAGCTCACAATCTAGATAAATCAGCCTATTAATGCTAGAAAAGAAAAAAAAATAATAAGGAAAGAGTAAAATATGCCTCTAGTAAGGATTATGATAATGAAGTTATGATATTAAATTTAGAATGACCTTTCTGAAAGCATTCTACCTCTAAAACCCCACCAAAAGTTTAGTTCATTATTTTTCTTAAATGAACTTTTAATTAAGTCTCATGAGTGGGTTAAGTGTGGTCTCATGAGTGTGGTAAGTCTCATGAGTGGGTTAAGTGTGGTCTCATGAGTGTGGTAAGTCTCATGAGTGGGTTAAGTGTCGTCTCATGAGTATGGTAAGTCTCATGAGTGGGTTAAGTGTGGTCTCATGAGTGTGGTAAGTTTCATGAGTGTGGTAAGTCTCATGAGTGAGTTAAGTGTGGTCTCATGAGTGTGGTAAGTCTCATGAGTGGGTTAAGTGTGGTCTCATGAGTGTGGTAAGTCTCATGAGTGGGTTAAGTGTGGTCTCATGAGTGTGGTAAGTCTCATGAGTGGGTTAAGTGTCAGTGGTAGTCTCATGAGTGGTTAAGTGTGTCATGAGTAGTCTCACGAGTGGGTTAAGTGTCATCTCATGAGTATGGTAAGTCTCATGAGTGGGTTAAGTGTGGTCTCATGAGTGTGGTAAGTCTCATGAGTGGGTTAAGTGTCGTCTCATGAGTATGGTAAGTCTCATGAGTGGGTTAAGTGTCGTCTCATGAGTATGGTAAGTCTCATGAGTGGGTTAAGTGTCGTCTCATGAGTATGGTAAGTCTCATGAGTGGGTTAAGTGTAGTCTCATGAGTGTGGTAAGTCTCATGAGTGGGTTAAGTGTCGTCTCATGAGTATGGTAAGTCTCATGACAGGAGGTTGTCAAATGAGAGTAATAGATATTGCACTCACTGGAAGCCCAAAATAAAATTACCTTCTTCAAGCAACGTTAAAAAAAATTTTCGAAGCAAGTTTTTAAGATTATATCATTAAATATGTCATCTATTTTACTTTTCCAAAATTGTATTTTATTACGCATCAGTGGTGCTTATTTCTCTGGTCATAACAAGAACTACTCTTCAGTTCAAACAAGTACCCTAAATCGAAAAATCACACTAGATCAAACAAATAGTTTACAAAATTAATTATGATCAACTTGATGAAAAGAATAATCACTAAAACAGGTCGACAGATATTCCGCGTTATACTCATTTCACTATTTTCACAGTAAAGAAACATCTATTTGCACAAAGCCGAAGAAATTAACATTTACTTTAAATCAAAAGGAGACTATTTATTAATAATTCAATACGTAACAACCTAAATGTCACAAGATTAAATTAAACCATAAAGTTTGCGAGTCCCTTCTAAATAAATATAGGTACCTTGAAAAGTTCTTAAAATAATACAAAACAGCAATTAAAACCAGTCCATGGATATAAATATGGAGTGGAATCATCGTTTACAAACCAAAACAGATATAAACGAGGGAACAAAAATTTGTATGTATCATTAATACAAGCAGAATGAATCAAAACCTATCAGATCAATTTATCTGTTCCGAAATCTATTTCAGAACAATTACTTATGAATGGAAAATCCTGAATTAGTGTCATACATGAAATAACAAGAACATCTAAAGACTCCCAATTAGAGGTTTTTTTAAACTCAGTTTTACAATTACATTTCTAAACATTCATTTTGGATCCAACATATTTTCAAAAATTGTACTCATAACAATATTTAAAAAATATAAATAAGAATAAAGAATACCTCTTTAAAACTTCTCTTTCTCAAGAATGTTTTGAAAAGTTTGGAACTATAGCTTAAAATTAAGTCAAGAAATAAAAATCCAACCCAAACTATATTTGTTTGTCTCACTAATACACTCAAAAAACCTGAAATAAAAAAAAATAAAAAATCAATATATATATAGAAATATAGCACAAAAATACACCATTGAAATAAATCAATATATATCTAGAGAGAATAAAATAAAGCTATTACGTCATGTGATTTTGAAAATTATTGTTCACACAAAACAAAATTCAAAATATTGTTGAACAGTATTATTAAACGCAGGTTTAAACAATGTTTAATAATATTACACCTAATAAATCATAAACATGTGCAGAAGTGTCACTATGAGACTTAAGGTATCACCCAAAGAAATTAACTCAATCATAAAAAAAATATAAAAACATCTAAGGGCGATCATCCTCTAAGTAATAACATTCCTATTTTTCTCTGCTGTAGAAAATTTGTTCAATCAAATATTAAATCTAAGAAACTATTAAGCCTCTTTTGTTTCCTATATAACTGCTATAGACATTTTATTTTTCCTTTATTACGAAATATATATATATGAATAAAACTGTTTTATCTTTTAATATATAAAGGTACTAAAATATCAAAAGTTTTCTTCAAATTACCTAGGAACGATGCCATAAAATGTTTCTGTTTCAAATGAGCATTGTACATAAGAACGACAAACATAGTGGACACAGTGTCTGTGTAATAGAAAAAATTCCAATAATATAGTGGAGGCAGAAAAGATATATTCCAAGCTGACCAAAGAGCACTGGACTTGCCCAAAACATTCTGTAATAATAAAAGTGATACTGATACATATAATATGGACAAGCAATATCAACAATTTACTTTAAGGTTTAACGACCATTTAAACAGTAACAATTAAAGAAGATGTACTCTCTTGCCTAGTAAATTACTTCGAGATATTTCACAGGTTTCAATAACAAATTTACGAGCTTTATTCTACTTTAATTGTTACTAACAGCCACTGTTGTGCCAACAACAATGATGCTATAATGAAACAGCTTCAAACTACAAGTTTGAATAATATAACAAATGTGTATAATTAATTTACTATAAGTGAGAGAGGCAAAATATTACAAAAAATGCTAGTCTTTAGGATTGAACAAAACTTAAATTTACCTTCTATTCTCATGGTAAATTCCATTTCAAGTTTAGTGTTTGATAAAAACGAGATATGATTTGGTAACAAGCTATTCAACTGGACACTAGACTTGGTAACTGAATAGAGAAATTAGGGATTTTAGGGAATTCAATTTTTATTATCTTTCATTTTTGATGGCTCACTTTTCTCTGTAGTGCTGTTACATTCACTAAAATATTGCAGTATACACAAATATAAATTTCATCTATAAAGTAAGCAATAACCATCACACATATATATTTAAAATCATAACTATCTAGAACTATACACTGCCCTCACCTTATTTCGATTCATAAGAGTAGAATACAAAGTAACAAACGTTATAACGGAGGAAAAAATGTTTATAAAGCGCAATGAAATCAAAGAACAGAAATCATTCGCCACAGCAAGAAATGGCGAAAATAAAGCTATGGTATACAAATATAAGCCTGGCAGAGTTGTTATTTTGTCATCCCACTAAAAAGAGAAATATCAAAACGGCATATTGTGAATAACGTTCTAACACTTGTAAAGCATTAGGACAATAAATTACATCGACAAAATTCCAATTGCAATACTTCTTCGCCTGAGGAATGTGGAAAAGTTCATCAATATACATAAATGGTTGTGCTAAATTAATTCGAAAAAATATTGCCATAGTTATCACAGAGTACAGCACTACACTTAAAACAACTGATTTGGAATATATAAAACTCTTCATATTTAAACTGAAAAAAAAATATTATAAATTTGAATACAAATAAGTTAACACCTAAAAATTTACAATACGAAACAAAATAAATATTTCCAAGGTAACCCCACAATAAACCTCCAATAAATAGAAGTGTGGCTGTCAGCAGGATTTCAATCTCATGTTTGCTTGGCAAAGTTCATGAAAAAAAACTAATTCCTTTTTAACATATTTTTTAATTTTACATGCTGTAGGATTTTAAAAAAACAAAATTAATATAGCACTGGATATTCTTTGGAGTTTCTTATCATCGTGAATCTTGTCTATTAAAAAAGTTTATTGTTACATATATCATACTTGAAATAACCAATTCATTCACTTATCGAATATTTAGCTTTGATAATTCATGGCTTAATTATAAGGGCATTAAAAAATATTTGCATGTGTTATTCATCAATAATTTAGAAAATACTCAACTTTGGAGGTGATGTTCATTCCAAGAATAATTGACTTCATAAACGTTTCCGGATTTAACTTCCCCAGGGAATTGGAACAATAAAAAATTATTTTTTTTATAAAAATTATTATAATTGCAAAAATTGTTCTTCTCCATACAGGACAAAGAGGTTTTTTCCATCTTAATCTACTAATTATAGTTGTAATTGTTCGATTACAATGAAACTAAAAGTAGCTTTAACCGAATAAAACTTCAGATTTTTTTAATATCTGAGAAGATCAGTTCCATGTTAAAATGTGAAAAAAATTGATTTGTGGTTGAATCCAAAATTTGTGGACATGGTCACACCGTTTGAGACTCATTTTATTGAAAATTTTTATTTCGAAAATATACCCCAATGAGTGGATGTACTGTATACTTTTTTATGAAAATTACATTGATATATGGAGCACTATGGCACATTTTATGTGACGAACACAAACTTTAAATTCTACACTGCTGTGATAAGACACACCTTTATGATATGAATCGAGAGTTTGGTATCCAAAACTATATGAAAATGTATCTAAATTAGCCTTTGTCAGTCCTGTCATGCGTGCTAGAAATAAAGGAGTAATCACCTGGGAGCCCTATAGGATTAAGTAAAATGTCATCATCAGTTTATCAGATGAGAATTCATCAGTCTTACCACGCTGTATAGAACAGAAGTGTAGATCTGAAGTTCTACCTAAGTTCTACGGACAAATCCCTTTCATCGAAATATTGCTTTTGAAGCCTTAGCAAATATATATCCTATATGACTACTGCAGTCTAGCAGTTCATCAAAAGAGACTACAAATGAGTTCTAGTTTAGTATTCTAAATGAAGAGTTCTTTAATACCTACTACATTTCTCTTTCAGAATAATATAATGACTTATATATATATAACAAATTCAATAATATATCAACCGTTGGATAGAATAGGTGTCTAATATAAAATTGACCGAATCCCGATTACATTAGACACCAATATATATATAGATGTGTTCTCTAATCGGGGTTCGGTCAATTTTCTAGGATAAAAAATCAAACTCTCGTTGTCAACGTTTCGGTTTTATTTAAAAACTTTTTCATAGGCCTATAAACAAAGGATAATAAGAAATCACATATCAACATCAAACATACACACAATATGAAAATGGATTGTTACAAGTTATGAATATTACAAGCAGAAATATTTCAGAGATACATAAAACAATATTACTTACAGAAGTAAGAATTGTTTAACTAAGAAAATGAAATTTACATTATTTAAAGGAACAACAGTGTTAACCGGACAAAACCTTCGCCTAGGCTAATAAGATAAATTACAAATAACCTCAACACTGTTCACTCAAGGGAACTAAATAAATCAAATTTCACTTAAACTCAGCACAACACTCCAGAATAAATATTACTTAAATTAGTAATATCACTTCTATGATTAATCGAACTTAGATCCTTTTTAATATATAACATCTCAAGTGTCTTCCTTCTTTGCTCATCTTTTTCTTTTTCTGTATATATATGCTTCATTGTATTAGTATCTTGTCTCTGCATCTAGTTTTTATGTTTTTATACACTTTTTTATCTTATATATTTTTCATGTATTTAATTTATTTTAAGTTTTATTCCCTATTTTTTATTAAAAGTTGGTCCATAATTTTTATTTATGTATCATTTCTTCTGTTCATCCCTCAGTTTTTATTTTATTTGTTTTTATTTTACTTTTTATATTCCTATTTCAATTTAATCGTAAGTTGATTCTTATCTACCTTATTCTCTGTGGCCGGGCGCGTATGTGGCAACATTGCTGATCTCCAACAATATACTTGGTTGTTGGAGTATATTGCCCCTCCCTCTCTTATCTCTCCTGAAGACGGTTCAACAAAAAAGACTGTAAGTGTGTGCTTTTAATTTCTCTTTGTTACTTTATATGCATTGAACTGTATTTGTTCATTTCGGATCGTATTTTCATCGAAAAAGTATATATATATATATTTGTGTATGATGGCAGCAGATCTTCTTCAAACATGTATTATTAAAGTTGGCGGCAGCTTCTGCGTTGACCAATTTATGGCTGATTTTTTCTAGATTCCTCACTAGTTTACGGTAACTCTCGGGTAGTTTCCAGACGAGATCTGGTAACGACATGAAGGTAAACACTAAACACTTTAAAACTTTATTCTAACACTATAATTTACGACTTAATCTAAAATACAAGCTTTCGGCTTACATTAGCCATCTTCAGGTAAAAATCTATAAACTAAAATTATAATCAAAACTAAGACTATGGTATAGAGAACAACTTAACTATGGTACAGTTAACAACTAACTAAGGAAATAAAGTATGGAGAAGGGAGGGAGGTGTAGGTGGGAGGGCCTGTGTAGGCATGCAGGGCAGTGCACTGAACCCATCTACCTGCGTCGTGTCCCTTCGCCTACCTCTCTTACAAACTTATAGGTGGTATCAAAATTTTTTGAACTGGGTATAGCTTTCAGGTCACTGTTTTGTATGTTTAATGAAGGGTCGTATTCCTTAATGTAGAGGGCTTCAAGTGTATGTAGTCTGACGTCGTCTTGTAAGCTTTGCAAAATAGTTGTCCCCTCATTTAGGTTCTCCCTTGTTAATTTCTGTTTATGAACCTCTTCAGCATGGCTCTTCGGTGCTCCTCCTGCAAGGTGGAGAGTCAATCGCCGCGAAAGCTTCGTCGTAGTCAGCCCTATATACTTGGAAGGCAGGGTTGCACAGTCCCCTGTGGTACATTTATATTCATATATGAGGTGGCTACGCTGCAGCTCGTCGGTTTCTTGTTTAGGTCTATTATATATTAGTAGGTTCTTTGTAGTCTGGTTTTTGTTGAAAATAGTAAGTTTCAATTGATCATCTGGGTTGACAGTTTGTACATTGTTAACTATTAATTTTTGGAGGGCCATCTCGTCTTGTTGGTATTGGGAGTTCATATATCCTCGGTAGTAAAGACGTATGTACTCACCCTTGGGATGAGTAGGTGGGTTAGTAGTGTACCACTTATCCAGGTACTTTTTAATAGCTCTCGTAACCTCTTGGTTGGAGAAGCCATTGTTCACTAACACCTGAACGGACTTATCAAGTTCTTGGTGGAGGAGGTTCCAATTACTGCAGTGAGTAAAGGCTCTTCGGGTGTAGGCATTAATGGTAGACTTCTTATACCTAGTCGGGCATTCACTAATTCCGTTGAGACACAGGCCTATGTTATTAGGTTTTCTATATACTTCGGTCGTAAAGTGCTGGTTTGTTTGATGCACCAAGACATCTAGGAAAGGTAGCTGTCCATTCGTGCTGTTTTCTATAGTAAAATTCAGGCCGGATATATGTTGAAGGTGCGAACGGAGCTCCAATAATTCCTCTGGACTTTCAGTGAGAACGAAGATGTCGTCTATGTATCTAGCATAGATTGAAGGTTTCTTGATTTTCTTGAAAACTTCCTGTTCTATTCGTATTCACCACGAATTATTGGAAGGGTTATATTCCCTTTCCTAGCATTAATTCTTCTAATTACCTTGTTAGTGCGTTTCTTCAGTTTTTCTATAGGGTTTCGTGTGATAGAAAGAAATTTACTATTGTCGTTAAGGATGGCGTCCATTTTCTCTAGGTACTCTTCAGTGGGAAGTATGATAAAACAAGAGTTTTTATCCGCTTTTCTGATCGTGATGGCTTCATCTGATCTAAGTGATTTAGCCGCTGCTCGGTGTCTACTCTTCGAATAGACTCTTCTCTATACCATAGTCTTAGTTTTGATTATAATTTTAGTTTATAGATTTTTACCTGAAGATGGCTAATGTAAGCCGAAAGCTTGTATTTTAGATTAAGTCGTAAATTATAGTGTTAGAATAAAGTTTTAAAGTGTTTAGTGTTTACCTTCATGTCGTTACCAGAACTCGTCTGGAAACTACCCGAGAGTTACCGTAAACTAGTGATGAATCTAGAAAAAATCAGCCATAAATTGGTCAACTACCAACTTTAATAATTATATATATATATATATATATTTGTAATAGGAAAATACCTAATACGAAATTTTAAGTTTCTTGAATCGCCGAAGGGGTGTCTGAGATTAGTAGGCCATTTGTCATATAGAAGAAAAAAATATTTTCCCATGTTTAAATCTTACCCAAATCGTTGGAGTTTTTTAACACACTACAAGAACAATATTTCTTACATTAAGATTTGTTTAAGGGCGCGACATGTAGATTTATTTCAAATATTTTCTTATACAACCATCCTTCGTGCACGAGATTCACCATAACATTTATAGTTGATTTATTTATAATTTTCTTTCTCACATACCATATTAACTTTAAAAATGCCTCAGCATTCTTCTATTAAACCTTTAAATGGCAATTCTGTTTGTCTCAATTCTGGTATGAATAATGGTTTTAAGTCCATGTAATGATATCCAACAAGTACATCAGGTCATCATGATTCCTTGATATTCTATTTTAGAGCTATATTGCTTTTTGCAGTAATCGGAATTTCTTTTCACTATTCCTGAAATATACTAATTTTTGGTATATTTTTTTCACAAAATATATCACTTTTCACCAAGAATTGCACTCCATATATATTAAGTGTCTACCAAAAACTCACAACTACAATTAGTCTGAACAGATTTCTACCAAATATTCAAAAAATAGATATTTTTTCTAAATTAATACCTTTTAAAAAATAGTGTAACCTTGTATCCAGCTTGTTGTCTCTATAATAGTTATCTTAAATATGAAATTTTGTGATTATATCTCATACGAATTTATAGCTTTCTGTTTATATACATATATCACAGAGAACATTTTGCAGAACCTATTTATTGGACTAGGAGACTTCGAAGTGTTTATAATCGTTGAAAATGAGAAGTGTTCCTGGCTTCTATAGTTTTATGTAAGACTTCATAAAACTTTTTATGTGTCCAAGACATTGCTTGCATTCAGATGTAGTGTGATCAAAAGTTTCTACCATTTCTAGACAGAGAATCTGTAATTATCGTCTGATGTCAAATACCTATTCCTTTCACGTTAGTTTAGTAGACTAATTCCTAATAGATGTTGTACACTAAAATATATAATTATAAAATAGTTATTATAATTAAAATTTTGTTATAAATTGTTAATTTTATGTTATATTTCTTGGTGAAATTCATTGTTCTAAAGTAGCCTTTTTGCGTTAAAAAAACAGTTGATGAAATCATAAAATGTACCATAACGCCCCTTTTTTTGTTAATGTGATATTAAAAAAATTGCTCAACACTAAAAAAGAACTGAAGTAGTATGCACTCAACAGTTCTGTGAGTAAAAGATTGAATTGTAAGTCAATTGTTTACATTTCATTAAAAATAATCATTTTTGTTGTTTTATCAATTTGAGGACTTTTTTCCCTTATTGCTTCGAGGACTTTCATGATGAACTGCAAAAAAAAATTTTTTAGATTGTAGACGAAGTAGTTTATGAGGTAAACAAATTTGTCAAAAAGCATATTTTGACCCAAAAAGTCTCTTTACTATGATGCAATACTGCCCATCAAACAACAGAGCATATGGTGAACTTCAGCGTCTCCACAAACTTTTCGTTAGGCACCCAACAACCTAACCACACACACACACACACACACACACACAACACACATACGCACAGAGAGAGAGAGAGAGAGAGAGAGAGAGAGAGAGAGAGAGAGAGAGAGAGAGAGAGAGAGATATCATCGAGAAAATGTCAATAGAGACTTTGGGATATATAGTGGAATATATATATCCATCAAATCAATTTATTCATTATCACTATCTATACTTTACTTATTGTAAACTAAAAACTTTGACTCTAATGAATACTTTGATACCTGTGAATTTAATAACGAGGATTAATACAAGTAAATTGTAATACATTTTATTTTATTTATACTGTAATTAAAACAAAATATGTTCCCCAAGCTTTCATATTTAAAGTAGAATATTTGCAGACAGTAAATAATAATCTGTAGATATGACAATGGATATTTTGAGCATAATTATTATGATCAATCTTTTCTATGGTTCTACTGATACAGTATGATGGAAAACATTTATTTGAAAAAATAATTCTGCAGAAAGTAAGATTGAATGGGTTTTTTGTTCTTTCAGTTTGTTTAATACTGATTTTTATCTCAAGTGAATACAATCTGAAAAGTGTTTAAATAATTAATCTGTATGAACAGCCGTTATCAGAAGATTATACAGAGCAATTTGGATGGTGACGTTTAACAAGTCGTAATGTGGTCCAGTATTGAAATGGACACGATACTGGACGTGAAACAGGAAGATGGCCTTGTAAAGGCCAAAACAGTGGCCATGGTGACTTTGGGCTTATCCGCCCTTGTCTGCTCAGTGACCCCCATTGCCCTAACCAGATGGTTGTCCAGAAAAAAAGGGCTTGAACCAAGAGGAAGTCATACGCTTGCTATTCTCTTAAGGGTGGGAGGTGGTATTTTACTAGCAACTACCTTTCTTCATCTACTGCCCGAAGTTAGAGAAGGCTATGAAGGCCTTGACCTCGACTATGAAGGTTGGGCAAAAAACCTTCCAGAATTAATCATGTGCATAGGTTTCTTCATTATGTATGGTGTTGAGGAGGTTGCTCATTATTTTCTTCACGGATCATTTCATCATCATCATGAACACCATGATAAGAAACAGTCAGTACTATAACTTTGTTATTTCAGTAACTAACTTCTCTTGGTAACGTCATGAATCTTTTAATTTATACTTCTACTGATGATTTAATTATCTACCATCCCATTTATTTATTATCCTTTGTAAAACAGAATCACTTCAACGTCCTTGCACAGAAAATGTTTTTGAAGAGTTTAGAGTTTTATTACTGTAGTTAAATTAATTTAAATTGTCAGATTCAGAACCAGTTTCAATATATTCCTAGGAAAATATTTGTTTCATATGTTAATGTAATTAATATACGATTTAATTTTAATCAAATTGATTTAATCTTATTTAATGTATTTAATCAATTTGCATTAAAATCTAAATCAATTTTAATCGTCAAAATTAATTTTAATATCCTTAATTATAAAAAGGCATAATTTTCACCTACTTTTGATCTAACATTCTTTTTTTGTCGTCCCTCGAACAGGACGTTAAGTCGTCGGTCCCAAGCCCGTACGATGTCAGGTACTCGTTAAAGACCCCTTCTCTATATACACTTGAGTTAGGCAAAGACCATAAAGGGCTGACGTTTTTAACCCGGTAGGAGATCGGTTAAAAATAATAAAAAAACATTATTTTTACAGTATTAGGAGATTCAGGATTATTTCCAATATCCTTTTCAGAAACAATACTACAAAATCGCTTTATATACATAATGATAAGTGTAATCAAAATTAGGAATGTTTCAAAGGTTCTACTGAACCTTTGAATGGTCAAAGCTTCTACTTTACTGTAGAAGCTCTTGAGCATTCAGCTTTTTAAATAAATACTTTAAATGTGATCTATATTGCATATCTATGAAGTTTAGAGGGAGTTTCGCAACCCCCCCCCCCCCTCCAAACAACAACCACTTGCTAAATGCGAAGAAAATTTAAAGATCAAACATTTTTAGAAAATGTTCCACATTATTTAATGCCTTATATGAATGCTATGACTTTAATCAAAGAATACATTTATATTAAATATTTATAGGAAGCCTCCATCTTCCCAATATAACTGCAATTAACGGTCTATATATGTAGACGACGTGCCTGTTTAATTTTTCCTATTGTCAATCCTGGCTTCCTTCACTTCCACTCCTAACAACAAAACCTACTATATCTTTCATAACATCTCTTATACTACTGATAATTGTGTTTATAGTTTGGATAGCACCCAATATGTGCGTTTTATGAGGGTTTGCTTTCACAATGCTGAGCTTGCATATAAAAAATCTCAGATCTTCCGTTGGTAAGCTTAGGTACTTTCCCATTTCAATTCATTCAAATCTTTCTAAACATGGAATCAATTTTCATGACTTGTTTGATTCATTGCCATGTCTCACTCAGCCTTTGAGCTATACCATGGAACAAAGTCAACCAGATGGATATTTCCTACGTCGCGCCCTTTAACCACATTCGTGGTTAAATACCATATCCCCCGCTCAACGTCGATTTCTATGACCATTCCCATGTGAAAATTCTTAATCAGGTCCCTGTCTCCAACTCTAATATCACATAAAAGGCATCGGTTGAAGCACATATTTATCTCCTCGTACGTAAATCTGCCTCTGAACTCAGTATAGATTGTTAATTATTTTCTTAGTAATATACTCTGTCTCTTACTTCAATTCAAGTATATTTAAATCACAACATCAAATCATTAATAATAATCGGTTTTAGATGATTAATATCAATTCATCATCAAGTTATTGAATATCTAGAAAAATGATTTACGCATTTTCACGAAGCACATGATTAGTTACGACTTCTGTAGATTTCAATGATTTTTTTTCAAATTTATCATCTATATATTAGTACCATTCATAAATTTGAAGACGGCTATCATGATTTCTTTCTTCATTTAAGTATTAAGTCAAAGTGATTCCTTTAAGATATCATAGTGTCATGATTAGTGAGAAAATACCACACAGTAACTGATTGCATAACTCCTGACTTCATAGTGTTTCTATTTGGTACGAAAAATATCAAAGATTTATATAAACAATTTAGGTTCATGGAATCAGTGGAAAAGTAGGTTAAAATTAGTATCCGTTTTATAATAAAGAACAAAATAGTACATTTCCCACACTTTCATATTAACCAATGACAATCAGGTTCACAGCCAGAACCAATATGACATTAAGTTTTCTTCAAGGGTGAAACATGTAGTTTGATTAGAGCACTAAGTTAGGCATCATAACATGGAAAGCATAAATAACCATATGTCTGATTGGAGTATTTTTTTATATTTCGGAATTTTTTCTTCCGAATAAATTTTCAATTTTATTGACTAACAGTCAATTTTTTTTTATCATACCTCTAAATAGCAATTGTATTTAACTCCACTGACATCAAACATTTCTATGTCAATAAACACAAATGAGACATGAAATGGCAAAAAAAAAGGCTCAGATATTTCAACCATAATAAGCGGTATTCGTCGGAGCCAAAAACCCAACTCTGACGAAGACCGCTTGTTACGGTTGAAAGATCATAGTCTTTTTTTCCCATTTCATATTGTGGTTTTATCATTGATTGTTATTGATTTATCACATCAATGTGATGTGATATATTTTATTATCACATCAAACATATCTATGTCAATGAACACAAATGGGACAATATCAGTAACCAAATGGGACAATTTAATTGGACAAATGATTAATTAGTCCAAGTTAATTTTTTATTTTTTTATAGCGAGGCAGTAAATTGGATTTATTAAAATATTTTTTTAAATTGCTAATTATCCGGTTGATAAGACTTCGATATTATTTAACAATCTTATGTCTTTAAGAAACTTATAGGAAGTAATTATTTTTCAATTAAATTGATTGATTCTAGGCAATCGATCAATTTTTTGACAGAAGCTGTCAAGACCATGCTGTGTGAATTTTAATATTGATTTTAACGTTCCACTTTACTTCCATTTTTCACAATCCAATAGATGTATACTAAAAAATAGATATTTTTTTATGAATGGTATTTTCAATAAATTTCCTAATAGTCGTTTATTATTGAATCGTAAATGAATTCGAACTATTTGTACAACACTCCAATCGAATATTATCTAATGGCAAATTAATTATATTCTGTTTCAGCAATTTCAGTGATAATAGATTATATCTTTATTAGTGCCTTATGTCTACATTACAAACGCAATATTCTATTTTAGTGAGTACAAAATGTAACATTCATTACAATGCTAATATTACTTACATGACTTAGAGTTTGATCTCCAGAAGAACACAATACTCATTCAGACCAAATAATCACGGTTTCATATAATTCTATATTTTTTTTAAGAACTCCAATAATATTAAAATTATGAGATAAAATAATGAATTAGCAATTAAGCTTTAGAAATTAATTACTTTTAAAATAAAAAAATAATGGCATTCTGTTATTAGCTTCTCGAAAAAGAAATTTACAACATTACAAATATAAATAAAACCAATACATATAAATAATAATTTACAAAATTCTTTTCTTTTACTTTATTATCAATAAAGAATAGTGAAAAGGAAAAAAAATTAAAAATTTTAACGGATTTACTGGATATTACTCCTGTATTTATTTTTTTTTCTTGTGATATTTGATACATGTGTAGGTATTAATACGAAATTTCATAATCTCTTCACAAGTCACACATTCGCCGAACTTAAAAACATTTTTCAGACATATATTCTCGGTAAATAATAAATAAATCGTGATGATTTTAAGCCATATTGTCTCGTGGAAAAAACCTATATCCTACCTGACGTAAACACAAGTACTATTTTCTTTTACCTCATTGAGTTACTGTAAAAACCTGGAATATTGAAGTTATTGTACACCATTAAATTGAAACCATATCAAGTTATAAAATTTAAATTAATCAATTTAAATAAAAATAAGTACCGTTAAGTTTCAGTTGTTACTAGTCGAAATTGTTCACATTATTAATTTCATTAAAACCCTAAACTAAAACAAGTAATTTATTCGAATTAAATTCCATAACAAAATTACTTTAATAATAAAAAATAAGTTTAATTATTTTTTATTTGAACATAATTAGCTATAAAATCTAGTATAATATACAAAGTAGACTACCTAGCTACATTCGATTCGACAGATGAACAAAAAATCTAGAGTGGCCTACACTCAATCACCTTTACTATAACTGAACATAATATCAAATTTCATTACAAAAAAAATCATTTTTTGTTTTTTTTATGCAACTAACGTTATAAATTAGATACATTCATTAGCTCCAACACACACACACACACACACACACACACACACACACACACACACACACACACACACACACACACACACACACACACACACACACACACACACACATAGACATCATCAAAAAATCATCATAAAACGACTTATGTTATAATCTGTTAGATATGGAATTCTACGTTCTAAAGTAGAAATGTAGTAATATAGAATATAAATATGAAAGCGTATGAAGATGAATATCTAATCTATTAGATATAGAATCCTACGTTCTAATGTAGAAATGTAGTAATATAGAGTATAACTGTGAAAGCCTATGAAGGTGAATATCTAATCTGTTAGATATGGAATTCTACGTTCTAAAATATAAATGCAGTAATATAGAATATAAATATGAAAGCGTATGAAGATGAATGTCTAATCTATTAGATATAGAATCCTACGTTCTAATTTTGAAATGTAGTAATATAGAGTATAACTGTGAAAGAGTATGAAGGTGAATATCTAATCTATTAGATATAGAATGACTTACAACTAATATTGCAATAGCCTTTCAGGCAAACATGAATAATAGAGGTTTGTTTTAATTTGGACAGGGTAGGAGGGCACAGCCACCTCGTGGGCGCCACGACCCTGAGGGCCGTGCTCATCATCATCGCTCTCAGCATTCACCAGGTCTTTGAAGGCATCGCTATCGGGCTGGAGCCGGACAAGGCCAAGGTCTGGGTCCTCCTCGGCGCAGTGGCAGCCCACAAGCTCGTTATTGCCCTCTTTGTTGGCACTGAAATTGCTTCCACACCCACCACTTTTGCAACTGCCACTGCATGTGTAGCTGTATTCGCCATTGCATCTCCTTTAGGTAGGAAACATTTAAATCTCATCAAATTCACTAACAATTCCATTTCTCTTCAGATAATTCGCCAAACTACTCTAACTTTGACATATTGACTTGAAAGGCCTTGAACTCAAATAAACTGTATTACTTTGAAATGCACATATAGAGTGCTCAAGAGAAAAACTAGTTTAAAAGATATAAGAAATTAAATACTATCCATAATTAATAAAATTATCATTAACTATTAATAATTAGCTCTGCTTTAAAAGTGCTAGGCACAACATGCACCTTGAACATCTCTATCATTACTTAGAGATTTGAAAGTATTAGCTAAGCATTAGTAAAGATTTCATTAGTAAGAAAAAATCTGGAGTGGCCTAGACTCAACTTTATAATAAGTAAACTTAATATCAAACTTCTTAGGGACATAATATATAATGCTCCATTTAGACATAATATAAATGTCCAAATGTAATAAGCGAAAGTGTAGATTTCATATTACAAAATAATCTCTTACAGGAGAACTTCGCTTTGTTTTCGATTTGATCTGTTACATAGTTTATCTGACCTCCTTCTACATTGAAAATTTAAGAGAAAGTATCCTATTTAAAACTTGTAAATATTCTAATTTTATTTGAAAAAATTCTGTAACGTGTAAGAAAACTGTCATTTTAAGATAATTTTTTATCTAAATAGAAAATGTAGGATAATTTCATTTACTGTTTAAAAAATATTTTCAATATTGAATTATGTTTGATATATTTGGTCTTTTATAAAATTATTATACTGGAAATTTTATTGTAAATTAGTGTTTTTTAAAAAATCACTTTTCTTTGCCTTTATCAAAAATTATAAAAATCAATTTTACTCTGAACGAGTGTTATCTTATTCTTGTGTTTTGTACTCTGTTATAAGGTTGCCATAAATGTATATTGAACAAAAATATATTAGTAATAAGTCAGTTCTGCACACTAAAATCATATTTAAAGGCGGCATTTCAGTATAATTTCTAACATTTATTGCTGGAAGTTTGAAATTTTCTAAAATAGTAATATGAACTACTATTCTAGACTAATGAGAAAACTGGATATTTGTTAACAACATAATAACCATTCCTAACACTTCAATTTTACCCAAAGTTAACATGATTCATAAACACAAAAAATTTACCTTCTTATAAGGTTTTTTGAAGGGTGTAACAACATATAGATTAATTGGAGCATTTTGTGAGACAAATCCATCATACCATAAGAAATTATATGTTTCATTGGCGTTGATTTTTTACATATAAGATTTTATTCAGTTACATCTCATATTAAGTTATTAAATTATTTAAACGTTGTTTTTTTAACCTCTAAACATCAATTTAATTTCAATGGATTGAACAAATATTTCTAAGTTAATGTAAACTATGTAAATTGATACAAACAAATATGGCAAGGATGGTAAGTAAACCATTAGTCGAGGACCAATATTCGCTTTTTATAGCTTTATTCCTCTTTGCTGTAATTGAATTTTAATTAATTTACAACTTGTTAATTTTCTGTTAATAGTTTGGCAAAATTTCAAGGTTTTTTAACGAGCCGTTTAGCGTCTAAACAGAAATTATACTCTAACGTCTTTTTGGTAATTTTGACAAAAATAATCTCATCTCATTCTGCACATAAAGTTCTGTTCATAGGGATAGTTTCATTTTGATCTGTCAAACTCTAGGGCTTTTATCGCTCTCACAAGCCTTCAGATTAAATTATAAGTCAACATTTTTACAGTTTGTTGATAAAAAATATTTCCTGTTGTTTTAATAATCCGAGGATTTTTCCGTTTATTGCTTTTATAGCTTCAAAAATAATGCCAACATTTCAAGACTCTAGAATTAGTAGTTAGGGGTGAAAAATGTTTTCTAAAAACAGTTTTTTGGACATACAAATTGACTTTCCCATCATGCTATTCGTTCCCAAATAGTAGAGCACATCTACAGTGTGAGGCCCATTTTTGTGCAAAATATCAATTTGATCCATCAAAGATTCTGGGCCGTAGAGTGGCCACAAACTTTGGATACACACTCACCCACTTTTCATGATCACTATACTTCACTTATAATAAAAATCTATTGAAGTATTTAATTATAATTATTTTCAACAGGTGTACTTTTTTAAATTTTTCCGTTACCACAAGCAGTTACTAACCACCATGATTTAATCCATAAATATATAATATAGTATGACAAGAATATATAGAATATATTGACCCACCTAATTGGTTTATACATGTATATAGTTAGTTTATGTTCGAGTACTGTGAAGCTCAAATATTTTACATGAGTTAAAAATAAAGCTTCTTTTGTTCAAGGCATATTTTTACTTTACTATAAGTAAAGTATAGTGATCGTGAAAAAATTCGATCTCGAGATTTTGACGGAATTACATGTTTTGAGGTCCCAGAAGTCGTTTTATGACGTTTTTACGATGATGTTTGTGTGTGTGTGGGTGCGTGGGTGGGTGGGTAAGTGTGTTAGCATTGCTTGTTACCACGCTACGGTCCAGAATCTTTGTTGGATTAAGTTGATATTTTACACAAAAATGGGCCTCATAAAGACGAAGATCCCTATTGTTTGGGAAGAATTATGCATGATGGGAAAGTCACTTTTTTTGCCAAAAACCGTTTTTTTTAAAACATTTATTTCTCCTAAACTGATAACCCTAGAGTTTTGACATTTTGACATTATCTTTGAAGTTACAAATGGAACAAACGAAAAATATATTCAGAATTTTAAAACAACAGGAAATATTTTTTTTTCAATAAAATGTACAAATTTTGACTTATAATTCAATCTCAAACCTTGTGAGAGCGATACAAGCCATACTGTTTGACGGACAATAATGAAACTATGCCTATAAATAGAACATTATGTGTAGAATGAGTTGAGATATTTTTTTTCAAAATTACATTCGCTAATGGGGCGTTAGAGTACGATTTCTGTTTTCAGAAAATGTTTTTTTGACGCTAAACGGCTGATTAAAAAATAATGAAAATTTAACCAAAAATGGAACAAAAAATTAGCAATTCATAAAAAAAAAGCATGAAGTTTCAATTACGGGAAAGAGCAATAACGATATAAAAACTCTTTGTTTACCCTAGACTAAGAGATCACCTGCTATACTTGTCGAATTTTTTGTATTTTTTTACATTGTTTACATTGACTTAGAAATTTTTTGAGCGAATCCACTGAGATAAAATTGATTTTATAAAGGAACAGTTTAAATTGTTTATTGAATTATATGAGATGTAAGAGGAATAATATTGTGCAGGAAAATGATAACACTCACTCAGAAAAAATTCGTATATATGTTATTTGACAAAGGGGAAGGAAAATGATCTTATTAAATACTAAGAAGCTTATTATTATTATTATTTTAAAGATTAAAATTCCCAGTATGATAATTCTATAAAAGACCAAAAATGTAAATGATAATTCATAATCTGAATCTTTCGTTTAGAGATTAATAAATGTAATTATCGTACATCTTTAATTAACAAATCACCTTAAAACAACATTTTCTTCGCAGTTAAAGATGTTTTTCAGAGAAAAAAAGGGTATTTTCCTGTTTTAAATTTAAAAATTTTACTTTAATATTCAATGTAGAAGGATGGCAAGTAAACGATGTAAGAAATCTACTGGCTGCTTGAACGAAAGCCATTCTCTTGTAGGAGAATAAATCGTTTCAAGAAATGTTCACTTTGGTTTTTGAAAAATGTTATTACTGCTGTAGTTATACTAATGCAATTATTTGCAAATAATAAATTATTTGTGATGTACAAAAATAAGCTTATAAAATTATATGTCCTTCAATCACTATCTGTACTACCTCAGGAATGATAGGCTAATAATTATATCCCATTTAGATGTTTACGTTATGCTTAAATGAGACGTTATGTTTTATATACTCAAGAAATTTGGCTTTGAGTTACTTATAGTAAAGTAGAGTGTAGGCCACTCCAGATTTTTTGTTATTATTTTCTCAAATATAAACTTACTGAAATTTCATTCTCTAATTTATTACAAAATTCATAGTGATTTGAAATACACGAAGATTTAAGTTCAACACACTGGACATTATAACCAGCTTTGTTATTAATTATATGTTGTTAGAAAGATCGTTTACTGTAATTAATCTATAAGACTGTTACTTGCTGATGTGCAATATTTAATTATTTGTGTGATTGTTGAGGCATTGGAGTGGGAATAGGCCTAACGATGAGAGAAGGCGACGACAGCAGTATGAACGTGGCCTCGGTGGCTCTGCAAGGCCTCGCCACGGGCACTCTGCTCTATGTCATATTCTTCGAAGTCCTCACCAAGACGACTGAGCACAAGGGCCTCACTGGCCTTCTCTACTTCATTGCTACTCTCTTCGGCTTTGCTGTCATGTACATCATCGTGTCATTATTCGCAGACTGATATTCCAACACTCCCTGGATCAAGCACCCTTTATCATAACTTTACCTTCCTCATCCAGACAAGCCAACGTGCTGGCTAGTAATAATCTCTACTCTGCCATTATTCTAGGATTATATATGTCTTTTCTTTGTATTCTTATGTATGTATGCGTTGTTTGAACACTTAATTCGTAATTTTCTTTCATGAGTTATAATGATGATCAATACATCAGTAATTATAGTTATTACCCTACTGGGTATATTATAATTATAAATTATTTACTACTTATAATTATATATGCTAGGTAAAAAAGATTTTAAAAATTATGATATTTTATCATTTTTTTTTTGTGTTTTCTACGAGCCACTTTTAATCAACAATTATACATTAGATGTAATAACAGAATTCATATAAACTTTTATTTTAATTTGTAATTTAAAAGTAACTAGAAAAGATTTTTATTACTTTCAGTTAAAAAACAACACAGAGTTTGTCAAAAAGATTGTTTTTTTTACTTTCCTGTTTCACAATGAACTGTTTTGAATAAGAATAGTTTCTTTCTTTAGAAACTCTGTGATTGAAAAGTGAAAAAGATTAAAGGATTGAAGGATTAAAAGAGTTAAGTTATTTTTCAACAGTGCATTTCTTTCATTGTTACATTCAATATTAAAATGTTATTAGCTGTCTCTAAGTATTAAGTATTATTACAAAAATAGAACTGCCATCAAATCAACTGGCAATTCACATGAAGACTTTATCTCGGAAGAAGAGATAACGTCAAAAAGAAAAAGATTGATTTTAACAGCTTAATTGGGATTAGACAATCAGACTTGAAGTGTTGAACAGCTGCATTTATTATTCATTTTTATCAAATATGTCTAAAAAGAGGACACTAATAACTGAACAAAAGACCGACCAAATTACTGGAAATAAACCATTATCATGAGATAACGTGACTGCACTAGAAAGAATATGTTACATGAAAATTACAACATGAACAGTCCTTTTCCTGCAAAGTTTGCTTTCTAAACTACCAGTATTATTTTATGGTGGTTCGTTTAATGCCAACACAAGAATTACATTTTCTTAAAATTTTCACCTCAGTTTGCAAAGTATATCCACAATACATTTATTAATTCAATAAATTGCTTAGGATCTAATACTTTCAAATTTGTTAATGACCAGTAGAGTCAATCAAGATGTAAATTACCCTAGTTGAAATATGCAAACAAAAGCTAATAACCCTAGAGCGTCACTTCTCATAAAGACTTCATCGAGTCGTGCTCGCATCACTCTCGTTAATGTATTACTGCTACCAATTACAACTTCGGAGTACAAAATCAAGTAATAATAATCGTCATTAAAATCTAAGCCTTAAAATATCGCATAACATCTCAAATAAAGCAAAAATATTTCTAATAAACCAATGAAACTATTTACAGTATTCAAATATCTAACAAAATCTAGTCTCCAACTCCATACGACTTTCATTTATCAAATTGAAACTAGTAGACTACGCCAGATTCACATTGATGAACAAAAAACAATAATAATTGAATTAACATTTTCTTTCCTTAAAATAAGTTTTGTTACCTATACCAGTTTTGTCTGCGTTACATTCAAAGAGAATCAGAATTCGTTAGAATTACTATGAGCTAAAAATAATTCTCACTAATAAATAAAAGTTTATCCATGAATTTTTGGTTATAAGGATAAACTCATAAGGAATTATTAATAATAATTTTACAAAGAGAAAGAAGTTGAAATGAATGAAATATTATCAGTTATTGTAAAACTGCACTACAGGTACACATACCACCCTTTACACCCTACTACAGAGTATATATAGGCATGTTAATCCACTTTACAACTGATAAACACCAGTTTTACTTTTTACTTTACTATAAGTCTTTACATATAGTATATTCATATTTACTTATAGTATATTTACTTACTTATTAATTCGATCTCGAGATTTTGACGGAATTATATGTTTTGAGGTCCCAAAAGTCGTTTTATGAAGTTTTCTCGATGATGTCTGTGTGTGTCTGGGTGGGTGAGTATGTTAGCATTGCTTGTTACCATGCTACAAACCAGAATCTTGGATAAATCAAGTGGATTTTCACACAAAAATGGTCAATATACCGAAAATATATTTAGATTTTTAAAACAGCGGGAAATATTTTTTTTCAATATAATGTAAAAATTTCGACTTGTAATTCATTCTCAAAGCTTGTAAGAGCAATACAAGTCATACCGTTTGACGGATCAAAATGAAAAAAAATATAATTCATAAATAGAACATTATGTGGAAGATGAGTTGAGATAATGTTTTTTAAAATTACATTCACTGAAAGGGCGTTACAGTATGATTTCTGTTTTCAGAAAATGTTTTTTTGACGCAAAACGGCTCATTAAAATCATGAAAATTTGACCAAAATGGAAAGGTGTAGGCCATTCCAGATTTTTGGTCATGGTTTCGAAGGCATTGATGATGCTGCAGAGAAAATTAGTTAGAATAAAAGTTGTAAAAAATAAAACATGTAATCATGTATGGTTTTTAAATTTTTGTCTAAATTCACTAGCTTATAAAATGATTTAATCAGAATATTTTGTATACAATGTTAATACATTGTATATGACATCATTTGAGTCACTGGGACTGCATAATCATCTCGAGTGGTGCTCTACTTAGTCAACTACTTGAGAGTTGGTTATTTGCTTCGTTCTCATAGATAAACAGATTCTCAGGTTAAAGACTATCAATCGAGTTGTTGATTTTTTATTCTATTATTATGATTTACAAAAAATTGTCATTTTGTCAAACCGCAAAACAAAGACCTTCATTACCTAGTCCTAGCGGTCGTTTGACTCTGTCGAATAAATGAGAACATGGGCTTTCAGTTCATATGAGCGAAAATTCCTGTATTGTTTTTTTGATTAATTGGTATTGGTTTCAAAAGTTTCATAGTGATCTAAAACTTGCTTAAAAATGTCTCGAGATGATGCCTAAGAATTTACTGTTTAGTTCAATTATGTTGCTATAAACTACTTGAATATTAGGTGATCCTGTTTTAAATGAAATACCACCTGTAATCCGAGAAGAATAAGTGTTTTTTTTATAATTTGATTGAGTTAAAATTATAACAGCCGACTGTTTGTTAGATTATTGAGTCTCAATTTCTCCATTGTACGTGAGTGGTAAAGTATTGTCACACGTATTTAACTTCTCGTATGAGTCCAAAGCGTTTAAAGAGTGTAGACACATTACTTACCTTGGTCTGTACTCAGTACTCAGTACTGTACTCAGTCACCACGTAAGGTTACCAAATCTCTAAAGCCATATGTCACAAAAGCCTCTTGTAACTGAATTAGCTGAAATACCCAGAAAGGATATGGCTTACATCCAATTAATGTATACACTAGTGGCTGTCAGAAGATGAGTGTAGTCATTTGAAAGTAGCAAGAGGTCTACCAGACTAGTATACACCTATGAAAAGTTATCATCAAGTTCTTGGCAATGTCCATTGGGTCTTAAAGTGTGCCTTGTTATTGTTTTTCTAGTATTAAAAACAAGCCTTTGACTACTGGTGATATCTTTGTCTATATGGGACCACATAGAACACAATGATACTTAACAAACCAATATTTCATCCCTGTGAGGTATAGTTTCAAAAAAATAGATTATTTTTGCGAGCTGGTATGTGCGAAAAATTCTTTTTTGGTTCCTTTAGTAAGTTGGGTCAAATATTCTCTGTGGACACAAAGTAACACAGGCAATTATTGTTTTCTAAAGCATAAGCTTTCACCGGAGGGAAGTTGTATAATTCTTAATTGTCTGTATTGTGCAGTTCAACAACTCGATATCATGCCAGATTAATGGCACTGGGTTATAGTATAGATCCTATCCATGATATTCCGTCTGACATTGTGATGGACATCTGATTAAGGTCCTGCTATGACTAAATGATTTTCAACACTTATGTCACATTACATGTGCTACTTGGGGCTACACAGTCACCTCGAGTAGTGTCCTGCATAATCAACTACTGCAGTGGCAGTCATCTGCTTCATTCTCATCTCTTAACAAATATCCAGTTATCAGATAAATTCTCAAATAGGTGCTCCAATTACCATGAGACCGTTTCTAAAATCCTGGTTCCAAAATGTGGGGAGCCTAAGCACACGCTCACTGCTTCCTGTTTGTATGTTTCTTTGACATACCTGTATAGTAGGTATCAATCATTCTTTTGTACAATACTTACTTGCCACAGTAAAAATACCTGTATATTTTCATCTATATACCTGTATACCTGTGTAGCTAGCCAAACACTCCTTAAAAGTTCATAACTTCTCTACTATGTTGAATTTTCAATCGATTTAAATCTTGGCTTTTAAGTTAGACATACACAAATCAACTGTCAAAGTTCCAGATTACTAGAATTATGGTGGCTGGGTTTGCTTATGACAAAATGTTTGAACAAACAAACGGAGAGGAATTATTCTTTGGGTGGATTTGGTTTGTCTAATGTATAAAACGTAAAGAAAATTTGAAATGTGTCACTCTAAGCAATGTGGAGACAAAACCTTTCTTTTATTTATTTAGATAAATGATTTCAAGTTTGAAATAACTGATAGTATAAATATAGCCGCATTAAAACAAATAAAATAATTGCTGATTATCTATCAATTCGATAATACTTCTATACGGAGGAACCAGCTTAGCCCATTGGTAGCATGTTTGCCTCTGGACTAGTAATATTGTTCGTTAAAATTTCATGAAAGAAAGGGGAAATTTTAGTTCATTTATGATTTTTTTTAAACATATGTACATATTTTTTACATTGTATTGTACATTTTCATATTTTTATGTAATGTTTTTTTCGCTAAAGACCGAAAAAAATTTTGTAATAAACTTTCCATTTGTAAATAAACACAAAATTAATCAGTTTTTGTATAAATATCTAAGTAGGAGATGCTATCAGTCCTTTCACCCTGGAGGAATTACAAATGATCCAAAGGTAATAAACCTTTTGTAAAGCCAAATTGAAGATTTTATTTTAATACTCCATTCATTATGAAGTAATCTCTGACAGCAGAACATTTCCTTTGTTTCTTTAGCCAGTGTTTCATTGTTTTCCCAATTTAATCTTTGATTTAAGGAACCTCAAGAGTATGTCTGTAAGTTTGATGAACAAATCTATCATATCATGAAAAGTATCAAAAATTACGTTTGATATGTTTTACTGGCGGTGATTTTATTACAAAAAGAGTTATAACTACAATTACAATTCTTACATCTCATATTAAGCCATAAAATCATTTCAATTTTTTTTAAGTCTTTTTTTTTTAAAATAAACAAATCTCACATTAATGGATCTTCAATTTTTATAGTTTTATTGCTCTTTTGCTGTAATTCCAATTTACGCATTTTTGTTATAAATGAATCATTTTTTATTTAATTTGTAGACAATAATGCATTGTTTTTTAGTGAGCCGTTTAACGTCGAAAAAAATTTTCTGAAAACAGAAAATATACTATAATGAAACAATTGTTCAACTCATCTCCCATATAATGCTCCATTTTTAGGTTAATTTTACTTTGATTCACGGTATGGACTATATCGCCCTTACGAACTTTGAGGTTGAATGATAAATTAAAATTTGTACATTTATTGAAAAAAATATTTTCAGTTGTTTTAAAAATCTCACGATTTTTTCAGTTTTTATTGTTTTTGTATCCTCAAAGTAATGACAAAATTTCAAGACTATAATTAGCAGGTTAAGTAAAAAAAATGTTTTTTAAAAAAACACATTTTGGCCAAAAAAGTGACTTTTTCTTCATACATAATTGCTCCCAAACAATGGGATACATCTACACTGTGAGGTCCATTTTTGTGTGAAATATTAATTTGATCAAAGGTTGTGGACTGAAGCGTCTACACAATTTTTGGATACACTTACCCATACATATACACATACGCACACAGGCGCTCACACACACACACACGCATACGCACAGATATTATCGAGAAAAATTTATAGAACGACTTTAGGGACCTCAAAACATGTAATTCTGTCCAAATCTTGAGATCGAATTTTTTCACGATCACTATACTTTACTTAGTAAAGTAAAAATAGTGCCAGTACATAGCAGTTTTGACATTGTTATTGATATTGACAATGTTAATGTTTATCTGTAATCATAAAAAAAAAACATTTCTTTTTGGTCCTCCACATGTGAAATCAAGTCCACATGTAAGATGAAACCAATGACAATTAAATAAACAAAAGGCCAACTTTATGTTGACATCTAACTATCTCCAACATAAAGTGAAAGCAATGAATCGCAAATTGCAGGTAGTAATGAGAATTATTGATATTAGGCTATTATCATAATGGCATTTTTATTAGAGACTGACTACAAATGTATAGCTGTGCACAACCAAATACTTTATCATTCTCTCGTTCTTATGTAAACGATCCTTTGTAAATTAAAAACTATTCCTAAAATAATGACAAATGGAAGTACAGAGGAGAGGGAAAATGTAGGAATGGAAAGGTCAAGGCAAGCTTGTGCCCATGAAATTCCGGTACATTAGATTATTATGTCCAGTGTAGGTGGTACGTTTGTGTAAAACTAAAATTCACCTTTCAAATTGACGAAGATCATTCCCTGCCATACACTGGTCAATAGAAAGTAATGTCTGTCCCTAACTGAGACAGGAAAAGTAATATGTATATGAGAGGGTAGAATCTGATACAAACCATGAGTAGACAGCACTTTACAACGTCTTAAGTTCAGAAAAAGTTTGGCTCTTGTAAAAGAAAATAACATCTTGTATATCTTGGAGACTACTTGTGCATAAATAGAATAACAGTTTAGAACTGTATGAAATTCTGAATCAAAACTAAAACCACAGAAAATTTGACAGTAACTGTCATGGGAGTGTTGTCCAAGGTCCTCACAAGAAAATGAGTTTCATTTTCAGTTATTTAAACTTGTATGATGTTAAAAGGTTTTCTTGAGAGGTTGGTTACTCGGGATTTCCCTGATAGCGAACGAGTCGTACAGGGCTTTCCGTTATCCTCTACCTGCGGACCCGCCTGGTAGCCATCCAAGCCCCAGGACCCCCCACCATACAAACTTAAAGAGTCAATACCTCCGAGAATATATTGCAATATGACTAACCTATTGCTACTACAATAAAAATTAAGAAGAAGATAATGAAAAAAAGAGCTTTTTCACTAAACACAAACTACAAATAGTGCATTCAATATAATTATATAAGTTCACGCCAATACTATACATATCTAATATTGGTAACAAAAAATACAGAATTACAAAAAAAAGTAGTTATTTTCATTCATAGACCTTAAATACATTTCTTCTCCAGTAGAATAGGAATAGATGTACAAGAGCAGATATAAGCATCATAAGACATCTACTTATCCAATAACTCACACTTACCTAACACTACACCATCAAAGTAGTAACCTAGCCACAAGTCTCCATACACCTGAAAAGCGATTAAACCAACAAAGGCTTATAAGACACCTGATAAAGTAGAATAGGAATAATTCTGTTAATGCAGAATAATTAAACACATACCTATTTAACAACTAAAGTTCACATAACAGTAGAATTAAAGTAGTGATATAATAAAACCTCTTTGTATACCTGAAATTCGTTTCTACATCCAAAAATATAAAATTTGGATAATTGGATTTACTAGAAAGAGAAATGTAAATGTTGACATATATATCCAAAATGCATATCTTTCTAACAACTTATAGTAATATACACAGTGTTATTAAAATAAGAATATAATCATGCCCCTTTGAACACGTAAAAAGTTTCTCTACACCCAAAAATATATAATTAGCATGATTGGGTAGAATAGAAATGGGTCATGTATATATTGACTTATAGATCATAAATCACTTGCCTATTTAATAACTGAAGTTCACATATTCAGTAGAATTAAAATACGAATATCATCATACCTTTTTACACACCTGTTAATCGTGTCTACCCTTAAAAATATATAATTAGAATGACTGGGTAGAATAGAAATAGTCTATATAATGTAATAATAGACAATATATGATTGACTTGTAGATCAGAACACACATACCTATTTCACAACCATAAGTTCATATTGTGTAGAATTAAAATCATAATCTTATCATGCATCTTTGAACATCTAAAAAAAAGATTCTGACAAATGGAAAGAAAAGTGATTTTTGTTAAATAGTAGGAAGTAAATAATTCCCAGTATAATAATTCTATAAAAGACCAAAAATGTAAAATAATTTAAAATTGAAAACATTCTTTGAAGAATAATAATGTAATTATCCTACATCTTAATTAAAAAGTTATCTTAAAACTACATTGGCTATTGAATCAAAAGTCATGTTATCTTGTAATAAATTATTTAGTAACACGAAATCAACCTTTCTCCTTTTCCAAAAATTTTATTACTGCTGTAGTTATACTAATGCTATTTATTATATGCATCAGTGGTGTGATATACAAAAATAAGCACATGAATTGATAAGTGGATCAATCACTATCTGTACTACCTACAGGAATGAAAGAGTAATAAACATCTCTCATTTAGATATTTATGATAGCTCAATAGAATATTATATATTATATACTCTAGAAGTATGTTATTATGTTTATTTATAGTAAAATTGAGTGTAGGCTACTCCATTTTTTTAAAATCATATCTTATGATATAACACTTTTAAGTTAACCCTAATTTTAGGTTTGTCCGTTGCTGGTGAATTAAAAAGAAGGAATGAACTTAACAGAGCTAAAAAAGGAAATTAACATCCACTTAACTTTTAATTTATTCCATACAACAGACAGAACATCATAAATCTTAACTATATACACAAAGGCTAGTGTTGTCATAAAATATCAAATGAACTTATATGTGAACATAGAAAAACTGTTGCTACCTTTAGCATAAGCCACAGTGATTTTTCTGCTATATTTCTTTGAAGAGTTCAAAAGTTCATTCACATAGTCCTAGAAAAGAGGGGCAAACCCCACTACGACTTATTTTTGCTTCATTGTAAGATCAAAAGAAATTCTTAAATACTTTAACAGCAGTTGTCTAAAACAAAATATAATTTTAATTATAACAGTTATAACTTTAATTTAAAATATAACATCTCTTTTTTTAAATAACTTCCTGATATAATTATTAAATATAATTTAATATTTATATTTAATAATAACTAATTTATAATTATAGAAAAAAAATTTAACAATAAGTTTCAGCAACAATATTTTAATTCACTCTATGTAAATAGTGATAATGAAAAACATTTATTTTGAAATTTCCATCGATTTAAACGTCTTGATTTGCTCTAAAGTCATTTCTGATATTCTATTGATGATATGTGAGTGTATGTGGGTGAGAACGATTCTTATAAATTTGATACCAAAATATAAAATTTGTTATATAAATAATTCTTGATCAGGAGAAGAACTGCAGAGTTTCTGTCAATGTCGAAACATGACAAGGGTGTTTTATGGTAATTTATGCTAAAACACAAACTTTGTTTCCCGTTCTTTTTGAGACAGTAAAAAAATTACCATTTTTGCACATAACATCATCACAATATTAAGTTAAATAGAAAGCGAATTTCATTATAGATACAAGGAAGTGATATAAAATCAAACAATAGCTTCCTTCTGTGATTACTCTTCAGAATCATAGATTCTTATAATCTCAAATAAACGTTACTTTATATAAAAAAAAATAGGCAAAATCAAATCAGCGCTTGAAGCAAAAAAATGTGGGGTGTTATTTCATTTTTTAAACATATTAAACTTGTAAATATATAAAAATAAAAACTGTGTGCATAATACATTTATTGCATTCCATGCACTAAATGAAAGGGGCAGTATGCCATCCTTTCCTTAATCGTTAATATGATTAAAATATACGTCCATTTTAAATGTTTAATTTTCACTAATTAATATAAAAGATTATACTTTAGAAATAATCTCACTAATTGAACGACCATAAACTGAAATATTGTGCAGAGTTTAATAAAACTTATGTAGTCTACATTAATATTACTGTAAGGAATATTTTATCAAACTTATAAATAATAAATATAATTAATTGATTATTCTTATCTGGCTGTCTTCATTATTCAAATTATAAAAAGAAAATAACAACAAATTAGAGATTTGGGGAAAATATTTTCAATTCATGATTGGAGGTCTCCACCTACAAATAAAGGGATCTTTAAACGTTGAAAATAAGTTGTAGTTATAGAGACCTCGCTTGTAAGAGCAAAAATAACAGTTCATATTTTAACTTTAATGGACCTGGAAGCATTTTACTGGTTGTGTTAAAGGTAATCTATAGATAAAGCTGTTGAAAAAATTGGAGTGTCCATTATTAAATAATGATCACACTATTTATTTATGTCTATAATCATTAGATAAATAAAATATCTTTCATATTGTAAAAAATAATCGCAGTACGAACTTCACTACTTATCAATAACTTAATAGTTTCTCCTTCTTAATTTACAGTGAATGTTACTTTAATATTGTTTCATTTTTAGGACATCTGAATCGTAATATGCTTCATATATGCGGTGTACAATGCTTAATACAAACTGTATTACTTATGAAGTAAAATATCTACATCTTTAATATGGAATACATATATCAAACATATTTTGTATTTTTGCTAGTTAATTATAGGAAGTATAACTTTCATTATTCATTTTAATAAATTCATGGAAATAATATTTCTTCATTCATCTTAATTTACATTTAGTAATTGGATCAATCAACTAAACTAAATCAAATCAACTAAATCAATCAAATGAATTAACTAAAAATAAACATAATATCTTAAGTGATTAAGTATAAAAATTTTATTTTACAACATATTTCTGGTTAAAATACGTCTAATTCTTGTGTAAAATATTCCGTCACAAATATTTGCTGCTAAGAAAGTAGATAATTATACTTCATGCATACCCCGTAATGAACATTTTAAATCTTTTTTAACCTTTTGATTAATCCACAAGATTTAATTTCATCAAAACAACACAAAATGTGTTAACCAAAAAGAATGTTCATTTAAATATCAACCATTTATATTCATTGAAAGCATTAAGTCATTATTGTAGGGTAAAAAGCTAATGAAATGGTCTCCACATATAAAAAGTTAACGGTTTAAACAACGCGTTTCGAACACGTAGTGTTCTTCCTCAGGCATTAACTAAAAAATACAATGACACCAGAGAGTTATCTATTTATAGATTATATAGATAACTCTCTGGTGTCGTTGTATTTTTTAGTTAATGCCTGAGGAAGAACACTATGTGTTCGAAACGCGTTGTTTATACCATTAAATTTTTATATGTGGAGACCATTTCATTAGCTTTTTACCCTACAATGAGTAAATACCACATAATAAGTGATTGCACTACGTTAGAATTAAGTCGTTATCTATTTATTTTCATGTCATTGTTATTAAACTATTTTAGTATTTAAGTATCTATTATACTGCAGAAATAAGTTCAAACGAACATTGTACTCACTGTTTGAAGTTATCATTATATGTAATATCCAGTTGAGTGAATAAACTTCTAAATTATTAAAACTTCCTTTAGAGGCACCACCTAAAGCGCAACACTATACTGGAGAATAATGGTGACAGTTTTGTTCTATTTATAGCTTTCTTGAAAAAAAGAATTATTTTCATATAAAAGTTGATTTATTTGTTTCTTTTAAAAAAAATTGGTTCGGTCTATGCTCAACTGTATTATAATTAGAAGTATTATCAAAATCATGAATAAACAATGTATTTGATGATTTAATTCTTTCAACAGCTTTAACTATTGATTACCTTTCATCATAACCAGTAAAATGCTTCCAGACTGATTGGAATAAATCAATTAAAATAGAAACTGTTATTTTTGCTCCTACAAGCGAGGTCCCTACAATTAAACTCATTTTGAATTAAATGATTTTTTCAAATGTAGCGGCCATAATTTTCGTTATGAAAATGTAGTGAATAGTTATAGTTTTAATATAACAGGCCGTTACGTTGATAATAATAAAGATGATTATGTTACATCATTCATATTATTATTACTTTTCTGGAAAGGATCAAACTTATCTTTAATATGTAGTTAGAAGTGGTTAGTGGTATAACTAAACAGCATTTATTTGTGTAAAAATTATACTTTTAAGCAATGTTGGCTTGAATGGTTCATCTTGCAAGTTAATTTCTATAATTAAAAATGTTTAAAAAATAAGTACCTTAAGTTTCCTATTGAAATGCTCTTGTACTTGCTTCAGCAATACAATCAAATGACCCAAAATATACTAATTTGTTACTTCTGAGGGACTAAGGGAGTCAGCAACCCCTTGTACATGCAACATTTTGATTACTATATTATTATTATATATTATTTTTTCATATTGTATTAGATCAAATAACTACATTCAATTAACATTTCATAATATTGATCCAAATCTGAGACTGTTGAATGTGCATTTCTTGACAACCTTGGCGAATTAAGAAGTTTTGTTTATCCTTCTTTTATGTTACACTTGGACAAGTTTGTCCACTGTTTTTCACATCATGAATTTTCTTTAATCAGAGGATTGAAAAGATCAAACTTTACTATTTAATTAAGCAATTCCCTGAAATATTTCATTCCATTAATACTACTTTTAGGGATGATGTGACATATAGTTGAGGCAAGCAAGATTTTAAATGTACACAATTACCAGGAGCCTAGGTCGACAATTACAATTCTAGAGAGCTATGTTTATAATTTTACTGCATATTCATATTAGGCATGTTTTCATGAAATGAATTAATAACAATTTTTATAAATTAACCATAAAAGGTAATAATTCCAAAATCAAAGGATTTATGGTTTGTATCATATTCAAAAACTCATTGCTCCACTACTACAAATATTATATAGATACAGCTTCATTAATCTGTTTCAGGCAAGCTTTAGATTTTACAAAGTGAAAAGAGAACAAATAATTAAATAAATTATTGAAATTTAAAAAAAAATAAGCTGGATCCAATCTTTCCATATAAATAAATGAAATACATTTACTTGTTTCAGCTTTCTTTCCCACTATTTCATAATAATATTCTCGATCAGGCAACGAATTTTGGATAGAACTACACTAATAAATATTTAATAGTAATTTCTTTTTTAGTAAGCAGATTAAAACATTTCATGTTATGTAATTAGCCTTATCATGTATTCCTTATGAATCATGTATCATGTAGTCAATACGTTTATAATCATATAAACGTATATAATCATATACGTTTATGAATCATGTAGTCAAATTGAATAAACTAATCTATTAGTACATTTAAAAGCAATACTTAATAAGTTCACTTTTCCATTTATTGTAAGTAAATTATAGTGATAATGGAATTAATCAATTTTGTTAGATTTAAAAGTTCCTTGGAACATTATATTTTTAGGACGATGTCTTCTTATGTATAATTGGGTAAGTATCCAACATGCTACAAGTCGCATGGTTTAGCAAATCTAAATATTGTCCTTCTTATTGAAATTGCTCTATTTTATTCAGCAATATTACATAATGGGAAAGATACAATACATCAAAAGAGATTCTAATATTTTTTCTTCTTCATTTTAACTACCTCTTTTTTAATAGAGTTCTTAGATGCCGAATATAGAAGGTTAACATTTCATGAAATTTGGATTATTGTAAGAGGCAATATAACACTAAAAGGAACGAATAATAAATTCGTCTTGTGTTTAGTTGTAGGATTACCTCTTAATTTAATTAAAATCATAAAATGTATCATAAGTAATTTATTAGTAGCAAGTTTATCATCAAAATTAATATAATTTCTTATTAACTAAGAGAAACATATATTAAGATATTAATAATACAAAATTGTATACACAATTCACATCTTTTAAATTAAATTTTCTGTAAAAAATTTAAAATGCAATGAAACAATTTTTTATAATCTTTGCACTTAATTTATTATGCTTTTATAATGTCTAAGAAAATATAACCAAAACAAATTAACATAATTCTTGATTCTGGACTATAAGAGTTAAATACAATTAACCTTCTAAACTCTACTTCATCCATTGTTAATTCATCAGATGACATGAATAATGTGTTTTATTATATTTAATGATTTGGTTCATAGTATTTCAATGAGAATTACAGATGTAACATATTAGTTATTGTAAGTTGTCTTATTTTATGATTGGCAATTTTATTTTAGAAACATCATACCTTCAGAATTGTTCTAAACAATCACCCTAATTAAATTGTCATCAATATATGGAAAATAGACTATCAACATTAAAATAAATCAATTACTTACATTAATTGTCTATTCTTTTTGACAATAAGTTCACCTACAGTAAAGTTACTCTAAACTATATCAGATATTTAAATAATGGAGAGTACACAGATTTAGGTAATTTGTTCGGAATTTTTAATAATATTAATTTCAGGACTTTCCTATAGTTAGTGTACTTTCAAGTTTCAACTTGGCAACACTGACTATATTAGATAAGAGGGCATTTTGTTTGTATTGGTTCAGTGTTATTTCCCTCTCTGAGATTGTTGAATGTGCACTCTTGACAGCCTTGGCGAATAAAGTCGATCTTTTTTTTTGTTTAAAGTTTGTTAAATTATTTTTGGATAACTTTTTGTAAAAACTGGCCAGGTTTTTTAATTAATCGAAGAAAGAAAAATATTTTGAGCTTAATACAAAAATGAATGAAGAAGATTTATCTATGGCGAGAATTTTGGCTGGTATGGGTGTGCGAGATTCCAGTCCAAATTCTTTAAGTAATGTCAAATCTGGTGTGAACAAAGTTCAAGAAAAAATGCAGAGCTTCAGGTACGTTTTCTTTAAAAAAAATATAGTATCCTAGGAGTTATGTATGTTTGAAACTGTATGCACATGTTTAAAGAAAACAAATTATATTCCTCAATAGCATAGTACTAATATTTTCTGGTATTGTCATGTGTTTTTCATCATTGTTTTATAGTAGTTACCAATTTCAACAGATTTAGACAATTATTTTCAAAGATTTCGTGTTTAAGAAATAGTATATTCATGACAATCGTCAGAATGAATTGGTTATACTATCTGCATTTAGTGTGTACTTTACGGATGATTGCTGACAGAATTGTAACTACAATGAAAACTGAAACTTTAGTTTCGAAGACCCTACTCTCCTAATATGTTTATACTGAATATAAGAACTTTCGATTATTAATTCGTTTTCTTGTTCCACTTTGCTGCAATTCTACGAAAATTCTGTCCTTTTGGTTTCCACACTTAATGTAATGTTCAATTATTGTAATGGTAATAGTAGACTTGCTGAATACAATCGGGACCATGATCTTTTCTGCGAAGCTTATTTGTAGAATTCTTTTGTTGCAAAACCTAATAAAACAAGTATAATTTTCCTTTGTACGTAAAATTTTAACAGTAGTGTATTCTTTCCATTAGACTTTCAGATCATACAAGTGCTCTCCATTTAGTCATATACTCTATTTGTTAGATTTTAAGTGTGAACATATTTAGTCTCATAATTGGTCTATATCTGGTATTTCCCTATACCTATTAGGTGTCCCACGAAATAATATTTTTGATGCATGATAATGTCTAATACAAAAAAAAGTATCATTTAGATAACACCACACAAATTTTAGGCCCCTTAAAGTATTTTAAAAACTTCAGCTGTTTGTATGATTGATGTTTGTTTACTGAAGGATTAAGTTAAAGCAAAGTTTCAAAATGTTTACCATGCGAAAATGCCACAACCAAGTTGACGTGACTCATCAATCAAAGGTCTTCGTAATAATAAAGGAAAGTTTTGAGTTGTCCCCTTTATTATTGTGGTGATTTCTCGAAATATTGACAGAAAAACCACTATTTTATTTAAAGATAAGAGTTTTTGTAGAACCAAGACTTGAAAGGGATGAATTTATTCTCAATTCGAAGACCGTAGTTTTCCTTAGTCGGTGCGCATTACTCTTTTTAGTTATGTCCCATCTCTCCGTGTAACAATTTGAAACTTTCCTTCGACTTTTTTCTTTATTTTGGCTTTATTGCTTTATAAATATGTTCAGTTATGTATAATTATTCACTTATTCTATATTTATAAAAGCATTTTACAAGTTATTTAAATTTAACAAAATTATTTGTTTGTTTCAGAAATTCGTAAGTAAAACTTAGTCTTGTTTGTAATTTTGTTCTTCAGAAAGAAGGTAACTGCTTTTTCCTTTACTATCATCATGCTATTAACATTAATAAAAACACATTTATAGCTTTTTAGAAACATCACGTTTTGTAGTATAACCTTACTAGTAAAAGTATTATTAGTATTACTCCTACTGAAAGAATCAATACAAAAAATCATTAAATAATCAAGAAAATTATATGAAAGATAATATCTATAAAAACAAAATATTAAAATTAAAAATTATTTGAAATAATGACGATAATGCTATACTATTTTTACATATTCATAAAATTGCTTTATTCTGATAGTTTATTTGTATAACAGTTGCTATGATGATTGGTGCCTTAAACCTTATTGTCGTGGTCAAGGTTTTTAAGATTGATGATTCAATCACGCCTTAAATTCTTATTGTCGTGGTAAAAGATTTTAAGATTGATGAGTCAATCGTGCCTTATATCCTGATTGTCGTGGTAAAGGTTTTTAAGATTGATGATTCAATCACGCCTTAAATTCTTATTGTCGTGGTAAAAGATTTTAAGATTGATGATTCAATCACGCCTTAAATCCTTATTGTCGTGGTAAAAGATTTTAAGATTGATGAGTCAATCGTGCCTTATATCCTGATTGTCGTGGTAAAGGTTTTTAAGATTGATGATTCAATCACGCCTTAAATTCTTATTGTCGTGGTAAAAGATTTTAAGATTGATGATTCAATCACGCCTTAAATTCTTATTGTCGTGGTAAAAGATTTTAAGATTGATGATTCAATCACGCCTTAAATTCTTATTGTCGTGGTAAAAGATTTTAAGATTGATGATTCAATCACGCCTTAAATTCTTATTGTCGTGGTAAAAGATTTTAAGATTGATGATTCAATCACGCCTTAAATCCTTATTGTCGTGGTAAAAGATTTTAAGATTGATGAGTCAATCGTGCCTTATATCCTGATTGTCGTGGTAAAGGTTTTTAAGATTGATTCTTAAGTACCTCACTTTTGATGTGTAATTGGTAAATGAATTTACTTTCTGATGTAATATTTACTTTCTAAATTGTAAATATAAAATTTCTTGTGTAACGGTTGGTTTTACAAATATATTCTTAATTAATATTAATCGACACGAAGAATAAACGATAGCAAACTGTCCGTACCCAAAGAATATTACTTTATATTTAATACCGCCAACTTAAAGTGAAGTAGGCCTGTTGAAATGTGTTATAATTTTTGAACCTTAGGTTAGTTTCATAAACCAATTCACATCGATAGATGATTTCAACAAGTCCTTACTGTAAGTTTTAAAGCCCTTGTCGATTAGTAGTATATTTCAATTATTGAAGGCCCTGTAAGGGACAGGCATGCATACTTACACGATTTTCCTCTTTTACATAAATATGTACGAATAATACAGTGTCAGTATATCGTATGTGTAACCGTTCAGAGTGCAAACCTGGATCTTATAGCATCTAGCAACTTTATCGTAAAACTCATATGGCCTTTAATATTAGTTCTTAATCATTAGATTATGGGTCTAATTCGTGATTGCGTAAACTCAATGTTGTTAAATTAAATTGTAGTGTACTGCCGTAATTCAGTGTCCCTGCAGCACTGATTGGTGGTTGCCCCACATTGTGGGAAATGTGACTGTGTTTACCTTCACATGGTTATTTTAACTCGGTCTGTGTGAAAAAAATGTAGCAACCCTGTTCCAGATGAAAAAAAAAAGGTCCATTAATGATATAGGTAGATGTAGTTGCCATGAAAATTAATTTTATGGATAAATGCTTTAATGAGCTATAATTATTAATTTTTGATTAAAGAGTGAAAATGGTAACTATTGATATAATGGCGAGGATGTTGGAGGCTAGCATTTAGATTAAGGGACTTGAATGCTAGCCAGTGGGTCGAGGGTGTGCGATGACGCTTCGAGGCGTGGTGTACTAGGGCCGTCGGTGAGTGTGCGCAGACCTGCCTCCGGCTGTCGTGATCGCCAAGGCCCCAATCAAGGGTCGAGCCTTTCCTCACGTTTCTGCCAGCCTTCGTCCGCAGGTCTCCCACTTCACCTCCTTCATTCCAATTACTTTCATTTTCATTTCGACCTCGATAGAAATAGATTATTTTCCTACATTTGCAAGTTTCGAGGCCACAATTTATGCGTTATTTTGATTGTGTTGGGATTAGTTTGATCTTAATAAGTACATACCGAATAGCATTATTCCAAAGGTTTGTTGTAAAGGGTAGGCTACTATAAAAATGAACACTTATAATCAAATACTTTCCGACCAATTTATAAATAATAATTTTTGAGACAAAGCATCTACGATTTTACTCTTTTGTTGCATATCATAATTAGGCTCGAGTTTTTATGTCTTTTTTGACCGAGACTGAGGAATATTCAACTTCATTTTGATTTACATTTTCTGCTGAAGTAATCATTGCTTTTTAAGTAATATTAAGCAATGGATGTGTTCTCTTCAATAAAATTATCATGTGGAGCGAAAATTGCTTACACATTGAAAAGAAGTATATATTTTAAACATAGTAGGATGCTTATTGCATTTATGGCAGGAAGGGTAATTTAAAAATTACACCTAAACTTAAAATGATTATATTAAATGGAAAAGAGTATAAGTCATTAAAAATCTCAGCTGACAAGGCGAATAAACGTGTGTTGTTTCTTTCCCATCTTGTTTTGCAGTTTGCTTCAGTATGATTGTATCAGCCAACAGATAGCAGTTACTGAGACACTAGACTGATATCCAGACATTTTTACATTGATTTTCAAATATTGTGTAAATTTTTGATCGATATCGTTTATCTAATCATAATACCCAGCGATTTTAAAGTAGTTTTACTTGTATTCGCATACTCTCCAACCAACAGTACCTGTAGTTATGTTTCCATCATTATCGACTAGTTGGCCATCTGGTTTCAAATTCCTTAACTCTTGCTTGCTGGTCTTGTCAGGTTTACATTTCATCTTATAATAGGATTATTATAAGTAACATACTTTAATTTAGAAGCCTATAACCATTAAGGAAAACAAATTGGAGTTTCCCAAACTTAACATTAAGTCAGTCAATCATATTATCAAATTCGCTGATTATCATTTAATTTTGGATTTCCTTTAATAGGGCTATTATGTATACCAATTATCAAACCCTGTAACAAAACTATTATTCAGTTCATAGGCGATGAATTGAACTAACTAATATATCTATTTTGTTAGTCGCTACAAAAAATGGAAAGCTTGTTCTTGACAAGCTAGTGAATATGGAACTTAATAGTTCTTATTTTTATTGTAATATTTTCTTTTCTAATAGTTAAAATTTCTGAAGGTTTAATCATACTGTAATCTTATAAAGGCAATATTTAATACGGTATTAAAGTTTCCTAGAATTAGGATTCTAAGATAAGTTTTCTAAAATAAAGTAGTTTAAAAACCTTACTCATGTTTCGATGCTATCCAAAAACAATACAGGGTTTTACTCTATTATTATATGTGTGTCAAATATTATTAAGATTTATCAAATGATTCGACTTGCAGAGTGTTTAGGAAATCCTCGTTGGACAGTAACCTGGTCAAGCAGATAAACAGAGTGAGAAAAGATTTTGAGGCATCATCACGAGTATGATGCAAAATTTCAGTCTGTTTATTACTTTACTTTATAGAGCTAACCAAAGAAATCAGCATGTGGAATTTAAGAAGTTTATAATTATCCTTTATATGAATTTGTTAAAACAATATTCCTTTTACATTATTTTTATCATTAAAATCATAACTTATTAAATATTTATATTTCAAAATCATAATCATTTATATATATATATATGCAAAAGAGTCACGATAAATAAACACGCCATTGCAATCAATGAAATTTAAACCACAACGGAAAAAGGAAAACAAGAGAAATAAATGTTCTGATGACATACATTGAAAGGTCTCAGAGAATTTATTTCTATTGTTTTCCTTTTTTCATTGTGGTTTAAAGTTTATATAATATATAATTATTCTATTATTTAGCAAACTTGGAACGATACAGTAAATAGCATTATTGTACACCTGGTCAAAGAATATATACCATCAGGGGTGATACAATGAATTGTATCCTCCTTAATACTGTAAAAACTTTATACCTCGTTGTATAACTCGTTAACTTCTTTTTAGCACTTCAAATTTCTTTTGAAGTCTAAATGTGTAAATCTGTTATAATTTCCAAATAGGTTTCTTTTATTGGCATTATACTTTATAGTATTATTTATGCAAACTATTTACATAAGGGCGAGTGGGTTACATTTAGTTGAAGGAACTTGAATGGGAGACAGTAGTTTTGTTTTGACGTGTGTGAACGTATCACGAGTGTTCTATGGGGCTGAGAGGCGTGGCGCTGCCTGCGGCTGTCGTGGTCCCCAAGGCTGGGTATCACACAATCGAGGATGTGCACACACATCGTCCTCATCTACAACACCTCAAAACATGTAAATCCAACAAAAATTAAAATCATCTTTATCATTTCCTTAAAGTAAAATAAAGAAAATACATCTATTTATAAAAAAATTCAAATAGCAATAGAAAAATATCGAAATAATTAATTATACATATATATGTGTGTGTTTGATTTATATCTATGATATGTGATTCAAATCCTTGTGCTTCTATGCACGCTTCCCTTTTGAAATTTTGGAAGGCATGGCAACTTCGCGAGCATAAATTATTTTGGTAGAATCATTGACAAGAAATATACTTATATCTGACTTTATTTGACAGAATTAAGGAAATACATACATTTTTATAAAATAAAAAATGTAGGAGGCGAAAGGCAATTTTCAAACAAAGTCACAGAGGGTTTCACTTTCCTGCGTCAATTTATTATTTCATGTGTATTGACGAGTTTCATTGTTTTTTCTCTAACTTTGACTGATCACTCTCATGGCCTCAAATGGCTAACCATACTACTTAAGTTTTATTCGATATGCTAAAGTACTGAAAGTTTGCTGTTAATTCAGCGACGTAGTATAGCACAAAAATGAACAAACGACAACTGGAGGGAAAAGCGTCACAGTTTGGTTGACACCTAGGAACTGCCTAAAATCACCAGCCATGTGACCATTGTGGGTATTGTTTGGATACAAACGTAACTAGAGGTGACAAAGAGCCTTATTCTTTCATATAAATAATGAAAATCGCGATACTGAAGCTACAGTAATTACATATGAATGATAGATGCTGTTAAGAAATATCATCAAGTCCTCTTCCATTAAATTTAATATATAAAATAATATAAACATTGGTAATGGTTTAATCAAGTTAGACACTGACTTAACGGGGACTATGTACAGCTAACATATAATTTGCTAAATATTTGTTCCTCAACTCCTTTGTTTGCCCTTCTTTTACTTTTCACTTTTTCAAGCTTGTTTGTTGCAAGTAAGCTCAGCCACCATGAGAGATAGCAAGCTGAAAGTATGTTTGTGTATGTCTAACTTAAAATCTAAACTTTGAATGGATTGTAAATTCAACGTAGAAGCGAACTTATTAGCGTTTAATCTGTCTTTGGCTAACTTAACAGACATGTTCATTTTGGAAATATACAGGTATGGCAAGTAGGTATTGTTAGTTGATTTGCATTTAAGCTCCCAGAAAGAGATTATTGACAAGGTGTTTACTTTGTGATCGAGCAGTTCTCACCCCTACAAAGAGCAGGCAAGAAAAATCAATGAACAAGTTCTTACACTATATGAATTGGAGAAAAGAACTTATAAGTCAGTAAACAGAGTGATTAGTGATAAGGAAGCAGTTCATTATCCAATTGAATTTCTTGACTCTGTGACTGCTCCTAGACTGCCTGCTCATGACTTAAAACTTAAAGTAAGGGAACCAATCATTGAAACTTTAGTGCCTAAAAATGTGCAACGGGATTCGTATTGCAAGTACTCCGAATTTGTGCTTTGCACAGATACGTCATAGAAGCTTTTATCATGGCTGGGTTTAGCACTGCGGAGTCAGTGTTTATACCACGCATGCCATTGATACCTAGCAACTACCCCTTTCAATTCAAACGGTTGCCATTTCCCGTCAGGATCTGTTTTGCAATGATGCTAAATAAGTCGCAAGGCCAAACCCTGTCCATGGCAGGAATTGAAGTGAGTGAGACCAAGTGTTTATCACATCGTCAACACTGACGATGCATGTTGCTTACTCAAGACTCAGAGGTTCCAACTCTATGTTCTTCCATACAACTAATGTGGTGTATACAGAGGTACTTACTTAACACTGGGCTAATAAATATATTTTTTCTGTTTTATAATTTTTCTAATAATATTTTGAAATATCATGTATTGTCCCTGAATTTTTGTATATACTCATCAAAGACGAGGACTTCTGCTAGTGTATAATAAAATAATATATACTAAAAGTGTGATAGATATTAGATCATATTTGTTATACTTCTAACGGTAGTTGGGTGCCTGCAAGATAAGTAAGGTATAAGGAGGTCTCAGGAATGTCCTGGAGAGTCAAAGAAAGGATGATAAAATGAGAGAAAGCTCTTTTCAATTGTCACTAAGTTAGTGAATGTCTGTTAACTAAGTGACAATGTTGTAATAATAAGCTGCCTAATAATCTGTAAATAATTAATGAACAGCCCGTCAATCAATCTACCTCTCGTCCGTTCGCGTTATAGAAATGACCAAATGACATCTAATTTTAATGATATTTTAGTTGAAAATTTTTGTGGTCAAGGTTCATTGCCAAAGAATCTGGATAAAATAGTTCATATATAATTAAAAAAATGGTATTGTATACAAAGTCCATTTTTTAGCTCTTTATTTTGATGATTTCAATGATTCATACTTCTTACGGTACGATAATGATCCAATGGACTATCGTTATTTACATCAAGAGTTCTGAAGGGTTCACTTTTTAGATCGTGGCTATGTTTAAATCTCTTTAGTTGATTGCAAAGATCATTCTCTACAATTTTCACTCGCAACATGCTTGCTTATGATATCATCTAAGTTCTCAAATATCAAAACACTGTATAAAATAATCGTTTTCCGTTTATCTTTATTTTGACATTCACCTGTCAGAATGATGATATTTTCATTTCCAAATTGAATATTTTCATATCAAATATTGATGATTGATTCTTTATGGAGTCCCAGAGTCGTTCTGAACTAGTGCCTTCATTGACCGCTTCGTCTTCCTTCATCAATTTCCTTCACCTTCAAGTGAAACTGTCACCTTCCTTAATGACTGTCACTCAATAACAGTACCCTTATTACTTCGTTCCAAACAAAACTTCTAACCCTCATTTATACCTACATTTCAAGAGTTGCCACCCTCCCCATATCAAGAAACCTATTGTCAGATTCCTCTCCCTTAAAATTCAACCTTGAGAATAGATTTCTAGAGTGCGGATATCTTCCTACTTGAATGGCAAGAAGATTGGTTCTGGCAATGATCGCTGTTCTCTACTCTTCTGTATCCACTTTCTCATCTGTCGAATCTCACTATCTTACTACAACCTACTTTCCAGGCATCCACAAACTTGGCACTACCATTAGCGAGCTCTTCCCTATTTTGTTCTCTTTCCCTCTACGTCAAGCATCTTCCCGAAACCAACCCCTGGCCTATCTAATAGACGTCTCTCCAACCACGGAAATTTATTCTTAGACAGAAACTTGAACCCTACGAGTGATAATGACTTGTCTAACGGAGCTAAATTATGAGAACACCAAAGTTGACTCACTTGTCTCTTCTTTACTCCCATTCTCTTTTCTCCTGTAATCCCTACAATCTCAGTGCCCATTTCTGACGGCTGCTTTGTATCTTCAAAAATTATTTTTACAGTTTGAAGTGTAATAAGTGTAATTCGTTCTTTGTAGGTCTGGCATAAACCAAGATTAGCCTCTGAATGAACGGTCATAGAGGTTCCGGCAATAATCACTCCAACCCGTCGCCTTCCACGCTAAAACCATGTGCTTTCCCTCAATAATAGCTACAGCTTACAGATACTATGACAACTTCCCACTAATAATAAAAACGTCACACTATGAGTTTTTGAGGAGGCACATATTTCGTCTGTTAATGAGCGGTGTTAATAAATCATGTTAATAGCATAGTTTAACATTGTGTATACGGAAAAACGATAATATCTGTGAGTTTATAGAATATGGACTGCCAAATTCTGATATTAGCTTTGCATGCTTCCAAGATATCGTTTGCTTTGTTTTAGTGTACGAAAGTCTTTACTCGCATAAATCCATATCCTAGCGTATGAACATTTAGTTACGTCTACGATAGCGTTCGTGTATTTAATCCATATGTGGATATGGTTCTGTGTGATTTCGAAAGCATGCTTTAACAAAATAACTTTTTGACTTTGACTAATTGACAGTGTGCATTACATATACAGAAATAGTGTCAAGTAGCCTTGAGTACTAATAATTTTATATACTTGGTTATGTAGAGGTGACTGTGTGTGCTATCTGCTGTTGCTAAGTTCGTCTTACCGCTTGCCAATGCTTGTTGTATATATCCTGTTTGCGCTATTCATTGGTTGTTATCTTTCCCTTTCATTAGATTTATACAGACAGAGTACAACTGACTTGTGTTGTAGTTTGACAGATGGCTTGAGAACGAGTTGTTCAGATTGGATTAGCCTTGACCCACTGTCATTTTGATCAATCGTGTCACTTATACTGCAAAAACAAACTGCTTGTACGTGTTCACCATTGATTCGTTTTCATAGAGTGTCTTTTGCTCAGTTTATATTTGAATGAATATCAATTTCATGTGATGACATGGTTTGTTGAAATCAGAACCATATTAATCAAATGTTTAGGAGATCTTTTACTTGAACTGACGCAGAACTGTCGAGTTGATTCACATCGTAAACCTGAAGTCAGTGCCTATAAAGTGACTGGTGCATTAGTAATCATATCACCACAGAGTGAAGCGTGTGCTTTATATAATGGTTTTTGCTGTAAAGTCGTAATTAAAGTCAGTTTGCTTAATTGCGACCACAGAATAATGAACAAGTTATATTTGCTATTACTGTTTAAGATAAGAGATGACCCTCGGAAATAATTTTGAATCTTACCTCATAGGACCTTAAAATCAGGTATGCCAAACAGTTAACATTGAATTAGAAAATTATAATATAACTGGTGTAGCAAAGGAGTAAGTAATTATTTAATATCTGGGAGAGCAGAATAGATTTCTTAAGTACACATTAGTTTTCTTATAGAGAATCAGGTCGTGGCTTAGAGTAGTTTTGATATTATTGATTAGTAAGGTTATAACACATTGTGTTTTGAGTTCCATATCCATTTTGATTGTGTACCTATTTTGCAGATATATTGTCAAACAATTTCATTATTGTTTTAAAATACAGCCCCAGTTCGCATTTTTGCATTCGTTCTGCTAACGAATACGATGTGGCATTTCTATTACCATGGCAGAGATCTTCAGAGTCCTTCTAAATAATTACTACGATTTAAACACATTTCAGCGTGAACCCCAATATTGCTTGTTTCTCTCAAAGAAAAGCTTAAGTTATAAACTACATTGGAATGATTAACAGTAGTGTTTGGATGAAATCTGATTTTAAAGGCCACCTGTTGATTGAGTGGGGTTATGGATTTAATGTATAAACATCTGTTTTCTATGACTATAGATAAACAATAAATAGATACACTTACAGTCTGTATGTGGGTTTAATCATAATCAGGAGAGAAGAGATTGGGACAACAAGAACACTAGCGAAGTTATTGTTCGCTAGTATTAATAAATATAAATGTATTTAATACATAAATGTATTAATACATTTATATTTATTAAATTTAATTTAATTAATACATTTAATTAATACATTTTAATTTATTAAATCATCAATTTTAATGGATAGATTGTTTTAAAAACACAAAAGCTTGAAAGTATTGAAAACATACGTAAAAAGTATTGAAGCATTCAAACTTTTCACAAAATATATGTAACAACTATGTGCCTCGTTGGTTCATTGTTATGGTACATGTCACTTAGATGGTGAAATCATGATAGTTTCCTGCAGTTAGAATAATTTAGAGCTAGTATTCTCGCTTAATTATTTGCCATGCCTCTACAAAAAGTAAATGATTTAGTTTGGTTCAGGGCTAGTGCTAGAAATTGGAGCGTTCATATTCGGGTTCTCTGCTGTACTAACTCAGGGTTCTTTTAGGTTTGTTTTTTATATCTGCTTAATTTTATTGTTGAAAAATTTTAAAGATTTTGCGGTTTACTTTCTATTTTCAAGTAGTCCATTGAGGAGTGGACATTCAATTTGGTAAAATTTGTCAAGAAGGTTTAAAATCCCTGCCTGGGCTCTTGGTTCTCGTGTGTTATTTTAAAATAACAAGTGAGAGACAAGACCTCATGTTTGCTGGATTACTCAGTTTTTTATCTGAGATTACCTAACCATGGGTGGTTACGTTAACTCGTAGTGCGGGTAAAGTTAAACAATCAGACACGCTGTTTATTCTTTTGATGAAATTCGGCCTATGTGGACCTTTTTTAAAAGAGATAATTACATTATCTCCTTCGTGACTATCTCAATGGCTATTTATCAAACTTTCTAAAAATATAGCTGCCTTGTTATGCTTTAATGATGGCTTAGACAGTGAAAAACAAATTTTAACGGCTAGCCCAATTGTTCTTTATAATAAAACGCCTTTCAGTTCCAACTAAACCCATTCATCGTCAAGTGACTGGAGCTCCATTACTGCTTCTTTGACATAGGATGTTATCAAATATTATTACCTGTATAATGGTGAGCACTGATAAAGAAGACCACATTGTTTAATTTGAATGGTGCTTCTTTCCTTTTTAGCTCCATCAAAAACTTTGTTAAAAACACATGACTTTGTTTTACCGGTATAAAATGAAGGAGAAATGAATAAAATATACTTTTTTTTTGAGAAAATCTTTTGATAGATACATTGAAATATATTATTACCCCTGTGACAGATAAGAAATGTAAATAGTTTTATAATCACACAAATTACGACCGCTCTATGGACTTGAGAAGTGGCTGCAAACGTAATTGTAGAACATGGAAGGACTTCCAGTTATAGTCTTCGGTAGCCTCTGAGTAAGAGACCACTCACGCGTAAATCAGTATCAGTTATGCATTTTGAAAATATCTGGATGCAGTTGTTGTAAATAGATTGTTTTAAACGTGAAGTGTTTGGTTAAACCGAGGCAGTCAACATTAGAATACAGTTTTTTGAAGGTATTTTAAGTTTGTGATTTTTTGCTGAAGCTTAAGAAGCTCCCACAAACGTTTATTACTTTTATATTTCATTATAATATCCTTAGAAATGCCCTTGTTATTCCAAGAAAGTCTCAGTTTGACTGACTACGTATATTTGGTCTATTTGTGTTAAGGAGGTGGTGAAAAGCATACGTCTTATTTTACATAGTGTATAACAGTCTTTAAACTGCTGACTGTAAAGGTCAGTCGCAAACATATTACATATTGTGCATATTATCTAATACATCACACCTTCTGTGTGACTACACAGAATGCAGTTTAAGGACTGCCATATAACTAGAGAGTTAGGATCTCCCACGCAAACCTGAAAAAAATCCAAAATGGCCTACACTACAACTTTACTAAACGACAATTATAATAAAAAAGATCAAAAATTGTTATATAATAACTCATTATTTGTAGAGTCCTTAATTGTGTGATATTTACTCATACTGCGGTAAATAGATAATACAATCCATTTACTTAAGAAATACTCTATCTCACATGATCTAAATTCCTTCAGTCAACGTTCGACAGCTGTCTGTCCTCAAGTGCTTTCTTTAGGTATGTCATTCATTTTTAAATATAGTTAATGGGTTAGTTCCACTGAGGTTAGTAATATTAGAATTAGTAATAATACATTCCGTCATACCTCGTAAAGTCTCTGTAACGCTCGACCGGTTTCGGGTCCGCCTGGATCCCATCTTCAAGAGCACCTAACTGACTGTGAGTGTTGTTTCCCTATAACCTACCTATATATAGTATTTACATTGTGTAATCAGTGTTGTGATTTAGAGAGTTAGGATCTCCCACGCAAACCTGAAAAAAATCCAAAATGGCCTACACTACAACTTTACTAAACGACAATTATAATAAAAAAGATCAAAAATTGTTATATAATAACTCATTATTTGTAGAGTCCTTAATTGTGTGATATTTACTCATACTGCGGTAAATAGATAATACAATCCATTTACTTAAGAAATACTCTATCTCACATGATCTAAATTCCTTCAGTCAACGTTCGACAGCTGTCTGTCCTCAAGTCCTTTCTTTAGGTATGTCATTCATTTTTAAATATAGTTAATGGGTTAGTTCCACTGAGGTTAGTAATATTAGAATTAGTAATAATACATTCCGTCATACCTCGTAAAGTCTCTGTAACGCTCGACCGGTTTCGGGTCCGCCTGGATCCCATCTTCAAGAGCACCTAACTGACTGTGAGTGTTGTTTCCCTATAACCTACCTATATATAGTATTTACATTGTGTAATCAGTGTTGTGTGTGTAGGTAATTTTTTTTTTTCTATTTCTTTAATTGTTATGTTTTTTTCTTTTATTGCTTATTTCATTATCTATTTCTAGTTCCTTGTGTCGTCTTTTAAATGTTATTAGTGGTTTTGTTAAAATGTCGGTTTGGTGGTTTGTTTGTTCATTGATTATATTGTCTGTCATTTTATGTTTATATATTTCTATTTGTTCCTGTATGTTCATTCGTTGTCCTTTTTGTCCTGTCTGTAGTAAGTCCATTGTGTTTTCCATACTGTCTGGGTTATGTCCAAATTTGTTTAAGTGGTGTGCATAGTTTGATCTGTTTGTGTTGTTGGTGTAGTCTTTAATGTGTTCTTTGAATCTGTCTTTTAGTGTCCTTCCCGTTTGCCCGATGTAGTTTTTACCGCAATCTTTGCATTTAATCCTGTATATTCCGCTTTTTTCGAAGTTGTTATCTTTGTTCTCTGTTGTGTTGTTTGTGATTTGGTTTATAGTGTTATTCGTTTTATAACCTATTTTTAATGAATATTTTCTTAGAAGAGTCGCAATTTTTTCGCTAGGTTTACCTATGTAAGTTAAAGATGCGTATCTGTTCGTTACTCCCGGTGTTGTACTGTTAGTATTGTGTTTATTTCTTCTTTCGTTTATTATTCTTTGTATGATTTTTTCCTTATACCCGTTATTTTTTGCTATTGTTTTTATGGTATTTAATTCCTTATTATAGTTAATTGCATTCATGGGTATGTTTAGTAATCTATCAATCATATATCTATACGCGGATGTTTTTTGTTGTGATGGGTGGAGTGATGATTTATGTATAGTTGTGTCACTCCACCCACATAGTAATCATCACTCCACCCACCACAACAAAAAACATCCGCGTATAGATATATGATTGATAGATTGCTAAACATACCCATGAATGCAATTAACTATAATAAGGAATTAAATACCATAAAAACAATAGCAAAAAATAATAATTAATTAATTTGACGCTTTAAATTAATTAAATAATATAATATTTAAATAATTAATTTGACGCTTAACGGCTCGTTAAAAAATACTGAAAATTTGACCAAAAATGGAACAAAAAATTAGCAATTCATAAAAAAAAAATCATGAAGTTTCAATTACGGGAAAGAGCAATAACGATATAAAAACTCTTTGTTTATCCTAGACTAAGAGATCACCTGCTATACTTGTCGAATTTTTTGTATTTTTTTACATTGTTTACATTGACTTAGAAATTTTTTGAGCGAATCCACTGAGATAAAATTGATTTTATAAAGGAACAGTTTAAATTGTTATTGAATTATATGAGATGTAAGAGGAATAATATTGTGCAGGAAAATGATAACACTCACTCAGAAAAAATTCGTATATATGTTATTTGACAAAGGGGAAGGAAAATGGTCTTATTAAATACTAAGAAGCTTATTATTATTATTATTTTAAATATTAAAATTCCCAGTATGATAATTCTATAAAAGTCCTAAAATGTAAATGATAATTCATAATCTGAATCTTTCGTTTAGAGATTAAAAAATGTAATAATCGTACATCTTTAATTAACAAATCACCTTAAAACAACATTTTCTTCGCAGTTAAAGATGTTTTTCAGAGAAAAAAAGGGTATTTTCCTGTTTTAAATTTAAAAATTTTACTTTAATATTCAATGTAGAAGGATGTCAAGTAAACGATGTAAGAAATCTACTGGCTGTTTGAACGAAAGCCATTCTCTTGTAGGAGAATAAATCGTTTCAAGAAATGTTCACTTTGGTTTTTCAAAAATGTTATTACTGCTGTAGTTATACTAATGCAATTATTTGCAAATAATAAATTATTTGTGATATACAAAAATAAGCTTATAAAATGATATGTCCTTCAATCACTATCTGTACTACCTCAGGAATGATAGGCTAATAATTATATCCAATTTAGATGTTTACGTTATGCTTAAATGAGACGTTATGTTTTATATACTCAAGAAATTTGACATTAAGTTACTTATAGTAAAGTAGAGTGTAGGCCACTCCAGATTTTTCATTATTTCATTTCATTATATATAATTCTGGTTTATTTTTAAAATTTTAAATTTGTAATTTGTATTGTAGACGTTTACCGGATGATAAACACGTAGTATTTGAATCGCGTATTCTGAATAAAAAAACTTCTTTTATGTGGAGACTTTGGATTATCCATTTACCCCCGTATGTTATATCTTTACCGATTACTTAATACTTGACATTTTTCTTGTACATTTTAATTATCCATTATTACAAATTTCTATTAGACAATTTGGACAGCTCCCATACAGTAGGGTCACACCAACGAAAATGGGCTCCTACGGTCCTTGAAATTTGAAAACCTGTATCTTTCGTCATCATTGCCCTTAAAAGTAACGAGCTAAGAAAATGAACTTGTACATTTAAAGAAGTCGTGTCAGCAATCCTTCCTATGCTCGTATGTATTGGAAAATATATTTTTATGATTATTTAGCTAAATTTTTAACATACAGTGAAGAACGATGGTGTGACTCTGCCCAAAGTACTTGCAACCTGAAATATATACTTCGACATCGTATTCACTTTAATATTTTGCATTTATTATAAAATTTACATTAAATTACCTAATTGTGAAAGCATATCATTATTTTTCTAAGAAATATTTCCAAGCCAATGAAATCAATTGTATGTAAATATAATTTTACATACAATTGTAGTACTGTTATGTAAAATATTAATTATGTGATGATGTTATTCTAATTATATGATTGATATTTTAATATGGATATTTCTACGTGGTTTCAGTTAAGTGATTTCATTTATTTTAATATGTCTATGTCCATTTTTCAACTGCAGTCAAAATGTAATAATTGCTATAAAACAAACAACGTCATGCAGGTGTAACTTAATAGTTGTAGTTTTGCGTTTCATATTCTTCTCTCTAGTATTTTAAATCAATTAAATTTGTATTATTTAATACTAGATAATCATTGATATCAGATTTAATCGAATATGTAAATATTTTTGAATGACCTGAGGAATGGATTGAAATTGATAATTAATTTGACATAGGAAATTATAAAGTCCCTTTTGCATGCTACTCTATTTCAAAAAAAATACTAATTTTTGCATTGTTATGAATTTTTTTTAAGATTATATGAATATTCTTTTATTATTAGAAATATATTACAGGGATGGATGAAATTATTGTTGATGATTTTTAATATTTGTGTCAAACTGATAATGGTGATGAATCTATTGATGAAAATGATATGTGCCAAATACAGATGATTAGTGGAGCTAATCATCAATTGAGAGTCCTGGCATTACGAGTACATTGGTAAGGACTGATAGTCGGAGTATCAAAGCTTGAAGAGACTGGACCAAAGAATGCACCATTCACGCCAACACACCACAAGCAGCTCTCAGTGATCTCAGCGATCTTAGTCATTTGAACAAACCTGACAAATCAGAGAATAATTAATTAGGAGGGAATTTAAAAGGAGGCATGATTCGCATATGAGTCGCAAGTCACTGATTCATCGGTCTACTATTGTTTTTAGGAGAAACGGATAGTTTAAAGGTGTTCATTTTAAGTATTTAGCTCAAGATGAGGATGAAAATATTTTTTCATTGATGTTATGAGTAGAAAACGATCCACTTTAATTTTATATTGTTTAAGATGTGATGATAATTCAAAGTAGAGAATAATTCAAGAAAACTCATAAATTGACTTCAATGAAAAGATTTTTGTTGTGTTTGTAACTGCTTGGTATTCGAACTGTGACCCTGGCCTTCACCTTACTTTCTAAAGTGTTCAGCTGAGGAGCCTTTGACAAATAGGCTTAGTTACTGCAATAACACAGCTTGGACTAGTCGACTGCACTAGATACAAACAGAAATACTACTATATATAACTACTGTACTTTAATTAGATCAGAAGCAGAACAAATCGCCTTGATTTTACATTAATGGGTACATTAAAAAAAAAAAGAAGCCACAACTTTTATTCAGTCATGTTTTCTAGAAATATCGACTCAATAGATTTGACAAAAAGAATCATTGCATATTGTTCTGTACCACTGCTGAAAGAAGTAAGAAAATAGTACTACTTTCTGAAGGAAACCTTAATCAAAATTAAGGTTTTAATAAAGGCACGGAAGAATTGTAACATTATAGTGGAATAAAGCAAATGGGGAGTTTTACGAGTCTTTTTACTACACTGGAAGCAAAGAAATCGTTAAAGATCAGACTTCTTATACAATGATAAACTGCTCCATTGTAAACGGTTATGCAATTAAGTTAGCAAATAAACCAACTTATTCCTTCAATAGGAAATACGAAATTTCATTTCGTGAAAAGCGTTGCCAGGTCTCTTATCAACTCTCACTCTCAACCATTACAAAACACCATAAACTCCCGAAATAGTTAGGAAAGTATAATGGTAAGCTGTGGCATACTGTGAATTGCACGAAATAGGACATGCAGACACCCAGGCGATTGCCAGGAGTAGCTGTAAATTACATATCAGGTCGTCTGGTGGAAAGTAAAAGAGCCTGTCTTACATTTAAAACATACTTGTAACAATCAAGTAGAACTCTGTATTATGTAACAATCAAGTAGAACTCTGTATTACTTGATGTCTATAGCAAACATGCTAGAACATCATATCATATGGAATTATTATTCGTTTTTTCTACATCATATTTGAAGAACAAATTTAGTAGTGAAAAAAATTCTTCATTTCCTTGTTTTACAAAATAATTCACTGTCTGGGATTGAATGGACACAATCGTACCAAATCAAGTACCTTTCGAAAGTGAAAAAGTGAAAGTGATTTTGTATTGATATCTACCTCCACATGTGAAGATAATCATAGTAAAAAATGGCTTCAGGACACCTCTGGATCAGTGAATCAGTAAATACTGAAAAAGAAATCAGTTTCTATGTTGCTATGTAAGCATTTTTACTCATCAAATAAATCAACGATCATGTTTATGCTAAGCGAAAGTCCTGACTTATGTCTGTTATATTGGTCAAGATATAACATATACTGTTATTATATGTCGCATTATAATTATATTACAACTAATAACAACAAGGCTCATTCAATAATTGAAGAGACAAATTGGTCTGGAAAAAACAGTTGGCAGGACACTTTCAGAAAGTCTTAGAGGAGTAGTGCTAAGATTTAGAGAGTTTTATTTAACATTCGTATTTATTTCATTCCACTCCCGGTTATAAAGTAAGGTCTCAAGAGGTTGGCCTTAAGCGACTGATCAAATCGACTAGCTGTAATTCTTTCGAGTTCTTTTACAGTTTGGAGTTTTTTAGTGTGTAAGTTTCATTCCATGGTCGAAATAGTACATACAATAGAAACCAATTAGTGTTTTGCAACATTTCCCCGTGACCTCATGGTCAAGTCCTTCCTGTGTTGGTATGCTAAAGTGTTAGTAGTTTTTACGGGTCGTACGTATCACTCTCTTACTGTAGATCCACTTTGACCTTCAGTCTTACTTTATATATTATATAATATATATTATATATATATATTTATATTTATATATATATATTTATTTATATATACAATATATATTTATATACAATATATATATACAATATATATTTATATATTATATATTATGTGATTAATATATAATTCAAGCAAATTTCAGACCATAAGTTTTTCTAGCGCTTGTCGTGGGAACTCCATTAAGGCAGTTTGTTCAATAAAAGCAGCAGTTTCTTAATTAGATATCTTGGAAAATTTTTTGACCTTCAGAGATTTGTTAAACTTAAATTGGTTTTAAACTTATTTTGAATTATTTAAATCATTTCTACTTCAAATAGTTGAACCCATAAACCAAAACTAAGAGTTAACTAAAAAATGCATTACCTTTTAATCATTAATTAAAACATAAAAGTAATTTTTAAGTACCTTATTTTTAATTATAAGGGTATATTTTAAGTGCCCTGTGGGAGAAAATTATATTGTTATATCTTTATACCTTATAATTCTCTCAATGTTAATCATATGTGTCATGAGGTACCAACAAACTACTAGATTAACCTCTACCTATTCTTTAATAGTATTGAGGGTACCATTTATTTATTTGTATAATTATATATATAGTTTTATATATAATTTATTATATAATTTATATGTATATCTATCTCAACACATCGTGGGAGCTACTAAGTAAAAAGGCAAGTAATGACCGTACTCAAGGCGTCTGACGTGATTACACGCCGAAAAAGGCGCAGTATAGAATTACATTCGACGTTTTATCTCAAAATGGACTTTTTTTTATGTTGAATAACATAAATTTTCAATATGTTAATGTTATTTATTTGATAACAGCATGTTCCAAAATAACTACTACATGCAATTAACGGCGAATGATAATACTTTTTTTTCTATATACTGCGATGTAATTGAACAATAATACATTATAATACTTTGGCCGACGTATCAATTACCTGTACATGGATATCATAATGCAAGAGTTTTATCGTACGAGTATCTTAGTTCTTCTATTTTGAGGTACCAACAAACTACTAGATTAACAACCTCTCTAGCCTTTTATGGTACTGAGGGTACCATTTATTTATTTGTATAATTATATATATAATTTTATATATAATTTATATGTATATAAATTATCTAATAAATATTAGTTATTATAGTTAAACAAGTTAAAACTGATGTTAAAACTAGTTATAAATAGTTCTTTTCTTTTCATTTAAATTTATTATTTAATATATCCTTTACTGCATACCAAGTGTGTTCAATAAATAAAGCCAATTTCGAAATTACGCGGGATACATGTATTCCAGTTTCAATTTTTTTTAATACGATGGAATACATGCTCCTAACATATTTTCACAATATCAGACATCTCGTATGTTCGGGTTGTTTACAGCAGATACAAAGATTAACTGTAATTGCTATTGCGTAGTGATTTTTAGTTGTTAATGATAATGAAAATAAATAATTTTTTTTTAATCATATCAAAATTAACTTCATTTATTGAACACTCCGTAATATTCTTATTGACTTTACTATTGATGGTAATTGTATATATATATATATATATATATATATATATATATATATATATACTACTTATTTTAAACATTTTGTCGCACTAATTACGTAATTCTTTATACTGTAGGTGTAATTTGCCTTTGATAAGCAGCTGTTTTCTGATCCTGATTGAATCTAGCTCATCATTCTATCATTTTACTGACTTCCTCTTAAAAGTATGATTCCTCCCTTATGATAGTAGATTGAATCAGTAAAACAAAGCGAACTTATAACTAAGAAACAAAACAGTTGAAACAGAAGATAATACATTAATGAAATACAATAAATATTAGAAAGGGTACAAAAATATATTTAATGCTGGCAAGTTATGTATAATTAAGATAAACTAATATGGTTTCTCTCTTATTTGCATTTATTTTTCAGCTTGCATTCAAAAATCTGTTTTGTAAAACTCAAATGTATAAAAAAAATAACTATGTTTTTATAAATCATTGGTATCTATTGATATATGACTGTCTGGGCAGCATATGTTTAGTCGGAGGCCACCTTGTTTTTTTTAATTATATAGGACCTCAAGAGTGCTGCTCACACCGGGAATAAATCGGTACAATCCAACAGAAGATAATCTATTCTGTGTGATGCGACGCCACCCAAAACAAGGTTCTGCCACCCAAAGCGCAAGCATAGGTAAGTGAAACACTGTCGTGATGCAGTATCAAAGCATACTCCCACGACCGGGTAACAGTTGCGTCATCTTGTGCTTAATACTAATATGGACAATCTGGAACATCTTCTAGCTGATTGAACACACCCTTGGAATTATTCCTTCTATACTGCAGACTCCTCCCAACTGAGGAGTATTTTTCCAACTGCCTACTTTAACAATGAAGAATATTAAATTGTTGTTATTGAATGGGTTCAGTACTCATGTTTTATGCAGATTTGGTTTATAGTCAGTAAGAAGAGTCATCAATTTCATTTTCTACACTACTCAGTTGGGTTTTGACCAATCAAAAGGTGAAGTTAACCAAAGCTTTTTGGTTAGATATGCATGTATATTTACTGTACAAGTGCTTTAGCATTTAATGTGATCGGTTTTGTTTTTCTTACATTTTAGGTAATAAATAGACTATATTCAGGAGAAACTAATTTTCCTTCTGTTCTACTTGGTCTAGATAATAATAGGACAAACCCTTACATGCCATGCTCGTTATAAAACATGTTGATCCAAGTAAACAGGTTATGCTAATGCAGGCGTGGCATGAAGGAATAACGTTTGAAGGTTAACCCCAATTATTGAGGTGCTTGTTTCAGATATCCAAAAATCACTTGGTTAAACTGTCATTGAAGGTTTTCTAGCGCCATTTTCCCCATCCTTCAGCTGTAATTTATATTAAAAAAAAATCACATTTAACAGGGTGAGTGTAGCTCTTCATTGAAATGCTACACTGCATTTAAAAAAAAAGTGTAACATTTACTCTGCAGTAGTGAGTATTATAATGTACCTGAGTACATTGCATGCTACAGTTACGTAAACTAGCTATAATTGATATTAGTCGCAGATTTAAAATTAACGAACCAACCAAGCTGAAAGCGATGAACAAATTAAATCCAAATTGCAAGTAGTGTCATTCATGGCTGTAAAACGACAATAGTAGATAAGATAACTTGAATGTCTGATATTCTTTGGTGGTTCGACAACGCTACACTATAAAACAGACCAGTCCCGGATGATTGTAACATCACTTACTCCAGGCGTACTGATTTAGTGTCTTGCTTTCATATAACGCCTTACATTAGTGTGATATTATTCCGCCATAGCACATTGAATTGGTTTTCTTTAACTTTTAAGAGACTCATATCTTGTCTAATGACATCTAGACTAATGCACCAGTTAGTCCAAAGAAAATCTGTTTAATATTAATCAGACTACAGGAAACATATTTAATGAAACAGTTATTCTCGTTTAATAAAAATATCCGATGCAAAGTACATTTTATTTCATGAGTAATAGGTGCACATATTTGTATTAAAAAAATATGAAAAGGATAGAGAAAAATACTTTTATTAAAATGATATTTAAAATATTCTCAAAATTATTAATACATTTAAGTAATAAGTATCTTAATAAATTAAAAAAGTCTGGAGTGGTCTACACTCAACTTTACTATAGGTCACTTTAATAACAAACGCTTTGACAACCAGTTGTGTTTTTATTTTAATATGACTATAATGTAGACGTAATATTAAATAGTATGGTAAATATTATCACAACCTATGGCTTCATTCCCTCGTTTCTAAAATCAATATGGACTTTGAGTTCATTAATGAACATCATATTGTCCTCAGAGTAGTGTCTGTCACATATATTGGTTTTAAGCATGTTTCTGCAAATGCTCTTAAATGCTCTCTTAAATTAAATCTTTCACCCGTTGCTTCGCGTTCAAATAGATAATTCTATCAAACGTTCTAAAACCTCTAAGGTAAGAGATTGCATAAATCGTGTGACGTTAACTGTAGCTTGCATAAGTGATATGTAAAAGAACCCTGTCTGGCTATAAACCTCACTGTCAAAATTTTATATTCTCAATGAATTAACGTTCTCTCCTCTAAACTGATACGCCGAGGTTCGATCCCTACCTGGCCCTCGATTTATTCTTGCGGGAGGTGAATAAATTTGAGCAAGTCGTCCCTCGGTCCTGTCCCCTCGGTCCAGTGCCTGTACGATGTCAGATACTCGTTAAAGATCCCTACTCTAAATACACTTGAGTTAGACAAAATTTAGGACTCCCACTGTAGAATCAATCTTCATTGTGTGGTATCACAAAGGGCCAATGCTCGACCTACTTGTGTTCCCTTGTGGGACTACCACTGTAACCTAACTGAACCTAACCTAATTTCCATGAAAATATATGTTTAGTTGAAATATTAATATATGTTTATTTTATTTATATATATAAAATAAATTCAAAACGAAGGAAACACACAGAAAGACACAGACATAACTCACATCGATATTTCGACCATCGTCGTCATCAGGAGGTGTGTCCCGCCTTCCTGCGGGACTCTTCGCTCTTCACACCTCCTGATGACGACGATGGTCGAAATATCGATGTGAGTTATGTCTGTGTCTTTCTGTGTGTTTCCTTCGTTTTGAATTTAGTTTATTTAAAAAAGTCCGCTGGACCGTTTCTTTTAATTGTATACGTATATATATATATATATATATATATATATATATATATATATACAGTGGATTCCGCTTAATTGGGACAGCCGCTTATTTGGGACAAATCTCAAAGAACGGAAACCAAACTATGAACTACAATTGTAAATTTGTATGTTTAATTGGGACAACATTCCGCTTAATTGGGACAGTAAATTTAAGATTTTAGTACAGTAGAGTCCTGATTAACCGAGTATGTTTTAACTGAGTTCCGGTTTAACCGAGCCGGTGCAGCTGCAAAACAAACACCACCCCCTTCTAAATCCCGGGAAAGCCAGAAAGACGGCTTCTTTCTGAACCCGATACCCGTGTTTTAAAAATCCGCAGCTTCCTCATGTTCACATTTGCTATCTTTTCCATCCGAGCCAGTGCAGCGGCAAAACAACCCCCCCCCTTTCCATAGTCCGGGTAAGCCGGAAAGGCGGCTTCTTTCTAATCCTGACACCCGTGTTTTAAAAAGCCGCGGCAGCCTCACATCGACATTTGCTTGTCTTCAGTCCTATTCAGCTACCGATACACTTCGCTGTGACAACTGTCTCAATTCTTGCGCGTTCATTCACTCACCATACATACACCTTGCAGGTGAAGTTATTGTCACTATTGCGAGTTTATTCGCTCACCGATACACCTCGCGCGTGAACAGTGCGTGAAATTATTTTTCCTCAATTGTATTTTCAAAAATTTTACCCTTGCCAAAATGCCAAGAAACGATTTGACACTTACTAGTAAAATTGCTTTGCTTGATAAAATAAAAAGCCAGCCACTTAATATAGGTTATCGTCGGCTCGCTGAGATAACTGGTGTACCAAAATCTACCATATCGCGTGTCTTACGACAAGAAAGTCAACTGCGTGAGGAATTCGCATTGCAAGATGGACCGGCAGGGACATCCAAAAGAAAACGTGATGGGAAGGATCCAGACGTTGAAGAAGCACTAGATCAATGGTTTTCTATTGTTAGTGGCAGACGCGTAAATATCAATATCATATATATCAATATAAGTATCAATATAAGACGGTCCAATATTGAAGGCAAAGTCAGAGGAGTTCGACCTCACTTAGACAACCTACGAAATATACAGCTGGAATTTCTGGAAAGCTGTTTTCGTATAAAATAAAATTATTAAAAAAATATGCATTGTTTAATTTTGTGTGTTACTGGTTAATGGCATTGTTTCTAAAACCAATCAAATGAATTTCCAAAAAAAAAGTGATATTCGTTTAATTGGGACAGCCGCTTAATTGGGACAAAACGCCTCGGTCCCGATGTGTCCCAATTAACCGGAATCGACTGTATATATATATATTCGTAAATTTTGGTAGCAGTCCTTCCTTGATACACGCATTATTGAAAATGACACAAATTTAGCTGATACCTGTTTCTTAACAAGTTTCTCAATTTTTCTAAATAACACTCTCGTTATTTCGTCTACACAATAAAGTACATCTCCTATGGTCGACATGTTTCGAATGATCAACATTCATCATCAGGACGTGAATAAAATCTAATGTGAAAACCTGGTTTATTATATACACAGAGAATGTAAGAGGGGGGTTTTTTTCCATAAAGTATAGTTGGGCGTTAATCTGTGGGGTGAGTGGCCTCCCGGCCTGCGCCGCTACCTGCAAGGGTTTCTGGCTGCCCTTGAACTAAACAGCTTCAAAATACGGCTACTATTTTCCACCTGAATATTAAGGAGTGGCTTGAATTTTTGAATTAATATAGCCTCTAAAATTTTCAGTCTATGGTGGTTACTCTCTTTTTTTATTATTTTGGTATTTGCAACCAGCATCTCTCTTGTTAATTTAACATTATGTTTGTCCTGCGTATGTTTTTTGGGGGGCTCCGGCCATTAGGTGCATGGTGAGCCTTCTTGATAGGGATGTGGTAGTCATACCAATGTACGAGTGTTTTTGGGTTTCAAAGTCCCCATTAGTACATGTATACTCGTACACCAGATTTCTTTCCTTTAAAGTTGAACTTTTGTCCTGGTTATTATTCTTAATAAACAGGCTACTCACACGTGGGCTTTTATAATAAGTGACCAGTGTTACTTTTTCATTATCGTTTTTACAACTGACATTATTTCTTATAATGTCTTTCAATATTCTTTCATCTAGCTTGTGTTGCTCTGAAAACTGGTTCTTATATTAAACTTTATGAACTATACTCGTAGCTTGCCTATCTTCATTGACTCGCTTTACACTTCTTACTTGAAGGTATTGCTTCAATATGCGGTCAAAATTTTCATTTGAATAGCCATTATTGACGAACGCTTGCTTCGTTCTGTTAATGTCCCTGTTGAAAATTTCCCAATTAGATGCGATCTTGTAAGTTCTATGTATTAAGGCTTTAATTGCTCCATCTTTGTAGCGCTGAGGGCATTCGCTACGGACATTTAGGTAGGAGGTAGTATTGGATTTTTTCTTAAATACTGAGGTTTGAATTTCGTCATTTAATAAATACTGACGTCAAGAAAGTTAATTTTGTTTTCTATTGCTTTTTCTATAGTGGAAAAAACCCCCCTTTCTACCTTCTCTGTGTATATAATAAACCAGGTTTTCACATTAGATCTTATTCACGTCCTGATGATGAATGTTGATCATTCGAAACATGTCGACCATAGGAGATGTACTTTGTTGTGTAGACGAAATAACGAGAGTGTTATTTAGAAAAATTGAGAAACTTGTTAAGAAACAGGTATCAGCTAAATTTGTGTCATTTTCAATAATATATATATATATATATATGTGTGTGTGTGTGTGTGTGTGTGTGTGTGTGTGCGTGTGTGTGCGCGTGTGTGTGTGTGTGTATGTGTGTGTGGTGTGTTTAGTTGAAATGAACCGTTTTAATACCCTGTCGCTAGCCTATCATCTGCTTTTCTTTTCATCCAATGTAAACTTCTACAGTACGGTTGCTGAGGTGTGTAGCGGAAAGAGCTCATCCGCAGAACCTTGGCTCCAACCATTTCTTACAATTACTCTGTATTACTTAGCACCACCATGAAAGTAATCTTAGTTTTACGGTTTACTATCAATGTGTCACCCATCGGTGTGCCGTAGAATCGCTAGCTTGCTTGGAATCAGGACGCTTAAAATCAATGAGATCATTTGTGTTCGTATTAACGCCCTTGTAGAATATTCTATAGAGGTATTGCATGTGGCAATATAAAAGTCAAACTATTAATGTTCTGTTCTGTTATTTGTAGAAATTTTACCTCTGTTAAAAAACATTTTGAGTTTTGTACTAACCTCAATAAACTGAAAATTACTTTTGAAAAAGATGGACCCAAACAAACCTTCTGCAGCCTGGAGTGTTATGCACACACCTACTGGCTTCTTCAAGGATGTAATTAACGGGTGGATATGAAGCAAGTAGATAAAAAGCGCGTGAGACCCAGGATCCCTATTAAATATAATAAAAACTTAAATATAATTATATAAGATTGTTCTAGAACAATGGTTCATTTGTTAGAACTGATAAAATAAATATAGTCACATTAAAACAATTGAAGTTGTCAAATTGATTATCCATGTTTTTCATATAAAAACAAAGATTGGTATCACATCCACACATAGCCCATTAGAATAAAACGTTTGCGTATAGTATGGTTATTGTGGGTGAATCCAGACTATTTTACTTTACTATAAGGAAAGGACAGATATTATGGAAAAATTACATCGAGATTTTAACGGATTTACATATTTTGAGGTCCCCAAAGTTCATTTTTTGAAGAGTTTTCGATGATGTCTGTATGTATGGTTGAATGTGTACCTAAATGTTTGTGGGCTTCCTGCAGGCCGCACCGTTTGATAGATATTTTACACAATCTATTCAGAGACTACATTTTAAGTTAGACATACACAAATCTACTGTCAGTGTTTCAGCTTGATATATCTAATGGTAGCTGAGTTTTCTTGTGAAAAAATTTTGCAGACAAACCGACAAACTGAGAAAGGGACAGAAATTTTTCTAAGGGTGTATTCGGTTTTTCCAATGTACGAGTATGAAACGTAAAGAAAACTTGAAATGAGTTAGTTCTAAGCAATGTACAGATTTTGAAATTCCATGATTTTTTTCCATGATTTGTAAATTTTTTGTTCTAGTTTTGTGCAAATTTTGATATTGGGCTATTAATGTGCCGTTTAGCGTCAAAAAAACATTTTGTAAAAACAAAATTACTGCAACCCCGTTTTGGTCAATGTAATTTTGAAAAAAATTATCTCAACTCATCCTACTCAGAATATTCTATTTTTAGGTATAGCGTCATTTTGATGCCTTACACTGGTATGGCTTGTATCCCTCTCCCAATCTTTTAGACTGAGTTGTTATTCAAAATATTTTATTTTATTGAACAAAAAATATTTCCTGTTGTTTTAAAAGCTAACTTTATTTTTCGTTTGTTGTTTTGTAGTCTCAAAGATAATGCCAAATTTTCAATATTCTACAGTCAGTAGTTTAGGAAAAAATTGTAGTCTAAAAGCAGGTTGTTGGAAAAAAAGTTGCTTTACCATCACGTATAACTGCTCCCAAAGAATATGACTCATCTACACTATGAGGCCCATTTTTTTGTAAAATATGAACTTTAAATATAGTAGTAAATCTATCAAAGATTCTGGAGCGTATGGTGGCCACACAAAGTCCCCACCCCAACAAACACATTCAAAACACACACACAGATACCATCGAAAAAACCTCATAAAACGACTCCTGAAACCTCAAAAGATATAATTCTGTTAAACTCTCAAGATCGAATTTTTTCACGACCACTATACTTTAGTTATAGTAAAGTAAAAAAGAAGAGGAATATCAGAATTAAATTGAGGAAACTATTAATGTTCGGAACTCTTAAAATTGATTTTTACTTCACTATAAGTCAAGTATAGTGATCGTTAAAAAAATTCAATTTTATGATTTTGACGGATTTACATGCTTTGAGGTCCCAGAAGTCGTTTTATGGGGTTTTTTTTTATGATGTCTATGTGTCTGTGGGTGGATGAGTATGTATCCTAAGTTTGTGGTCACGCTACGGTCCAGATATCCAGATATCTACGGTACCAAACATCATTGATATATCAAATTGATAATTTACACAAAAATGAACCTCATAGTGTAGATGAGTTCTATTGTTTAGGAGTAATTCTGCATGATACCAGAGTCTTTTTTTTCCAAAAACCTGTTTTTCGACTTCATTTTTTTTCTCCTTAACTTCTAATTCTAGAGCCTTCAATTTTTGGCATTACCTTTGAGGGAACAATAGCAACAAATGAAAAATAACATCAGATTTTTAAAACTGCAGGAAATATTTTTGTTTACATGAAAAGTAAATAGTTTGACTTTTAATTGATCTGAAAGCTTGTGATAGCGATACAGGTCATAACGTTAAAGGGATTAAAATGACACTATAACTATAAATAGAACATTAAGTGGAGGATGATTTGAGATATTTTTTTTTTTCAAAATTGCATTAACCTATAGGGTTTTAGTGAACATTTTGTTTTCAGAAAATGATTTTTTGATAAAATAGAAAATTAATAATTTATAAAAAAATATTCTAGAAATTACAATTACGGCAAAGAACAATAAAGCTATAAAAACTGAATATTGATCCTGGACTATTGGCTTACTTGCTATACCTGTATTTGTTTACATTTATTTACATTGTTTACATTGGCTTAGCAATTTTTTGAGCTAATCATCTGAAATAAAATTAATGTTTAGATGTTCAAAGAAAATTATTTCATTAATTCAATAACTTAATATTATAACTAAAAGAATAAAATTTGTACATGTAAAAAATCAATGTAATCAAACATAATTTCTTATGCTTTCCATGGTATGATGGATTTGCCTCACAAAATGGTCTAATCAATTTGTTGCAATCTTGAACAAACTTTAGTATCAGTGTAATTTTTTTTTGTGTTTATGATTTATATTAAATTTGAGTAATATTGAAGTTTGAGTAGCAATGGACCATTTCCTCCTAATATGTTATTGTCAAATATCCAGTTTTTTCACTATTATAGTCTAATAGTTCATATCTATTATTTTCAAACATTAAAAGCTTCCAGCTATATAAGTTTTAAGTTATACTGAAGAACCTGCTATGAATTTATTTCAGTATGCAAAACTGGCTAACTACTAATTATTTTTTCTCAGTATAAATTTACAGCAACCTTTTAACAGAGTGTAACACACAGGAAAATGCTAACCTTGGCTCTGAGTAATTGGATGTGTGACAAAAGGAATGAAAAGTGATTTTTATTAAATACTAAGAGGCTATAAAATTCCAAGTATAATAATATTATGAAAGATCAAAAATGTAAAACATAATTTAAAATTGAAAACATTCGTTGAAAAATAATAAATGAAATTATCCTACATCTTAAATTAAAAATTATGTTAATACGATATTTTTTCTTAGATGTTTCTGACATTTTTCAGATAAAATAGGAATATTTTCAAGTTTGAAATGGGAAAATTTATCTTGAATTTTCAAAATAGGAGGAGTTCAGATAAACTATGTAGGAGATCTACTGGCTATTGGAACAAAAGCCATGTTTTCCACTAAGAGATTATTTTGAAACACGAAATCTACACTTGCGCTTTTCAAAAATGTTATTCCTGTTGTAGTTATACTAATGATATTATATGCATCAGTGATGACATAAAATAAAAAGCATTTTCATGGATAAGTGGATCAATCACTATCTGTACTACTTCCAAGAATGAAAGACTAATAAATATCTCCCAATTAGACATTTATATTATACCTGAATGGAACGTTATATATTGTTCCCAAGAAGTTTGATATTAAGTTTACTTATGGTTAAGTTGAGTGTAGGCCACTCCAGATTTTTTTCATAATATTCATTTTTACTTAGAGTAAAGCTAATTAGAAATGTTTCTATTAATCAAAGAACTGGTAATGGTAGTCTTATTTTTGTAATAATTTAAGGATTTGATATTCGACGACCGTTGTTATTATAACATACATATATATGTATAAAGGTGTTATTGTGTAGCCAGCATGACAAAACCAAATTATAAGAAGAAATTGGACTACATATATCAGAATTGATTGCTATATATTAATGAAAAATAATCATTTAATTTTTAGTATATTGATGTGTTTAAATATTGAAATTGTGTTGTTAACTAAGTTGTTGTTGAAATAACTGTGTTGTTATTTCTTGTTTCATTACTTCATTTTCATTTATTTATTATGAAAATGTTCCCAAATACTTACCAAATTATTATGCATTATGTTTCCAAATAATTAGTTAAGAGTAAGAGTTAAATTATTGTGTTTAAAGTCTTTAAATGACATCACGACTGTTTTTGCATTATTCCATAGTGATAGTAACATGTTATAAAAGTGGTTATACTTTGGAGACTTTATGAATATTGGTTGTGATCAAAGATTCATTGTTTTTCCTTCACAGATTCAAGTTGTGAATTATTACTGAGTGACAATTATAAAAGTACATTATACTTAATGAATTGAAAATGGTGTGGTCGGTTCTGTTAGTTCCTCAATTTATTAGACTGAATCATTCAGGTAGAATACTTCCAAGGAAAGTGTGGAAGTTTTACAGAAATTCAAATGAGTCTAATTGTGGTATATTCGTTGTTGTATCAGTGAAATTGATATTATAAATTACTTTCAGCCTTATTACCGAGAAGTTATTGTGATATTTATTCATAATAAATAAAAACGAGAATAAGTTATGCTATTAAATAGCAATCGTTTGAAAAATTATTGGTTATAAGTCAGTTTTTTATCTTTATTTTTTCGAGAAATAAAAAAAAGATTTTAATTGATATTTTTTATGAAATAGTTAATATTTAAATCTGGGATATTTGATTTGACCTTTAAAAAGTTATTTCAATATATTTATTTTTATGAAATTGTTTCAAAAAAGTGTAAGTATTGATGTGTATTAGTGTTTGCTAACTTCAGTTAAAAAAAGTTTTATAAGAATATTTATTTAATAAAAAAATAGAAAATTTATTTCGTTTAAATATTTAAGTTATGATATTTCAGAAGCAGAAGTTGTTAGTACTATTCGCAAATTAGAAGAACATAATATAGAACCACAGAAGTTTTCAAAGGTTATGGCAAAAAAGTAATATATCTGCAGAAGACGGAATACTGTTTCATTTTGAGTTGAAGTTGTCCCGTTGGACGCTAGATGGCACTATAAGCCCTCTGTGGTTCCTTTATCTTAGAGCATAACCTTTTCTACTGTTTCTCCCTCCTGTTGTTTATAATGATCACTTTTCCGGGAATGGTAATATAAAGAAAAAGTTCGAAACTAATAATTTACGATATCCTATTGTTGCGTGAATTAAATTTTAAATCTTTTAACGCTAGGTTGGCTATGATTCTTTAGATTTCTGTTTGGTTGTAATATAGTGTTCGACGACCGCTGTTATTATAACATACATATATATGTATAAAAGTGTTATCGTGTAGCCAGCATCATAAAACAAAATTATAAGAAGAAATTCAACTACATATATCATTATTGATTGCTTGATGAGGTAGAAAATTGTTGTTCTTATGTGATGGAAAATATAGAGTGAGTATTATTTCAGAATGTTACAATTTGTTAGATAGTGATAATTTCACATTCAATTTCTATGATGATTTATTTTATTGTTTAAAACAAATTGAGGTTTTACCATTAGACCTAAATTGGTAAATTATAGTTTGAATAATATATATGATATTTAATAATATGGAGTTGTTATATCATTTTTAGATGACGTCATTATAGATATGTATATTTGGACAGTTGTTAGTATTGTTTTTGATGTAATAAAATCTGTGTCTGGTGTATTTAAAGTTAAAGAATATTTGAGCAAATACTCTATATGACAAATAAGTTTAAGTTTGCTCTTCTAGATGTCAGTTTTTTTCTTCAAAGCTTAGATTCTTTTCTCCCGACTAAAATCCTCTTTCTTAAAAATATGAAAGAGTAGGAATATGTGGGTGTCAGAGGACTTAAGTTAATAAATGAATGTCACAGTTCCCACGAGTTATGATACACTGAATTGCAGTTTTTTTTCCATTCACTTTTACTGAATGTCTGTAGAATTTACTTCAAGTAGTAAATCTAGCGATATAATACAATATATTTGAGTGGATGGGCACTGGGATGGAAATGATGCTTCCACATTTTTGTATTCGTTTGATATTAGAAAGATAGGTTATCTCTGTTTAGGTGCATTGAGTCAACCTCCACTCGTGGTTTCTGACTTACAATGCATAGATAAAACATATTTTTCCTTGAATCGACGATTTTGTATTGTTTATCAATAAAATGATTATAAAGAATAATATTTTGTGTTCTTAATCTTATGTAATAATATAATATACTGTATATATTACATACATGTTTATACATTAAGTCAATAAAGTAACTCAGATATATTTAAAATGTATATATTACAAACTTAGCATATTGATATAAAACAATAAATGCTGTCACTGATTATTTAAACTTTTTTTTGGGGGGGAATGTTTTTTCTTATATTCCTCTTATTGCTTATGAAATGATTATGGCGTTCCCATCAACTGCAATATATTTCACTTTATCAAAGTCAAAATATAAGAACTCTACAAGGAAATATAGGTGCATTGTAACTGGAATTGAATTTTATTAAATCTGGAAAACAGATTGCATAAAAGTGAAGAAGCATAAACTCGGTATTGAAGACATGCTTATTGAGGAAAAGTTTTCATATTAAAAATTTTAAAACTAAACTTTTGAAAGACCTGCTTTTTCAGATATAAATCTTAATATATATGTATTATATTAAAGTGTACGGCAGTTTCCACATTCAGTTATATACTTGTAAGTTCAAGTCCCTGTTTATTTTCCGTTGGTTGAAGGGAAATTCTTAATGAAGTTATCCTAAGGACATATTAAATATACTGTTGGCACGATAAGCTTACCGTTCAGACCAATAAAAATAACAAATAGAACACAAGCTTCAGATTTTCAAAGGTTTTAAATTCGGAAGCTGCCGTAAACGTTAATGAAATTTGTGTTATTAAGTAACACCCTGTGTTATAAGGATGAGTGATGTCGATTGTGTCTTAGAGTGGAAAGAGGAGACCCACGTTAAACTAGAGTACATTGAATTAAAGCAAGATTACTTTCATAATATCAATCGCAAAATATGCGAGTTGTATAGAATTTTCGTATATTTCTCACCTTTCGTACAATAATGTTTTGAAAGGAGGTTCGTATCATGACAAGTGTTAACAAATGTTTTCAGCTATTCGTTACTCTTTAAGCTGTAAAAAGTCTGCACTTAGTTGTACAACATTTTAATTATTGATAGTATGCAACTAATTTTGAAGTGTTTAATTTGTTTAAGAAATATCAAATAGTAAAAGTGGATCATAACTGGGATGCTGCTTGCACTTATTGATTGAATATGTCTTGAGGTTGTTTGTTTTCGATGCCCTGTTGAGTGTTACCATGTTAATTGTCTGCAAGTTCCAGCGAGGCACTCGTAGGAGTCGTGCTGCCTCCCTGAGGTCCCCTATAAATATATTTTGTGTTACAGGGCTGATGCCGATGTTGGACCTAACTCCCAGCAACACCTCCAGTCCTGTTCGCCGTCTTTATCCGATGAATCATCCAGGTCGGTTCTCCACCTCTAGTCTTGGTTATAGTTTCCCTTTGTTTCTACGACTCTCTTTTCTCTTCGTTGGTCTTTTCCTGCTTTCGTTTTCTTTTTCTAGTGTTTCCTTTCCACGTTCTTTATTTGTGTTATTTGTGCATTTCATTATTTTAGTTTCTTTAACTTATTTCTGCCTTTTTTCTTGATTTTGTGTAATGTGTTTTTAATTGTGTAAACATTTTGTTCCTTTTTTGCATGGTTGCTGGTTGAAAATCATAAGTGTTGTCTTAATTTCTCTATCTAGCCCTCTTTTACTCTTCATTTATTTAGAATTTAGATTTGAATAAAAGTCTGCGAGTTCAACCATAACATGAAATTTATTGGTTGAAACAAATTTCTAAAATTCATCTTATTCATGAACAGAGTATTATTCAATAATGCTGAATAATATTACAGTTTAAATGTATGTTGACAGCCTTCAGGATTGAAAAAAACAAGTGAAAGTTGTCTGTTACTCTCGACATAGATTAAGTAAATTTAGTGTGTTAAGTAGTTTGTTTACCATCAGTGCGTTTATCTAAGTAGTCACGCTACTGCATGAAGATTGTTTATATGGCACTGGCTGATGCACCCAGTGCCATTTCCCATCTGCGAATACAATAAGTGAGAGTAAAACTTGGAAGAAAACACTTAAGTGCTGAAACAATCCATCTGAGAATTTCGATGTCATATAAGCTGCTGCGGAGAATGAATGAATTCATTCGTGAGATTCATGGAGGGCACCTAGGTTTTGCTCTTACTTATTGTATCCGCAGCTGGAAAATTGATACTGGGTGGGTGAGATGTGGCGTGTGAACTCCCTTTTATCTAAGTGATGCTCTAAGTAGCACCACTTAGACAAAACATACTGATTGTAACCAACTACCAACACACTCCATTTACTAAATCATTGCCCAGAGTAACAAACAACTTTCACCTGCTCTTTTTCAATCCTGAAGGCTGTTAACTTGCATTTAAAATATCTTATTTCTTTGAACCACATGTGTCAGATAGGTTTTGTGCTTAAAAAAAGGAATGTGTTTGTTTTGTTAATGAAATCCTATTCCACTTAAAACACACATGTTTAATTTTCGGTAATTTGAAAGCATGAAATTCTTTGATTTTCTCTTCCTCTTTAATGCAGTTTTAGTTTTTTTTGTAGTGCTCGTCTTTTTCTTATTTGATACATTATTTCAGCTTGCATGGTTGTGCGTTGTTTGCGATACCCTAACTGAATATTTTCAGTATGTCTTTGAATATAACTTATCATTGTGTTTTTGTTGGACTTATTTAATTGATTGGTATGTAAACATTTGTATTTTATTGTACTTTTTGTACAAGAAGTTCCTCAAACTAGCAATGCTGGAAACTAGGTACTCTTCTGCTGTATTTGCGCCACCACTATTCTAATACCATGAAAAACTGTACCTACAAATCGAAACCACTGACTGCACTAATGCCACCAGCATTATACTTTTAAAACATACTGTATCAACGACGCAACGCAATGTACAGACCAGCACTATTCTTATGAAGATTAAGTTGACATCTCTAAGAACACTACTGTACCAAAGCATGTATAAATAACACCGACTCCGAGCCAAAGCCGTGCGAAATGGCTTCGCAACTTGCCATATTTCCCAGCTTTATTATTACTGGTTATTCTCTTTGTTATATTGAGTTTATAACCATACACTGTGGTGTACGTCGTAATTAGCTGTTCCAGGCCCACTACTGCTGAATTACTGTGCGACGATAAATGGAAAGGTTATTGAAAATGGTCGAATTGCATGTTACTCAGTCAAGTGTGAGAGTCGTATTCTCGGTCGAATAATCTTGCAGTCCCAGATTTTTAAATGGATCCATTTTGCTATCAGTCATATGTTAGTAGAATTGATCTTTTGGCGAGGAAGGATATTTTATGTTTAGGTGTCTTGGAGAAGATTGACATCTCTATTAAAAGCCTAAAAAAATAAGTTTTGAAGGATAGTGAGTTTTTTAATATGCGGCCCAGATATTTCGCATGAGTTTTTGAGGTCTATGATATCGTTTCCGATAAAACGATCCAAGAGGTGGATGGAGGGAGTCACCCTTGCCGAAATGGATACAGCAACTGTTTCTCAATTTGTTCAATGCTAATTTTGAAATTCTGAACCAATGCAAAATCACATCAAAAAAATACTTCAATTTTCTGGTGGCATGGTATAGAATATTACACCTATTAGCTACTACAATGTCGCCTGCAAAGAATTCTCGAAAGGTGTCAGCACGATAGGGTGAATTGGGGTTTATTGTGGAAGAGGACTTTGGGAAGTTTAATGTGTATAAGTTGTACAGAATTGGGCTAAGGACACTATCCTGGGATACTTCTTTTATAAACTCATTGTTGTAGTCCGGGAATATCAGTTGATAGTCGATGAAAAGAATTCAGTGCATAGAGATATGAATTTGTTACCTCACAAATCACATAGCAAACTGAATCATCTTAGTTTGTATTACATTCCAAACTATTCACGTAGTGGTTATACAGTTTGTATAACAGGTTCTTTTTTAGCTGCCTGATAATACTCCAGTCTGTTGAATGGCAGAAATTCTCCTGCAAACTATTCACTCACGTAGTGGTTATCCAGTTTGTATAACAGGTTCTTTTTTTAGCTGCCTGATAATACTCCAGTCTGTTGAATGGCAGAAATTCTCCTGCAAACTATTCACTCACGTAGTGGTTATACAGTTTGTATAACAGGTTCTTTTTTTTTAGTTGCCTGATAATACTCCAGTCTGTTGAATGGCAGAAATTCTCCTGCAAACTATTCACTCACGTAGTGGTTATCCAGTTTGTATAACAGGTTCTTTTTTTAGATGCCTGATAATACTCCAGGCTGTTGAATGGCAGAAATTCTCCTGCAAACTATTCACGTAGTGTTTATACAGTTTGTATAACAGGTTCTTTTTTTAGTTGCCTGATAATACTCCAGGCTGTTGAATGGCAGAAATTCTCCTGCGAACTATTCACTCACGTAGTGGTTATACAGTTTGTATAACAGGTTCTTTTTATAGCTGCCTGATAATACTCCAGGCTGTTGAATGGCAGAAATCCTCCTGCAAACTATTCACGTAGTGGTTATACAGTTTGTATAACAGGTTCTTTTTTTAGTTGCCTGATAATACTCCAGGCTGTTGAATGGCAGAAATTCACCTTTACTAAGAAGGTTGGACAATCTTGTCTTGGGACATGACAACAGAGCGAGTGCCCTTTGTTTGTTATACAATTCTTTCTTATTTTTTGGTCTCGAGGGAGTATAAGATGATGCACCGCCACCAACTACCAGTATGGTTAGATAGTTTAACTTTACAAATTAAACTTTTTTGGGTTATAGATTACGTGAAGTTATAAAACGCATGCAATTGAAGTAATGTTAAGGTGGTGTCATGTAGTTGATTTTAGTATTGTTTTGTACATGATGTATTATCCTCAATAAAGAACTTTATAACACAATTGGATATTATAAAGAATAGGAAATCTGAAAAGTATTGTTTGTCTGCTTGGAGACAGGCATTCTTGGTAACGGAATGAATAATAATTAAACTTTAATTAATTAAAACATTAATTAAAAGAATGCTAAATTCACTGCATAACTTTCTATAGTACAGTGAAATGCTTTACTGTCTTCATGACTTACTAAGATTTACGTAAAAACCTTAATGGTAATAAGTTTACTTATAATAAAGTTGAGTTTAAACCTTTCCAGATTTTTTTACTTTTTATCAAGGATTCTTTCTAAATTAAATTGTATTTTATAATGGAAGCCCATGGTAGTAATCTGTTCTTTTTGAATAATTTTTCTAAGTTATCGAAGGCAGTGAGGATACTACAGAATCTTTTGAAGCAAGCGAAACAGTTTTATATTCACTAACCGAGTAAATATAATGATAGACTCAAGGATTTTACAATATAACTTATATATAACAATTTATCCATTAGTTGCGGTCTTTTTGGGAAGTAGACAGTGCTAAAATGACCTTTACTCCAAGAAAGCTTCCCCACCCCAGGTTTAGGATTTTCTTACAGAAGTTAAACAATATTAGTTTTCACTTTTAAAAATGTTCAGGGTAGATTGAAAAGAAATAAGATTTATATATAAAAACATGTTCAAGTCATGTGTAGGGCCTAGAAATAAATTATCGTTCCTGTCAATTATATTAAATAACCACCGCACTGAGCCTGCGTAACAGTATGTCCTCTATTTTTTGGAAGAGATTTCGAAATTGAGAAATGTAATTTGAATAATAAAGTAGCAGTTTGCGTTATATCAGTGAAATATTTAACTTCTTCAAACTATGTAACTTTACCTCATAGAGAAATAGGATGTGTACTTTACTCCTAATGTGAAAGACGAATTTAACATGGTTTTTATAGATGATCAAAAGAGAGTAAAGATTATCTGTCTTTAGTGGTTTATCATTGCTATAATTTAACTTATAGTGTGGAGTTCCTTAGGCTTTAAGCTTGTTTTCCAGTATTTGTTTTTTCTCTTGCATTTGATTTGCTCAAAACATGGTAAAATATTCAAAATTTTGGATGTGAATTATATTGTAAGAAAAATGTGCATTGTATTTCTCTAAAGAATTATTTTCATGTAATACCCTAAAGTTATTGGTTGTTTAAACTTTGAAATCCTATATTGTAAATTGGGTGTGGTGACTGTTATATTTCCAATAAGTAGTGCACACACTTAGAGTAGGAAGTCGAGTCTATTTCTTCTGCCCATTTATGGCTGTGTTCTTGGATTTTTAGAATGTGTACTTGGTTTTTGACTGAGTTTACTGTCAGTTGAGTTTTACACTTGATACATTATGAAAAATTGTTCCATACTCTTGGTGTTTCGTCGCCATATTAAAGTTACTTCATTTTAGAGACAGAGATTTGTCAATAATTTGAATATTTCTTGTCAGCGGCTAACTGCCGGTTTTAATTTTCTCATTCATTATTAATGCTGGGCAAGTGGTCAGAATTGATATGTACAAGTGGCCTCAGCTGACTGGTGATTGATTGATTAAGTTACTTAAACTTTACTATCTTGATCCTGCTGATGTAAATTTTCATTAAGTTTGAATCTCGTGTGGACGTTGTTTGGTCGTCATTGTTCGGTATAATTCGTTTTACTTTTCGGTAAGAACACTGTATATTGTCTGTATATTATGATTTGGGGATCATTGGAATTGTCGGAATGTGGTTCGGACAGTGAAGGAGATGTGAGCCGGGGCTGACGTGGATGTTATCTCCGAGGAGAGGGAGGTTATCATTGACGAAGATGTTGTAGTCAGTGGTGGGTGATGCCTCGTTGGTTGAGGACGTGGCGACGCCTGAATGCCATCCGACTGCCTCCTCCTAGACTTCACAGGTCTCTTTTTTCTTGCATCATGTACAATTTGTTTCTGGGGTGTACACATCTGCCATTCGTCCGCATAATGGTCCGACAACCACGTCTTTATGACTTCCATGGTGGGATGCTGTTCTTATTCTATCATTCTCCTAGAAGTTATTCCCGACAAAATACTGCCATTTTTCATTTTACGGTGAAATTATAACGGAATTTTGATGTATATTAGATACCATAAAGGTTAGTAAAAACTGAAATCATTTCTATTCTCATGTACACTTAAGTAAAATGGTTAAAATAATATTAACTTAATTCTACTAACTACTAACCGGTCTCTTTAATTATAACTTAGAATCTGCACTATGCATTACATTACGATTAATGAAGTAATTGGTGTCGGTAAGAAATTTTCTTCAGACTTTCTTCCGATTATACTTACCCGATTATCATCCGGATGATGGACGATGGTGCAGGATGATGGAAGGAAGTACCGGAAAACCATGTTTGCCGATGAGATAAAGTAAAAGAAAAAGTAACGTAAACTAAAGCACTTGCTAAAGATCCCTACTCTAAATATACTTCAATTAGGCAAAATGAAGGACTCCCAATATATAACGTTCATTGGGCCAATAATACAAAGGAGCAATCTTTGGCATATGTGTGTTTTCTCGTGGAATGGCCACTGCAACCTAACCTACCATAATGTGTGTTAAATTAAGTGGATAATATATTGGTTTCCAGAGACAGAAGTTGACAAAATAGAGAAAAAAAAAATAAAAGTGAAGACAATGCTACCTGTCGCCACATCCCACAACTGAAAGACTCTGTAAATAATAACTACTAATACCTAAAAATTTTAACTTTTCTATTCAATGCACAATATTCACATGTATATTTATTGACCTACATAAGTAAACAATTAAGGTTTTGCATTTTAATTTAGGATTTTTTTCATTATTTCACATTTTAAAAAAGTGTTATTGAATAAAACTTGCCGATGTGTCGGGTGATGGATAATTAAGGTCAGCTGTGGTTTTTGAAATATGTTTTTATTATTGGCATTCACGCTAAACACTTATCAATTTAATATACATTTAATCAAGTGCTATTGTGTGCACTTATGACAAGATAGTTGCAAAAAAATTGCCATAATCTAAAACCTTGTGAGACTAATCAGCGTTATTTAATCAGGTTTCCGTATTTAATTTTTCTGATACAGTACTTCTTGCAGGTATTTTTAATTTGTTTATTTGGAGATCACATACCTCTATTTAAAATCAAAAATAGACTAGGTTAAGTTAGGTTGCAAGAGAACAACAACACCATAGGCTGAACATTGGCCCTATGTCATACCTATTGGGAGTCCTAAATTTTGCCTAACTCAAGTGTATTTTGAGTAGGGATCTTCAACAAGTGCCTAACATCGTACAGGTTTGGGACCGGCTGCTTAAACTTCTGCTTGTGAGACTAATCAGCGTTATTTAATCAGGTTTCCGTATTTAATTTTTCTGATACAGTACTTCTTGCAGGTATTTTTAATTTGTTTATTTGGAGATCACATACCTCTATTTAAAATCAAAAATAGACTAGGTTAAGTTAGGTTGCAAGAGAACAACAACACCATAGGCTGAACATTGGCCCTATGTCATACCTATTGGGAGTCCTAAATTTTGCCTAACTCAAGTGTATTTTGAGTAGGGATCTTCAACAAGTGCCTAACATCGTACAGGTTTGGGACCGGCTGCTTAAACTTCTAATCGAGGGATGATGTGCTGAGATTAATACACCTCCCGCGTGAATATATTCGAGGGCCAGAGTGGGTATTGAACCCCGGATCTATCGGCCCAGAGGTGAGAATGTTGCCACTGGGCTAGCCTGGCCCCTAAAACTAGTCACAATTTTTGTCACGTTATGATTTTCGATCATTTTGAAATAACTGTTTCTATTTATAACATGAGAGCTACACTTTCTATTTAACGTTAGTTTTTAACAACGAATCTTTCAACTGGTCTTTATTTAGAATTTATCCTAACAATAGAGATAGTGTCCCTGCCAAACATCCTGGAGACAAATGTGGTATTAAGGGTCTCACAGGAGACCTGGTTCCACCACACTGTTTTTGTACTACAGAGCCTTTGTTCATACTGCATATCAGTATGAAGCCGGGGAAGCAGTAGCATCATTAAGGCTGGCATTTCTCTGGACTTCACTCTCGAGGAGTACTTTCCTGGAGCTTGCTTCGCATTGTATGTTACAGTCCTGTTCATTCAGAGTGCGATGAGCGTCAAATGATGTAGGTCTCTTCACAACATGAAGGAAAATTTCAAAATTTATCACTCTTTCTGTTATACCGACATTTTTATGCTGATAAATAATTAACATTAATTAATTAATGTAATAGCTAAGTAATTTTGGAAACATTTAAATTCAATTTCGAATGATAAAAAACATTATTCGAAGAACTGAAAATTTAGCATTAAGAGGTAAAGACGTAAGGTTTACATATGAATAGAGGAAGTATAGTAAAATTACTTGAAAGAATAGAGTGTTGAAAGTTTTTTGTGGTGAGGAAGTTTTGCGAGATTGACAGGAATCCGTTGTATTCGCAGTGACTGTCAGAGCTGGTCTGCAGGACTTGTCTTATTAGCATTCAGGAATGTTCCTATGTTAATTTAAGAGGCCAGTTTTCTTGATTCAGCTTTCACAAACATCTACGATGAAAACATATTACGGTATTGGTCCTCATTTATTATGGACATTATGCTTAAGTGAGTCAATTAAAATGAGCTAAATACATGTATACTTTATTGTTTTGAATAAGATGGGATTAGTACATAACACACGTATACTACAAGTTAGCACCTTTTTATTTAAACGGTTTCAATTTCATAAAGTAATTTTAACTGATTAATTAAAATTATTTTTCTGATAGAACTGTTCAGAAAATGTCTGTTAATTGCGTTATATTTTATACTGTGAAACCATAATCATATTCAGTTCCTGGGGCTGTGAACCCATATAAGAATTATTTCATCCTTAGGAGAGGAAGCGTTAACTACAGTAGAACACATAGGCGATTGAGTGGTCTATAGCATGGTTTCCCAAACTTCAAGACACCATGGAGCCCCTGAGCATGGCAAAGGATTTTTACTTAGCACTAACAAGTCAATTTCTAAAATAAATAAGAAAAACACATTAATTTCAAATTTTAATTCTAACTAGTAATTTTTAGGTTAAAAAATCTTGAGTGGCCTACACTAAACTTAACTATAAGTAAACATAATATCATACTTCTTGGGAATATAATATATAATGTTCTATTTGGGTACTTTCTTGAGGAAAGAGTCCATTCCTCACATTTCAATATTACCCAAAGGTACTATGATGCATAAACACAAAATAATTTAGAACTGATATCCATCGTACCATGGAAAGCAACAGAAATTTATGTTCATTGGCAGTGATTTTTTACTTGTAAAAGTATTTTTTCTCTTATACCTCATATATGTCTATAAATTATTTAAATTTTTCCATTACATTTCTAAACATGAATTTTATTTCTCTGGATTCACTTAAAACATTTCTGTCAATATAAATAAATATCAATAAATTCAACAAGTATAGCAGGCGATCCGTTAATCTAGGATAAACAATCAGTTTTTATAACGATATTGCTCTTTCCTTAATTGAAATGTCGTGAATTTTTTTCATATATTGTTAATTTTTTGGCAAATTTTCATAGTTTCTTCATGAGTCGTGTAGCGTCAAAAAAAGTTTTCTGAAAACAGAAAATATACTGTAACGCCGTTTTGGTGAATGTAAAATTTTGAATAAAATTATCTCAACTAATCCTCCTCAGAATGTTCTATTTATATGTATAGTTTTATTTTGATCCGTCAAACAGTATGGTTTTTATGGCTTTCACAAGCTTTCAGATTGAATTATAAGTAAAAATATTAATATTTTATTGAAAAAAAATATTTCCAATTGTTTTAAAAATCTGAATATATTTTTTTTTCTTCAGAGATAATACAGATTAGTAGTTTATAAGAAAAAAAAATTCTAAAAACAGTTTTTTGACAAAAAAGTGATTTTTTCCTCAAGCATAATTACTCCCAAACAATAGGGCTCACCTACACCATGAGGTCCATTTTTGTGTAAAATATCAACTTAATCCATCAATGATTCTGGACCGTAGCGTGGACACAAATTTTTGATACATATGCACCCATCCACACACACACAAACAGACATAATCGAAAAAACTTCATAAAACGACTTCTGGGGTCTCAAAATATTTATTCCGTCAAAATCTGGGGATCGGATTTTTTCTCGATCACTATACTTTACTTATAGTAAAGTAAGAAGGTTCGATAAATGTCTACAGCCATATAATTTTTCCATATATAGCATTCCCTACTGTTTAAGAAAGGATTTCCGGAGCTCTAGGGAGACTTTGTTCTATATTATGAGTTGCCAGTCTATTGAAGAATGTTGTGTAATTAGTATCGATCCACGAAACATTGTTCATGCTGCCCCTTGATATTCCTAACAGGAACTTCTCAGCACGTAGTGCTAGGTAAGAACCTAGGTTCTTTCTGTAAAAAACTAGACCTTTACTCAAAGAATTAATAATGGATTAGAATCATCCAAAAACAGGATAACCAACCATCCAAAGAATTAATGGATGAGGTATACTTTTTAGATATACCTATGGTAGAATCCTGTATAATAATTTTAGAGTGTCAATCAGATTGTACTGATTATATCTTTCTGTTCTTGTGTTCTATTCTAATCATTTTAAACAATCCTACAAAAGAACAAAGATTTGGAGTGCTATATTCATCTTTACTAAGTTAAATCATTGTCAGAAATAGTGAAGAGTTGGTTTAATTAATTGATTTCCTTGCGTGGCCACTAAATTCTGCCAATTCCAATGGTAATGTAATCAAATGCATGGACGGTATGATTCTTCTAAATGACTGAAATTCATTAATGAAGACCAGTATTAAATGCAATCTTATGTTTCAGCAAATACAATTTTTAATATAGAATTACAGCATAAGTGTTATATTTGTGACATTTATTGAATTATAGTAATATAAAAAGCATATGAAATGAATAGAACTCGAAGCTGATACAAGATAAATTAAGTGTGACTGAGTTTACGTAGTTAGCTATATTGCCATTTCGTTTTGGTTATCATTGTGTGAGTGTGCAAGTATGTATTTTCTATTAGATGAAATGTAATGGGAAATGTTTTATTTATAATTGTATGATACTAAAATAATATAAGGACTCATTAAGTTTTTCAGGTTCAAATCAAACTCTCAAAAGCTGACATTTTGGTTTTTATTTCTAATTCCTTAACATTGTTGTTGTCAAATAATATAAAAGCTCATAGTTTTCTTATTAAGTAAATTTTTAAATACATCTGTCAAGAAGGTTCTAAATAAAAAACGAAACGTCAGCATTTGAGAATTTGATTTGAACCTGGAAAATTGACAGAATTCCTATTTTATTTAGTATTATTCCACCAGGCGAATATTTATATATAATTCAATATTATAAATAAAGAAATTATAAGTTATGAGTCCCATGAATAATACCTCTGAAAATGATATTTGAAAGATTCAAATATCTATTTTCTAGTATATTTTTTTATAAATTATATGAAAAACTTTGATATCATTTGATGTTCATTATTAGCAATATTAGTAACTTTTAATGATAATTTGCTTGAGAAATGATATTTCTCAAGAATGAGAAATGATAAATTACTTTTTGTGATCTGATTTTTTATAAACTGAATCGGAGCAATTATTACTAGTAGAGGAACTCAGAAGTTGTTCTTTAATGCTATGTTGCTTTAAAGAATTTTGAAAACTTATGAAATACCTATATATATATATATGTTTTATGTTTATAATGTTGATAAGTCAAATAAAGACAGCTAATACTAATTAGAATATTTGCAGTTTCTATAATAACCAGAAGTGATACAAAGAGCTTAAGAATTTTTTCCAAATTTTTTAATACTTTCAGCGGTTGTTTGTTGGCTATAGAGTCACTTAAAAGAGGGACTGTACAACCACTATTTCCTAATCTGTGCAACCTAAGCTGTATATATATACTAATGATACTTCTTTTCTAATATTCGGAAGTCTTTCCTCGTATCTTCTCTTATACATTATAAGACACTGCCTATGCGTTGGTCGACATGTTTCCACTGAATCTGTCAATATCGTGGTATTACAGGCGATTTGCTTTAGATATTTGAGAATACAATTGGATAGGGTGGTTCAAGGCTAATTCAGTTTTCTGTTGAGTCTGCAGGGATTAAAGAAGGGTTGCCTTCATCAATTAGCTGGCTAAATTGACTTCGTCTTGTTGCAGATAGCTTGAAGATTAAAATTCTATTGCTGCTTCCAATTTCCATGTTAATATATATACGAATCACAGCAGGAATTGTTTCCTGCTTTATAATAATATCTTCTGTTAGTCGTAATCTAAAGTTATCTCTTTTAAATAAATAATTTTTACATTATTTACCAGCATGTTCATGCCAGCTTAGATGTATGGATATGTTCAGTGTGATTAAACCCCCAGCATATATCTAGATGATGACTGATGTTAGTCGAGGCATGTGAACCAAAAGCAGAGACATTGCCTTATAATATATTAAAAAAATAGATGAAAGATTTACGAATATTGGAAAGATTGTATGATAAAGAAAGTCATGCGAAGTATGGCGATTTATATAATAGGGTATTTTAAAAGAAAAACTGCTTCTATGACAAATATATAAACGTTCTTGAAAATGACACTAAACTTAGCTGATACCTGTTTAACAGGTATTATGAGGGTACGTGTACTAAGAAGGATCACCTTGCACTTAATGGCTGTAGAACCCAAAAAGCATATGCAAGAGTAACATAATGTAAAATTAACCTGAGAGATGCTGATTACAAATATGAAAATAATTAAAAAAGAAAGTAAAACCATTTTTAAATATGCAGGCTCAAAACAGTTGCAAAATTTTAAAGCTCTTTCATTCACATGGAGGACAAGTAGAAACCCTTACACGTAGTAACCCAGACCGCGAGGCCACGCTCCCAACAGGATTTCACCAGCCTCCATCGTCTTCACTTTTCATATGTCATAAACTGTTAAATTGACCTAGAAGTTATTCACGTCCTAAAGATGAATGTTTATCATTCGAAACATGTCAGCTATAGGAGATATACTTCATTGTGTTGACGAAATGACAAGAGTGTTATTTATGAAAATAGAAGATTTTTAAGAAACAGGTATGAACCGAGTTTGGTGTCATTTTCAACAATGTATGCGTTAAGGAAGGACTGCTATCAAAATTTACAAATATCTATACATATCGAAATCAAAATCAAAAAAGGTAACACTTAGAAAACTAAAATTCACTTTGATATTTCGATGAATCGTCATCAGAAGAGATGCGACTTGCTTGAGGAATGAATCTACACTTGAGAATACCTTTCTAGTAGACACAATACGTAGTAGTAGTAGTAGACACAATCGTAGAAGTGCTGCCAACATACGCAAGGAGAGGAAGAGACAAAAAATAAAGTAACTAAAGAAAAAAAGCTAAATAATTAAACAGGGCAGATAATAAATTAAAATACAAAAAAGAGGAAGGAAAAAGGAAGTAAAAGATAAGAAATAAAAAACATAACGCAATAGAAAGTAATATAAATACGTAATAATTAAAAAGACAGAGTTAAAAGTTATAAGAAAAATGAACTAACGTTTGAGAATGAGTCCAGGATTTATTCTAGCACCAAGAGATTTTTAACATGATCTAAATGTATATTCACCTTACACTAATAGACATATGAATGTTGAAAGCTCGTTTATTAGTGTAAGGTGAATATACATTTAGATCATGTTATAAAATTTTTTTCGTTTATTGGACCTATTTACTTAGAAATGTCTATGTGAACCTCATTTATAGTTTACCTACTACAATAAGGAAAATAGCCAAGTGGTTAGAATCTGTTAACAAAAAGGTCATGAATGTAGAAACTGCGATCATTTTCAATAAAATATGCTTCAGAGAAGATCTGCTGCCAATATATACCAATATATATATACGTTTCTGTTTGCCAGCCGAGCAGAACTGATCTTCTTCTTCTTGTCCTTCTTCTGATGACGACAAGGTCGAAATATTGATGTCAGTTGTGTGTGAACGTTACAATGATTTCAAATTCTGGAATAAAAGTCGGATTCTTCGACACTAAGGTTGATATATCTGTAAAATATATAAAATAGATAGAGAAGGACGTCAAAATTATAAATCCTTCAAAACTCAAAAGCCATTATTTTTCTAATCAACTTTTCTTTCAGTGAAGTAAGTATACACGCACATGTTGTGGTTGTGGCTGGCTTTTTGTTTTAGAACAAAGAAATCATTGCTGAACATCTGTTATGCATTTCGTTTATAATGAGCTGCTTGTTGTGTTCTGTATAGAGTTGCAATAGTAGTCTGATCTCTTAAGTTATAGAATATTATACTCATGGTGAAGTAATGCCGCTGATTGTTGATAGATATGATTAAACATCCTATATAAGTTTATTTATTTTAAGCTGATTATAGATTGCCATTGTGTGTTGCATCTTATCAGACAGATACCAACATTTGGAAATCATTTAAAGAACTGAACAAGTGGGCATTGTGTCCTTTATTTTAGCATGGTTGGTCTTTCACTTGTTCAGGAATGTTCGTATTGGAGGTTTTGATGGACAGTCACGACTAAGATGGTGTTAAAGAGGTGGAGACGGTGATGATGGAGTGAGGGTTGCGGGTTTCACAAGACCAGTTGGTGGGGAGGTGCGGGGTTGTAGGTGGGTGTGGCGCAGGTCAGTGTGTTCACTGGTCTGCTCGTCGCTCTTCGTCGTCTTCTTTCATTATCACCATTCCAAACTGACACCCATCAATGTCTCTCAACACAGCTCCATTACATTTACAAATTTTTATAGAATAAATGTATCTTAGTGGCCGTTTTACACATATTTAATGGGCATTATTAAAATAACTTTCCCTTAGATATAATTTAGAGAAAGTAACATAGAAAAGCACGTATGTGTAATGTGCCCTACCGAAGTAACTTGTAATTATGTGCAGTGATAACCAGTTATCAATTGGTAATTTAGAAGTCGTTAAGGTGGTTCACTTCTACTCGGAGACACCAGTCTTCGTCATGATCCGCAGCTCAGTCAGGTGCTGTACGCTGCCGTACGTAACAGGTGAGCTGTCCAACGCAATCCTTATATTTTTTTAGGTTTATATTTACCTCGCCCTTCAAAACTAAATTTTGGCATGGTAAGTACTATGATCCGTTGTCCATTACACTATAGTATCTCATCTATCCTTTAATTGTATGTAAAATAGTCGGTGCTGAAAAGACTACTCTATATTGTTTGCAGGTTTAGTTATACAGACATATATATATATATATAATATATATCAAACTGACCGAGTCCTGATAAACTTTAATTTTGTTTCTATTTCACAGTCGATACTTTTATCAATATCTGTATATATATATATATTATATACCAATGATCAAACCACAAATGAAATAGGAAAACAAGACTAAGTTCTTTTAACCGTAACAAGCGGTCTTCGTCAGAGTCAACAACCCAACTGACAGTTGGGTGAGTTGGGTTTTTGACTCTGACGAAGACCGCTTGTTACGGTTGAAAGAACTTGGTCTTGTTTTCCCATTTCATATTGTGGTTTGATCATTGTTTGTTGTTTCACTCGTTTACGTGAAATCTTTATATATATCTTTCGTTAAATTGCTTACCTATTTTGATCTTTTCATACTTTCTAGATACTTTCTTCTAATCTTCTTATTAACGACTTCCCTGCCAATGGAAGTTGTTAATAAGAAGATTAGAAAAAGTATCTAGAAAATATTAAAGGTTCAAGATAGGCAAGCAATTTAAGAAAATATGTTTGAAAGAAGGCCTGCTCCCCAAGTATATATATAACCAATTAGATGAAACGATTCTTCGAACTGAATAAACTAGAATTTTCAAAAGAACACACTGAAAAGAAATCACTGAACTCACTACTATATTTCGATGTCCTCGTCGTCAGAAATATATGTGAAAGTCGTTATCAGCCTTTGGAGCGATTCACATCTATTCCTGACGACGAGGATATCGAAATATAGTAGTTAAGTGATTTCTTTTCTGTGTGTTCTTTTAAAAATTGTAGTTTGCTTTTACCAAAAATTATATGGACATTATTATTTGGAAACTTGCTGTGTTTTTTTACTAGTGATTTTTCGTTTCTTGTTAGTTTAATATAAAATCAGTGATTTTCGGTTTTTTAAAATTGATTTTATAATTGTTTATCATTTACTTTAGGCATGTACAAATAATAATAATAATAATAATCCCGTCATTAGATTTATTTACTCTATTATAATGAGATGTGTAACCTTCGTAAAATAATCAGATGCAACTAATTTGAGTCCAAGACTCAAGTACTACTTGGTTCTGTATCAGCAATCATAGTGTAGTTTCTTCTCAGACCTTTCTGTATTACATTGTGGCCGATCGGAAGAGTCCCATGTTTCAATGTTAGACCTTTACTGACCTTGAGTTTTGCATATTTAATCGAGGATGCTCTCTAGAATATGCACAGTTTCATAATATGTAATTTTCTCTGGTCTTGTTTAATATTTCAATATGTTTGCCCTTTACTTACTCTACCGGATCAATTTCATATTATGTATCCAATCTCTCTTTACCCAAAAACGATAAGACCTTCTATTCCTACAGCATTTATAGTCTACGGAACTGTGTGGTTGTTTTCATGTCAATGAATGTATGCTTTTAAGTTTTGTATGGTGTAGTAACAGGGTAAATAAACTTAATGGGGTGTAGATATCAATATATATTTATTTGACTCAGGAATTTGGGACAGTTCTGGTCTAGTGGTACTGAATCTTGCTCATAGTGGCAAAAACCCATCTAATAATGGGTATCTGGTCCAAATTACCAATTTACAATATTATTAATCAGTAATTAAAGAGTGATTTATTTGAGTATGTAGTCTAAATTTAGGACATTATGTAATTGATTGAGGCAAGGAAATGGTTGACTGTTGCTAGAGTCTTGAACCTTTGTTCAGTGGGAAGCTTAATCTAGAAAGAGATTTGCCTTTCCTAGAATTTGCTCATTTCACTCATTTATTTCGTAAATCAGAGAATATTAATTCTAAGTTATCTATTGACCTAACTGTCATCGATAGCAGAATAACAATGACAAAGTTTTAAAAAAGAAAAAAATATTTGCAGTGGCATACACTTATTTTCGTTTAAGTAAACATATATCAAACATGTAACAATAATTAAGTATTGGTTATTCAGTTATTGTCAATTTTATACAACTTGAAATATTATCAAGCTCAAAGATAATAAATTTAATTATGTAATTTATGGTATTCATCTCCATTTTACCAGTTAAAACACAGTTGGAATCATTGATCTAGAAATAGAATATGCTATAATTTTTATTAGCAAAATATCATCATAAAAGCCATTTGTATCTTAAATGGTTTTTCATTTAAAGTTTTAAGTTTATTGAATCGTCGTAAATGTGACTTACAATTAATAGCCGTTTTGTCAAAATGAATGGATAAGTAACTTCCTTATGCTTCCTTGTTAGTCAAAACAATGGTGTTCTTAAAGACAGCAAGACTTGTACACACGTATATCCCAATTAAGGTATATTAAAACAGTTAACATGTAGAATGATTGTGACGCCTTTTTTTGACAACTATTCATCACACCCTGAAAAACAATAAAACTGATTCACTGATTTCCTTTCTCTAAAAGAATTAAATATTCTTTTATTAACTCAAATTGTAATAACTCATTCAGATAATTTCAAATTTTCTTTATAAATATTGAAATTTCAATTATTTCTGACCCGTTACTGATAAAAGAAGATCCTGGAGTGACCTACACTCAACTTTAAATACAATCAACTTAATATAAAACTTCTTGACAACTTGAAGAATTAGCTCAAAATTAATATCCGTTGTGTAATATTGACGTGGAGTCTGTTCTTATACTTCAATATTACCCAAAGATAAAGTAATTCATAAACACAAGAAAATCAGCGTCTGATACTAAGTTTTGTTCAAGAGTGCATCATATAAACTGATTAGAGCTTTTTGTTTTATAAATCCATTATATCGACATCAGAAATTAAATGTTTGTCTGGCGTTGAATTGTTTCATGTAAGAATTTTATTCTCTTACAACTCACATTAAGTCATCAAATTATTTCAAACCCCTAAACACCACTTTTATTTCAGTTGATTCTAAAATTTCTAAGTCCAAGTAAACAATTTAAATAAATTTAAACAAATCCGTCAAATATACCAAGGTGATCGATTAGCCCAGGATTTTCAGTTTTTATTGCTTTATTGCGTTTTCTGGTAATTGTAACTTCACAAATTTTTTATTGGTTCTATTCTTTGGTAAGTTTTATTGTTCTTTAATGAGCTTTTTACCTATAAAAAAACATTTTCTGAAAACATAAAATTGACCCTAATTTGGTTAATGTAATTTTGTAACAAACTACCTCAAATCATCCCCCACAAAATGCTCTACTTTAAATATTTTCATTTCGATCCGTCACACAGTTATGCTTGTATCCTCCTCACAAGTTTCTACATTGAATCATGAGCAACAATTTTTTATTTTATTTAAAAAGAAATATTTCCAGGTGTTTTAAAAATCTGAGGATTTTTTCAGTTGTTGCCTATTTTTGTAAAATATTAATTTGATCTATCAAAGATTGTGGACTGCAGCTTTCCCGCTAAATTTTCGATACGCACCTCCCAAAGACATCATCTAAAAAATGTCATAAAAGAACTGTAGGGCCTCAAAACATCTAAATACGTCAAAATTTCCAGATCGATTTTTTTAATGATCATTATACATTATTTATAGTAAAGTAAAAAATCCAAGTTAAAGTAAACAAATCAATTAAGTACAGCTTGTTATTCCATATCGAAGTTGAGTTTTCACTTTTTAGTGCTGAGTTACCTTTAGCGATAATCAGAATTTTTTGAATTTTTTATAGATTGTTAATTTTAATTAGAATTATCCAATGTAATGTTGTTTTTTTTTATAGTTACCCGTTTAACGTAAAGAATAACATTTCCTGAATCATAAAATACCTTAATGCCACTTCTCGTTCATAAATTTCAACATAAAAAGGATTTAATTCATCCGTTACAAAAAGTCATCTTTTTGTTTATAATTTCATTATTATTGGTCGAACGGTGTGAAAACGGTGTCCTAAAGCTTTCAGAATCAATTGTAAGTCAAAGTGTTCACATATTAGTTAAAAGAAAAAACCTTTCCGGTTGCTTTAAAAAAACTTACTTTTTTTCAGTTATTGCTGCTCCAGTGTCATAATAATTTCAAACTTTCCCCTAAACGAAGAAAGTATTCAAGGAGAAAAGAAATTTAGACTATAATCACATTTTGACGTGAATAAATAATTATTACTTGTTATAAGATTGCCCAAAAACAGCAAATTTTTGTATATTAAACAGTTTTTTAAACACGGCATCATTGAATCATTTGAATCAAAACTAATCGATGGATGTTTTAATCCAACAACTATAGAATGGATTACATCAATCGAACACAGTAATAACTGGCGTTAGTACAGAAACTACCACAACTTAAGCTGTGTGCGCTATATGTTGTCCTCAGGGAGGTGTGCTAATGCCCCTATTACTTTTGGTGATTAGTTGTGGATGACCTACTGCATGCTCTAAATAATTGAGGTTACGATACGCAAGCATATGCGTGTGACCTGGTTATTAGAAGCAGAGGAATGCTTGATGTTACTGAATTTGAGCTCATGTAGCATGTCTCCAAATTTTTAAAACATAGTTCAAACAGACATTTAATACTGTCGCTAATACTGTCCTTATAGACAGTTATTAGTATAAATCATATTTATATTAGTATACAAATACTAATATAGAACTCTCTCAGGCGTTCAAAAAGTGGAGGGAGCCACATTAAAATGGCCAAAACTTAGTTAATTCTCAATGACTTTGATATTATGTTTACTTATAGTAAAGTTGAGTATAAAAGAGTAATAAAAGAGTAGTAAAGCCACTCGGGATTTTTTTTTTATTTTGCTGATAGTTTATTATCATTTTAGCCGAAGCGAATTTGCGGATTAGTTTTAGCAGGAAGCTACTTTGTCTGAGGCTGACTTGACACTGAGTAAGTGGAACAGTTGCGCAGTGCGAGCACCTGTGGTGCTTGGACTCCAGGTGGCAGTTATCTGGGAAGCGCCTTGACATGCTGACCTTGGCGCCCGGTCGAGGTCAACCCACCCATCTCCGCTGGCCTCATTCCTGTCCTCTGCCCTTTTCGTCTTTCTGTTATTTCATATCATTGTCGTGCTTTGTATAATTCCAATTCCAAGGTTTAATTTTAATACTAAGTAAAAAAAAATCAAATTATTCATACGTTTTTTATTGAATATTAAATTAAATTGAAGTATATCACCTAATCCTGTTGTCTGTCCCCCGAAAATACTTTGGTGAACCTATTGACTACAGTAATTACAATTATTAATAATTTTAATTACTGTTGAGGAAAGTAATGTCAGTATGCTATCAAGTAACGAGGGACGGTTATCTGGGAGTTTTGGTTTCTACCTATTGATCTCTGTTAATTATATTTATTAATTGTACGTTTTATACTGTTTTAGTCATCAATAAAATTTTAAAAAAATATTGAACTATCAACTTCAGGAAAATTCTACGATGAACTAAATTATTCTACTTTAATAACAACTATGGTATTAGCGCGATCTCAAGTCACTTCAAGAAAATCTTGTTCAAGACAAGCAAACAAGTGTTAAGGAAATTTAGATGTGGGTTCTGTGTTCGTGACACGGGAGCATAAGCAGAGGCCAATCACCTTTGATGTTGCCGTGTGTTACACTGGTTTATCTTCTGTTCGCAAGGAGCTAATTATTTGGCAAGCAAAAAAAAAGAAGACTAGCATGTTACTTAATTTACCATCTGGATATAGGGGGATTCAGTTTCTGAGTACGCTATTGTATCATCATGGATGGTGAAGTCGTAAATAATAATGCTGTGATGAAGACATTTGCAAAAAAAATACTGAGTCTAAGTCAGAGTAAGTTGTTCGTGTGTGTTTGTTAATGGTGAGACTGAATAAGATTTTCAGGCGTGTACGCTGACCCGAATGGTTATTTGGCTCGTGAATCATGTTCATTGCTCGCGTGAAAGACAGTAATCCGCTGTTGAGTCTCGGTGATAGTAGAGATCCTCATTCACCGTTCATTTATTACGTGTTGAGAGCAGCAGACTAATGACTCTTTGAATAATGCTAATCATTTTTAATCATTTTCCTAATGAGGATATTTAAAGGAATTTTACAGTTTACAATGGGTTTCATATTTTCTATGTGAAGAGAAACAAAACTCTTTCGTTCACTATTTTGCTTCCTTCATAAGGTAGTAAATTTTTCATATATGAAACATTCCTTAATGTAGTAAATCTATAGGTTGTTTTAACAGTTTCTAATAATTGAATATAACTCAAGGGTTTGTGTATAAGATAATTTTACTAATTACTTAGCTTAAGAAAAATACCTCATTTTATATTTTCATATAATACAACGACCTAATTACAGTGACACATTAAATTATAGAATATAAAACTTAGCAGGAAGCACATATTGAAAGAACTGAGATTTCTCATTTCACTATTTCAACACTAGTCAACACCAGGAGACAAGTGGTTGGCTAAGTGTTTAGGTGCTTACTGATAAATAGCAAGTCCATTAGGCTAAAGTTATGAAGTTCTTACTTTACACCATAATTATGCCTTTATTTATATATTTCTCTCGTAATGTTTTGTTTTAAATTATACATTTTTTATTTAAATATATACCATAAATATATTGTTAAATAACGTTCCATATTTGACTTGCAGCTACTTTTGACATAGTTTCTCTAACTTCCGAAAGTTTTCGAAAAGTATAACCCATTACCTATACTAATCGAATGCACTACATTCATCATCAGGACATTAATGATTATGTTTCTTGGAGTGCTAAGTGAATATGGGGATGGTGGTGTTGAAGTGAAAAATTTGATAAATAACCACATATTATTTGGCATAAGGTATATCAGATTACATGGTAAATCAGATCCTAAAAGACCGCATTTCGGGCGATTAAGGTACGGTGGTTGAACTCTCCTTCTACCTGTTATTTAACATGATTTTTCAATGAAGAACTGCTACCAACTGTTACATATATATATATATATATATATATATACATATATATATATATAAAAAGATTTCACATAAACACGTGATAGGGACACCAAGCGCACTTGCGAAGGGACGATTGGAGACCCACAGTGTTGAAACACGCGTGCCCGGTTCAAGTCAATTACGAAAAATAAACTAGGAATAAGCGAAGAGCTAAGAAATAGAAGGTGAAAATGAAGACAATGAAGAAATATAAGCAATAAAAACTTAATAAGAATGAAGAATATTAATATCAAAATAACTGAAACTAAAGAAAATCCAGGAATATAAATAATAAATACTTAAATAATAATAGTAATAATGAAGATGATTAGAACAAAATAAAGTTGTATAAGTAATAATTTAAAATAAAATAAAAAAATAAGAATAATAAAAATATAATAATATAAAATAGTAAAAAGTATATAATATATATATATTATATATATATATATATATATATATATATTAAACTAAAAAGATTACATGTATGAGATTATTTGATAAATAACCGCATATTATTTGACATAAGGTATTTCAGATTACATAGAAAAACACATAGATAGAAGTTGAGTTTTATCAGTTTCTTCTATGTTCTGTTTTTATGTTATACATATATATATATAAAAAAAAAAATATATATATATATATATATAACTCAATATAAAAAGAGAAAAACATAAATACAAGCATACAAAAACTATATATATATATACTTATATAATTAAAACTTCAAAGTTAAAAACAGAAGGATGCAAACACTCGCTATTCTTAATGTTTTGGTGATTCGCAGTCTTCAGGAAAAATGATGAATACAGAAGGGAGAAGAAACGAAGACGTTACTTTTCTGTATTTTAATTTTTTCCTGAATACGGAGTGTAGCTGAATTTATTGGAATCGTAATTGTTGGTCCTCTTTTGTGTTTCTGACATTGTATTTTTAATTATTTGTCAATTTTGAAATTTATTTTCTTTCCAAAGTTTATAATTGATGTATATGACGCTTGTAATGAAGATGTAAAATTAATTCAATATGTTAATTTTGATGTACGTTGAATATATCGAACATCTGTTAATACAAATCAAAAAGAGAAGCCTTTTCATAAAAATATGTTTGTTTAATTTGATTAGTCCAAAGTGTGATCTACAAAATGTCTTGCTTATCGGGGACTCTTTTTCAACCGATATCTGTGTATCCATGGATATACCGTTGTAATTGAGTTATGGAACTGATTCTTGAATTTCTATTTCTACTTTCTCTGAGATTAAGTTGATTTGAGAGTTATTAAGTAGAGTAAATGTTTGTTTTTGGGTGAGATATTTGTGGGTGACTTGAGGTTGGCATTACAATGTGGTGGAGTGAGATACGTGAGGCTCGGCGGTGGCGTGGCCCCGGCAGTGCTTGCCCTTGCAAGGTGCCGACGGGGGTGGTGGCTGGCCCTTGCGGAGGGGAGTGGGAGTCGCTCAGTGGTCCACGAGAGCCGGACGGCGTCGTCTCCAGTGTCTCATCATCCCCATGGCCGGCAAGCGTCGGTGAGTACACAGCCTTGACCACCTCCTCCAAAACTCTGCCGCAGTATTTAGCAACCTCCTCTTGCTAAACTCTCCTCCTCCCACCAACCAAAGCCATTTTTACACCTTTCGACTACCGATGTTTAGTTAACTTCTTCAAGTAGATAGCAGTTGGAGTAGTTTGACTGGATTCATTTTTCTGACGTTACTGATCTCAGTCTCTCTACTTCCAAACAATGTTATAGCTTGACTTGTACATTAAGTCAATGTTTTTATTTATATTTTTTAGTTGTCAATACCTAAGTCAAATATATGTATACATGCTTAATAATTCATTAGTTATTGGAATTGCAAAGTTTCTTCTTTAGTTTATGTAATAGCAACAGAGAAACAGAAATTTTGGAAAATAGTTCCGTTCTTTACAAAGTAATGTGAGAACTGGATACATGTGATTTTCTGACGAAGGTTAAAGAATAGCAGTGAAGTTGTATTATCTAATTTTTATTACGTGTTGAGTGCTGTTATTTGTTATGGCATACAAATAAGTAACTATTTATTATTTATTTGAATACTTGTTTAACATTTCTGCTTAAATATTTCGCAACCGCCTCGCGAAAATAGTTTTTCGATTCGAATCTGCCTCAGTGAGGAAATTTTCCTTTCATCTGTTAGTTCTGACCTTGCAGTTATACTTACCTTGCAACGATTATATCATATCATATATATGTTTTGGTTTCTTCATTTATTGATTTATTACATGCGAGTGAGTGTTTTGTGTATGTAAATATTTTATATGAGAATTATATGACCTTTAATTGAATATGAATATATTCTTAAGTAATGTTGTAAATATTAGTAATATGTTATAGTAACTTAATTAATAATAGTAAATTTGTTATAGAACGGTCTTCGTAAGTGCCTATCTCTCTTTATTTGTATAAAAGAAGTGGCGGTGGTTGTAATTTTTGTTGACATTTAAAGTTATGATGCGATTGTTTTGACAGCAGTATGCAAATTCCTCAGAGATGAGTTCCTTTCCCACTATTCGTCAGAAGTGTTAATCCCACTGTGTTGACGGTCAGTGAACTTCTTTTAATAGGCATCAGGCTTACTTGCGCCCTAAGCGCCAGGTTATTTCACAATATTATAATATCCTCTTTGTCTTATGTTTCTTATGGCTCCTCTTATATTGTTTAAAGTTACTCCAGTGACTAAAATATCATAAATATTTACTGGTATAATTGTATTTCTGGTTAATAGATTAAAGAAGAAAGAAACGCCATTTATTTTCCGTTGTTTACATTTAAGTGTTAACGAAGACTAAACTACAGGTACTGAGGGATTTCAAGATACTGATGAAGTATAAAGAAAACTGCACAAAACTTTTGATATCCTGTGCTAAAGTCTGCTTTCCCTGTTCTAAAGGAAACTCACAATCTGGTGTACGGGAGTCGTCATGCCAGATAGAGATGCCCCCAGAACTGTGCTTCACGAACCGTGTTTGACCATTAACCTTAAAGGAGCCACTAAGATTTGTAGTAAATATTATTGCATTTAAATTTACTAAAAATTAATCAAAAAAACATTTTTGACCCTTCTTGGAAATCACTTAGTCTTATTTATGGAGCACGTATATAAGTTTTGAAACTTAATAAAAAAAAATTTGGAGTGACCTACATTCAACTTTGCTATAGGTAAACTTTAATATCTAACTTATGGGTATCAAATACATAATGCCCCATTTAGACATAAATAATATATATGTCTAAATGAGAGATGTTTATTAGTCTTTCATTCCTGTAGGTAGTGCACATGCTGACTGATTCAATTATCAAAATACACGCTTACTTTTCTATGTCCACACTGATGCATATAATATCAATGTTATTACTGCAGCAGTATCAACACTTTTGTAAAGCCAAAGTGAAGATTTCGTGTTACCAAATATCTCTTACAGGAGACCATGGCTTTTGTTTTATAGCCAGTGAATCTATACATGGTCATCTGCAACATTACATGGCCAGTGATCGGTTACATTTGATGTCGTTTATCTGGACGTCTTCTAGATTGAAGATTTAAACCAAAGTGTTCCCTTTATAATTTCAATATATTTCTATTTGGTGTGAAAAACAAAACGTCAGAAACATATAAGAAAATATGCCGGTCCTATCGAATCACCGACGAATTAGATTGAAATTAATAGGTTAATAAATTCCATTCCTCATAATTCAATATTGCCCAAAGCTAGATTCATAAACACAACAGAATCTATATAGGGTATTAAGTTTTGTTCAGGAGTGCAACATATAGAAGATTAGAGAATTTTTTTAGACAAATCCATTATTCCATGGAAAGCATAAGATATTATATGTTTGATTGGCGTTGATTTTTGTACATGTAAGAATCCTATTCGTATTAAATCTTATATTAAGTCATTATCATTTCGAATTTTTGTTTTATACTTATAAACTTCGTTTTACCGCCCCAGGTGGGGCCATGCAACCCTACCTTCGGCTGCATTGGCTTTATATCCACAGGTTCTTTGAACCTGTCAGGGGCTACAAAGGCCACTGACCTTACCTGTAACTGAGCAGGTTCAGTAGTTTCATTGGTTCGGCGTTCGATCCGAAACTTTTAAAATAATTCGATACTACCGGCGTCGGGGGCCCATGGAGGGTTTTCTCTCCATCTCGCCAACTGAGGTTGGACACGTAGTGGTTGTTGGTTGTCACCCAAGTTGGGTAGACCCTTACGGTCGCTGTGTGAGAAGCAGTAACTTCTCGGAGGATGCCTGTTTAGCATACCGGGGAGCTAGAGACCCCAAACCCCTAACGGTGGGAACGGGCTAGGATCTCAGCTGAATGGACTGGAAAGCTGGTACTTGCCTGGTGGAGGCTCTGACTTTTGACGGAATCTCAGAGTGGGAACGATTAGATACCACCCCTCTCTCGAGCCCTTTATATTACGAATAGAGAGACCTTAAAGGCTCTCTAGCACTTATTGACAAGAACCAGGTGGCGTTTAGCCAACGAGAGATTTGCAATATCTCTATGAGTCGTTCACTATGGACTAAAGATTCCCCATGTTAATGAGGCCCTGATGGGTCGATAACCATCATTCAAGTCCTGGTACCGGGGTAACGGGGATTGCCCTCTTCGGAGGGGGACGACCGAATTCTCATGAATCCCGTGGTAGACCTTAAACTCTAAGGTATGTGTAAGAAGCTTGGTCAGTAAACTTCCATTTTATTTCAGTCGATTCATTAAAATAAATAATTATGACAATGTAAACAATTTAAATAAATGTAAAGAAATACAAGTATAGCAAATAAACCATCAGTCCAGGATCAATATTCAGTTTTTAGAACTATTACTCTTTGCCGTTATTGAAATGCTGTGAATTTTTTTTTTATAAATTGATAATTTTCTTCTCAATTTGTTAAACAATTTGATGGCTTTTTAATGGGCTATTTAACGTCAAAAAATATTTTTTGAAAACATAAAATTGGCCCTAACTATCGCCTTTATGGTTACTGTAATTTAAAAAAAAATACATCAACTCATCGCTCATATAATGCTCTACTTTTAGGTATAGTTTCATTTTGATTCTTGTTATAGTCATGTCTAAAACACATGTTGGCCAGTAACGTGAGTTTCACATAAGGCTCATTTTTTGTAGAATATGAATTATCCAATCGGTAGTGACCGGAGTGTGCCCGCCGATGGCTTTTAGATCCCCCCCCCCCCCCCGCAATTTAAAAAATCTGGAAAAGGACTTTAGAACAATCAAAATCTCGAGATTACATTTTTTCATGATCACCATACTTTATTTATAGTAGAGTAATAAAAGTTCGAAAATTAATTAGTGTACTAAGAGCATTAGTTCATAATCCTTAATAGCTTTAAAATCATTTAAAACGGAATTCCTTTTATCATAAAAATAATAATTTGGAATTTTAAACTATCAGAATTTGAAAAATAAAAGTAAATTTTGTATTAATAGTGAAAGTAAATGTATCTCTCAAATGTAATATATTTTCCATATTTGTTTTTAAAATTATATATTTTAGTCATTATTTGTTGAAAGGAAGTTATCAAATTTTTTTATTCTGACATTTATTAACCCAGACCACAATTAGTAATTATTGTCTAGATCACTAATACGTATAGTTCTCAGAAATCTAGTAGTTGAAAGAGCTTAAAGCTAGTAACGTAGGCAGTTGGAATATGTATTCCAAATGATCTTTGTAACTGCTATGTGGTGATGTTTATATTATTACTTTAAATAATTTGATTTTCTTTATAAATAGATCGACTTTTACACATTTCTGTCTGCTCCTTAGCAACATAGAAAGATAAGAAGTTATCTACACTCTCTGAAATCAATTAGCAAGAAAGGTATACTGACGAAGTCATATGTGTACCAGCGTATCCAGCTATGCTGAAAAGAATGAATTTCTGTAATTAAGAATTCTTAATCAGGTACAATATATCGGTTATATAAAAAGACTGTCTGCGTAATGAACTCGGAATGCTATAGAGTTATCTTCTAATGGTAGGTAATTTTGTTGGTCGAAATATTGTTGGCTGTGACATATTGAAGAGAGAGCATTACAGTAGAAATGAATATGTGCCAATCGCAATGAGTTCAAAGTGCACTTCCTGTCGTTATGGTATTGTCACAAGGAGTATGTTGATCTTCTGACTGGACGGTCCAGTTATTGCATACTTTCTGATCATTGTTGCAGTATTATGCATACTGCAAACTGACCATATAAACTTAGATATAATGTACTTTTATCAGGTTTTCATGTATGTGCATATGTTTAAAAGATATAATTTAAAGAATTGTAGACATTAAATAATGATAAAAGATGAGAATTTTATGTATATAGTATTAAAGAACTCTTTAACCCAGTAATAAGGATATAATGTACTATGAACTGTTTACAGCCATTTCATAACTGGATATAGGTATTTTTTGAACCTCTGCCTAAATCATAGTCTTCCATAACGTGATATTGTTTATTAATGGAACTTATGCCTGAAACAGAGATATAATAACTGTTCTAACCATTTATTCTACATTAACTAATTGCTTACTGTTTCTGACATTAGGTAATATACGTATTTGTTCTTCTGTGATTGTTATATAGTTTATTTCTTATTTATTTAAGGTTTTCTTGTGTTGTATTCATTATGCATTTATTCATGTGATATAATAACCATGTATGCACTAACTTATCAGTCAGCTACTGTTAGTATTTCTTGAAGTTTATAAAAATATTATATTTTTAAGTGAAATATAACCAAAGTAAGGTACCCCATATGGGATATTTTAAGTTCCGTATAACTTTATTATCATTTCTCTCTTTTTCTGTAGAATATCAAAATACTCTCTAGAATATTTTTTCAGTATCAAAATCATAACAGCACATGCTGTGAACAAGTCTTCAGGGATTCTAACCCGGCTTCCATGATCAAAATAAATGGCCTAATAGTTGAGTGCCCTTAGGTGGAGTTTAAATGCTTTCATTGTGATGTACTAATAAAACGGTGTACTCATTCTTTATCAGCCGAAAATCCATTTAACGTTTTACTTATTCTTAACATAAGTTTGGAATTTTTTTATTTTCAATATTTCTTTGTCAGCTTAATTGGTTTTTTTAAACATGATCATTTCTTGATCAATGTTTTCATGTTACCATATGTAATTAGTTTAGCGTTTAAGTTAAAATAATTAATTGTAGGGTGCAATTATTTAGGTATATATTTATATAGTTACAACTATTGTCGGTGAATAGTGTATAACTATTCGTTAAGCCAACAGTCATTTACTGGCCATTTACTATGTGCTTATTTTTCTTATACTCGACAAGGTATGAAAAAAGCTCTTGCACAGAGGACTCTTTTTGTTCAGTGAAATATCTGTATTAGAAAGACTGTTGTCTAAGTACCGTATATATATCATTAATAAGAACGCCATATCTTGATGCGACTTCTTTGTTAAATATTTGTTTCATACTGGCGACAGTTTTTCTAACATTTAAGTCATCTATCTGGTGTAAAACGTCATCTATGATAGATGACTTAAATGTTAGAGAAAAGTGTCGCCAGTATGAAAAAACTTGAAGAAAGAAGTGCAGCAAGATATGGCGTTTTTTTTAATGACGTATGCTTTAAAGAAGAACTGTACCCTAAATTCACACACACACACACACACACTATATATATATATATATATATATATATATATATATATATATATATTAGTGTACTTCGGTAGCAGTCCTTCCTTTATACATGATTGGTTATACACGACTGAATATTGTCGATCGATGATCTTCTTCTCCAACTTTTCAAGTTTGCGGAAAATTATTTTTTCGTTGTGAGAACAACGGTTCAAGGAATGAATTCTTCTTGTCGACGCGTTTCGACTGTCTACTGCAGTCATTTTCAAGACACAAAACAGGTGGGTTACCGGTCTCCTTATATAGCCGAGAGTCAGGGGGGTGAGCGCTGATTGGCTGTGCTATTGTGGTTCTTCCTTCTCATTGGTTATTGGTTTGGCCTATTGCTGGGGCTTGTTCTCCGAGTAGCTTGAGTACTCTTGACATCCCAGTTTGTTGTCTATTGATTATAGGGCTATTTTTGGATATTTCTATTGCTTCATAGATTGGGAGTCTATTGCAATCATTGGTTTGCCTGATGATGGTGGTGTTTTCTGTAAGGTCCTGGCGGGATAGGTCGGAATTGTGTGCTTGTCTGGTATGGTTTTTTATAGCTCCTGATTGAAGGTGCATGGTGAGGCGTCTGGAAAGCGTAGTCTTCGTCATGCCGATATACTTGGCGTTAGCCAGGAGCTCACACTCTCCTTTTTTACATTTGTATTCGTACACGACGTTGACTCTCTGCAGATCGCTGGTTGCGGTGATGGGGCTGTTTTTTATGACTAAATTTGTTGTGGTCCGGGCCTTATAATAAATATGTAATTTTATTCAGTCGTTGGGCTGTTTGCATTTTACGTTTCTTCGTATGATATTCTTAAGTGCTGCTTCATCTGTTTTGTACTCCCTTGTGAACTGGTTTCTGTAGTACAGCTGGTATACCGTTCCGTCTGGGTCATTATTGGTATTTCTTTCCTTATTGACCAAGTAGGAATTCAGGACTTTATCGAAGGCGTTATTTGTATAGCCATTATTCACAAAGGTTTGCCTGAGTTGGTTTATTCTTTCGTTGAATATCTGCCACGTAGATGAGGTTTTGTATGTGCGGTGTATGAGAGCATATATGGTGCCTGTCTTGTACCTCTCAGGGCATTCACTTCTGGCATTTAAGTATATGCCCTTATCCGTTTCCTTCTGATATACTGATGTCACATAGTTCGTGCCTCGTCCATCTATGTGCACATCGAGGTAGTTGATTTGGCACTCTTTGGCTTCTTCCAAGGTGAAGTTTAGTCCTGATATTTCTTGCAGAGCAGCTTTAAGGGACAGGAGTTCCTGGTTCGTTTTTGTGACCACGAGGCAGTCGTCAACGTAACGGCAATAGAGGGTATATAAGGAGACCGGTAACCCACCTGTTTTGTGTCTTGAAAATGACTGCAGTAGACAGTCGAAACGCGTCGACAATAAGAATTCATTTCTTGAACCGTTGTTCTCACAACGAAAAATTAATTTTCCGCAAACTTGAAAAGTTGGAGAAGAAGATCATCGATCGACAATATTCAGTCGTGTATAACCAATATATATACTCGTATATATATATATATATATATATATATATATATATATATATATATATATATATATATATATCTAGAGGTGTGTTCTTTAATCGGGATTAATCGGTCAATTTTCTAGGATAAAAAATCAAACTCTCGTTGCCGACGTTTCGGTTTTTTCATAGGCAGAAGTAAGCATTTTTTAACTAAGGAAATGAAATTTACATTATTTAAAGGAACAGTAATGTTAACCGGACAATACCTTCGACTAGACTGACCATATATATATATATATATATATATATATATATATATATATATATATATATATATATATGAAATTCACAATATGAAATGGGAAAAAAGACTATGATCTTTCAACCCTAAGAAGGGGTCTTCATCAGAGTCAAAAACCCAACGGAAACACTAGATGCATCTAGAAACATCTAGCGTTTCAGTTTCAGCCTTTTGGCTCTGACGAAGACTGCTTGTTACGGTTGAAAGGTCTTAGTCTTTTTTTCCCATTTCCATTTTGTAGTTTGATCGTTGATTGTTATTTCACACACACACACACACACACACACACACACACACACATATATATATATATATATATATATATATGTAAAGGTAGGAAGCAGACCTTCTTTTATACAAGTTGTGTTAAAATCAATTGACTTGATTGCACGTACCTCTTTCTTATTGAGCTTTTCAAATCTCCTAGCTAATTTTCTTTCTTCAAGGTTGAGTTCATGTATAATATGAGCAAAGCTACTGTTAGACATCACTATTTATTATAAGTTGCAATTATTCTAAATGTAACAGATGAATTAAATTACCTATTGTTATTTATCAAACAGGTATATAAGCATATTAGAAAGGAAAAATTACACTAAAGTTAAGTTTGTTTACAGTATGCTTTCAAAAATTATAAAAATTATTGTAAAAATTAAAAACCAAATTATGATGGGTGGGTTGTTCTTCCTAGTAGTTTTAGTTGCCGTGTGTTCCCTGTATGCTGTTGGTTTAATTCTGGTTTGTTTTCCAGAATCAGAAGTGCTTCAATTATTTAGTGCTTCAAATAACATACAACCAAAATGCACAACCAACAACTCACAAGGGAGATGTTAATGGAAAACACCGTAGTGCTCAAACAAGAACAAGATCAGAGGAGGCTGCAAATAATTGAAGCACTTCTAATTCTGGAAAACAAACCACAATTAAACCAACAAGCATACAGGGAACACACGGCAACTAAAACTACTAGGAAGAACAACCCACCCATCATAATTTGTTTTTTAAATTTTTGCAATAATTTTTATAATTTTTGAAACCATACTGTAATCAAACTTAACTTTAGTGTAATTTTTTCTTTCTAATATGTTTACATACCTGTTTGGTAAATAACAATATCAGAACATTCTGAAGATGGTTGAAGACAACCGAAACATGTCAATAATTTAGGTAATTTAATTCATCTGTTACATTTAGAATAATTGTAACTTATGATAAATAGTGATGTCTAACAGTAGCTTTGCTCATATTATACATGAACTCAACCTTGAAGAAAGAAAATTAGCTAAGAGATTTGAATAGCTCAATAAGAAAAAGGTATGTGCAATCAAGTCAATTGATTTTAACACAAACATATATATATATATATATATATATTTGGGGAGCAGGCCTTCATTTATACACGTTTTATTAAAAGTAATGCCCAATTTAACTTTTACACTTTTTCTTATCCGTTTTTCAAGTGTTCTCATACTTGACTTCCATGGTTCTGGAACTAAAAACATAAGTTCACCAAAATTTTTATTACTATACACCGACATGTTTCGGTCATCGTTGACCATTTTCAAGGTTAAAGAATATATAAAATTATTAATGATCAAAAAGTGAATAACAATTAAAATAAACTAAAATAAACATAACGAGTCCATAACACACCATTTAGTTCCAGAACCATGGAAGTCAAGTATGAGAACACTTGAAAAACGGATAAGAAAAAGTGTAAAAGTTAAATTGGGCATTACTTTTAATAAAACGTGTATATATATATATATATATATATATATATATATATATATATCAATGATCAAACCACTTTTTGGGTTTTTTGACTCTGTTGGGTTTTTGACTCTGACGAAGACCGCTTGTTACGGTTGAAAGATCTTATTCTTGTTTTCCCATTTCTTATTGTGGTTTGATCATTGGTTGTTATTTCACGTGTTTATGTGAAATCTTTTTATATATATATATATATATATATATATGTGTGTGTGTGTGTGTGTGTGTGTGTGTGTGTGTTAATGAAAATGAGTGAAATAACCTTTTATTGAGGGCTACAACCTATATCTTACATTACGGGGGTAGCCGTATACAGTAGAGACTATGTCTCTCTACCAGGCTCTTTCCTCCTTGCACAAATTTGAAACCTTACAGCTATTTATAACAATAATGGTTTAGTAACAGTATAGTAATAATTCCTAATATCCTTGAAGTAATTACGTAATGCTAATAACATAGATATATATACCCACGACAATTGATCAAATGAAACATCATTTCTGTATTCTTTGAAAAGAATGTCTTACCATGATTGCCTTAGGCTATATTTTTGTTCCTATAGTTTACACTCCACATATTCAACTTTTAAAAATCTCTTTATTGTTCTTTTTTTTGGGAACTGTTTATTAAACAGTGATTTAGTAATTTTCCAAGATTCCTCCACTATCGCACTTAGAATTCACTCTATTTTCTCATAATATGGGAGCTATTTTCAATTAATTAACCAACTAAAACTTCAGTTATTAAATGTGATGATGATTATGTTAGTGTAGGTGTCGAGTTTAGAGCACTGAAGTCCAAGGTTGGTGGTACTTAAGAAGAATGGTTGTGAGGTGATATCATACAGCTTCTCTTCCGGAATCTCCGTAATTTATCTTAATTGATTTAGCCAACACTTATTCTCTGAGAATTTAATTTCCGCTTCTGTCTCTGCCTTATAGTTTGAAATTCTGAAGTTGTCTACGATTATATAGATGTTCGAGCACATACTCATCTTAATTCCTCAAACCACTTGTAAGAAGTTCGCGAACTACGAGTACTTTCACTGAACTCTCAAAGCAATTGTCCTTAAGCTGAAGCTTTCCTGTGTTACATTTGAGTGTTTCTACTAAATAATTATGTTGTTAATGACTTCTTATATGTACTGAAATGTTTACAAATAAATGTATGTCAGGTTACAGCATTCATTCCCGATAAGTTTGGGCAAATAATGTTTACTTGTCTTTTGGATCCTCCCGTGAAGACTGCTCTTACTAATATGAGTGGAGAAAGACATATTGATCTCTCCATTCCTACCTGATGGGGTCCCTCCACAGTCACTTCAAGTCGATAACCAAATAATGTGACAACATACGTAAACCTCTTTGCTGTTCTTCCCTCAATAGTACTAAATCAATTCAAGCCTGCATGTCGTAAGAAGAGTTGTTACGACATATCGACTGTTGGTTTAATCTATCTAAGAATTACAAGATAACTTTATTTAAAATATAAGTTCATGAGTCCCAGTATTTTTTATAGAATACAAAATTAATATACATAATTCGCGTATTACAATATATTTCACCAGAGAATGAAAAAAAACTTAGATTAATCTATGTAATATGTGTCAATCTATATACTTATAAAACTCTTATGCTCGTGTTTAAACATTTGCACACGCTCTAAATTGAATAAAATGTTAGAGATTTGGTGGGCATCGAACCCACAAACTTCATATTGGAGATTCAGCGCGGTACCTATTGTTCCAGAGGGACTTTTGTACAATAAACTTCCAGTACCTGATATTAATGGCGTTGAAAGATTAAATAATAGTTTTTGAACTAAATTATGATTATTTAATTATATTATTAAATAATTAATTATATTATATAATTATATATTAATTATACTAAATTCAGTAAAAGGAAATTTAATGAATAATCGACAAAAATATTACATAATTATTTAATATTTCAACAAATGATAATTATTATAGTTAACGGAATTTTTAGATATTATCAAATTAAATAGGTTAGGTTAGGTTGCAGTGGTAGTCCGACAAGGGAACACACGTAGGCCGAGCATTGGCTCTTTGTGATCCCACACAGTGAAGATTGATTCTATAGTGGGAGTCCTAAATTTTGCCTAACTCAAGTGTATTTGGAGTAAGGATCTTTAGCGAGTACCTGACATCGAACAGGCTCGGGACCGACAGTTTTAACGTCCTTCTGCGAGGGACGACGTGCTTAGATTTATTCACCTCCCGCAAGAATAAATCGAGGGCCAGGTGGAAATCGAACCCCGATCCTATCAGTTCAGAGGCGAGAACGTAACCACTGAGCTAACCTGGCCCCTTCAAATTAATATAAGTAAAATATTAACAGCACAAAATTATGTCCATAATCAAAAAACAGGTTGTCATAATGCCTATATTTTCTTCTTTTGATGTTTCTATTTCAGTAAAAATGATAGAGGAAGGCTCCCGATGCATCGGGAAAGTACAGGAAAGTTCTAAAGAAAACTAATTTTCTGTAAATTAAAGAGTTCAGGACTAATTGCATTGGCTTTAGCCTCTCAGGAGGTTACTTAAAAACCAGTAAAATTCAAGATGATACGTGGTATTTCAAAATATTATTAGCAAATTATAGAATAGGAAAAATATATTTATTATCACAGTATGTGCTTCTATATACACCACATTAGCTGTCTGTCCTTCAGGTGCATGGAAGAACAAAGAGTTGGAACCTCTGACTCTTAAGCAAGCAACATACAGTTGACCATGTGAGAAACACTTGGTCTTATTCACTTCAATTCCTGCCGTAGACAGAGTTTGGCCCTGCGACTTATTTACCGACATTACGAAACAGACGCTAAAGGGAAATTGCAACCGTTTGAATGGAAAGGGACAGTTGCTAGGTATCAATTGTATGTGTGGTATAAACACTGACTACCCAGTACCACTTCGAGTCATGATATCAGCCTCGATGATGTATCTGTTCAAAGAACGAATTCATAGTCGTGTCTCGTTGCACTCTAGTTTCGTAACAGCATGATTGGTGCCCCTAATTTATGTTTTAGTCATGAGCAGGCAGTCCAGGAGTAGTCACAGAGTCAAGAAATTCAATTGGATAATGAACTACTTCCTTATCACTAATCACTCAGTTTACCGACTTGTAATTTCTTTTCTTAGATTCATATAGTGCAAGAACTTGTGTACTGATTTTTCTTGCGTCTTCATTTATAGGGTGTGAATTGTTTGTTCACAAAGCCAGTTATTCTGAATAGATAGGAGATCTTCAAATTGGGGAAAGACCTTGTTAATTATCTCTTGCTAGGAGCTTAAATGCAAATGAAATTGAAATCAACTAACAATACCTGCTTACTATACCTGTATATTTTCAAAATAAACTTCTGTGAAGTTAGCCAAAGACCGCTTAAAAGTCCATAACTTGCCTTTTATGTTGAATTTTCAACAACTTGCTATGCCTTATGGTGGATGAGTTTACTTACGACAGAATTTTGTGCTTAAAAGTTCATAACTTCGTTTGCACATTTAATTTCTAGTCCATTCAAGGCTTAGATTCTAAGTTAGACATACAGGCATTTACTATCAAAGTTTCAGTTCGTTATGTCTTAGGGTGGCTGAGTTTGACAAAATTTTACGGACAAACCGACAGATAGAAATTTTTCTAAGCTTGAATTCGGTTTTTATAATGTATGAAACGTAAAGATAACTTGAAATGAGTCAATTCGAAGCAATTTACAGACAAAGTCTTTCTTTTATTTATATAGATTTTTTATGTAAAATGTAATTAACATAATACGAATAGTGCAATCGCTTTGAAGAGAAAAAGAATTTTGCAAACCTTAACCAAATACGTCACGATCTCGAATTATTCATACTACTCTACTTTAGTTGTAGTAAATAGAAATGCTTCATTTTAGTTGGATATATATGAAAATTAGATGTATATTTAGAATTAGAACAGCTGACAAATTATATTGTTTCGTTAGGATGAATTGAATACCAAATTTCCTTTCAAGGTAGAATTAGAGGAATACAGGGTAGCATTGAATATTGCATTTGAAAGTTTCTTAGATTGATTTACTATTTATGTCAATTGAAAGTTAGTATCTGTCGGTATGTCATCATTAAAGATCAATAATGAATGCTGGCAAAAGACCATGGTGCACCGTTCATGTTTAATAATTGACCAATGTACTTTATCGATTACTTCTTTCTGTTATTGTTCTCCCATTTGTTACTGGTTTTTTGCTTGTTTTCTTGCAACCTCCTCGATTCACCTGGTGAGAGAAAAGTGTGTTTGTATTCTCCATTACTTTCCAACTTGTCTTAGAATAGGTTGATTGTTTTTTTTTTTTGGTTATCCTTATCTGAAGTACTGAACAGTTACATAAGTGTTGGCTGTTATCTTCACTGTGAATAATATAGATAATACTACCATTTCAAGGTTTATTGTAATATAACACTGAGCAAAAGGAAGTTTCCAATACTATTTTTTGATAGGTATAATTTATGTGGTTCAAGGTAGTAATTAGTGATGGAACGATACCAAAATTTTTTACGTTTCCGATACGTGTCCCGATACTGCATTAAACTTTCGTTTCTGATTCCGATACGAGTCACGATTCCGATACCAGCAATGAATTATGCTTATGTCAGACCCTGAAGCAGGTTTCAAAAACCAATGCTTTATAGACAAAGTACATTTATTAATCATGTATTCAGAATGTGCATAAATCATTTTATTATAAGAAAAAAAAGTATCCTATGACAAGAAATAAAAAACATTTGTTAATTGTGGCTATATATATATTAGTACAGGCCTTCATTCATACAAGTTCTATTAAAACCAAAGCCTACTTCTAGTTTTATACATTTTCTGATTAATTGTTCAGTCTTCTCACATATGACTTCCGTAAGTTCGGGACCAGATACATAAGTACACCAAAATTTTTATTTTTGTAATCCGACATGTTTCGACTATCATCGACCATTTTCCAGGATATTTTATATAAGGAGTTTCATGACATACTTAAAATTACTACAAATTCTAAAAGTAAACAATAATTGAAATAACTACACAAAGTCAACATAACACATAATCATAATAAGGGAGGTTACCGAAAGGTAATGGGCATGGTGAGGTTTCCCCAGGGTCCTGGTTACTCTACCATCTGTCGTTTGTATCTGAGAAGGTATTAAATTACCTTCTATACCTCTCCCTGACTGGTTCGTCTTCTGGCTGTTTTCATATAGTTTTAAAATGCTTGTAAATCATCCGCCCTTACTGTTAATACTGGGTCGTTTTTCTAGTATTAAGATGGATTTCAAAATTTGTAAACTGGTATGGTCTTGTTCCTGTTATGTTAACAGACAAGACAATGGTATTAGATTAGGAACATGACTATACCAGATTACAAACCTAAGTTTTCAAATAAACACGTGAAATAACAATCAATAATCAAACTGCAATAAGAAATGAGAAAACAAGACTAAGATCTTTCAACCGTAACAAGCGGTCAGTCTCAACTGCAGCTGTTGGGTTTTTGACTCTGACGAAGACCGCTTGTTACGGTTGAAAAATCTTAGTCTTGTTTTCCCATTTCTTAGTGTGGTTTGATCAATATATATATACATTCAAACCACAATAAGAAATGCTTCAAACTTTAAATAAATTTCAGAGTTCTCTAGCCAATATTAATAGAAATAAAAAATCCAGTTGGACAACAGTCATTCTGTATAAGACCGAAGTCTGTTTTAAACAAGTATCAATTACATCCTGTCTCTATTTATTCTGTCGCATAACCATTTAGCGTAAAAAAAATTATCTAGGTATCGGAGGGCAAACTTCGTCAGTCCCTCAGCACTCTCAAAAAAAAAAAAAAATTAGTGTTGCAATTTCTTTCTTCTGTAAATGTTCTCAACTTCTTTCGATATAATGACACTTCAAATATTAAGATTGATTAAGATCAAATATTAAGATTATGAATATTCTGATACTTTAAATTATCAAACAAAATTTTAGTGTTTTATTATTACCTGGAGTCGAAAATAAAGTTTCAAACATAGAAATTCCAAAGAATCGTTTTCAGAATTTACTCTAATAGAATTAGAGTAAAATTTTTCTCTCAGCCATAAATAGATTTATATAAATAATACCAGTACGTTTGTGTGAACAAAATATATGCCGATAATTTTAAAATAAATTACCATACAGCCTTATATAGAAGAATAAATCTTTATTACCTTTCTGAATGCCAAATATGTGAAGTGTGTAGGCGCACTGGAGAATTACAGTCGTTTTCATGAACACACATATTTTTTTAATAAAAACTTATAACCTAGTAGTAGTTAGTTTTCCTTTTTCATATCTATGTGAAATATATAATAATATTTCATACTAAACACGTGGAATAAAAAACAACGTCTAAACCAATGAAAATAGGATTAATAGCTTTCGAGCAAAATAGCAGGTCATCGTGTATTTTTTATTTTTAATCCATATACATCTTTATAAATAAAATAATGATTTTGTCTGTACATTGCTTAGAACTGACTCATTTCAAGTTTTCTTTACGTTTCATACATTGGAGAAACCGGATCCACCCTTAGAAAAATTTCTGTCGGTTTGTCGGTTTGTCGGTTTGTCCGTTTGTCCGCAAAACTTTGTCACAGGTAAACTCAGCTACCATAAGACATATAAAGCTGAAACTTTTACAGTAGATTTGTGTAGGTCTAACTTAAAATATAGGCTATGAATTGATTGGAAATTCAACGTAGAAGTGAAGTTATGGACGTTTAACGCAAAAATGTTTGTCACAAGTAAACTCAGCCACCATAAGACATAGCGAGCTGAAACATTGACACTGGATTTGTGTGTGCCTAACTTAAAATATGGGCTCTAAATAGATTATTAATTCAGTACAGAAGCGAAGTTATGGGGCTTTTAGCTGTATTTTCCTAACTTCACAGACAAGTTTGTTTTGAAAATACACAGGTGTGGCAAGTAGGTATTGTTAGTTGATTTTAATTTCAATTGAGCATATGAATATATTGCGCATTTGACATCATTGAAATGGTGTTTCACAGAGTTAAGGATGTACTATCTATTGAGAATAAATGTTTTGTAAACGAGCAATTCTCAGCCCTTAATATGAACAGGCATGAGAAATGATCAAACAAGTTCTTACGCTATATGAAGCCGAGGAAAGAACTTACAAGTCAGTAAAGAGATTGGATTAGTGACGAAGAAGCAGTTCATTATCTAACTGAATTTCTTGACTCTGAATTTATTTCTCCTGGATTGCCTGCTCATGAGTAAAAACTTAAAGTAGAGCACCAATCATGCTACAATTTAGTAGCAGTAACAAATTTCATGTTACGAAACATGAGTGCCCCAAAACTGTGCAACGGGACACGACTCTGAGTTCGTGCTCTACACAGATATGCCATAGAGGCGGACATAATGACTGGATGTGGTATTGGGGAGTCTGTGTGTATACTTCACATACCATTGATTCCGAGCCACTGTCTGTTTACGTTGAAATGATTGCAAAGTCCGGTCAGAGTCTATTTCGCAATGACGTTAACTAAGTCGCAAAGGGAGACTTCATCTAACGCAGGAATACAAGGTAGCAAAACCAAGTTTTTCTCACATGGTCAAATGTAGTTTACATGCTCAACGGTCAGAGGTTTCAACTCTTTCTTCTACCATGAACCTGAAGGACAGACAGCTAATGTAGTGTATAAGCTGGAGGCATTTGTTTAACACTGTAGTAATAATGGTATTTTCTACTATTCTATAATTTCTAATGACATTTTGAAATACCAAAAATGACGGAACTTCTGATTCCTCCGTGGTATAGCCGAAAGGCAATAGGCACACGGCAATAAACCAAAACAGGAACTTCTGATTCCGTCAAAGACGGGTACGTTTGCTATGTATTATATATAACTGTCAACTTTTTTTTAATTTAATATTTGCTTAATAAATACACTGGTAATAATGTAAGGTATGGGACCAGAGTAGCCCAGTGGCTTGCGTGATCGCCGATGACAGTAGTGCAAATGTATTATAAATAAATGTAACAAACAAATCTTTTTTTGAATTTAAAATGTGGATAATATAAAAGATGGTAATAAAGAAAAGGGATCTAGCCAGGGTTGCCAGTAGCTTGCTTGCTCGCCGATGACAGTAGTGCAAATGTATTATAAATAAACACAACAAAAATATTTTTTTTTAATTTAATATTTGCGTAATATAAACACTGGTAATAAAGTAAGGTATGGAACCAGAGTAGCCCAGTGGCTTGCGTGCTAGCTTTTGACTGGGAGCACGTTAATTAGAACTAACTCATTTCAAGTTTTCTTTACGTTTCATACTTCAGAGTAGCCACATGTACCCTTAGAATAATTTCTGTCTGTCGGTTTGTCCACAAAATATTGCTACCATAAGACATATAAAGCTGAAACATTGATTGTAGATTTGTGTATGTCTAACTTAAAATCTAATCTTTGTATACAGAGGCTTTTCTTTAGCACTGTACTAATAATGGTATTTTCTACTATTCTATAACTTCTAATTGTAGTATTAGTATAATACTATAATTGATATTTTGGAATACCAAGTATAATAGAATTTTTGATTCCGTCAAAGACGGGTACGTTTGCTAGTATATATATATATAAAGATTTCACATAAACACGTGAAACAACAATCAATGATCAAACCACAATAAGAAATGGGAAAACAATACTAATATCTTTCAACCGTAACAAGCGGTCTTCGTCAGAGTCAAAAACCCAACTGGGTTTTTATTGTCAGTTGGGTTTTTGACTCTGACGAAGACCGCTTGTTACGGTTGAAAGATCTTAGTCTTGTTTTCCCATTTCTTATTGTGGTTTGATCATATATATATATATAAAAAGATTTCACATAAACACGTGAAATAACAATCAATGATCAAACCACAATAAGGAATGGGAAAACAAGACTATGATCTTTCAACCGTAACAAGCGGTCTTCGTCAGAGTCAAAAACCCAACTGACTTAGAGTTTTTGACTCTAACGAAGACCGCTTGTTACGGTTTAAAGATCTTAGTCTTGTTTTCCCATTTCTTATTGTGGTTTGATCATTGATATATATATATATAGACAAAGAAACATAGAGAAATCAAAAGAACACACTTACAGTCTCTAATTTTCGGTTTGAACCGTCTTCAGGAGAGATAAGAGAGGGAAACCAAGCGCACTGCTTCAGAGACGGTTGGAGACCAACAGTGTTGCCGCATGCGCGCCCGGTCACAGAATGGATTGTCCGTTTTAGATCGTATTTCCAACGAAAAAGTATATATATATAATGATATGTCACTTTCTCGAAGTCACTGGTAAAATTGTGAGTTTAGAGGTTTTTTATTCCAGAAAATACAAATATTCAAATATTCGATCATTTTCAAGGATATTTTATATAAGGAGTTTCATAACATACATACAATTATCAAAAATTCTAATAATTTGTATTATTGTGAAAATAATATTTGAATATTTTGAATATTTTTGTATTATTTGAAAATACAAATTCCAGAATACTAACAAGTATTATTAATGATCTATTTTCTAAGCTCTCAATTAATTCATTTAAACGAGAGGAAAATATGTTAGTATTATAAAAGGAAAAGAATGATAAACATAATTTTTCTTATTTATATTCCTTTTTATATTAAGGATATCATTCACTGTTTATAGAAATCTCCTCGTGATTTACCAAGTACTGCTACACGGTCGTTTGATTTCACTGTCACCGTCTTATCGCTGACCTTTTAGTTGCTTATTGGACGACAATATGAATGTTTATATAATACCACCAATAATTCATGGAATGCAATATATTTGGAAGTGAATGTGGGGATCAGGATGAAAGCTTACTGGTTCTTGTTAAGGCTCCTACGTCCAATCGCCCATTATAATGGTGCTTTACAATGTATTCAATGTGGCTTTGAGCATTATAAGTGATGTGGCCAGAAAAATTAATAATTCACGCTAATAGGTTAATTAATTACGTGATATTAACATAACTCAATGGACAACTACACGAAATTATCTATCTTAAATTCAATTTTGACACTCAACCTCTGATTATTGCACTGACCTTTTGGCCTCTCTAAATAGATCAAAAAAAGAAAATGTTTTTTCTTCAATCCAAGTATGGAAATCGCAACATTGCTAGTGGTCTTTGGCTAACTATTGAAACAAACTTGTTTTCCTTAACGTTTGTTTCGGACAAAACGTTAAATCTTCGGACCGAATCTGTTATCACCTTTCAGAATTAGACTTAACTCATAGGATGTTAGAAATGAAAGAGATCTCCAACTCATGATTTAGATTCATGGAAATTCCATGGGCTTCCTAATGTCCTGAGGACATTAATAACCATTTCAATCTCCCATTTCAATTTCCATTCTTCCATTTTGCCGATACTTCTTACCTCTACTAATTGCATTTCCAGATAATTAATGATATCAGCTTGAATATTAAGTAATATTAGGTTTGTAAAGGCGATACGGAGATGGTATTTCCAAATAATTAATGGCGTTCGCTTGAATAGCAAGTAGAGCTAGTTATGTTGCTGGTTGTATAGCAACCGTGGATTCCCCTCCACTCGGGCTTTCTTCTGTTTACTATCGAACCTCGTAATTTTCATTATTACTAGCATTGCTAAATTTAATGGTATCGGATATTAATTTCGATAATTAAAAGAAACGTTTATGATAAATATGACATCGTAATTGTTAATATAACTGGAGCATGGACCAGTTTCTCACACATGACTCACTAATTGAGGTAACACTGTGAGAGGTCGATATGACAGTGATGCCATGTTATTCTGCTGATTCGCAGTCCCATTATTGATACATGCATAATGTATGGTGATATATCAATATTATGGTGATACATGTACATTATTGAATAAGCATCCAGCAGGTCAACACTAAAACGATGACGGTGAAGTCAAACGACCGTGCAGCAGTGCTTGGTAAATCAGGTGGTGATTTCTATAAAGAAGGAATTTAGAAGCTGGTTGTAGGATACGGAAAGTGCCTTAGTGTTGGTCTTTACATTGAACAGTGGAATGAGGCATAAAACAGGTAAAACAAATGTTACCTATTTTATAATAGGTATACCAAAATGGTATACACTTCAAAAAGACTTTATTATTTGCAAATTGTAAATGATTTAAAATATTTAGTATTTTATTATTGATTATGTAGTTATTACTATATTTATAAATAACTAGACTACCCATGACCCGTTGGGTCATCCAACACCTTCCTTTTTAATGCAATCAAGTTCACGTAAATGCAGATAAACTCTAAATTAATTAATGTTTAATAAAGAGGATAATGAACATAGTTTTTAAAACAGTTCTTTTTATTTACATTTTTTGAATTTTCCAAAAAAAAACTTTGTTTTCTTTCTGTTTGCCATTACTGAGAGCAACATGTAATTAATTCACCATGTTGAAATCCTGCTTTACTTGAATGAACTAAAACTTTCTGTAGAGTCTCTCCTTGAGACTTATGAATAGTCATGACAAATGCTAACTGAATTGGAAATTGAATCCTTAAAAAAGGAATTTTGTCCCCTTGAGATAAAACAATTTTCAATTTTGGAATTAAAATGATTCCAAATTTTAATGAAATTTGGAATCATTTTTATTATTTCATAATTACTGAAATAATGAAATAATGAGTATCACACCGTGATGCGATAATTTTATAAACAATGACATTATCATAAAGCTCCTCAGTTATTTGTCTTGATCCATTACATAAGCGCGGTGGGTCAATGTTTCTTATACATATGCATGACGGAAACTTCCTTTTTGAGCTCTAGTTTATGTTGGAGCAATCCAGACAACTCTAGTGAGTCAAGAAATTCTTGAGAGTAATGTGTGGATTTGGTTGAACTTTTTTGTACCTTCGGGAGCCTTATTTATTTATTTTTTTTACTGGGGGTGATTATAGTACTGCGTCCTAAGAACTCTTGTAGTTGTTTCCCCCCTTCTGTACTATAGTAACCCACTTCCGCTGTCCAGCATTAATTTATGCTATTATAGCCAATGTTTAATAACTAAATTTGCTAACGGTTAGCGCAATAAATTATCCAAGTTAGAAGTAAATCAGGATAATACATACACAGAATTACAGTCAAGTATACCAGCAGTATGAAATCTTTGGGAGTAATTTATACCACTTTTTCCAATTGAAGTATATGTAATAATTAAACGTGACTAACGGTTACACAATAACTTATCAAAGTAAGAAAAATATAAATATGAAATTATATTCAAATAAAACAGTGTGATATCTTTAGGATTAATTTATGTGAAATAGGCCAATTGAAATACATATAAAAGTTCAGTATGTATAATGGTTATCACAGTTAATTATCAAAGTTATAAATAAATAATACATATTTGGAATTAGATTAAAATAAAACAGTGTGGCACCTGACCTCTTCATCTCGACTCGATATAATATTTTCTACTACCATGACCTCAAGGAAAGAGGGAGAGAGAGAATCCAAATATAACATACAATGATTATTGATTAGATGGAATCCGAGAAGATATCATATTCAGAGGAGTAAGACAAGGATAGTGGAATAGCAACCATGTTCTCCTTCAATTATCCAAAAATATTGGTACAATACTAATAGATGTTACTCCCAAAATATCAGGTCTGGTAATAATCACCAACAGATGTGATAATCCAATGAGTATCCAAACTTAGCAAAGAAAATACAAATAGAAAAAGGGGGTTCAGACCAATTAAGGTCTCTCCTAAGTTGATGTAATGGCTACATCTCTCTGCTGTCTGAGTATGAATTCGAGCCTTTTTCGGCTGGGAGTGCTTTACAATCTGTCACCTGACTTCTGATGGAATGACATTGGTTTCAAATATCTACTGCTATGTGACTTACTAAATACACAAATCTCCCACCCTGACTGGGTCATGTTAACCGTAATGCGCATCTTTAGGTACTGTATTCTTTGCAAGATTTTCTCATTGGATATTAGTAATCGATTTTTCAAAGTATGCACGAGAGAATCGGATTTGGTATAAACAGTTTTGAAGTTGATTTATGAGTTTTGAGTATAGATTTCAGTATCATATTTGGAAGAAATACAGTGGAGTATGGAAATTCGTTGGCCACTATTCGTCTATTTATACGACTTCGTCATAATTGTTATATATTATAAAGTCATGTTTTATTCATAGAACCTCTACATTCTAACTCTGACTTGATTTTAGTACTGAATTCAACAAGTGTTCGTTCGATTCTGGCTCGAAACCCAGTTGTGTGCTCTATTTCCAAATTTAAATTATCCTAGCGTTTGCTTAATTTGTTTTTCACTTTGGAGTGAACTGCTGGTGGGTTCAAGTGAGGAATATTCTTTATTGCTTTAGTCTGTAATTAAAATTTTACGCACTGTGAATTTATTTAAGAGTATCTTGGTCCTCTGATGTTAACTATGCATTCGCTAATAATTATACTGATTCATTTCTTCCTTTACTTTGTTTAACATGTAATCCATAGAAATTCTTACTTTTATTTTAAAACATGAGCAGCCAGCCGTTGTACAACGTGTATTGTATACTCTCATGCACGATATACAATATACGATACTACATACAATGCTTGATATACAATACGATATACGATCATCGACAGCATTACTTACAATGAGTGATTTACAAGATTAGTACTCATCGCAGTCGGGTCTGACGGTTTGGCCTCTAACAGCTTCACATGCCATCTCTCAACACCCGCTCACTCTTTTAACTGAAATAATATTCATGTTAGTTGTCTTTTCGAATATTTTCCCTTTAATGATACCGTTTTTAATGTGGCTGCCTCACTAGACCATATGCTAAAATGACAAGCATGTTTTGGAAATAGCTCATTCAATTTTATATAATATTAAGTTGAGTAAGATTCAATTTCAAAAACGAGACAAAAAGATTTATTCATGGTTCTTAATTATGAAATTCAATTAATTATGTAAGTATATATTCTTGTTCAATGTCATTATTATTGCATAAGGAACATTTATCGTAATGGAGAACAATGATCTTAAATAACTTGAGATATGAAAACAGTTTTTTTTGTTTACTCACCAAAACAGATCGAATTTCAGTGTAACAACATTTAATTTTTTTTCATTTATTTCAGCAAAGTTATTAATATTGAATTTAGTAAATGTGCATTTTATCTTTTTTGTGTCGTGTTTTGTAAAGCTATATATATATATAAAGATTTCACATAAACAGGTGAAATAACAATCAATGATCAAACCACAATATGAAATGGGAAAACAAGACTAAGATCTTTGACCCTTAACAAGCGGTCTTCGTCAGAGGGTTGGATTTTTGACCCCCTGTTACGGTTGAAAGAAATACGGTCTTGTATTTCTATTTCATATTGTGGTTGGATGATATATATTATATATATATATATATATCTTTACTTAATTAAATGATCCAAACTGGACAGAATACATGTTCAAAATTCAAGAAGAGTAAGATACAGAGTATGGAAACACACTTACAGACTCAAATTTTCGGGTAATCCGTCTTCAGGAGAAAAGAGAAAGGGAGACGGATTACCCGAAAATTTGAGTCTGTATGTTTCCTTACTCTGTGTGTTACTCTTCTTGAATTTTGAACTCAAGTGTATATATATATATATATGTATATGTTAATAAAAGTATGGACGAGGAATAGAAACAAAACTAAAATTTATCAGAAATGACCGAGTCCTGATAAACTTTAGTTTTATATATATATATATATTTGTCCCTTATATGAAACAATTTCATTCTGAAGCACTCCTGTTGAAAAACAGTTCGCTTTAGAGATTCTGCACAGCCTTGGCAGGCCTCACACATTGAGTGGTAAAGGAAGTGAATGTGTCGGATTGGATGTGTTCCGAACATCCATATGTAGTTTTCCCGAGAGTTGCCCTTTTATTTGTTATTTTAATTGTTAACATTTCTTATAGGTCTTTATAAGAAATGACTTTCTTCAGTTGCGACTAAAAATGGAATTTTGATATACTTATATATGTAACAAGATTTCATAATAAAATAACAATAAACATTCAAAACATTCAGTTGAGATTTGGCTCTGAAGAAGACCGCTTGTTACGGTTGAAAGATCTTAGTCTCTTTACTTTACCATAAGTAAAGTATAGTAATTGTGAAAAAAATTGATCTCGAGATTTTTACGGAATTACATGTTTTGAGGTCCCAGAAGTCGTTTTATGGTGTTTTTCCGATGATGTGTGTGTGTGTGTGTGTGTGTGTGTGTGTGTGTGTGTGTGTGTGTGTGTGTGTGTGTGTGTGTGTGTGTGTGTGTGTGTGTTTTGATGGGTGGGTGAGTATGTATCCAAAGTTTGTGGACCACGCTACGATCCAGAATCTTTGATAGATCAAATTGATATTTTACCCAAAAATGGGTCTCATAGTGTAGATGAGCCCTATTGTTTGCAAGCAATTAAGGATGACGGGAAAGTCACTTTTTTTGCCAAAAACCTGTTTTTAGACTATACTTTTTTTCTCCTAAACTACTGACTCTAGAGTTTTGAAATTTTTGTATTATCTTTGAGATTGTAAATGAAATAAACGAAAAATATATTTAGGTTTCTAAAACAACGGGATAATTTTTTTTTTTCAATAAAATGTAAACATTTTGACTTATAAATCTATGTGAAAGCTTGTGAGAGTGATACAAGCCATACCGTTTGAGGGATCAAAATGAAATTATACCTAAAAATAGAACATATGTAGGGAATAAGTTGATATATTTTTTTTAAAAAAATTACATTATTTAAAGGGCCGTACAATACTTTTTCTATTTTCAGAAATTTTTTTTACGCTATACGGCTTATTAAAAAACCATGAAATTTTGCCGAAAAATGAAAATAAAAATTAACAACTTATAAAAATAAATTCATGAAATTTCAATCACGACAAAGAGCAATAACGCTATAAAAACGGTTTTTGTGTCTTGGACTAACGGATCACCTGCTGTACTTGTCGAATTTATTGTTATTTATTTACATTGTTTACATTAACTTAGTTTTTGAACGAATCCACTGTAATAACCAGTATGCTGATTAATCACAACCATGAGTAACTGGTTCTCACGGATAGAACTATAAGTTAATTGAGGTGTGAAGCTGCATATTTTATTATGCTATTGAAGAACCTTTACTTATTGAAAATAGTGTTTATGATGATGTATTTTGAAATAATTCCAATTTATTTCAACTGATGATTCTAAAATCTAAAGTTGAAATAATCAGAGTTCGTTACAGCCACAGACTAACGTGGATTATATACAGTCTTATAAGGAAAAAATTATTTAGCCATTGTAATATCATTATGAAAAATACTTTCTTACAATGGATGAATAACAGCAGAAAATATTTAATAATTGGAAACATAATAGTATGAACAAAGAACGAATCATAAATTTGATAAGAGTACTACAGTATTCAAGGTCTTACAGAGATAACAGGCTCGGACTAGGTTACACATCAACAGATATACATCACTGATCGTTTTATTAGCAGTTTATTATTGTTTATTTTATATGCTTACTTGTATGTAAACATTTTATTGTCGACAAGTTTTTTTTTCCATTTCCAATTACTTTAAACACATTATCGTAACATGAATCGGACGGATTTTTTTGAGTGATATGGTTTTTCCCTGTTGTTGATTTATTTTTCCTTATTCAATGAGGTTATCTCTTACTGGTCGTGCATTTCATGTTCAATCTAAGAAAACAAATTGTGAATCAAAATAATGTATGCTTTAAAAATACTTCTTTTCAGATTCCTGAATTCTATTTGGATTCTGCTGGTGGCTTGTACATTGGCCTTTATTTAGTGATTAAACAACATAATGCTGCTCAAGTACTTTCTGTTATAATCAAAGTAATTGCAATTACTTTTCAGTCTAACAAAGAAGTGAGAAATATGATTTGAAATTACGTGGACTTTACATGATGTTTAACTTCTGAATGCTATCTTTAATCCAAAGTTATAAAATTCAGCATAATTACCACTCGTCATTAGAGTAGAACAAACCAGCTGCATAAACTGGAATAAATGAAAAGAATATGTCCATTGTTAACTGGTCGATTTGACGTAAGCGCAACGCAGTCAAACCACGTCTCACTAGTGACCTCGAACACAACTACATAAAGTGACTGGGCATGGACAGCCTTCCAACCTGCGTCTTCCCAATAATTTACAAAACAACCATAATTTTGATCTAGTCTGCTGCTTGCATTAATTTGGAATAGATTGAGGGTAAACCAATATATATGCGCTAAAACTATTTTTATTTTGAGTTATGGGAATTATTAAGGAAGTTCATTAGTTAACTGATTTTAACTCTTTTTTTCTGTTGACCATATTTGTATTATTAGACAATAGTTTAATCCATTCATTCTTTCTACACGTAGCTTTTGACTAGAATTACACCTAAATAATAAGGATGTACCCAGGTTTTGTTAATGGCTATTACAAACTAAATAGTTATTTAGGTCAAGAAAAAATTGTATTGGACAGATTAATGCAATTTTGGAAGAGATTTCAAACGCCGCAGAGCTACGGGTTTTTGTATCAGATTGTTTGCAAGCGTAAGTGCTACGAGTATGTAACAGTAAACAATAGACGTGATACATAGAGCTCGTTATTATAGACGTTTGTTTCATTGTAGTCTCTGCTAATCAAGTTTTGTCTGTATTCCTTGTAGTTGGCCTAAATAAGGTAAATATGTCTATAAAAGCTTTTTTTGTGAAAAAAACATGGAAGTAATTAATTGTCTACTGACTTGATCGAGTAGAGGAAGGACTTTAGAAGAAGAGGAGACAGTGAGGGGGTAGAGAGAGTGTGATGGAGACAGGAGGGTTTGTTGTTTGTGTGTTGTCTGTAGCTCTTGACCCATGGTCAAGGTTTTTTCAACAGTAATGTGTAATTAGTTGTTCATTGTTGTAATTATCTTGCTAAGTGCTGACAACCAAATGACACTACCATATCAGAGGGTGTTCCTGTATTTCACCGTTGCTCATTGTGACTCTGACTTTATTTATTGTGTTTCCTCCCTCCATTACTTATGATGATGTATTGTTAATCATTTACGATTATTTTCATATAGTTTCTTTCTTTTATGTTTAAAATTAAGGGTATTTCAAAGTAGTAACCCGAAAACAGAGTCGTATTCAAGTAATCAAGGAAACGAAAAAGATAATGTGGCTTCCATATAACTCTTATTATAAACTCCTTGCTATCGACAGTAGTAACATTGTTTCCGTTCTAGGTATAATTTTTAAATCTATAATAGTCTGTGCAAGTAAAAATGTTATTATCGTCGTGCATAATTGATCATTTTGCAATCACAATCAAATTTTGAATTGTCCTCAAGATATAGGTTTCGTAATTTGAAATCAGCTGTAGATATTTGATTAGGATTAGCCCCTCCATGAAGGGTATTGGCAATGGTCAGTGGAGATACCTGGCATTCCTGCCTCCGCCGCCAAGGTGAGCCGAGTCGTTATCTATCACTCACTTTCCTCTCAACAAATGATACCACATTTATGTCATTATCATTGCCTTGTCTATTTCGTAAACTGTAATCCTTGCCACATGGAGCACCTTATCGCTTCCAAATTATTCAAGTATTTCTAGGTACTGGAGTTAATTCTAGCCAATTTTTTTTAAAAAAAATTTTATGTGAATAGTGGTTTCAGTTTGATGCGATATGTTTGTCCTGAAATATTCACAACCATAATATGTGTGAATATTATTAATAGTGCAATTAATGTTTTGATGATGAAGGGCTCTGCTTAAAAGTGTATACATTTCTCTAATGAAAGACTCATAACTAACCAAGAGTACATAATAATTAAGTGAATAAGAAAAAGAAATAAAAATTATTTAAAAAAGCTCGAAGTATTATTCCGATTAATTATATCAAATTATTTAATACAATTGAGGCAATCCACTGATTTCTCAGAGTAATGTATATAATAAATTAGTAAGAAGAGATCCAATCATTCCGAGTATAGTGATGTGTATTATACGTCTGTGATAGTCTAATGTTACAAGAACACCAAGGCAATAACAATTCGGAAGGTCAGGTGGATTGAGACTAATGTGTGTTGGCATCTCGTAAACCGAATGAAGAGTGACTAAAAATACAAAAATATCTATATTAGCAACTAATAAATACAAGTTAATTTCTTCACATCTGACTTGGAAGGCACAGAATGAAATAAAAGATAACTGGGGAGTCTTTATCGAAACAAAGTGCCTAATTTTGAAGATAATGGGTAAATATCTGGTGGACAAGAAATAGTGTTTCAACTGGTAAAGCTAACCGGTATTGTAGATTTTGATTTTGTAGTTCGCTGTAACATTTGATGGTTTCAAATGAGTTATGGTAAAAGCTTGTACAATGACGACTGTCTTGTTTCTACACGTTAAAATAGTCTTAATTATATCAAAATTTGTGATCCTTTTGTTGTAAAATCAACGCGACGGGGTCCTTCCATAATAATGATGGGTACCAGTAACATTGAACACATACTTTCCACTCGTAGAATAACACTGACGACAGAAGGCTGATGTTGGATCATTGGAGAGAAAAATTATGAGGTGGTTAAAGAATAAAACTAGTACTTGTGAATATTGGAATTTGTAAATTAAAAAGTATAGGACTAGTTCTTTCAAAGATTTTAATTTACAAGATGAAACGAATAATGCTAGTGCTTATGATATTTTAATGTGTAAGTTGAAAGAATAATTTTAGTACTTTTAGACATTTTTAGTTAGGAAGTTAAAGTTAAAGTAACTTTTTGATAGATGAATTCATTGAAATTATTATGAAGTAAGTATTATGCAATTCTTGGACAGAAACGGGCGGCTACCTGTGCAGGCATTGTCAATATAGTTTCATTTCAGTTTCAACTGAAATCATGATTGATTGGATTTGAGTAACTGGCATGTTCCCTGTCGTATTCCTTGAGAACTCTAAGGCAAGGTACTAAGAAAACCCAAGATTATTTTAAGTCGACCAGTTAGAGAGCTGCATACAAGGTCTGCTAGGATTGCTGTTAAGTTAAGGGTTATGAAGTACCTTATATTTAGTTAGTTAGTAGTCTGAAGTTTAGAATATCAGTATACATGCATAATAGTTAGAACAACATAAAACTTGTTGACTATTGTAGAATATAACGCAACATTGACTGCAGGTAAATAGGTTTATCTACATTACCAGATACCTAATGGATTATTTAGTGATATAAATATTACAATACAGATACAGCGAATTTCTAAATCCAAAAGTAAAAACAAAAAAGTAAAGGGAAACACGAAATAGGGGTGTACTATAGTCTTGTTAATGCACAGTTTGAGCGATATAAGCAGTATTTTCTGAACTATTACAAGGATAAAACAATTAATTTTTTTCATGACTAACCGCTGTTGATATTGAATCGTTTCTTGAAGGAATTCAATATATTTTTTGTAGCGTTTCCCACTCTAGGAGTGTGCCAGTGTATCTGTCAGACCGATGACAGTCAAACAGACATTCATTTAGCCTTTGACCCATGACAGTCCAGCATCATCATAGCTCAAAGCCTCTAGTTTTCTGATAGGAATTAACCATTCCACATTATAAATTGAGAGATCTCTGTTTTTTTTACATTCGTAAAAAATGTACGAAGTATATTCGTGTACTATTTTAATTAAAGATAACTTACTTGGACCCATGTCTATATATTTTATATGTGCTAATTAATTAAATAATTAATTTTAATTATTTAATTAATTCATTGATTAATTAACGTTGCGTATTTATTTTGGATGCAAAATGTTTGAAATATCATTTTGTTGTCATAATAGAGAATATACTGCGATTGTATGTAGCCTGAAAAATAGCTATTTCGTATTTATTTGTTTCTGCACTTTTGGTTTAGTGTTGAATACTTTCATCTTAACAAGCTGAGGACTGCTCATGTAATTTGAGTTTATTTTCAGTCTGGGATTCATCGCGACAGATCAGATAGGTTTATCGTCTTTGGATATCCCAGTATTTAAATGACGTATTTAATTTATTTTTAGAGGGCACTATACCTCTTCGTCATGACTGCCGTCATTGTCCAGCTTTTTATTGAAGAGTCGTTGTCAATGTCGTGTATAACCAGTACTCGAGTCACTTTCCTACTTCCTCTTCTAATTCTCAGTTGTAAGGATCTCTTCATCAGTGTGAGTATCAAACTGACAAAAAAAAGGTATTTCCTCGAGCACTTTAAGATTGATGGTCACCTCTCAAATGCTCTGTTTAATTACACTTGTAGATGCATTGCCGTCATGATGCATCGTAACCGTCATTATGCTTCTTATATATGCAAAGCGGAAGTTATGAAACCTTGCACCTTCTGTTTTGTAAAATCTGACGTAGTAACCTACTACATAAAATACAATTGGCATGTTTAATGAAGACTTTTGTGTTTGCATGCTAGATTGATAATGTATATTTTTAATAGATGCCTTAAATCTATATTATTCCAATATATTATGTATATTGTATATGCTGTATTATTATTATACTCTTCAAATATTTAAAGCGTTTATTTTTATAATTATGTAAGGTGTTATCATGTTTGAAGAAATAGCTCAAATATTGATAACCTTACTTTCTTGGTAATAAACGAACTCTGCATGTGAAGTATGAGTGATGTTTAGCGTTTGATGGTTGGTGTTAGAAGAGTGGTTTCTGTTGCAGGAGGACACGTAGCCTGAATGCACCGAGTCCGGTTCAGCAGTTCGGCCCTTGTGGCCGGATCATGAAGAACTCTGCCATGGTCATGTAAGTCACATCAATTGTTACATTTCCATCTCTTACCATATTCTATTACAATGTAGAAGTTGTTCAAGTCATATATTATGACATACTTAGTTAATTAGACAAATTGATATTTCATAGTTTAATATTAAAAAATGTAAAGAAAGCAAATCACAAAATTAAACCAAACTAAGATTAACAAACAACAATGTAATTTCATGACAAAATGAAGGAAACTGCACACAACTGATGGATATAACAAAGACATAGCTAGACTATACTATTGGGATAGGTTTAGTTTGTGGTAATGTGTGTACTTTTAGCACTGCAGATTGGAGGTCTCGTTGTTGATCATGACCGTGAATTCATTATGTCGGAATTTAATAATGTTGTACTCGACATACTCAGGACAGGAGGTAAAGCCATCGGCTATGTGCCTCTGCTCCGTCAGGGAGTCGTTAAAGATTTGCACTATTATAAGCATGAGTATGGGGAATTAGGATTCTGATGGAGAATCAAGCCGCAGATGTGGTTAGGCATTTCGTCTTCTAGAAGAGATAGGGCGTAGTCTTCTATCTATGTAGGGCGTTACATTGAACAGCGACATATTTAAACAGCAGGACATTCAGTTAAGAATAAAGTTGTTACAATTATTTATTTATAATTTAAAGACTGTTCTGTTAATAGTAAGTTATACAGGTATTTATCATTATATATTTTAGTTTCAAACATAATTTGATAAAAGCTGATTTAAATTCAAACCAATGTGCTAATTGAAAATTTGTAGCATTCATGACGTTGAAACTGTTGTTTATGCAGACAAAAAGAGATGTATTTAATAGACAAGAAAGTAAGTGATATTATTTTTTTCATTTTCCAGTATCTTCAAATCAATTTTTTCAAATTACTAAGTGAAGAATTGAACCATTATATTTGCATGTTCCACTAGTCCGGGATGATATAAATGGTAATTATGATTGCAATGATCGTACCTCGCATAGTCCCTTCCGTCCTCGATAGGTTTAGGGTCCAGTCTATGTTCAGACAGTCACTCTTGATTGTCAGTAGGGTAGGATATTGGTTGAGAGCAGCACGTAAAATACCTAGGTAACATTGAAATAACTAATTATGGTGTTCATTTCAGACCTGCCTTACTATTTAATCTTGAAGATGTAAAATATCGAAATTTGCAAATTCTCTAGTTACCGTATTGTTACGTTCAAATATTTTATTGGTTTATTTGAATTATTATTCACGAACACGGTTTACTTAATATCACCACGTCATATACAACGTGTAATATTTATTAATTTTAACATAAATGTTTCTACACTTTAATTATACAGTGATATCTACTTTTACGTCATTTCGTATCCACACTTATCCCTGTCCTTCTCCAGTAAAATTTGTTTTACCCAACCAAGACCACAGTTCTTTTCATAATGAAAATCACAAATGTTTCCCGAAAATGCGATAAATAAAATCTAAATGTATGAATAATATGTTTTGATAACAAAATCTGAAGTGGCCTACACTCAACTTTACTATAAATAACATAATAGAATCTCATTGACGTTAAAATTTAGTTTTTGTTTTAGTTTAAATTGGCCATCGTATAGACGCATTATACGATGTAATAATGTATTATCAAATTTAAGGTTAATCAATTTAATGACTTGAGATATTACACATATATTTTTTAATCATCCTTTGAAGATTTATTATTTTGTACAAATGTAAGTTCAGTTGAAATTTTTACATTGAAGTAGACCTGGTTCTTCTAGCCATCTACTTCCTTTTTCATCCATTCAGTAACAACATCCTTGAGAAATTTGTGGGCTATTGTGCTAAAAGGCTCCGGGCAGCAGATTTGTCTGATTCCAGCCTTTTCCAACCAGGTCCACTGCCTCAATATGTCCAGGTACCCACAAGAGAGTCAACTTATTTTTAAGGATACATTCTGAAGAGCAGAGTGACATTCTAGCTCTAATTTTGAATTAAAAACCACAGACTTCAAAGGCTTGATTGTGCCTGAGTTCCTCATAAAAGGTACATATATCTATGAATGTATGTATAGTATATGTATGAATATGTATATATCTAACCACCTCTAACCCAGTACATGTGATCATTTATTGTTAAATTGTCTTTGAGCAAATTTTATCTTGCTATCTATAGACCGAACTACTAGTCTTTAGTTCTATTAATTTTGACAGTATTTGTATTATTAATTTTTAACTCGTCAGTATACCAGACAGGAGCCCGTTTCTCTAAATGGGAAATTAGAAGCGTTCCAACCAGGCTACCATTTCTGATCACTTGGAAGTTCTCTGTAAAATTTTCGTTTTAGGGGTATTATATTTGGCAACATAAACCCAAGCTATTAATTTTTGGTTCTATTAAATTATTGGGCACTTGCAACAACCTTTGTAGGCTGCTGCAAATTACCTTTTTCTTGATAAAAATATTTTATGGGCTGGACAGGAGGGGGAGGGTAGGATGTAGCTCATTGCTCCTGTTATCCCCAAGACACATATGTGTTTGTAGTTCATTATGGCTAATTTGGGTGCCTTATTCATTCACCTTTTGATACCACACATTCATAGGATACTATTAGTCTCAACACATCCTTGTGAGCCAAGGTATAGATCTGGGGTGAATTGGGCGCTTAACCAAAAAATCGATTTCTCCTTCTATAACTAACTTCTACCAAAGAATCCCTTACTCAGTGTATTTGTTACATGGCTTTCCAGTCTAGTCTTTTGTCTGAAGATACTCGAAGGTATTTGAATACTTTGGAGCCTTTGAATACCTCTTAGAGATCTAGTTTAGTACATTTAATGAAGGGATATTGGTGCCTACTTTCTTTCTGCTTGTGAAGGGTATAGGGCCATTTTGGGTGTATTTATATCCAGTCCTTTCACCTATACTCATCTTGTAACTATGTGGAGAGCATGCTGCATAAGCTCAGACAGTTCCATGCATTCTCTTCTAGAAGGTTATCTGTATTTCCTTGCGTACCGTAACAGTAGGTCATCCACAACTTATGATGACAATAAGCCAATAGTACATATCTCTGAGGACGACCATAGTCGGCGTAATAAATTTTATACTTACACTAATTATTCTTTACGTTAGCATGTTTTGATCAATTCTATGGTAATCGCTGGTTTAATGTATCATGTATTAGTGCTGATTCAAAAACTTCTGTATTTTAAAAACAGTCCAGATGATTTCTTTAAGACTTGTAGATTTCTTTTGGTTAAGCAATTTAAAGATGATATTATTGACTTTCCCTTCTTATAATCTTGTTATGTCTTAAGAGGAATATTATTACCGTAAACTCCTCATGCTACTGCAGAAGTAACTTAATAGATATAACTTTTAGTGTAGCATTATATTACAATATTGTAAGATCATAAAATATTTTAGTACTGCAATACTTAATGTTTCGGGAATCATAGAAGAAATGGCTTAAAGAACTTAAAGAATTTCGTTCTGTCGTAAAGAACGAAAATGAACCTTTCCCATTCTTTAATATCACCCGAAAATCAATGAAGTTCTTAGACATTCCAAGCGCTATATATCTGACATTAAGATTTGTTAATAGGTGTGACATGTACATTGATTAGAACATTTTCGTTGAATAATCATTTATCACACAGTAGATTGCATCATTTAATATATGATTATTTTGGTTTGCATTTATAGTTTAATAATTTTACTCGTCTTTCATCACACATTAACTCTTTAAAAGATCATCAAAGTTTATCTTTGACGTTATACAAAATTTTTTTAGCTACTGTGAGTTTCATATTGATACGAAAATTTTAATATTCTAGAGTTAGTTTAGAATAAAAAGATGTCTAAAGTCCCATACTGGGCAAAGAAGTGACTTTTTAATGATGGAATATGGCATGAAAATAAAACAGCACTTCTCCACCGTAGGGTCCATTTTTGACTAGAATATGAATTTGTTGCGGTGACGTGCAGGGTGTCCACAATCCTTTTTATTCACTTCCCGCCCCACACACACATACATAATCGAACGTCAAAAATTTGATGATGATGAGATAGAATTTTTTTCATAAGTACTATACTTATAGTAAAGTAAAGATGTTCAAATTATTGGGTGGTATGGCAAAAAATCGTATTAATCTATATTGCTATGAAAATAGTTGAAAGACCTCTTGTATTTCCCCAGCGTATTGAGTTGTTTGAATTGAAGGTAAATTAGCTTAACCGTCTTTGTTTCTCTTAATCACTGTGTATAGAAGTATTATTCCTATGAACTTTTCCTTAAAGTTAATTTCACAAACTTGTCCGTACATAATTTGGCTTAAGTGATAAAGACTACAAGAAAACATTAGCCGGAAATATTTGGGAATACAGATAGAATAATTAATAGACACTTTGTCAAAGTCTGTCATCATATTTTCAGAAATCAAACCCTGATAACATTCGTTTAAATAATTAAAAAGGTATATGCAAGTTTTAATTCTTTTTTGGAAGCAATCGAGCAGTGGGGAAACACTGAATATAACATACTCACTTGAATACGAAGTGAGTGCACTGATAGAATATAGCTGGGAAGCACTTAAACTTCCATCTCCTGCCCACTGCTTTACATTCTTTAGGTCATCAAGCCTTTACCAGTTACAAGCAAAATTAATCTCTCTGTATCATTTTCACTGCCTTTTTGGGTCATTTTGGCCAAATCGATGTTATGGGATTGGAGGGCCACTATTTTTCGCTTGATGCCAATTCATTATATTTCCACTTGCACACAAAGAGAAGAGCATGTGAGATTTTTCAGTAGTCGCAATAAATGAACTTGAGGATTTCTGAGAAAACTTGTTTGATCCTTTATGTTGGCTAAATCCTTTATAAAGTCACATACTGGGCAAAGAAGTGACTTTTTCATGATGGAATATTGCACGAAAGTAAAACAACACATCTGCACCATAGGGTCCAGTTTCGAGTAAAATATGAATTTAATGCGGTGACCAGCAGCGTGTCTACAATCCTTTTTATTCACCCCGCCTCACACCCACACATACGACATCAGCAAAAGTATTTTGACATGATCGTCAAATTTTTGAAGTTCTACGAATTTTTGGTTTTGAAGGGCAAGAAATATGATAATTTTCACCAGCATTCTTAATCATGGTATAATTATTATCGTATATCATGGTATGAACTCTAGCTTTACAAGATTTAATTTCACATTTCCAGTAGTTCTATATCCATTGACACTAATCTAGAATGTTTATTGATTGACAGTCTTATGTATGAGTGAAAAATAAAGCAAATGACAAGAATGGATTGTAAAGTTAAAGTGAGGTTATTTTATAGGGTTTTTCGATCTATTAAGTCGGTGCTGCAATCGATAAAGTCAATGTTGTATTTGATTACGTCGGTTCTCATTTGAAGCGTCAATGTTGCATATGTAATCAAATGCAACCTGACCTTATCGATTGCAACACATTAATAGGTGAAAACCCCTGTAATTAAAGGGTCTGTAAAAGGTTGGGAGCATCAGGGAAAACCCAAGTAGTTATTGAAGGTTTGATTTATATGATTCAGTGGTCACTTATGGGAGGTATACCCTATGAAAACAACATAGATGTTTTCCCCGTGAGAAAAAAATTCCACTGCATATAATCCACTGTTGTTAATCATTTTATGACTATGAAGATGATGGTATGAAATTACCAAGAGTGTAATAGACGGGGATTCAATTAACAGTCATTTACTTTATTTTTCACTCATACATAAGACCGTCAATCAATAAACATTCTAGATTAGTGTCAATGGATATAGAAATACTGGACATGTGAAATTAAATCTTGTAAAGCTAGAGTTCATACCATGATATACGATAATAATTATACCATGATTAAGAATGCTGGTGAAAATTATCATATTTCTTGCCCTTCAAAACCAAAAATTCGTAGAACTTCAAAAATTTGACGATCATGTCAAAATACTTTTGCTGATGTCGTATGTGTGGGTGTGAGGCGGGGTGAATAAAAAGGATTGTAGACACGCTGCTGGTCACCGCATAAAATTCATATTTTACTCGAAACTGGACCCTATGGTACAGATGTATTGTTTTACTTTCGTGCAATATTCCATCATGAAAAAGTGTCAAATTATCTACCGCTACGGAGAGATTTTGTGTAATTTGAAGTCTTAAGTAATATTATATAATGTGAAATATTGCTGTATTTTCACAGTGAAGTATATGTGCTGGGGTATTACAGCATTTATAAATCTTCAGTGATATAGTATACAACAAAATATACTGCAATCTGGTATCTTCATCATCATGAACCCTGAGGTTTACTGTAATTTGGTATCATCATAATGATATAATGGTGTTGAGTTTCTTATCAAATTAGTCACCAATAATATCGTACATGGTGTAGTATTACTATATGTTGATCTTCAATAAGTCCATATGGTGGGGTATTACTACTACGTATTTTAATAATTTGATGTTCTTCATTGTGACATATATAGTGGATTTATTACTGTCATTTGCATCTTCGATAGTGGTATATTGACAATTTAATTCAGGAAGAAATGTTATTGACTAAAAGCTTCAAATGTCAAAAGTTATTTGAGATTAAATAGCATATACCACTTACTAATATGATTTCCTGTACCAAGAACCAAGCCCTGTCTGAAACACATGTCTATAAAGGGCCTGTATCTCTCATAAAAGAAGCAGTACCAAATTTATGTTCGTATCTTGCACACAAATTTAATAATAAATAAAAACAAATAGAATATTAGTTATGTTTATATTCAAATTAACAATTGCGGTGAGACATTTTCAAAGAGTCTAACTTTGATTAAGTGTGGTTATAAAATAAAAACTGATTTCAGCAATATTATCCGGCAAGTTATGTTGTAAAAATTATTAATAGTATTCTTTTACACACTGGATCGAAGAGTGTCTCTGGATATCGAAGGGAATGTGTTTGAAAAGATTTTAAGTCCATCCAACACAATTGTTCCAATTTTAATTACAATTGGTTTGACAAAAGATTGCTTTAATAAAAGGTTATGTTGCTAATTTGGCAAATATTTTTGTGAAAAAAATGTGGTTAAGTTAAAAAAAAACTAATTAAATAGAAATATGTGGTATTGACATTTATGGAAAAGTGGACGTGTTGGAACAAAACGTTGGAAGGAGTGAGTATAGTCAATTTTCAAACATGAAGGCGAGAGTATTGCTCCATGAAGTTCAGTATTTGACTGATCCTCGGTTTACTGCTCACATGCCGACTCACTCAGCATAGACTTCTAATCCCGTTTTGAAGGGTTGGTTGAGTAGTTTATTGCAAAGAGGTACAATGTGCATTTCTGTGTTGAACTGCAGGACATTGAACGTTTAATGAACGTTTAATTGAAATATAAAACAATGAGGAGTTTCAAATGATTTTCCACAAGAAGGTATTGAGTATTTTCTAGATTTCGGCAAAATATCCATTGCTTTGGGAGAATGTAACATTGTTTATTTTAGCTTTCCCATTTTATTTTATAAAACTGGTTTTAGTCTTAAGTAAGACTAAATCCTATTAAGTAGGTTTGGTTAACCCTTGTATATAATAACCAAAATAGTCTTGGTATTATACACAGATGATTTGAGACTCATATTAAAAGAAATTTGTACCCAACATTCTAAAACCTCCTCGAGCACACTGACAGCTCAGAGTCTCTTACTTTAGTGTGGGTGTGAGTACTAGTGTAATCTTTAGAGGGTAGTTGCCTATAAAAGGTTGGAAATCCAAGTAATAAAATAAATGGTTGAGATTTTCCGCAATTTTGATTCTCCATTAATGGTGAATGTATTACATGCATATATGTAATTTAATAACTTCAATAATTACTCACATTGTGAGGTGTTACTGTAATTTGATATCTCTAATAATGGTGTTACGGTAGGGTATTACTGTTGCTTTAATTTTCTTATTAATGATATATTCAGTGAGGTATTATTGTAATTTAATATCTTCGTTATCATATGTGGTGAAGTAGTATTCTTATTTGATATAGTCAATGGTAATATATTTGGTGAGGTATTACGATGTACGATATGGTAATTCATTAATGATGTACGGTGGAGTATTACTGTAATGTGATTCAAAATTACATGTACGATAGGCTATTACCGTAGGTTGACATTTTCATTAATTCCGTGCAGGAGGGTTGTTACTTTATGCTGAGAAGTACATTTAATCGAGTTTCCTTTAGGAAAACTGGAATGGTATTACTTTGAGGCGTTTGCAGTCTAAGTGGTTCAGCAGGTTGTTGAGTCCTCTCAGGTCATCTCGTCTGAGGCCTGCTATGGAGGCAGAAAGCGTAACTACAGACACACAGTTAATGCTATTTAATGCTCTCAGTTCACAATATATACTGCTCTCATGCGTCCATTTAGTTTCTCCTTTTTACTCCTTCTTTTTCCAATTGCGCTCTTATTACAATTCTGTTAATTAGTTCATTTCATTCTCTTTTATATAGGTTACTAATTATAAATAAATTTACTTATTTATTAAATAAGTTTTGAAAGGTTTTTAATGATGATTTTATAGTTATTAATGTTTGAGTTGTTAAAGAACCTTCTTACCTTAGTGTTCTGTTTAATATATTAGGAAATCTACTTAGGATAGAGAGTAAAGTTGTTATGAATTTCTTACTCTTTGCATTGCGGTTAGTGTTTCCTCTTTGATAGCACTAAGGTCTCAGAAATTGTCCTCTATACATTTTATTTCACCATATCTTCAGTATTATTGATTCCTTTCTATGAGTTGTACATTCTGCATACAAACATGTGTCCTCATTTCTCTTAGAAGCTTACCAGAAATGATAATATTATGATTGAATTTCATAGTGTGTGTGTTAGAAGTATGTGTAGTTGTTTTTGCTTGCCTAAGTTGAGTGGTTGTCGGGCACTCCTGCCGGTCCACCTGGGCTGTAAGCGCCTCCCCAGTCGACTGACGTGATTCTCACCTCCTCAGCCCCGCTGTCCTCGTCCCAGCACACTGCACTGGCGCCAGCCAACTTGTTGCAATCCTCCCCACTTTTTCCTCCGTCTGCTTACCTGTCACTTCAGATTTTCAGATTCTGCTTCATTGTATATTTTAAACTTCAAGTCAAATATTTCACATTGCAAGTAAAGTCTGTGTTAAACCTCTCTTATTCACTGAATCTTACTGTTCCGTATACTTCTGTAATTAGTTTAGTAGAGATTTCAAGGACGTCATGTTATACTGAAGCTGGTTTGCTGCTGTTAATTATTCAAGTAAATTAACTTATATTCAAGTTATTATTTAAATAAATTATATTGAGAAACTTGACAATGAAAATTTGTGTTAATGAATTATTTATTACATATCAGTATCGTGGTGTATAAATAAGTAAAATCTAGAGTGGCCTACACACAACTTTACTAGTGTATCAAACTTCTTGACAACATGAAGAGGAAAATTATTATCCATTTTTAATATAGAACGAAAGAGTCCATTTCTAGTACTACAAAATTACCCAAAGATAATATGATTCGTAAACACAAGAACATCTAGATATGATGTTAAGTTTTCTTCAAAGGTGCAATGTATATATATATTGATTAGAGTATTTTGTTGGACAAATCCATCATACTATGGAAAGTATCAGAAATTATATGTTTGATTGGCGTTGATTTTTTACATATAAAGAAATTATTCTCCTTACATCTCTCATTAAGTTATTAAACCATTTCAATTTTTTTTAAATTAAACCTCCAAACACCAATTTTATTTCAGTAGATTCACCTAAAAAATGTCTAAATCAGTGTAAGAAATTTAAATTACTTTAAACAAATTTGACAAGTATAGTAAGGTCATCCATTAGTCCAGGATGGACATTCAGTTGTTATAGCTTTATTGCTCTTTGCAGTAGTTATAACATTACGATTTTCTTTTTTTAAATTAGTAATTTTCTGTACGATTTTTGATAAAGTTTCATTGTACTTTCATGAGTTTACTGTCAAAAAAATATTTTCTGAAAACATAAAATTGATGCTAACGTCGTTTTGGTTAATGTAATTTTGAAAACAAAAATGATCTCATATCATCCCAACATAATGCTCTATTATTAGATTTAATTTTATTTTGGTAAACGGTTTGGCTTTTTAGATATCTTCCTCTCAGATTGACTCGTTAGTCATAACTTTTTCATTTTATTGAAAAAAAAAAAATATTTCCAGTTGTTTTAGAAATGTGTGAGGATTCTTTCAGTGATTGCTTTTGTCTCTTCCACGATAATACCCAAATTTCAAGACTCTAGTTTAAAAACAAAAAGTTTTCTAAAAACACATTTTGGCAAAAAAAACTGACTTAATTATAATGGATAATTGCTACCAAACAGTAGAATTCAACTTCACTATCAGACCCATTTTTGTGTAAAATATTAATCTGATCCATCGAAGATTGTGGACTTTAGCGAGGACACCATTTTTTTGATACACACCCATACACACACACAGGCACAGTCGACATCGAAAAAACGTCGTACAGGACTTTATGCACCTCAAAACTGTAAATTCGTCAACATTTTGAGATCAATGTTTTTCAAGATTACTATACTTTTCTTATAGTAAAGTTATAATGAGCTTTGTTTTTCTTGTTATTTAATATGATCCGAATTTTGAATGGTTAGGTTTGATGATTTTACATAGATGAATAAATAGAAATTATTTTAAGAATGAAATTTTACATGGGTCGATAAAACTACACCTGACTTCGAAGCCTCCCATAAGGTCGGAATATTTATCTTTATTTATTTAAGAATGATATATTTTTAATTTGTAACATGTTTCTTTGAAAAGGGGTATTTATGTGTGCACTCTTTTATTATATGAAAGTTGAGGACTCCCAGTTAATGAGAATAACATAATCTTAAATGTGTGTCAGGCGCCGGTTGATAAGATTTAATCTAGTCGGCGTGTCTGGAGCATAGGTTAAATCTGTAGTCCAGACAAGATCAAATTTCTTACTGCCTCCAATAGTTATGGCATTGTTGCAGTGCAATAGCACTGCAAATGGTGCTGTTATGGGATTTAGCTGAAGGAATCGACCACCACATATTTTAACGATGTTTATTAAAATTTTTAATTCTTGCATAAAGACATAATTGTTGTAATATGTAGAATATCATTATTAACTTGAACTAATAGTTCTTCCCTCAAAATGTGGGGAGTGTAAAAGTCATAGTTCTACTGGCCCGAAGGTTGAGAGTATAGCACTCCTGCTGTAAATTGTTTTATATATTCATCTATTATGATTTTATGTTTTGTCTGAAACATAAGTAAAAAAAGTGTCAAATAAGGTTTACTTAACTCCTTTTGACTGAAATAAAGGAACCATTTTGATTGGATGTACAAGGGAAGTAAAGTTAGGCTGCGCTGGAGGAAGGGATCCTTGATATCTTGTTGCCGACTAGATATCTTATATTATTAATCTTTATATGGACACCTGTGCATCTTGCATTGATACCATGGTGAATTGATTATTTTACGAATTCATTGTGTTCTTAGACAATATGGGAGCGTTCAGTAATCTGGCTTATAAAACAAATGTTTAGAACGTCTAGTTAATTGGTTCTATAATACTGGACCTCTATAATATTGATTCTATAATTGAGAACATTGAATACTAACTTTTTTTATGTTTATTATAAATATAGGATTTGCGTGTATTACGTTTAGCATATTTTTATATAGCTCTCACAATTAAGATATGCTAAACATAACTAAATTGTTGAATGTTGTTAAAATATGACGATTAGAAAAGGAAATAATTTGTTTAATTTTTTTTTTAATATGTTCTGTTATTATTAAAGAGTGATTACTTATCTCCTTTTTTGAAACAGGAGGAGGTCTGAATTTATAATTAATTGGATTTTAATTTTACTTTTTTTATTGAAACTTGAGGATTCTCTACAGGGACCCACCTGAGGTCCAAAGGTAGGCAACTTTGTAGACTAGCTCTTGTCTGGGGGGCAGTTGAGTGATTGCGCTTCTATAAACTAAATGCATGCTGCCAATTCTTTGGTTTTTAAGATGATGAATTTAACATTAGCTATAATGTTGATTTATTCAGAATCTGAAAACCTAATTGATACATGTTCCGTGTATTAATTCTGATAAAGTCCAGGTTGGACTCTTTGGCTGTCTTTCTAATAAACTTAGTCGTTCATCTATGACTGAGTGTCATGAACAAGATAGTCAATTTGAAAAAACTTGGTTCATTCATGATATGTTTTGTCCCTAGTGAAACTGACTGTGGAGTCTATAGAGTTGCGTGAAAGAAATTAAAATGAAATATTGTAATCAATATTGAATAGCTGTGACAACCCAATGTGTTATATATTTTACAACTAAATGAAATGTTGTGACCATTTTTGGTTGTCTGATAAAGTGAAAATTATTAGGTTGTTACATAGTATACGAATTTCTTTGCCTTGAAATAAGAATTTGGTTTAATTTACAACAGACATCATACTCTCAGAATGAGTTAATGATTATACCTTTAAATAAGCTCTAATATCCATTAGTCGAAAGGTCTCATTTTGGGATGCTAGGCAGTTCGACATTTTGTAAAATTATTTGTGCAACCTTCATCTGAATAATGGTGGTAAGAGATGTCCAAACCGAAAGGATCTGTTTCAATTAGACGACTCAGCAGGGAGTCGACTAGTGTGCCAAAGAAGCTCAGTACATCGACCCCGCCCGGCACCACGCTCCTTCCTCCAGCTTGTCCACTCAACGCTTATCAATTTTCCTTTTAAAGTTTGTCAATGATGTTCTTGGGCTATGTCAGTGCTTCTTGAATCATAGCTTGGCAAAATAATTGTTTTATTATTTCTTCTTTTTGGTTTAGTCGTTCCAGTACTCTAAATACTGCTTTATTTCCTCTATCAACATTGGAAGATTGTATGTTTATCTTTTTTTCTAAGTTTTCAATGCTTTACATGGAAGCATAGCAGTGCCAGTGTTTGCAGCCCACACTGACTTCTCGTTCTCGATATGCACGCAGCGCTCTTCGTTGACTTCCTCATAATCATTGTTTTCAGCGCTGCGAACGCTCTTCACTTATTCAGTCTAGCCTAAATCTTGAAATAATATTTTCTTGTTCAACCACTATGATGAGTATCGTCATTTACTGTCATCAGTGCAGCCATCCTAAACCTTTTTTTCCCTCAAGTTGCATACTAATTTTTGCCTCGTTGAATTCTTCTTCGTTACTCGTGTTTAGTATATTCGTACATATGTGAGATATAAATATCTCGCATGCGATATGATGGTATTGAAATTACCACTTTATTATATATATCCTTTTAACATAATGAAAACAACAGAAATTTCACAAGTTACAGACAAGAGTCACTACGGTATTTCCTCGTCCGTTATCATCATCAGATGAAGTGCTCAGGTTAAGTGGCACTGGCTGACTAGCTTTCGAGTAACTTATCTGATTTCTGCATATTACCTCCTTAACTGGAAAGAGAAAAAAATAACTAAAGATACTAAAATTACACAAATGAAAAAAAAAAGGTAAAATCAATTAAAGCAAAGAAAAATGAGCGGAAAAGTAAAAGAACATAATAATAATAAAATTCCACACTGTTATTCAACAATAGCAAATAACAATAATGCAACAGCATTGCATCTCATGTTTTCATGATCGGTGCACTTTTGATTTTTGAGAACACGATTTTTGTAGAAAAAAAGAGGTAGATGAATAAAGCAGTAGAACACTGGAAATGTCTTTTAAAAAGGCTCTAATTTCAGTTAATTACAGAAGTGATATTTCGAATTTGTTATAATCAGGACTAGTAAGTTTGCTGTGTAAAATATTTCTTAAATATAATTTTCAGAACGTTTCATGGTAAAATTTGAGAAATTCGTTTTATGTTCGCTTTCTAATAGGAAAGATAGCATTTGTGCTACTCCTGATAATTATGGTTATATTATCATAAGTCTATTAAAATGTGTTGTAAAGTTAATATTACTAGTCCTCCAGTAATGCAAAGGTTAATGATTTTTCTTATTAAACGAATTCTAACCTCTATATATCCTTATATTGTTTAAATTTGTTTTATTTTTATCACTCCATACTTAGAACAATCAATTTCTGTTTCCCCTGTTTTGTAGGCCATGTGAAAACGGTTTTAAAATAACGAATCATGGTATATGATGGTTTGATTTGAAGCTGGAAACTAACAGCTTCCCATTTTATTTTAGTGTTATACTATCATACAGACGATATAAATCAATTTCATATATATTCAGCTAAGTGCGCTGCAGTTTCCTCATTCATGTGTTTTTTACTGTGTTGCTCTAGTCCCCTGAATAATAATATCTATTAGGTGGGATAAAGTTCGCAAAGGAGTATTCCTATGTTAGTTACATACATTAGAAATATAGGCCTCGACACTATACGTACATTGTCTAATCAAAAGAATAATTTGAAAAAAATCTTTATTTTCTGATAAATTATTTTCAGATATTCCAAACAAATACAAATGCATGCATATAACTGTTTATTCCAAATAATTTAAATAAAACGAAAGAAATATTACACGTTGGCGCTGTATGTAAACGTTGAAAAACATCCCGTGAGTAAGAAAACGAAAAATGGTACCCAACTTCTCCAGGTCCAATACTCTACTGGTTCTCCTTTATGATTTTACTTAAATGAACTATGGGAAGTTCTACACCTGGGTATACTGAATATAGAATTTTCTTGAACCTTCATTAAAAGTCTCGAACATATCGAGTCTCAAGACTGAAGTGGCTGGTATCTCCTTCCAATCATAAAGCTTTTGATCCCTTAACCTTCATTTTTAAGAGTTATTCTAATAAGAGTTATCTTGGAGCCCGTCTTGCACGGTCCTTTAGTGTTCCTGCCGTAGGGTATACAGTAAACACCTCGATTATTTAATTGTCGTCATTCTGATGTATCGTGTTGGCAGGACTGCACAGGTATCTGTAGTACAAGTATGTAGGTACACCAGGTTACTTCTCTGCAATATAGAGGCGTTATTTGTGTGGTCAAAGAAGTACCTGTTGTCAAATATAATTCGATTTCGTTAAACGATGTGACATGTATATCTCTTCCAACACTTTCGGTAGTCAAACACCCCGTCATCGAGTTATGTATAAATTGTTCCACGGGTTTTTAAAAAATTCAAAACGTATTAAACACATTTGTTTAAAAAGGTGTTTAAAACATATAAAATGAAAATGAAATAAAACATTTAAAAGAATATTGTTGCACCCCGCCTGTATGCGAAGTGTTATGATTGATGAAACGTGCCATCAAATTGGCTATTATCAGAAATCTGCAGCGGGTGGCCACGTGTTCACTCATTGCTCAAATATAGAATACCCCGCGATAAGCTCCTGATAACCGCTTTTGAGTGGAATTGCATCAAGTGGTATGAGAATCGCGTTGACTTAAGGGGAAATGCCCTTCTTGTGGCGTTCACCTGCTTCACCTAGAATGGTAACACTACAGTTTCAGCAAACCCATCAGTTCTTATGAAAAAACATATTGAATACTAAAACCCTCGATTACCAGAATAAAAGAAAATTATTAAATACAAAAAATTTGATGAAGTTGAAACGATAACAAAGCAAAATTGAATTGGTTAGCTATCTATAATGTTCTTTCCTTTTTGGGTTAATATGTATAGCTCATGGGATCACAAAGGATATCAAGGTTTTCTGTAGGTATGATTCTTCGTCCATTCATGTAGACTTTCAAGTTGCATCGTTATAATAATTGTTAATGTATTTTAATTAATATGTTGATATACATGTGGCTATGTTTACTATTTTGATCTTATTAAGTTCTTATTTTATCACACGAATAATGAAATATCCTCAGATATATATAATATATATATATATATATATATATATATATATATATTATATCTGATATACTTAAAATAAACTGTGACACACAGACAGAAACATAACAAAGACTCACTTTTCAATATTTCGACCGCAATATTTCCCTTCGTCAATTCACTTCTTCTCCTGAGGACGACCGTCATTACGGTCGAAATATTGAAAAGTGAGTCAATATTATGTTTCTGTCTATGTGTCACGGTTTATTTTAAGTGTAATCTGTCCCGCCGGACCGTTTGCGTTTATATATATATATATATATATATATATATATATATATATATATATATATATATATATATATATATAAGATTATACAAATTTTTCCTGGCATAATTTTATAACTACTATTGATAACAATTAGCAATCCGCTTAATCTGTGAAAATAATACTTTGATAATCGATCTCTTTTACTTCTCTTTGACCGAGATTTCAATGCAGGAGTGTTACTCACTTTTAACAAATTTTAGCGGGACCAGTGCACACTATGGGTTTCAAGTGTCATACTACCATATTACAGTAATTAAGTTATGTTCCAATGGTAGTATCACAAGGGAACGCACATAGGCCGAACATTCAAACTGTGATACTACACAATGGATATTCTTCTATATTGGGAGTCCTAATTTTTAACTAACTCAGGTGTATGAATAGAAGGATCTTTAACGATTACGTAAGATAGTACAGGTTTGGGACCGACGTCTTAACGTCCTCTCTGAAGGCGACGTGCTCGGATTTATTCACCTTCCGCGTGAACAGATCGAGGGTCAGAGTGGGTATTGAATCCCTGAACTACCAGTCTAGAGGTGAGCACGTTGCCACTAGGATAATCTAGCTCACTGTCGTACAATAATTAACACCATTAAACCATCATCATTTGTTTAAAGCAATTATATTTTACTGCAATACTTACACATGATAGTAAAAGTTTTAGAACAAATACCTGTCTTCAAGTTTGTTCTAAAAAAATCGCAAGGTACTTACCCTACACCGTACAGGTTGTGTTAAATCAAAAAAATTACTTGTCATTACATTTATTTATGCCTTAAGATGGGAGTCAGCAAGACTTAAGCTCTGAACCGTTTTAACTGTTAACTGATAAATACTTCAATCCGATTTACCCCTAAGTGGTATACATATTCCATCCGGCGCAAATCATCTGTTTTCAAATATCAAATCATTTTGGTAAATGGATGACGCCTTAAAAATACTATATAACATGTGGTTGTAAGATGAATTTATGTATTTATAACCTTAATTGAATGAATTATATTTACGAATGACCTTAAAATGTTTGAATATAGTCGATTTCTAATAAGTTGTGGCGGTATATTGTATATTTATTACATTGTTAAATCATAGCTAAAAATTGTTGGAATAGGAAACGAATATGAAGTGTGTAGATTTGGGTTGAGTGCGTGAGTGTGACTGGTGAGATGCGGCTTGGTCAGGGCATGGTCGGCGACTGCGTGCAGTCGGCCAGATAAGCATGGGACGTCAGCAGCCCGTGCGCTGTCAGTTGCCCGCGACATGCCACTCCAGTACTCGCTGGACGGCTGGCTCCCGGTCCCCGAGCACGACAAGCAGCCACCTCTTCGCCGCTCCCCCTCGGTCCCTTGTCGCCCTCATCGTGCTCCTCGCCTCCCCCATCCTCACCACCTGGCTCCAGCATTCTGCTCTTGGTGGTACTATACCCAACTAACTTGTCATAGTTAAGCAACTATTTATTCATTTATTTTGCTATTATATTTTAGGTTTACTTGATTCAGTAACCAAATTTAAATTCATATTTATTCTGCAATTTGCAGTTATATTACTATAACATGCGACAACATTTTGTATAAATTTATATATATATCGTTGTCTGCCTGTGGAGCGACTCGTTTCTATCCTCCTGATGACGAGGCCATCGAAATATAGTAGTGAGTTTCTCTTTATTTTCTGTGTGTTCTTTATTTTAATGTAGTTTATTTAGTTCGTGGCATCGTTTTATACTGCAATAAAGGTTATTAACTTACGAAAAACGACATTATTATTAAAGGAGCTGTTCACTTCTTAATTGAAATGATATCACAAAAATGTGCTATCTCTGATGAGATTATTACTCAAGATCTAATTTTTTTTGTAAATTGCTCAATAACCGAATTTCAGCAGGCAACCTGCAATTCCATTCTAGCTAAAAGATAAGATCAAAAAGTTATAAATTACTTGATATTTAAAACTTACTTTGTGAGAATTTGTTCTCTTTTTCATAGTTTGTTAACCTCTTATTACTTCTCCAAGATGATTACTTAGTTCATTTCAGTGGCAAAATGAAGGGATAGTTTTTTGCAATCTTGCTGTAAAGAAAGTAGCTCATCTGACTGTGGAAACCTTCAAAATCTTTATCTCAGAAATCATATTGTAAAACTTCCATGGTCCCTTAAATCTTATTTTTAAATTTTATTAGTTATCATTTCTTAAAAGATCAAACTGGTTAGAAATGTTGTATTAAAAATAAAAGAATTTATAATATGTTTCTTTTGTGTATCATTTTATGCATGATAACAACTTGCTTCAGGAAATTTAGCAAGGTTGACAAAATTGTCAAACAAAAAAAAGCTATTAACCGAATGTAAAATAAAGTAATTAAACTGCATTAACTACAGGTATTCGTTATTCAGCAGTTCTTATTTAATTTTCTTTCAAATGTTTCTAAATAAATGCACGTGGTTGTGATAAGTAGCGATGATTAGTGTTATGATTCAAAAAGTTCAAGGTAATGTAAGACGTGTCAAGATTTTAAGTATTTTATTTTGTAGGCTTATTAATTTTTACTACATGATTTAATTTGAAGGTCAACTTTTGATCAGGAACTATCTGTTAAATTTCTATACAGATAATATAATAAAAATATTATTGAAAACTGTACTATATAAGATATTCATATTATAAGGTATAAAAACATTAAGCTTTTCTAAAATGTCTATACATATTTGTATGTATACAATGAAACTACTTATTTAGCTTCTGTATAGTTGTTTTCGAAGGTGTTTGATAAGTTCATTTTTAGAAAAAATATATAATTTATACATTGAAATTTCTCTTTTAATAGAAAAGTATTTCGGTAGACAGCATTTTCTGAAGTTTTCTACAAAGAAGGTGATATAAGAAATTTTAATTGAGTATATTCAACAATGTTTTGAAAAACTAACTTTTTTAAATGTTTTACAAGTCTGAGTACTTAGATAAATTTCTGTTAATTGTTCTAGAAATATTTTTTCAAACTAATTATTAAATTATTTTTTATTTTCTTTTGTCAACTTTAATAAAAAAAAAAAACTTTGCACATTGGTTTTACCTCCACGAAACTGAGCCTTCCTATGAAATGACTCAGTGCTTCCGTCAGCCGTCGTAGAAACTTAATTATTGCCATCCACACTGATTCTTGTTGTTTATTTTTTATTAACTGTTTCCGTGTTTGATCCTAAAACACATACCTGACATACTTCTTATGTTATCTTAAGAGCTTTGAAGAGGTACGATATTAATTCCGTTGGGGGCAAACCACTTTGGAACTCAACTTGTATAGTTTAATGGTTTTTGTTTTATTTTTTCCTATGTTTGTTAGTGTTGTTGTTTATTTTATTACTTTATGTTATATTTTATCTTAATTATTAAATTTTCTTTCTTTTCTCTCTCTCTCTCTCTCTCTCTCTCTCTCTCTCTCTCTCTCTCTCTCTCTCTCTCTCTCTCTCTCGTGTTTGTAGTCACATTGTAGCTCATCGCTTGCATGTAAGGCCTCTCAAACAGTTTATATTCTACCTGATGATGACGCACGTTGAAATTTGCAGTGAGTCTTTCTTGTGCTTAATTTTATATGTATATGTATAAAAGATTTCACATAAGCACATGAAACAGCAATCAATGATCAAACCACAATATGAAATGGAAAAACAAGACCTAAGATCTTTCAACCGTAACAAGCGGTCTTCGACAGAGTTGGGTTTTTGACTCTGACGAAGACCGCTTCTTACGGTTGAAAGATAGGTACTCGAAGTAATTTATATTAACAACAATAATATAAACTCTCAGTCACATATTTTGCCTAGCTCTAGTAATAATAATAGGATTGTTCCTCAGTATTATCACAAATCTGACGATGGCCTACGAATGCTGAAAACTTATTAGAACAATTAGTTTTTAGTATAGTTAGTAAATTGTACGTCTTCGTTTTTAGAGCCGTTTTTTTAGTTTTGATTAGTAGTTTGTTTAGTTATTACAGTGATTTAACCCTTAAAAGTTCAATTTAATATTTTACCTAGAATCATAAGCCTTTTCTTAACTAACTCTGAGAAATGTCGGTGACTCATCGCAACATAGCAAAAAAAGCATTAAGTATATATCAGAGAGAGGCTGATGCCATATATATAATAGTAGAACATAAAAAGGAAACAAACACTCATGATTCTATGATGACGGCTTGACACAGTCTTCAGGAGGAAGAGAAGAAATGCATGGGTGAAAATGTTAGATCCTGAAATCGTTAAAAATAAGCAAAAAACCAGAGTCTTAAATATAAGAATATAAAATGAAAGAAAGGGAGAAGGAATCATAAATTAAGTTAAAGAAGCAAGTGTAGGAGGAGGGAAAAGAGTATGAAAAAAACTGATCTAATTTTATCTTATTCTTAAATAAGATGTCCATTTCATTACTAGTAATATAAAATATAATGCCAAGGAGGAAAAATAGTTTTAACTAATAGGAATAATACTTAGAAATGAAATCGGTACCGGGTTAATTTGAGACCACGGGCGTTTCTGATAAGCACTTGAAGTGGCATGGGGGTCGTTAGTGGGGTGGTATTTAATGTTTGGACTCTGAAGTACTGATTGAGTGTTCAATTTAATTTCTAGGTAGTTATTTTTCAATAATAAAATGTTTACATTTTTCTTATTTTTTCCTGGTATCATGGACTGCTGATTCCATTAACCTTTTTCTCTAAATTTTGAACACAGTTCAGTTATTGTTTTAAAAGCATGTTATTAAGAAAATTCTTACAGTACAATTATCCTTTCTATTTTAATCATATAAAAAAATATCATTTTCGCCGGTTTTTATTTTCATATTTGGATGGGATTTGCCATACATATTTTCTTACTTCCGTAAGAAAATTTATATCATTCGGTATGTTGTAACTTCCCATTTTTGATGTTTGCGTAAATCAACTTCCAAGAAATTGATATATGTATATCATTGATTATTGTATGATTTCTTATATTTTCTTGGTTATTGTTGGTCCATAAAATATGAGCTAAATGAAACCAAAACAATGACTTCGAAAATTTGATTTCACAATCAAAGATAAGTACACTATCGAAGTCTTTTTCATAATCTATAAATATAGCTGCATGTCATACTCTTTTGCAGTTTTACATAATCTTTCCTTATAATGGCACCATGACAAGTAGAGAATTTCCTTTTAAATTCTAATTTGTTCAACACGGACGTTTTCTTCAAGATTTGTTTTCTATTCCTTTGTTTATAATAATCATGAATGTTATATATATAATGTATTTGTAACATTATATATATATAAAGCTAAAGTTTATCGAGACTCGGTCAGTTCTTCAGGTTCAAATTGAACCTGAACAACTGACCTAGTCTCGATAAACTTTAGTTTTGTTTCTATTCCACGGTCAATACTTTTATCAATATATATATATATATAATACTTCTTGGTTCCTAACATTAACTTCATTACATTCAGATTTAATAATGACTAGCGATTATCATAATGAAATTATAAAAATAAAAAAAGTGACTTACAAAACTGGAAAAATAAAGTAGTTTCTGAAAGACCTTCTTATTTAATTATTTATTTCAGTCCAGAAGGAATCAAATATATGTGATGACATTTAAAATGTTTTGAAATGTCGTGGAAGAAAACCCTCAAAAATATATCATTGTCTAAGGAATTAATTAAAACGATTCCACGAACTAAATAAACTAAATTTATAGATAGAACACTCGTAAAATAGATCACAAATCTCATGGCTAGATTTTTATTCGTTATCATTGATTGGTCTGACACCAATATCACTTTGTGGGCTCGATGAGAGGACTTATTTGTCTTCTGGGAGGTAACACTGCTCCTGGGCTTAACCTCAAAGGTCAATCTACCTTTCTCTATTTTCCTTAAGACGGATTGCCCGAAAATTTTAGTTTTGTAAGTGTGTTTCTTTACTTTGGGTGTTGCTCACCTTTGATTTTGAACTTGTATGTATATAATTGAAATAGACAGCAGCTTCTGCATTGACCTTATAGCTGTTTTGACCAGTCTTCTGACTATTTTACGGTGCTCAGGTGGTAAATCACAAATCAATTTTAGCATTTCCCTGATTATCTTGCTGATATGTCGTGCGTTTTGGGATTTACCCCTGAGCACCATGAAATAGTCAGGAGGTTTGAACAAAACAGCTAATAAGAACGTTTATGCAGAAGCTGCTGTCTATTTGAATGAAGTATGTATACAAGAAGATTTGCTGTAATGTAAAATTAATTTAAAATTGCTGTAACAGACAATTAAATCATCAGACCATTAAACCATGATACCTTCTTTTATATATATATAGATGATCAAACCACAATAAGAAATGGGAAAACAAGACTAAGATCTTTCAACCGTAACAAGCTTCGTCAGTCTTCGTCAGAGTCAAAAACCCAACTGACTCTGGATCCCAACAGCAGTTGGGTTTTTGACTCTGACGAAGACCGCTTGTTACGGTTGAAAGATCTTAGTCTTGTTTTCCCATTTCTTATTGTGGTTTGATCATTGATTGTTATTTCACGTGTTTATATGAAAGCTTTTTATTTATATATATAGATATAGATATATATGTAAAATTCTCACAATAACACACACACACACATATATATCTGTGTGTTTTGGGAGCAGACCTTCTGTTGAACATACTAACTGAATAAGAAATGCTCACATAAATTGAGTGGGAGTTTTACACAGGTTATGACAGGTTCTTGTGTCCATGGATGTTATTAACTAAAAGCACTGACACTTTGAACTTAATTAGGGCTTGAACTTAACATTTTACGTCCCTGCGTGCAGTTTTAATATTCTTGTGAAGCTCGTGATCTGATTTTTCAGGTTCGGCTTCTTCTCTCTTATGCAGAGTGCTTCCAAAATTTGTAGTCTTCTCTGGTCATTCTCTTGATAAAGTACTATAATATTTTGATTCAATTTTTCCCTGGTTAGTTTGAGGCTATGGTTGCTCTGAGTGTGGTCTTTCGGGGCACCCGCAGTCAGAACCAATGTAGGATGATTTACGGAACTCACAGTTTCCTATGGTACAATTGTATTGGTATACCACATTGGTCTTTAGTAGTAGAAGTTTTTGCAGTAAATTGTTCTTGACTATTATGTTTATTGTGGAAAAACTTCTCTAGTAAATTCTAATCTTCAGTCGGTCTTCAGAATTGATGCACTTCGTATTATTTTTAATAATATTCTTCAGTATTCTTTCACCAGTTTTGTATTGATTGGACAGACTTGTCAATAATTATGAGGGGAAAGAAAGGGAAGGTTGTGTTTATAAGATTCCTTGTGGAGGTTGTGATTCTTCTTATGTTTGACAAACTGACAAAAGTTTACTTACTAGAGTGAAACAACATAAATATTATATTAAGAGACAAGTCAAGTGCTATGTTTCAACATATTAAGTTAAACAAGCACTCCATAAAATAGGTAGATTCTAAGGAATTGATATTTCTCTCGTCTGATGTTGAAAGAAACTTGGTAGAAAGTGCCCTAATTAAATATCATTTTGAAAAACTCATCAATATAAGTCATGGACTATTTAGGCTAGATGAATTTTTAATTCAAGGTATAGTTGAGCAAATTGGACCTGTGGGTGGCCTTCGATATGTGTCTTTGGATACGAGAGCGTTGACCAGATTGTTGATTTTGATCATATAGCTTAGTGTTTTGTTTCATTTCTTTTTTGTTTGCTTGTTTACTTCTTTCGTTTATTTATTTATTATTGTATATTCTATTTATATATGTAAAAAAAAGGATTATTATTATTATTATTATTAGAATTTATATATATATATTTTCTATTTATTTTATTAAATATTTCTTACTGTTTACTTTACTTTCATTGTTTAATTTTATTGGAGATTTTTTCTTTTCATGCTATATTGTCACCGAGTTTTCTCGCTACCTTCCTTCTGGTTAACTTTTTGTTACCTTCTTATTTCTTACTTTGTTTGCTCTAAGATAAAGTGAAAGGCCTCAGAGCATTTATTTTTATTGTTTTCCGTTTTTTGTTTAAATTTCATTGATTGCATCACTTGTTTATTTCTTCTGATTTGTCTGTATATATATATATATATATATATATATATATATATATATATATATATATCCAAAAACTGTGTGTACCGTTTGGAGTGTACCAAGTGTGATTCGTTCTACGTAGGCCAAGCATCCACCAAGCTTAGTCTCCGTATGAACAATCACAGAGCTTCAGTCAATAGTCGCTCCCATCTTCCTATTGCCATACATGCCAATAGCCACGGTCTCCCTTTTAATGAGTGCTACAGGTTACAGATTCTGCGACAAATACCCCCTGACAGCAAAGATCTCACACTACGAGCCTCCGAAGAAGCCCATATTTGGCTATTAAGTGCGCGTAGTGCACCTGGCCTCAATCTAAAGCGATAATGTCTAAAAGTTCCTTGCCTTTTCACATTTTTTTTTTTTTTTTTTTTTTTTTTTTTTTTATTAAATTATTTCATTTGTTATTATTATTTGTATTCTTAGTTTTATTTTATTTTATCATAGCATAGTCAGCACTTTTGTTTATGTATCAATTTCTCTGTATCAATTTCCCTTATTTTTTCAATTTTTTCTTTTTTATATATTTATTGTTTTCATATTCCATTATTTTATTTTATAAATTATAAATTAATTATAAATTGATTCCTGTCTACCTTATTTTCTGTGAACGGGCGCGCATGCGGCAACACTGTTGGTCTCCAACCGTCTCTGATCCAGTGCGCTTGGTTTCCCTCTCTTATCTCTCCTGAAGACGGTTCAAACCGAAAATTAGAGACTGTAAGTGTGTTCTTCTGATTTCTCTATGTTTCTTTGTTTATATTGAACTATATATATATATATATATATATATATATATAAAAAGATTTCACATAAACACGTGAAACAACAATCAATGATCAAACCACAATAAGAAATGGGAAAACAAGACTAAGATCTTTCAACCGTAACAAGCGGTCTTCGTCAGAGTCAAAAACTCAACATCAGTTGGGCATGATCGAGCCACGGTAGGGGGTGGGAGGGCAGGACTGGGATCTTTCAGCCGTGACGGGCGGTCTTCGTCGGGGTCAGGGGCCCAACTGATGTTGAGTTTTTGACTCTGACGAAGACCGCTTGTTACGGTTGAAAGATCTTAGTCTTGTTTTCCCATTTCTTATTGTGGTTTGATCATTGATATATATATATATATATATATATATATATATATATATATCAATGATCAAACCACAATAAGAAAATGGGAAAAAAGTCTTGTTTTCCAATTTTCTTATTATGGTTTGATCATTGATTGTTATTTCACGTGTTTATGTGAAATCTTTATATATATATATATATATATATATATATATAATTTGACAATGAACGGGGCTCTGTTGAAGTATTAGAGAAAGTTTTTTTAGCACCCTTCAAACTAAATCATATAAGAGGAGGGGTAATCAAATTCACAATGGAAGAAGAAGTAAGAGTTAATTTGCCCTTCTTAGATGTCCTGATCAATAGGTGAGATAATAAGAGTTATGCTTTAGTGTATATAGAAAACCTACGAATGTACTTGGATATGTTCACTTTTATTCTTCCCATCCAAAAAATGTTAAAATTTCTGTTTTTAGAAATATGTTTTTGAGGGCGTTAAGATGTGCTCTCCTGAATTCCTTAATGAAGAGATTAACAACATTAGGTCAGTTGCCCTTTCATTAAAATACCCCTCCTCTTGTATCGATTTAGCTTTGAAGGGTGCTAAAAAAACTTTCTCTAATACTTCAACAGCGCCCCATACATTGTCAAATTCTATAGTTTTGCCATATCATGAGTCATTGGATCCCCTTCCAAGATAAGCCAAACAATTTTGATTTTAATATAGTGTTTTCTAATCGTAATAACGTGGGCAATATGTTAATAAAAAACTCTCCCAGTGAATTGGAGTCCGGTGGTATTTATAAAATAAAAATTGCCATAAAATTTATATTGGTCAAACTGGTAAATCATTAAAGACACGTGAAAACACACCAATACAACGTAAGTAGACAGGAAAGAAGTAGTGCCTTAGTCTTGCATATAAAAAATGAAAATCTTCATATTGATTGGACAGGAACTACATTTATTACCTATGAAAAATCAATGTTGTTAAGAAATATTATTGAATCGTCTCTAATTAAATTTAATAGATCATATATTATAAACATTAGTAACGGTCTCTTCAAACTTGATATTTTCGTTACGAGGGCCATAGCCTCTTCTAAGAGGGTTAACAGCTAGCGGATAGTTTTTTACTCTTTCTTACTGTACTCCTTTGTTTCCTCAAACATCCCTTTCTGGACATTAGTTCTTTCCTGCGCTTTCACCCTTTTAAAACACCACTCTTCCCTCCCACTCTTCTCAACCCTCACCAGATGTTTTCTGCATCTAGTGTTTCAGTTGGGTTTTTGACGTTGACGAAGACTCCTTGTTACGGTTGAAAGATCTTAGTCTCGTTTTCCCTTTTCTTATTGTGGTGTGATCATTGATTATTATTTCAAGTGTCACGTGTTCATTCAGACTACAGTTGTTGTTAAAATCCACATACTATTTTTCTTTGTAAAATAATTTGTAATGTAATACTTAGTTTTTCTGTTTCAAAATTTATACTTCTGCCTATGAAAAAGACCGAAACGTTGGCAATGAGAGTTTAATTTGAACCAGAAGAACTGATCTAGTCCCGATAAACTTTAGTTTTGTTTCTATTCCATGGTCGATACTTTTATCAAAAAATATATATATATTAAAGTAACTCACCCCAAATGAGTAGAGGATTAGTAATCTGAGCATTGCTCCCTGACGACGTGTAAGCAAAAGGTATCACGGTTAATCCCCTACTCCAGAGGTTCCCAAACTTTCTGTGCTTGTAGACCCTTTGAGAGCTATATTGCCATCAGGATATAATAATGCTCGTGAAAATGTTCAAATAAATATTTGTTTTTGGTAAATGAAACTATGAAATAATTTCATTAAACTTACAACATGATGTTGAAATACAAAAATCTTTTTAAAACAATAACAAAATGTTGCTTTATTAACATTTTATAACGTAAAAGAGTGAGTTTTGAATATAACAAAAAAAGTAATAGGATCTTTTAAAAGATTAGAACATTACAACAAACTGAAGAAAATATGGGGCTTTATGTATTAATTTTATTTTTAGATTATTTTAATAGTCAGCTCGCTAAGCTTTGATGTATTTTTAGTTATGCTATCCTGATATACGGATATAAACTTAACACGGAGCGCTAACCGCGAGCCATGGACCATAAAATACTAGTTTTCCTCCCGGACCCCCAGTAATCCTCTTTGGATCCCTGGAGGTACATGTGGACCACTTTGGGAATCATTTTAAACCATAAAGAAAAATCTGGGTTGTCCTACACTCAATTTTACTATAAGTAAACATAATATGAAACTTCTTGGGTATATAATATACATATAATGTCCCATTTAGGCATAATATGTAAGCCTAAATTGGAGATGTTTATTAGTCTTTCATTCCTGGAGGTTGTACAGATAGTGATTGATCTACTTATCAATATACACGCTATTTTTGTATGTCACACCACTGATGCCTATAATATCAATGGTATTTTAAGTTTTTTTAATGATATTCAGATATTATTACCACTATTGAAGACAATTCATGAATTAAAAACATTTCTTGTGTTGTAAGCTATGTATGTGTGCTAAGGAATCAGTTATATAGCATAGATAATGTTAAAAAACTTAAAGCTTTACATTAAATTAATTGTACAAAAGCTTATCAAAATAATAGAATAACAACTTATCTGAGACAGCAGTTATCACCTATCCACAGCAATAATAACATTTCTGAAAAGTGCAAATGTAGATTTCGTATTACGATCTTACTCTTACAGGAGTACATCGCTTTTGTTCCAATAACCAGTGAATCACTTATACAGTTTATCTTACCTCCTTCTACGTTGAAGATTTAAGACGAGTTTCTCATCTAAAACTTGAAAATATTTCAAGTACGAGTATTTTAAAAACATTACAAAGTATTTCTCCCAAAAATGTCAAAAACATGTAAGAAAACTTGTCGTTTTCAGATAATTTTTAATTTAAGGTGTAGGATGATTTCATTTTTGTTTTTTAATTCTGAATTATGTTTTACATTTTTGGTCTTTTATCAAATTATTATACTGGTAATTTTATGATATACTAGATTTTTTTAAAAATTACTTTTCTCTCCCTTAGTCAGAAATCATAAAAACCCAATTTACTCTGATCCAGTATTACTTCTTCCCTCGTGGTGTACACCGTTATAAGGTTGCTGTAAATGTATATTGAGAAAAAATATATTGGTAATTAGCCACTTTTGCATACTCTGATCAAGTTCAAAGCGGACTTTTCAGTATAATTTAAAATTTTATATCTGGAAGCTTGGCATTTTTAAAAATAATGGTATGAACTATTTTACTAGAATAGTGAAAAAACTGGATATTTGTCAAAAACATTACTTCCCCATCATGCATAATTCCTCCAAAACAATAGGGATCATCTACACTATGAGACCGATTTTTATGTAAAATATCACCTTGATCCATCAAAGATTCTGGACCCTACGGTCCAGAAAAAACATCATAAAACGACTTATTGGATCTCAAAACATGTAATTCCGTCAAAATCTTGAGATCGAATTTTCACGATGACTATACTTTACTTATAGTAAAGTAAAAAGGAAAATAATAATAATAAGTAAATGCATAAAATAAGAAGTGAAGTCCATAGTTTTTCCAATTTTCGAAATCTGTTTATATTCTCTTTGTTAAAACATTACGACTTATTACCTATATTAATCGTTGGCATACGATTAATATGCATTCGAAGTGAATGAGGAAGAGATCAGGATGAGATGAAGTTTACCCAACCTGTGAGCGAAAATAATTTGTCATGAGAGTAACTAAACCACCATGGGCTCTCTCTATTCGGAGAGTATAGGGAACATGGGCTGGTACAACACGGTTATCTATCAGTCTATTACGGTAGCCATTCTCCTTGAATTTCTGTTTTAAATTATCTATTTTGATTTTGCGGTCAGATGGATTATTGAAGAGTTGGAATAGCTTTTTTTATATGTGGCCATATGCAATTGCATACTTCGAATGCAATTATGTACATTCAATATGTTTCGGTTAATATAGGTAATAGGTTATACCGTTTTAATAAAGATTGGAGAAGTCCTTAGAAAATTGGAGAAACTGTGCAAAAAAAACTCAGAATCCTTCTTTCATTCCTTTATTTTCTTTTTAGATGTTGATATAACTCTGCAGAATAATTCAGTCCGCATGAAACCAAAAAACCTCAACAATACCTTCATTGCAATTGTGTCATCCACCTGCATATAAAAAAAGCTATTCCAACTCTTCAATAATCCATCTGACCGCAAAATCAAAATAGATAATTTAAAACGGAAATTCAAGAAGAATGGCTACCGTAATAGACTGATATATAACCGTGTTGTACCAGCACATGTTCCCTATACTCTTCGAATAGAGAGAGCCCGTGGTGGTTTAGTAACTCTCATGACAGAATCTTTTCGTGGTGCTCACAGGTTGGGTAAACTTCATCTCATCCTGATCTCTTCCTCATTCACTTCCTCAGAATTTAATAAAGTCCCTAGAATCTGTTATTGAAAAGCACCCAATCTTGGTAACTTATTCTTCCATAGAGCTATTTAGTCCTTACCAACAGAGGTAAGTTATGCAAAAATGTGTGAACGCCGTAGTTTTTTATTACCTGTACAATAACAATCCTGCTACATTTGTTACTTCTCCTTTTAACCCTAAAAGTTATCAAATACACACTTATCCCACCAGGACCTCTAGTGACAGTATCTTCCGATTAGGCCGTACTCAGTATGATGCATTGTATGTGGTTTTAGCAAACACTTTGTTAAGCCTACACATGTATATCATAGGTCCTCACTAGTCCTCAGACAATTGTACATGCCAATTTCCTTAGTCTCAGTTTTAATGCATGTTTTAGAGTTCAAATAGTAAAAACTGCTGCAATAGAGTTATCAATTTAAGCATTAATTTACATTCGGGTACTAACTTCAATACGGAGTTATATTCTGATATATATAGAATTTGTTTGATATAATTTTTATATTTTTATTCCTATTCAATCGTTGATTAACTAAATTACCGTTTATATTTAGATAAACATTTTTTTTTTAGTTTATTAATTTATTAATGTTGTGGTAGATTAAATTTTATTTTTTATTAAAGTCTTTATTATTATTAATTTTTCACATTTCTTTCTTCTTCAGCAAGTTTTTAGGGCTTTTTTTCATCTTATTTGATGCCAACCTGCAGATATTCTATGAAGATGTCCAGTTGGCTTGCGTCTTCTCGCCGTATCACTTCCCTTCCTGAGGACGACCCTTAAAAGGATCGAAATATTAAAACTGAATCCTATTGTGTAGTTTTAATTTGTCTCTCTGTTTCCCAAGTATATATAAATGTATGCATACATAAATATATACTCTACTTATGAGATAAAGCGTTATGTTCACAGGGTCTATTAATCACAGGGTCAGTTTAAAATCACAGGGTCTATTGGAGATTTTTTCACAGTCACTTCGGAATTGAAATAATTTCTTTCTCAATTAATCCAAGCCATCAAAATCATAAAGCACTGTAGATGTGTAAAATTGACGTTTACTATTTACTTACACTTTGACATTCATCGGTCAGTGATGTCCTGCCGAGCAGTATGAATTATTTTTTCACATTATGGTCTCTTCATGTTTCAATAGTTTATTCATGTGTACTTCATTCAATGTATCTAATCTGAAGTAACTTATTATGAGTAGTTCTGTTAGACCATTAGTTGTACTATTTTAATATCCTCAACGCTTTTAGAGTTCTGATAAAGGCCCTAACAACTTGTAATTAATGACTTCTTATATTTTTCCTCTGTTTATCTCATTTCTGATTTTAATACTTTTAATGAAAAGAAAAACTCCTCTTTAATTCATTTCCATTGTAATCTACTGGATTTATACTCGTGTTCCTTTTTTATTAAAGGTTTTAGTAAAGTACTAACTTTTTTAGTAAAGCGCAGTAGTGATGAAAAATTCGATCTCTAGATTTTAACAGATTTACGTATTTCTTAAGTTTTTCTATTGTATGTGTACTCCCACGCATGTATGTCCAAAACTTTCTCGACACGCCGTGACTCCCACTGTTTGACGGATCTAATTAATATTTTACCCAAATCACTTTTTCGTCCATTTGTGATTTTAAACATTTTCTATCTCCTAAAATACTAACTATATTTTCAAGTTAGATGGTTAGGTACCGTGAAATAGGAAATGTTCATTTAATTGCAGTAATAATACCAACCGATAAAATAGTAAGCTTCGTTTTAAGAATAATACTTCTAATTCTACAGATGCATCCAAATCGCCACAAAGTTAAGTCTACTACCAATCAAGTGTTGCTAGTACCCATGCTAAGGATATCTAAATGTACAAACCTGAGCGCTCGATCAGATATCACGTTTTGATATGTGTATCAGTGAATTCTGCAGAGCCACTTGAAATTCAGAACATTACCCGCTGTTCAAAATCACTTCAGCTGCGTCATATATTACCGGAGCATTTTATTAAAGGTTGGATTTTGATGGAGTGAGAGTTTTAACCGGTGTTCCCTTGGCTTTGAGGATGTCGTATTTCTGTCTTTCATCATCAGAGATGGTGTCTGAACATCAACATCAAATGCTATAATATTGCTTGAAATAACTAGTAAGAAATAATAGCTGAAGCACATACGTCCATCACATACATTTCCTATTATACAGCCACAGATTAACAATCTACTTAGATTGTGGTAAGATTTAAATTGGTTTAACTGAGTTTTGCTGAAGTTTTTGAATTTATATGTAGGCTAGTAATTTTGTTATTAATATCAATATCACAAAAAAGGACAAACTAAATGCATAATATAAATAAATTATATAAAATCTATATCCAAAATTCATTTTTTGTTGCTGAATGTATGTAAAATTGATAAATTGGTCGGATTATTTTTTTACTAAATATATTTGGACACATAACATACTACTGTTATATATGTAGGCAATTAGTTGCGTCTATTGTATGGTGGTGGTGATTAGGTACATGGCATTGACACATACAAGTAAAGAGGTATGATCTAGCTGAAGCACCACTCTCACAAGCAGATAGTATTATTACTTTGTGTATATCGATCAAGAAATACAAAATCTTATCATATTTAGATAGATTCAAGCGTTTAAAACCCATGAGTTAATTGTTAGTGTGTATCTGGGTGGGACTTGAGAGAGTATGGGTAGGTATGTACCTAAACTGTTATGATCACTCTACGACTCGCACGCTTTGGGAAGTCTTAATTCAGTTTGAGAGATATCCTCAGAATTGAGGTTTGCGCTTAGTATTGACCTTTCATTGGGAGTAGACATTGATAAAAATGCAATGAAATTTGATTTTTTACTAGGAGAAATATAACATTATTTAATCACAGACATTCAAGTAACACAGACACACAATTAGCACAATGTACTAGCTACATTAAAATAGGCCAATTAATTAGGTTAAGCGTACCACTTCATATTTTGTCTATTATCCCAGTGTAGAAATTGATACCTCCGCGTAAAACTTGGCGGGGTTTACCTGACAAGTTTAGTCTTGTCAACCTGCATTGACTGCATTGAAATGTACTCGATGCATCATATCTGAGATTTACTTTCTAGCTGTAATCAGTTCAGATTCATAGGTATCTTTTACAGCAAGGATTTCAGATGCTCGCATGCTTTTCAGTTAAGAATAGGTGTCGTTTACTATTGTCAAATTGAACCCTATTGACACTGTACTTGCCCTTCCAAAAGATACCAGTAAAGCATCGTATTTCTGTTTCATTTACCGGTCACTGAAGTAGAAAGCTTTAATAGCACAGTTATAGTTAATTAGAATATTAACAGCTTTTTCTAGTATTACGACCGTCATTCCTGAGCATAACTGAAGAAATTAGCTTCCTTAAATTAGTTGAATAGTGAAATCTTAGAACTCACTCCTAGATTCCATAGAGTCCTAGATTGCATAAACAATCCTTGAAGTTTTATATTAAAGGCGGTATTAAGATTGCTTTAGAAGTGTGGTTAACTGCAAGGTCAACAGAAGAAATCGCACTAATTATGTCCCAGTAATAGCTCTTTGGGATCATGAACCATGTAATGCTGTGGTGTTCACTTGGGGTGATATGAATTTATTTTCATTAGTTTATGAGTAATCTGCCATAAAACGTCTTTACGTAAACGAAACATTCTTACATAATGGTGAAGTCCTGGTTAGAAGATCGGATCTATCCTTCAACAAGTTAATTAAATTCGTTTATATTTCTTCTGAAACGGACCAGCCATACATCGTTCCAGGTTTTTTTTTCTTATTTTATCCTGACTGATTTCAGTTCACTATGTAATATATATATATATATATATATATATAATATATATATATATATATAATGTAGTAAACTTGAGGAGCAATCTATCATTAATATGTTTCGTTGAACGACATGCCAAAATATAGTTGATATCAGTTCTCGGTGGTATTTTCCAGTCCATTTCGAATTTTGATATTTTCAAAATTTTGCGTATTGGCATATTTCGATTCGACTGACTGAATGAATAAATAAATAAGTTGCTTATTGAGAGCTTCAGCTATAATTTGCATTACAGGGGCAGTCGCCTTTATGCAAACCATAACGTCTCTATTACCGTGTAGACTAAGTATTAGTTCTCCTCCACCAAGATCTTACTCCCTTTCCACAATATTCCAAACCTTACATCTAATTATTTAGCTATAACTAAAGATTATAATAATAATATGTCGTATCCTAATTTAAGTAATAATAATTGTAATACTAATAACTCAATGGTCATAAAGTAATACTACTAATATTATTAATAAGAAGGATGTAATTATATATCTGATGGTAATCTTAAATATAATAATATAATAATACTAGCAAACGTACCCGTCTTTGACGGAATCAAAAATTCTATTATACTTGGTATTCCAAAATATCAATTATAGTATTATACTAATACTACAATTAGAAGTTATAGAATAGTAGAAAATACCATTATTAGTACAGTGCTAAAAAAAAGCCTCTGTATACAAAGATTAGATTTTAAGTTAGACATACACAAATCTACAATCAATGTTTCAGCTTTATATGTCTTATGGTAGCAATATTTTGTGGACAAACCGACAGACAGAAATTATTCTAAGGGTACATGTGGCTACTCTGAAGTATGAAACGTAAAGAAAACTTGAAATGAGTTAGTTCTAATTAACGTGCTCCCAGTCAAAAGCTAGCACGCAAGCCACTGGGCTACTCTGGTTCCATACCTTACTTTATTACCAGTGTTTATATTACGCAAATATTAAATTAAAAAAAAATATTTTTGTTGTGTTTATTTATAATACATTTGCACTACTGTCATCGGCGAGCAAGCAAGCTACTGGCAACCCTGGCTAGATCCCTTTACTTTATTACCATCTTTTATATTATTCACATTTTAAATTCAAAAAAATATTTGTTTGTTATATTTATTTATAATACATTTGCACTACTGTCATCGGCGATCACGCAAGCCACTGGGCTACTCTGGTCCCATACCTTACATTATTACCAGTGTATTTATTAAGCAAATATTAAATTAAAAAAAAGTTGACAGTTATATATAATACATAGCAAACGTACCCGTCTTTGACGGAATCAGAAGTTCCTGTTTTGGTTTATTGCCGTGTGCCTATTGCCTTTCGGCTATACCACGGAGGAATCAGAAGTTCCGCCATTTTTGGTATTTCAAAATGTCATTAGAAATTATAGAATAGTAGAAAATACCATTATTACTACAGTGTTAAACAAATGCCTCCAGCTTATACACTACATTAGCTGTCTGTCCTTCAGGTTCATGGTAGAAGAAAGAGTTGAAACCTCTGACCGTTGAGCATGTAAACTACATTTGACCATGTGAGAAAAACTTGGTTTTGCTACCTTGTATTCCTGCGTTAGATGAAGTCTCCCTTTGCGACTTAGTTAACGTCATTGCGAAATAGACTCTCAAAGGACTTTGCAATCATTTCAACGTAAACAGACAGTGGCTCGGAATCAATGGTATGTGAAGTATACACACAGACTCCCCAATACCACATCCAGTCATTATGTCCGCCTCTATGGCATATCTGTGTAGAGCACGAACTCAGAGTCGTGTCCCGTTGCACAGTTTTGGGGCACTCATGTTTCGTAACATGAAATTTGTTACTGCTACTAAATTGTAGCATGATTGGTGCTCTACTTTAAGTTTTTACTCATGAGCAGGCAGTCCAGGAGAAATAAATTCAGAGTCAAGAAATTCAATTAGATAATGAACTGCTTCTTCGTCACTAATCCAATCTCTTTACTGACTTGTAAGTTCTTTCCTCGGCTTCATATAGCGTAAGAACTTGTTTGTTGATTTTTCCTCCCTGTTCATATTAAGAGTTGAGAATTGCTCGTTTACAAAACATTTATTCTCAATAGATAGTACATCCTTAACTCTGTGAAACACCATTTCAATGATGTCAAATACGCAATATATTCATATGCTCAATTGAAATTAAAATCAACTAACAATACCTACTTGCCACACCTGTGTATTTTCAAAACAAACTTGTCTGTGAAGTTAGGAAAATACAGCTAAAAGCCCCATAACTTCGCTTCTGTACTGAATTAATAATCTATTTAGAGCCCATATTTTAAGTTAGGCACACACAAATCCAGTGTCAATGTTTCAGCTCGCTATGTCTTATGGTGGCTGAGTTTATTTGTGACAAACATTTTTGCGTTAACGTCCATAACTTCACTTCTACGTTGAATTTCCAATCAATTCATAGCCTATATTTTAAGTTAGACCTACACAAATCTACTGTAAAAGTTTCAGCTTTATATGTCTTATGGTAGCTGAGTTTACCTGTGACAAAGTTTTGCGGACAAACCGACAGAAATTTTTCTAAGGGTGGATTCGGTTTCTCCAATGTATGAAACGTAAAGAAAACTTGAAATGAGTCAGTTCTAAGCAATGTACAGACAAAATCATTATTTTATTTATAAAGATTAATAGTGGTAGTATAGTAACAAGAAATACAGGTGGAGAAATCTTCATTGCTGAGGTCTTCATCTCTTTGCTAGCCTGCAGACAAACCTGAGGAGACACTCCAGTTTCACTTTTCTGTGGAGAAAAGTCGTTCGGAGAGTAATGTAGTCCGTCTGGGATAAGTGTAAGGATTTCCTATTGAGATTCATAAATATGTCTCATCACATTGCCCAGGCTCTCTCACCCCTACGTGATGATCGTTCTCCAACTTCACAGACAGAGTTTTGGAGTTGACACAACTAAATCAATGGTTATAGTCAATGCTAGTAGTCCTGGCTGTTATGTCTTGGGCATTGCTGGATAGCAGATGTTTAGGTTAAGATGATACAGGCATTCGAAAGGAGTTTTTTCTTTTTCCTTTCCCTTGTGCTCTTCCACATTTTGTGTTGAAGTCCGCTCCCAGGATCGTAAGAGTTAAGAGGTAGTTTTCCTGTGAGTTTTTTGTGAAATTTGGGAGGCAAGCTGGTTAGGAGGTTCAAGAACCTTTTATAACAAAGTCATTTTGCCACGCGCACATGAGTTTTAAAAGTATATACACGATGTAGGGAGGAAAAAGAAGACCTTCGCTCTTCCTAAATAAGAAAAATAAGAGCCACTTATATACCGGGGGCAGTATAACTGTAACCGTTTTGATATTCGAAACCTGGTAGAATTGCGCGAGTAAATTGATTGGTCAAATGCGCGACGTAGCATCGTGGTGCACACCTCCGCGAGGTCCACTTTGGACAACCCCAAGTTGTTGTGGCCAACCTGGGGGTGACAAAAGGGCAACACGCAAAAAATCGTCGGCCTGATTTGATTTATTGGTGTTATGGCTGGAAAGCTAAAGTACACAGCGATCAAAACAGATTGAGAGGATGGGTTGGCAGTGAGTGACTTTTCTCCTGACCAACATTTTGGCTTATGTTGACTGATCTTTTGACTGAGTTATATTGGTCAGGTTATTAAGCTGAACTTTCCTGGCGCTTGAGATCTGCAGATATACTGAGTAAACAGTTTTATGTTTGATTTCAGGACGATTCAAGACCCAGCTAGTCAAAGACTCACTTGGTACAAGCCACCCCTTACAGTTCTGGTCATCAAGAAGGTGAGGGATGTGTCCGTGCTCCAACCTTTCGTCCAACTCGTCACATGGCTCATCAAGGTATTTTCAATATTATCATCAGTATTCCATTTTAAATGTTTGTGAACATCATAGATTATATTCATTTTATAATATTTTGGTATCGTAGTCAGGAAGAGGAGTAATATTTCTAAGAAATGACATTCAACTGAAGAACTCTTCCAAGTGATTAGCATTGTAATGATGCTGCGACGCATAGAAGAATCCATGGGAGGGGGAAGTGGACTAAAAATTGTGTATTAAGAATATAATTAATATATAAACTACTAATTAATAAAAACAATGTAAAAATGATAATAAAAAAATAATATATAACTAAAATAACAATTATTGAATGAAATTATAAAAGAAAGGAAATCAAACCAAAAACAATAGAAAAGAACTAATGGTTTAAGTAGACCAGATCGTTAACGTACTCTAAGGATTGGAATATGACGTTATGAGTGTTTACCGACTGAATAATTGTAATAAAAATAATAAATTGGTCTGTTTTCAATCGTTTTCATCATTTGTATGAATTTCCACTGGACACGGCCGTGTAGTAATCTGCCAATTTGTTATCAACACCATTGTTCAAGGTCTTTCTTTAATGACTGTTTTTATATCCAGGTTCTTGAACTAGTAGCATTCGATGACAGTCGTTCGACTTTGAGGGACTCTGAGGATGTCGACGTAGGATCTTGGGGCACGCTCCAAACCTCGCAATAGCAAAATTAGTATTTCTAGCCACTATGCCTAAGTCGTTATTTTGGACTTGATAGGATTTTGTTCCTTGACGCGAAGGGTTTGACTATTCATAGTCTTTTGAGATCACTATTGTTTTGTCGCATGCTGTTCATTCATCTTGTCAGTTATATGCCTTGTTATATATCTCTTTTTAGTTCCTTTCGTAGAAGATAGGGGTTCAAACGCCTAGCTTACTTGTCGTCATTCCAGTGTGGGTCAATTGCTGGCCAGACATGTGCATTTCCTATTCATGTATATTGGTAGGCGAGAAGGATGTTAACTCTTGATTTGTAGAAATATTATTAACTTCAGGTTAATAATAGCTTGACTTTAGCGTCCTTCTTCATCGCTTGTAGCTATTACATTATTGTTGCTATTTTTCTGAGAGCTTTCTCATCTTGCTTACAACCACTATTCATAAAAGCCTGAAGAAAAACCCTAATAGACTGACTAAGAGCATAAGTGTCGAGCTCATCCTTATAACTTTCTCAAGCTATACATACATTAACTACTTTAGACTCCATTTGATTTGTTTAATAGTTATTGGACTTGAGTATTTGTTTTTTAATTTGCTGTAAGAAAGTATAGTGTCATGAAAAAATTCGATCCCTAAATTTGACGGAAGATTTACATGTTTGGTAGTCCCAAAAGTCCTGTTTTTTTACGTTTTTTCTCTATGAGTGGATGTGTCTACAAAAGTTTGTGGGCACGCTGCAATTGACACCGTTTATGGATCGAATTCATATTTTACACCAAAATGGGCATTATAATGTATATGAAGTTTAGGATCAATATTGTATTACAGTATTGGAAAGTTACATTTTTGCCCAAAATCTGTTTTTTTATAAAAAAATTTTTCTTCCTAACTACTAATCTTAGAGTATTGAAATGTTTTCATTATCGTGGAAGTGGAAGGAGCAATAAGTGAAGAAATCGGCAGATTTGTAAAACAACTTAAAGGATTTTCTTTTCAGAAAAATGTAAAAATGTTTTCTTATGATGGAATATGAAAGCTTGTGACCAGGATGCAAGCCATACCGTTTGATGGACCAAAATTAAATTATACTAAAATAGCTCCTTATTTGAGAATGAGCTCAATGATTTTTTGCCAAAAATACATGAACGTAAATGGGATTTATGGTCATTTAATCATTTCAGGAAATGTTTTTTTTATTTCCTGCTAAGCGGTCAATTATTAAGCAATGAAATTTGTCAAAAAGTTAAGCTTAAAATTAGTCATTTATAAAAAAAAATCATATAATTCCGATTACTCCAAAGGATAATATACGAAGCTATAAAAAACTAAAAAAATCATCTTGGACTAATGGCTCACCTGTTTTACTTGTATTTGCTTACATTGTGAACATTGACTTTAAATTTTTTTTTAAATACATCGACTCAATTAAAAGTGTTCTTTAGAGGTTTGATGAATAAATTTAAGTTTTTCATTGATTTAATATGGTATGTTGGAAGAATAAAATTCTTAAATTTAAAAAAACAACACCTATCAAACATATATATATCTTGCTTACCATCATATGATGATTACCATCTAGCAAATGCTGTCATCAAAACTTAATGTTAGATATGCATTTTGGGGTATTCATAAACCGCATTGTCTTTGAGTAATAATGAAGTATGAAAACTGTACTCATCCGTTCTTTATTACAAAACTGATACAAATTTGAAACTCTTCTTAGGTAATTCGATGAACCTAATTCAATTAGAAGTTTTTCTTTCATTTTCTGATATATTTGTAACAAAATAGAAACACTATGAAGTCTTAAAAGAATAAGTTGTTCCTAATTCTTGACTTGAGGAGGAGCTCATGATAGATGCCTTCTAATTTATGAATGAACAATATATAGTATGAAGGGCTCATTAGCGTCAAGAAGAATGGAGTCCGATTTAGTTAAAAAAGCTCATTCCTACTAACCTTACATTCAGAAAGAATACTATATCCTCAAAGCCAGAATTTAAAAATATATGTAAAACATCTATTAGAAATTGGTCAAATTAACTACTATGAATGGAGGCTGTATTTGACATCATACCAATATTGCATACTCCCTATCCAGAAGAGGTAGAAACCTTTTGTCACATTACATATGAATGCGAGCGAATCGTCTTGGAAGGGATACAATCTTTTGTCAAATCACACCTCATTATGTGTACATGATGTGTACAATATTATATTGTACATTTATGAAGATGATGAAAGAACTTAAAATATGAAGTGGAATATAGTATTAACTATTGGGAGATACAGTATGGCCTCGGAGTGTACGGCCCCACAAGATTCAGATTAATTATTTTAATAACATCTCAGATTAATCAATGATTTTCAGTTTCTTATAACTGATAAAATGATTATAACCATATTTTGGCAAATGATACATTATTGATTAACATTTTTCTGTAACCATATTAACAGACAATCAAAGATACTTCCCAATAAGTTTGAGAATAGGCAAATCTGGTATTGCATGGAAAAGAGCAGGAATAATCTAATGATTTTAACCAGATCTAACGGGTCACTGCAAACTTAATGACCATCTGCGAAGAATGGGCATTATCAATGATGGTTTGTGCAGATTCTGCATAGTGGAGGAAGAAACACCGTTGCATCTGCTGGCTGTTTGCCAAGCCACTGTGTTACACAGAGGCAGGTGCTTCGGGACACTCAACAAAATCATAGAAGAGCTTTTACCGTTGACCCTGGAAAAGTGCTGAGCTTCTTGGAGGCGTTGAAGTTAACTGGGGTGCTATAGTACAGGAGGGGTGGGGAGTACAATAGTTCTTAGGACATAGTACTATAATCACCCTCAATAAATAAATAAATAACCATATTAAAATAAAACACAAAAATAGTTGGTTTCAAGCAGTTTGATATTATATTTACTTATTGTAAAGTTTAGTGTATGCCAATCCAGATTTGCTTCAAGTTTCTAGTGAAATAATCAGCAATTGCTGCAGTGAGTGAATACTCTTTTTAAGTATCCATTGATTGTAATTTTTTTCTATCTTCTTTGACCTTCACTTTTGCCATTCAGGGAAAGTTTTGTGTTTAACTTCTTAGACGAAGTAGAGTATAGTGATATTTAGAAATTCCGTGTAAATGTTTTCATAAAATATACATTGTTATGATGGTAAATATTATTGAAATATTAAAACATTGAATTGTTGCATATCAAACAACATCTCTAGTCTGAAGTTATCGCTGAACGAAGCAGTGTCTTATTGCTGCATATAAATAATAATAATCATGATATAAATTGGGCAGAAGCTAAAATGTCAAGAATTTAGACTCAGTGTTAAAGAGAGTCGCTTAGTCTATAAGGGTTCTCAGCGTGCAGATAACTTTATTTCCTCCTGAACTCTTTTGTTTTCCCTGACTTGTCTTGCCCAGTCTTTTGTTCTCTTGCCTTGTTCTATATGTTCATTAAAATACCTCTCTTGTCTCCCTTCCTTCTCAATACCAAATGTTTCAGTTTCAGTGAGACTCTGATAAAGATCAGTTCTTTCGATTTCAAAGATTTTAGTCACGTTGGTGAATTTCTTACGGCTGAACTTGTAAGTGCGTGTCTTTAATCTTTAATTTTGTATTTCTGAGCTGTTATATATATATATCAATGATCAAACCACAATAAGAAAATGGGAAAGATCTTAGTCTTGCTTTCCCATTTTCTTATTGTGGTTTGATCATTGATTGTTATTTCACGTGTTTATGTGAAATCCTTATATATATATATATATATATAATTAATGTTTATCAGGACTCATTCAATTATTCAGGTTCAAATTAAACTCTCATCGCCTACGCCTCGGTTTTTAATTAAAACCTTTTTCATAGGCAGAAGTATAAAATTTTAAAACAGAAAAACTAAGTTAAAGAGTATTTTACAAAGAAAATTACTTTGAGGATTTTTTATCTTTTTTTTTAAAAAAAATCGACAGAGTGGTTTTCTTTGTAAAATACTCTTTAACTTAGTTTTTCAGTTTCAAAATGTTATACTTCTTCCTATAAGAAAAGTTTTAAATAAAAACTGACGTTTGCAACTAGAGTTCAATTTGAACCCGAGTTAACTGCCAGTAACCTCAATATGTCGTCTTTCTTAGTACTATTTTCTTCACTGGCGTTGATGGGATCAAAAATGTATTCAAGGTCACCTTTCCTCTCTTTCTGAACTTCAACTGTCTTCTAACTATGCTTCACCTCTCCTTCAGAAGTCCTCCTATTATAAGAAACAAAGTTTTCTCAGGGAACAGTTGGTACTCCCCGTCCTCCCCGACATTGCGTGAATACATAGAAAAGGTGGTCGTCGTCTTTGTCACATGTCTTCTTTGCTCAATGCTGCACCTTCCTTCTCTCGCCCCATCAACAGGCATTCCGGCTGGAATACACCTAATGAGATACCTTTTGCTTTATTCTCTTCTCCACCATGCTCACCATTCATATCAATGATCATACAGCCTCTATCACATATCACATTTAATTTTAATCAGTAAAACGATGGCAAAAATTGAAATTGAGAGCCTCTAAAGAGCAAATGGGGCACGCTCTTATTTGGTTTATTGGACCCTATTTTGTACCCGCCCTTAACAAAAAGGGTTCGTATTTTTGTTATATTGTTTATTATTACCTATCAAGTTAACTGTTATCATTATTCAAACCATTCAATATATCAACTATAATATTCATTGTCCTCTATACTGTATTTATACATTAATCATGTATATTTATTAACATAATGCATAATTTCTATTGCTCACTCATTAAAATATCCATCTCATATATTGACAAAGGTTTACAGGGTGCTAAAAAATGATTCTCCAATCCAGTAACAGAAACTTTATTTAATATCAACTGTCGAGTTCAACCATATCTTAAGCCATTTGACCCATTTCGAAGCAGCCAAGTAATTTTGACTTTAGTATAGTGCGTTCTAATTGTATTGACGTAGGTAATTTGTTATCTTGTTAATTATAGACTCTCTTAGGGAACTGGAGTCTAGTGGAATTTACAAACTTCCGTATGAAAGTTATCATTAAATACACATAGGTCAGATTAGTCAGTCTATTAAATTGCATATTAAACAACACTGGTACTCCATTTTTGGGTTGAACTAAGTTATTTTTTCGTTATTTTTTCATATGAATTATGATAATCATGTTATATATTAGACAGAAGCTAAAATGATCACGAATTCAAGATAGATATTGTTATGAAATATTATCTACACTTCTTCTATACTTCTATACTATCTATATTTAATAGAAGGCTGTAAACATTCTTACTGGTTTATTCAAATTAGACCCAGTATTAACGAGAACAATAGCTTTGTTTACAAGGGTTGACAACTAGCAGGTTAGGTTTTACCTATTTGTTTACCCTGACTTCCCTTTGAATTTGTTCCCTTTGCTTGCCCTTTGTACTCTTTAAAGTACGTTTTTTTCCTCGTTCCCTTCTCACTATCACACCAATGTCCTATTTCACTGGTTTCCGTAGTGTAACTCCGAAGACGACCAGTTGTTTTGGTTGATAGAGCTCAAGTTTAATTTCTATATTTCTTACCGTGTTTGAGACGTTGATATATTTATATATATATATATTGGATTTACCTGGGTTGAGAATTAAAAAGTATGGACCAATCAAAATACTTTGTTACAAACTTCTTGTCCTTCTAGTTATATTTGCTTCTACCGTTCTAAAAAGCTGAATGGTTCTCCGCTCTACTAAAATGATTTATGATTTGTTGGCTGGTTCTTTCTATTTTATATATATGTATGAAATTTATGTTTCTATTGGTTGAAGCTGAAAGATGTTTTAGGAGAAGAGAATGGTGGTGTTCGTGGAGCAGACAGTGATGGAAGACCCCCTTCTCCTGGCTAACTCTGACTTCCGCCACGTCAAGGAGAAGCTGATGACGTTCAGGGACGGCAAAGATGACCTCACCGACAAGATAGACTTCATAGTTTGTCTCGGTGGAGACGGCACGCTGTTGTATGCCAGTCTTCTCTTTCAGGTAACGAACTCTACGCAGGTGACTACTCGAAACAAACCACTTACCTTCCCTTCTTACCGTCAATACAAAATGTTATTTCTGTTTACTGTAAGTTCTCAAAAGGTGGAATATTACACAAGTGCCTGTTAAACATGCAAATATTCCTCATGACGTAATCATGAAATATAGAATTGTAAAAATAATTGTTAAATTGAAGTAATAATATTCAATATTTATTGGCAAATTACAATAAGATCAACATATGGTAAAAGAAATATGTCAGAGAAAAAAAAAACACAAGATAAATTTTTCCAAATAAAGGTGTTAATATAACACTTAGATTCAATAACTAAACCATTAGTGAAAAAGGCTTTTCCTGATTAAAATCAACTGCACTCAAAGTATTATTTGGTAGTTAATTTATTTTATGCATTGACAAATTACAATATCTTTTTAAAGAACAAACTTTTCTAATCATATAAAACTGAACAGTGAAAACTGACACAAAGGAGATCATTTTTACTTGACTATAAGTAAAGTACAGTGATCGTGAAAAAATTCGATCTCGAGATTTTAACATGGAATTATATGTTTTGAGGTCCCAGAAGTCGTATTATGAAGTTTTCTGGATGATGTATCTGTGTGTGGGTGTGGGTGGGTGAGTGAGTATGTATCCAAAGTTTGTGGACACGCTACGGTTCAGAATCTTTGATGTATCAAATTGATATATTACGCAAAAATGGGTCTCATCGTGTAGATGAGCCCTATTGTACTATGGGAATTATGCATAATGGGAAAGTCACTTTTTTTTTGCCAAAAACCTGTTTGTAAACTACATGTAAACTACATTTTTTTTCTCCTAAACTACTAATTCTGGTGTCTTGAAATTTTGGCATTATCTTTGAGACTGCTTCAAAATTAATAAAAGACAAATAACTTCACATTTTTTAAATAAAGGATTTTTTTTTCAATACAATGTAAAAATTCTGACCTCAATTCAATCCGAAAGTTTGTGAGAGTGATACAACCCATACTGTTTGATGGATCAAAATAAAACAATACCTAGAAATAGAACTTTATGTGAATAGGTTGAGATAATTCTTTTTCTAAATTACGTTCACCAAAGGGCTGTTAGAGTACATTTTCTATTTTCAGAAATTGTTTTTGTGACGTTAAACAGATGATTAAAAACCATAAAATGTTCCAAAAAATTGAAAAGAAAATTAACAATTTATGAACAAAATTCGTGAAATTTCAATTATGGCAAAGAACAATAAGCCTGTAAAAACTGAATATTGATCCTGGACTAATGGCTTACTTGCTATACTTGTAATATTTGTTTACCTTGTGTACATTGACTTAGAGAGTTGTTGAGTGAATCCAGTGAAGTAAAATTAATGTTTAGATGTATAATGAAAATTTTTATATAATTTAATCAATTCATATGAGCTGCAAAAGTATAAAATTCTTACACGTAAAAAATCAAAGACAATCAAAAATATAATTCTGATGCTTTCCATGGTATGATGAATTTGTCTCACAAATGGCTCTATTCAGTGTTGCACCCTTGAATAAAACCTAATATCAGATCTAATTTTTTTCTGTTTATGAATTATATTTACGTTGGGTAATATTGAAGTGTGATGAATGGACTCTTTCCGATTATGTTGTTCACAAATATCCAATTTTTTTACTGTTCTATAATAGTCCACATCTATTAATACTAATATATTTTTTTCGCAATATACATTTAGAGCAACCGTATAACGGAGTATAGCACATAGGAAAAAGATAACACTCGCTCAGAGTAAATTGGATATTTGACAAATGGAGAGAAAAGTGATTTTTTAAAAAACAGAAGATGCTATAAAATTGAGTATAATAATTTTATAAAATATCAAAAATTTAAAACGTAGTATAAATTGAATCATTTTTGAAAAATAATAAATGTAATTATCCCACAGATTAATTTAAAAATTATTTTAAAATGAGATTTTTTTCTTAGATGTTTCTGACTTTTTTCTGTTAAAATAGGAATATTTTCAAGTTTTAAATAGGACACTTTGTCGTAAATATTCAATGTAGAAGCAGGTCAGATAAACTACGAGTACGTAAGAGATCGGAACAAAAGCCATTTTCTCCTATAAGAGATTATTTCGTAACACGAAATCTACACTTTCGATTTTCAAAAAATGTTATTACTACTGAAATGAATTTTAATTAGTAATTGATATTAGTAATTAATTATATTATATGCATCAGTGGTGTGATATAGAAATTTAGCATTTATATTCATAAGTGGATCAATCACCATCTGTACTACCTCCTGGAATGAAAGACTAATAAACATCTCCCATTTAGACATTTATATTATGCCTAAATGGGACATTATATATTATATACGCAAGAATTTTGATATTAAGTTTACTTATACTAATGTTGAGTGTATTCTACTCCCTTTTTTTTTTGTTTTTTTTGGTTTGGAACTTTCATAAATTGTTGATACAAGTAATTGTTCTTGAATCCTTTGTTATTCTAAGGAAAGGAGTTTTGGATATCTCGAACTTCAAACAAATCAAAAATCGATCTGATTCATGCCCATATCCCTGCCATCATGGACAAAGGGCAAGAATTGCTCCTGTTCTACTGGCTTGATGTGCGTAATGCCTTACTAGCCATCAAATTGTCTTTTACCATCACCTTAGAATGGCATGATACTGTTGTATTCAGTATATTGTACCTTTAGGGAGTCACGACTGCAGTGTATTCTAGATAAGGCTCAAACGTCACAGCCTGACATGGACACTGTCAGGTACCTACTCATCCTTAACCCATTTCTTTATCCTGAAAGCCTACCTGCCAATTAAATTATTGTCTTTAAGAGTGGGCTGAAGACTATAACATCGTTAATTGGATTTTTCTTTTTGAGTTAAGCAGGAATTATTTATCACAATGGTAATATCCCGAATCAGTACCCACAATATTGATAATTTTGTTGATTTTAAAGCAATCATGACATTAGAACATTTTAGCTGCAACTAGTTAATGGTAAAATTACACATTGTTACTTGAACCTCCACAAAAGACTGAAATGAACGGAAAACAAAGGCGATGCAAACTGCTATAATTATCTCAAATAACATAGCACACACCAGTTCTGTTTCTTTTACTGTATCGCTTGTAATTGCCCATCTTCCCACAATCTCTTTACCTCGTATGAACCAATGTTACAATGATAATCCTCACTTTCTGACTTTCTTTACAAAAAAAATGTCTTATTTCTGTACTCTATTATTTTTATTCCATATAGATATCATTACCATTATAGATCAGTTGTTTTCTTCATTTAAATAAGTTTAAATTATACCAAACAACCGGTAAGATTGTAGAATAATTGTAGTACGAGGTCTGCATGTCTGCATTCATGAAAGCATTTGCAGACGAAGTTCTCACTATCGTCTCCAAATTACATTGTTGCTCTGGACCTCACATAACTGTGCATAATAAAATCAACTCTCTGGTACCATTCTTTTCAAGATGATTGATTATTTTTCTTATGAGGTTGTCGTCACTATAAAGCCTAATTCTAGATTTAAAATTAAATCTAAAATTAAAACATTCTCTTTTCTCAATTGTTTTTAAAGTTACAAAATAAAATAATAAAATAACATTGAAATATATTTATTTCAGCTTAATTTGAATCATTTTGAATGCAATATTTTTCAAATAATTAATAATAATTCTTGAAGGGAATCTTCCAGAACAATCTGGAGTTAGTTAAGGTACAGATTATGGTTGTGAACGTTCATACACTTTTGTAATTAGAATGTTCATTTAGAAAAATAATTTTTTCTACTGAGGAGATTGGAGAGAACTAAATATACAGATTGTGGTCGTGTAGATATGTAATTGGTTACCAAAAGAAAAAAAACCCTATCCTTGTTGTGTTCAATAATGTTAGTAAGAAAATTCGTGACCCGTTTCAATAGTGAGAGAGGACACAAGCCATTCTTTTTGTTTTAACTACTACAGTGGATAATAATGAATACAGCTCTCACATGTACAAGTGTTATACAACACTTTTTCGAATGACATTCGAAAATGCCATTGTAATGCTGAAATTTGAACAGCTATATATTGAGGTTTTTTTCTAAGAAAAATTCGCTATTTTTATTGCTTGATTTCAAATGGATGTACCTTTTTTTTAATCGTTTAATTAATAACCATTTCAGTAACTTATTAGTGTATAGAATGACCTGTTTGATTTAGCAATCCGTGCCACCGGTGATGGCGTTCCATCTGGGGTCACTAGGGTTTCTGACTCCTTTCCAGTTCGACAACTTCCAGGAGCAAGTGACGAATGTTCTGGAAGGTGAGCGCTGTGAGGGTGGGGTGGGTCTGGTGGAGTAGAGACTGACGTTTGTGTGCCTAGGTCACGCGGCGCTGACGTTGAGGAGTCGGCTGCGCTGTATAATCCTCCGACGACAGGAGGACCCTAATCGCAACAGTCGGCCGCCTACCAACCTTTTGGTCCTCAACGAAGTCGTCATCGATCGAGGCCCATCTCCCTACCTTTCCAACATTGACCTCTTCCTCGACGGCAAGCACATCACTTCAGTCCAAGGAGATGGTAATATTCAATCTGATTTTACGTGCATAAGCACTATTTATTGTTTTTTTTTTAAGACCAATTTTCTCCTAAGTAATATTTACTTATCAAATTATATTTTTAACTTCAAAATAAATACTATTGCTCTAAAGATATACTAAAATAATGAATTTACATTTTTTAATTTTTTGTTTCATTAATCCAAAAAGTTAAATCTAAGTAAATGTATTTCTAGAACAAAATTTGTGATTTAAAATTGTACAAGTGATTATTTTTCATCAAACCAGTGTAACTGTAATTATGAATCACTTGGTTATGTTGTTGCATAAAGATGTAGGGAAAATCTGTGAGAAAGTAAATTAATAAAAGAGTAAGAAAGATTAAATAACTTGCACCGTTAATATGTAATGAATCTTTTCACACGAGAGGTGTGAGTCTGTATGCTCAGTTCTTTTTCTCTCCTAAGGAAATTATTGTTTGAAAAGACTGAAGAAAGGTTTTGTATTGAGTGATTGCCACTTGAGTGAGTGGCTGGTTGGAGAGCAGACCCTTTATGTAGGACTGTCGTAGGCCTGATAGTGTCCACTCCGACGGGAAGCACTGCCTACGCTGTGGCTGCGGGAGCCTCCATGATTCACCCCTCAGTACCCGCCATCATGGTCACTCCTATCTGTCCTCACTCCCTCTCCTTCAGGCCGATCGTCGTCCCAGCTGGAGTTGAACTCAAGGTAGTACTTCATTCATATTAATTAAATTATATATTCCCTATAATTTTGTTTATTGAATATAAAGTCTGTTTTTTTTTAAATAATTATGTTGTAGAGTTAAGCATCTGGTATAATCATTAATTCTTCAAAACATTTTCTGGATATAATTTTGATAATTGTAAAAAAATAGAATACTTATTTGGTAATTTAAGAATTACTGAATAACATCTTGCTATTCTGTGCCTTCAAATACTGAGGTTGAAGATTCTCAAAAATAAATGATTTATTGCTACATGTGAAAGTGTTGATGTCGTTTCTGTACTCGAGCTGCTTCAGGAGTGTTTGGAAACGTGTACTCCTCCCAAGTAGACAGTGATGGTGTTGTGCCACTGTTTTGTATAGAGTGATTGTTGCTTTGTCCATTTCAACTGTTTACAGTATTCCTCAGTTAACTAGCTTGTTTGAACAAGTAAGTCCAGTTCATTTTTGAATTTTTGGGATATTTGTTGCTATTCATGCTTAGTAATGTATAGTTAGTTATCAATTTGGAAAATATAATGAAATACTTACTCAATTATAATTGAGACTTACTCAATTTCATTATGTTATGGGAAGTATTGAATAATTTAACTAGTGTAAAATTGAGTTATTATTAACTCAAGTCAAGCTGGTATTTTGTGAATGTAACATGTAATTTTCTAAATCTAATTTTCATCATAAATCAATAAAAATGTTAATTGCAAATGTATTTTATTTTGCTTTAAAAGAAGCAGAACTTTTTCTGAATGAGACTACTGTCTGTGGGAACAGTTAGGGCCAAGTCAATGAATGCTTTTGGGCTTGCTAAAGGATTCTAATCAAAGATTTTTCTGACCATAATTAATAGTTAAAGAAATGGAATTAATCTATGATTACTTGCTACTAAAACTTATCTTAGCATTTCCTATTTTGCTATTGTCAAATTCTATTATCAAGGACCTTATGGGTTATGTCGACTATGAAGCGTCATCATTTTTCATAGTATGATTTAAACATTTTCAATTAACGAATAAATAGATAATTGTTAGAATTAACTGTAACTTAAATAAACATTTCAATTAAATTGTTGAGAAAATTCTGTCATACGAAGGTAATTACTACTTCTTACGTAATAAATAACTTACTGGTTACAAATTCTGGCTCTTGGGACAATTATATTAATTCCCTATGACAAAGATATGAAAAAGTGGTGTTCATTAAAGATTTAAAAATTTTGTGCATTTAGAGATGTTTAATTTTAACGATTTATTGAATTGTTTTTAACTTTGATTTCAGTTGTTGAATATTACTAGATAATTACTTTCCAAATGGGTTTGGAAAAATAAATCTGTTATAGAGTTTAAAGATGAAGGTTAATAGGTTTCTCAAAAAACTAATACAATTATTAGTATTTCAGTAACAGATGAAAAAATATACCACTACTTGCATTAGTTTGTTAAGGAACTGGAGAATTGTTCTTTAAACCTTATAATATGGATTGTTCAAATGAAATAGTGCTACTAAAGCAATATTATTAATATATTTTAGTACTTTGGTATTAACTTAAATAATTGGTGTCATGAAAAGACTAATGAGATTCTTTTCCTTATCAGTGATACCAGACGATGTTCTCAATCCTGTTACCTGAATTCATGTTCAATTTCAGATTTCTGTTTCCCCTGACAGTCGGAACACCTCCTGGGTTTCCTTCGATGGTAGGAACCGGCAAGAACTCCTTCATGGAGATAGGTAACAGTGAGCTTAGTCCATTGTCTTGTGTGTCAGTTTCCTTTTGAGCTGTTTCTTTATCCTCCGTTTGTTTTCCTATTTAATTTGTCCATTCTGCCCAGGGACCCTCTCCTGCATGTTGGCATGACTTGAACTGTATATTGTGTTTTTTTTTTATTTTTCTAATACCTCTCTATCTCTCTCTACCAACATATGTTGTTTTCTTTTTTCTGTAAGAATATTCTGATGGAGGCATTCAGCAAACTGCATTAGATATTTTTCTATAGATATTCGATTTGTAATGAATGTGGAAGGACATTTCTAGAGTAAGCAATCTGGTGCATAGAGAACATAGAGCGAAGGAAATCATGTTACAACTATTTTTCTTTGTAATGTCAATATCGGCTGCATACATGTCGTTACTGAGACTTGAGATGTGATATTATCACCAAAGGTTACACAACAGCTTTGATGGTTATATAATTTTTATGGCTATAAGAGTTACCAATTTGTGTCCAATTATATTTATTTAATACAATCAGAGTTTTGCAGAACTAACAAAATAAAAATCCTAGAGATTTTCAAAATGTAACTATTTCTTAGTTCGTCATAGATTTTGTTTATGTTAGTGAAATATTCAATTCGTTTTTAATATAGAAATATAATCATTATTAAAATATGGAAATCTATATTTTTGGTTTCAATATTTAGATAGGTTTTTATTTTTGCTCTGTTGTTTTTTTTAATCTAACCTTTCTATTTTGCATGAATAAGGTTTCTTTGATTTACATCTTTTCATGACTAGAATTGTCATTTCATTTTGATTTAGAGTTGCCTCACGACGGCGTTGAAGTTGTGGTTTCTGTTGGTTCATTCTTTCTCTCACATATGTAATGAATTTTCACAGATAGTTCGTTTGCCATATAAACAAATAGTTAACATACAAATCCATAAGCTTATTTGTCCTGATGTGTCATAATTGAATTGTGATTGTGCCTATTCTGAAATAAGTCATTGTACTGTGGTTACATTATTTGTTTATTCAAACTGTACCTTACTGCAGTTTATATTTCAAAACAGTAAGTATTTATTATTGTTCATTTCACATTGCTCTTGCTTTAAATAAGAAATATATAAGGTAAAATTAGTTTGCTCTAAACAGATCGTAATTACTTAATCATAATTAATCATTAGATTGTCTATCTGAGAAGTAGAACGTAATTTATTTGAATATAGAGTTCCAATTACATTCATTTTTTAAAAAACAAAATTTCAAAGCAACATATATATAGTACAATTTTTAATGTTCTTTTCCAGTATTATATCGGTTGTTGTAAATGTTTGCTAAAATTATATTTATATACATTTCTATACACAATTATAATATGCATTACATTAATTTAAAAGGATATCAGATACATAATTGACTGGATTTGAAACAATTATGTTCATTAAAAGTGGTTACATGAAAAAGCATAAATTATTTCAAGGTTGACTTCTTAAATCTACTGAGTCCAAGGTATCTTCAACTCAGCAGCAGAAATAAGTAGAATAATTTATTAAAATTATTAAATTTACTAAAAGTAAGTTTAATTTAATAAGTTTTGAATTTAATGGTTTTTTATTTTGTATTTATTTAAGTTTATGCAATCATTGTGATTGATTATTATACTATTTATGGTTTTAAAGTTAATATTCTTTCTGAAAATGTCCTACTAATTGAATCTCAGTTGTGAATATCTCTATTTATTTACATTCCACTATTTAATTGAGGATTTTTTTTAATACAGTTTAGTGATATTTCAAATTATTGTAATTTTTATAAAACATTTACTTCATCAGATGCATATAAACGGTGCTGAAAAGAAATATTAAAAATATATGTTCAACAACCAATATAATCTAATGAAAATAGATCTTTTAAGTTATTATGATTATTGATATTGTTATTATTATTCAGAGTGAAATAACATAGAATTATGCGAAGCCCCATTTGAACAGATAATTCTATACCTTATAGGGAAGTTGAATAGACTTATCTCATTAATTTCATTTCATTGTAACTATAAAAACTTATTTCTTACGTACTAAGTACTAACAATAAAGATTATATTATATTATAATATAATGTTACTCTCTCAGACTCAGTGTGCGTTGTACATGTATTTCATACCCTGAATAGAGTTATAATCTTTTGTCGATTTTTCTTTTATTATTTCATACTAAATCTGTATAAATGTATATATATATATATTTCGGGAGCTGACCTTCGTTTATGCATGGCTTATTAAATTCTATGCCTATTTTTAGTTTCACCACTTTTCTACTGAGTCTCTCAATTTACTTGAGTCAGTGAGGACCGAAACATGTCGGGCTATGAAAATAAAATTGGACAACTTATTTATCTTGTACCACAAACATGGAGAAAGTGCATTAGAGAAATTGAAAGACTCAGTAGAAAAGTGGTGAAATTAAAAATAGGCATAGAATTTAACAAGATATATATATATATATATATATATACTTTAACAATTTGTTAAAGTGTTTATTGTCCACACGGACCTTTCATTTTATATATATATATATATATATATACCATTTATTATACGTATATATCGGTCGATGAACATTTTCACATCTCCTCACTTGTGTTTCTTCTTGACCTCTACTGAAGATGGTATGTAACCTAAATATTGATAATCATGAGTGTTAGTCTTCGTTTATGTGTTTTCTCGTTGAAACTTTATATGTATTTATATATAAATAATCAAGTAACAACTAGGAAACAAAAAAAAGAGACTGACACTCACGATTCTCAATTATTTCAGCTTTCTTGCCGTCTTCAGGAGAGGATAAAAAGAAAAGGAAGAAGGAACACAGGAGTGGAGATGTGAAACCTTCCACTGACCGATACAAAGACGGTGGACGCTTTCCACCAATATATATATATATATATATATATATATGTACATTAATTGTGTTAAACTGAATTGCCTTAATCAAACATACCTTTCTTTTAAGCAGTTTTTCATATTTTCTAGATAATTTCAAATCGTCTTGATTCAGCTGGTGAATTATTTCAGCAAAACTCTGTTACTGTTATGTTTACATACTTGTTCGATTGATAATAATTTTATTTCTGAAGATGATTGGAGACAACCGAAACTCTCAAATAATAGTCAATAAATAGTGATGGCCAACCAGAGTTTTGCTGAAATAATTCACCAGCTGAATCAAGACGATTTGAAATGTTCTAGAAAATATGAAAAACTGCTTAAAAGAAAGGTATGTCGATTAAGGCAATTCAGTTTAACACAATTTGTAGGAAAAGAAGGTCTGCTCCCTATTTATACTAATATATATATATATATAGGTGTATAATAAAATCGGGATTCGGTCAATTTTCCAGGATCAAAATCAAACTCTCAATGCCGACGTTTCGGTTTTATTTAAAACCTTTTTCATGGGCAGAAGTCAGAATTTTTGAATTAGAAAAATGATGAAATTTACATTATATAAAATGAAGTAACAATAGATAGTTAGTGAACTAACATCTTAACTGGTCAAAAACTTGGACCAGACTGTTTTTGACCAGTTAAGATGTTAGTTCACTAACTATCTATTGTTACTTCATTTTATATAATGTAAATTTCATCATTTTTCTAATTCAAAAATTCTGACTTCTGCCTATGAAAAAGGTTTTAAATAAAACCGAAACGTCGGCATTGAGAGTTTGATTTTGATCCTGGAAAATTGACCGAATCCCGATTTTATTATACACCTATTCTATCCAACAGTTGATATATTATTGAATTTGTTATATATATATATATATCAGCGTTCAAACCACAATTAGAAATGACGTTGGATTTGACTCTGACGAAGACCGCCTGTTATGGTTTAAAGATTGGTCTTTTTTTCTCATTTTTTATTGTAGTTTGAACTTATTGATTGTTATTGTGAAAGCTTGTTATATATATATATATATATATATATATGTGTGTGTGTGTGTGTGTGTGTGTATGTGTATGTGTATGTGTATCTTAATGAAAATGATCCAAAAAGGATAACAAACTTAAAAGGTAATCAATAGGTAACAATAAATAGATACTTACACTTACTGCCTCTAATTTTCCGCTTAGACGTCATTAGTTTTTTTCCTGATGTTAAACTCAAAATTAGAGTCTGCATAGTATATCTCTGTATTGTTACCTGTAATTTACTTTTAATATAACATATATATATGTATATATAATTTTTTTCTATCGATTTTCTCTTTCCAAACTAAATTTGGTATAAACTAATTTTGTTCTATTTGCTTTTTCCCATGTTTTTTCTTTTCATTCTCCCGAACGTCCGTGAATTACTAATAGTCTCAATCAGACAAGGAATATACAAATAATCTGTAATCTATATATAAAGTACAAATAAAAAAGAAACCTATACTTTTAAAAAAATCTATTTATTTTATTTAATTTATTTTATTATTTATTTAATTTATTTTAATGTGTCAATTAAGAAATTTCTGAGAATTATGAGATTTTGTGCTATAAATTTTAGAAGTGACTACATATGGAACTTAATAGCTGTCCTTTGTCGTAAACATTTCCTCATCATATTTCAAATGTACAAAATTTTTCTCAAACAACTTTCTTATAATTAATTGGAATGGAAAAATTTCTAAAATGGTTATAAGAGTGGGCTAAAGTTATAAACTTTTTTGATTTAAGATGCAGTAGTCTACTTTCCTCATACTTCGGTCTTACGTTCCTTTTCATAGAAAAAACTATATATTTTTCCAAAGACAACGGTGAAACATGAAGATTTGTTAAAACACATTGTTATTGGTTTGATAGTCTCCAATCCAGCAAGGAAGGCATACGTAATCAAAAATTAGTTAATTAGCCCATAAAACGTGTAGATTACTAAAAATTAAAATACATTCTTTCATCATCACTATAATTTATAGTAACCAACTAAAATATCATGTTTAAGTAAAAAAGTAGTGTGAAAAATCACTTTAAATATATTGGTCGTTCAAATATAACTTTCCACTTAATGTTTATAGATCATACCATTAGCATAACATATTGATATTTCAAATCTATAAATGTATAAATCATATATATTAACAATCATAATACTACATGATTAAAATCATATATACTACAAATCTGAAGTGGGCTGTACTCAACTGCTCTATAACTAAACATATTATCAAACCCGTTTGATAATCACTTTATTTCTTTATAATAAGTATAGATAGCAATCATAAAAATACTCGTCCTCGAGATTTTGACGGATTTACATGTTCTGAAGTCCACACAGTCCATTTTTGACATTTTTTCGATGACATCTGTATGTAGATGGGTGTGTATCTAAAAGTTTGTACCTGCACCGTTTGAAGATCAAACTAATTTTTTACCCAAACCTTTCTTTTTTTTCCTATACTGCAGATGTGAACTATTGTTTTTAATTGTTGTTTTTTTGGGGGGAGGGGGGGTGGTAGAATGTGATTTTAGACAGCATTTTTTTCTCCTGAACTACTGATATTTGAATTTTGATGGTATTATATTGTGTATTATTATGAAACTGATGTCAGCTTAAACAAAAAAAAAAACTTCATATATTTCCAATAACCAAAAAGGTCAGTTTTTAGTAAAATGTATCAACTTTGAAATACCACCGATTATGAAATATTGTGGACATCGAACGTTTGATGGATCTAATGAAATTATACCCCCAAAATAGTAACTTTTGAAAGGATGGCTTATGTCTAAATTACATGAATGGAAATGGAGATATTTTTTTCGTTCTTGTGACAATATGGCTATTATTTTTTTATGCCACTTATCCGGTTTTTCTTTTTGAAGAATCATAAAATTTCATATGAGGTATTTTGCTACGAATATTTCATGATCCTATAACATTGGAAGAGTAGTAGTAGTATTAGAAGAGGACCAAAGTTCTGTAGTACAGTATATTAACATGAGAGGTTTAGAATCATCGTAAGAATCTTAATAGAGTCAAAATACCTATCACAAGAGAAAGTCTGTCAAATTAGTGCCAACATTTTTGATAACCAGATAGAAGGATCTTTGAGGATTAACAGAATTACTCTGACCTGCTGCTTGGGTATGGAAGCATCTAGCTTATAATAGACGACTTCGAATTCATTAGATCAGTTCTAAATTAGAGGTAAATAAAACCAGGAACTCTAGAATGGATTACAATAGTCAACTGATGAAAAATTGGTGTAAGTTGGATCTACCACAAATGAATTTATGACAACTAAAGAGTGTCTTCAAGGTGGTATGCCATCGACCCTTTTGTGATGAATTGTTTTTATATGAACTACTGGATACTCTAAATTATCAAGGTTACAAAGTGCAACGATAAGCACCTGCCCTTAATATTAGAAGAATAATAATTGATACGACTGTTTTTGAGGTTTTGCCGGTTACTCTCCTAATTGTTGAAAGATGGATATAGTGGAAAGGTTTGGATGTTGTAGTTGGATTGTTCTGCTCGTTTATGTAGTCTTGTATATGGTTTTATATTACAATAGTTCTGAGGTGAGGCGTATCTTATTGTTTTTTCCTTTGTTTTAATGAAACAATTCGTTTAATGAAATTTGTTTTTATCCGTTATGGTTTTTACGTAAATAATTAACTGATAAGTTTCTCAACAGAGGACCTATTTAGATTATTGAAGAACGGTCGTTTCGAAGATTGGAAAGAGAAAGGTGAAAGGGAATACGTATAAAAAATTGTTGCTTGGATATAAAAATAGGTTACTTGATTGATATATAGATATACGTAGAAATAGTGAGAGATATAGTCATGTATACATAAATAATAGGCAATAACTTACTCAAAGAAAAATCGACTTGAGTCAAATATTGGTAATGTAATTGGTAATATGGTAATAGGGTAATGATAGCATGTGCCACGCCAGTAGAATCACTAAACTAGCTCCGAAAGTTGGAAAAATGTCTAAAACTATCGAAGAAGAATAATATATATAAAGGTAAGATGTATTTTGTTATCCATTAACGCTGTTTTATCAAAATAATAGTAAGAATAATGTGTTCACGAAAATGAAACTTATCGTCAATTTTCACTCCTGAATTACTTTAAGTGTTGGTAGTTCCTGGTTGAGTTTAAAATTATTTTAAATTAGACAAAACTAAATTGAAGAATTCTTTATCTAAATCATTAATGTATGTATGTCAATCGAATTAATCAAAAGGATTATGTGATTTTATTACTTTTTCAGTGTTATACATTTTACCTTACTTCATTGTTTATCCAGAATTAGAGTGTGCATTTTTTTCATTATTAAAAAATAATAAACATTTATTAATTTTGGTGACTAAAATGGGACTGGTTGATGGTAGGTGATGTTGAATTCAGAGTCGAGGAATACGGCGTGTGTCAGCTTTGACGGCAGACACGAGCAGGAGCTGCGCATTGGAGATAGGTCTGACACGTTCTTGGCCTGCTGCAAGCTGCCTGCACTAACACTGCCAAAGCTAACCTCTTCTTTCTCCTGTACCATTCTTGACGTACCTTTCCTTCATCCCTCCACTAATATTATCCTCATCACACTTTTTACCTTTCACATGTATTTATTTAATATTTTTTTTTATAAATATCTTAGTAGCTCTGAGGTTTTGGAGACATTGTTACTACAGTAATAAGCCACTGTACCTCCTGTCTTCCATGCTTTGCTCTGCTGCTTTCAGATCACATCTATTTTTTGGGTCCTATTAGCTAAGCGTGTTGTGCTAGATTTTGTTCCTATGCCAGTGTTGTCAGTCTGTATTTAGTGCCCTAGTGGGTTATTAACCATAACATATTATAAATTCTTGCCTGACTTCTCACAAGACTAAAAGGAACTGACTATTCCAGATCAAGAATTGATGACACAATGTAATAATAATACAAGGAAAAGACTAACTTTAATGCCAGAAAACTATTCAAATTTTAAAAATTTCATGATTAAAAAAAATTTAGACACTATGATGAAGAATGGTCATGATATAGATCAAATCTCAAATATATTTGAGCCAGAAGAAATTATAACCAGTAAATTGATGGTAGCCTAGCAATACTGACAGATAGCTCCTATGAGAACCCTTGACCTATCCACTAAGCTTCAGAAGATTTGAAATCGGTCAAAGAGGAGGTCTGCCTGTAGTTTATTACTCGAATAATAATGCGTCAGGTTTTCTCATTTAAATTAAAGTTTATTCCGATAAGTTATATTAAAGAGTATAATGTACAATAGGTGTTAAACATTCATAAATGTTATGTGACTTACAGAAATACGATTTTATGTAGTAACTATCATTTTGGCTCTCTTTAGTTCTGTCGTATTTGGCTGTACATGAAATGTATTTATTGGATAAGATGTCTTATTATAAAAAAAAAATCATATACCGGTGGGTCTCACTGTTATTGAATTTACTTAGACATAACTTAATGTCACATAGTAAATCAGTATTTTTGTTGAATAAAAGACCTCCAGTCAATCAGATTACAAAACTACTTTAGTTCTTTACTAACTATAAATTACAATTTTAGCTAGCAATAAATAGCATTTCAGTACAGTACAAAAACTCATATATTTCTGTGTAATCTGTTTTAGTATTAATATTTGAAACCGTATAATATATTATTTACGACAATGCAAATTTGTTAAGATAAAAAACAATATGGAATACATCAAAAACAGAAACTTTGAATATTAAATAATTAATAATGAATGAAGTAGAATTTTAATTGCTAAGATAGTATAATCAGTTATTATGTGATATTTACTCATTATAGGATAAAAAGCTGATAAAATAATCTCCACATATACAAGTTTAATGGTCTAAACCAGAGGTTCTTAACCTTTTGGGGGTACCGAACCCCACCAGTTTCATAAGCGCATTCATCGAACCCTTCTTTAGTGAAAAATAAAATATGATTTTTTTCAAATTCAAGTCACAGGCGTATGTTTTTTTTATGTTCCAAAAAATGAACCGTGCATTAATATTATCTTGTTCAAAGAACAAAACCAACACAATACATGAAATCACAACAAATTACATACGTGCAAATCAGTGTGACTTTTGCTGTTGACCTCCTTGGCGGAGGCTCCGCCGAACCCCTGAGACCAACTCTTCGAACCCCTAGGGTTCGATCGAACACAGGTTAAGAACCACTGGTCTAAACAATGCGTTTCGAGCATGTAGTGTTCTTCTTCAGGCATAAAAGTAAGCTTCAGAGTGTGTGGTGGCACTGTTGTGCCACAGACTCTGAAGATTAGTTTTCTGCCTGAAGAAGAACAATACTACGTGTTCAAAACGCGTTGTTTAGACTATTAAACTTGTATATGTGGAGACTATTTTATTAGCTTGTCTATAATTTTAATTGCTTGGCTCTAAAACTGTCCTTCAATCATCAACTAAACTTAATTAGTAAATTAAAATGGTTGGTGGTAGTTCTTGTTTGATTAACAGTTGATTATCTTAGATTGTTTCAATTTGTTAACGATTTGTTAAAATACTCATGTTCTGTATTTTATTTGGATAAAAGTAGATAAACTGAGTATAAATTTGTGGAGTGGTTAGGACTTATAATTTATTTTAAGCCGTATCGTATAATGGGGAGATGGAGCCGTTTCTGTGTCATTGATATGCTCACTCAATTGCATTGTGTGCCATTCTGAGCCACTTGGTGCCTTTTTGTTGTTCAGCTATTGCCATGAATCGAGCTTTTTCTCTAATATTCCATTTATATAACGGTTTTCAATTTCCCAATTAATTGTCACTTCTATAATAGAATTAATTTGTATAGGTTTTGATTTGTTGCTTAGACTTCCACAGATGCTGAAAAAATCAGTTCAGAGAGCAGGGAGAGAATTTGTAATTGTTTACAAAAAGTAAGAATTTTAGTATAATGTATGAAGAAATCCTTCTTTTTTTATGTAAAAAGAAAATATTCAGGATTTTTTTTAATTATTGACTATTTTACTGAGGTTAACCATGAAAAAAGTTAGATTTTTTGTAACAATGAAAAATACTAATTATTAAAAAGTTAGGATAAATAGTTTGAAGTATTCAGACTTCGTGAGTTGCATTGCGTATATCAGGGTAAATTATTGCATAATATTGCAATACAATATTTTATATCGACTTTGTTGAATAATTCTTTAATTATATCCTGTATTACTGAAGACAATTAAAAGATACATGAAGTTCAGCTCGTTGATAAATTAATCGTTTTTCACTTATATCAACATGGTAACAATTAATTTAACAATTAACAATTGATTTACTGCAGAGTCAGATTCCTCAATAAATTGTTTTAAGTTTCCAATATAATTGGACTGAATATGAATATTATTGGAAACTTCAACTTTAAATTCGTTAGCAATTTTGTATGGTTCTCTTTACAGTTCTTGTAAATTATAAATAATACAAGTAGTAAAAACTCATAGGAATCTCAAATTTAATTAATTGTGGTACCTTCAAAACATTATTAGGAAATAAAAACAATATGCAATTTGAATACTGCAAAGAGAGAATAATTTTATATAATTAGAACAAGTTGATTGTATACACTTGGCTAGTTGGTGCATGCTTTACTGAAGGTTAAACAATTTATTATGAAGTACTGGTCATGAAGTATTTTGTATACTTCCAACCTAAGGGTCTCCTGGTGTGTCTTCTTGGGCTATATATACATATGTGTGTTCACAGCTGGTTGCACTTAAACATTCCTTTCCACGTATGCATGGCTATTCACTTGTATTTTGTTTTGTGTTTCTTATACTATTTTAAAATGCATGCACTTGTGTTGTGCTTCTATACATATACATATTACATGTTTAATAATGCACAAGGTATGTAATTATTTCTTTTTAGACATTAATATTGATAATTTTACTTTTTTAAAATATCAGAACAGCTTTATTTAAATTTTAAAATTCAGTAAATCATTAATTTTTTTTATTGTTACTGTAATACTTTTTTTTCCTTTTATTTGTGAAATGAAGAATTGCCTGATAACTTGATTGGTGTTATGAATTCAGATCTCTATTTAAAACTATATAATTTGAGACTCTGTAGTAATGAATTAGAGAATTCTTTACATGTATCTTAATTATCTAACCCAGTGTTCATCAGTATGATTCTCTTCTGTTGAGCCTTGTACCTTGAATTGTCTATAAATAACAAACTATTCACTATTTCTACATAACTGAATGGTGGTATTTTTCAGTTATTAGAACTTGATTTAAAACTAGTTCACTTGCTAAAAATTATTTTAAATATTTTTGTTTTTATTGATTAAAGAATTAAATTATATTATTTACATATCAATGCTTTATATAGAATTACAAATTTAACTTTCTTATCTTTTTACTAATGTCTCTTTTTTTTTGTGAAAATTCAAAAAATGTACCTAACAACAAAAGGAAAATTAATTAGACGATTGTGTTTAAACTTGTGTTGTTCATGACTTTTTACAATCTTATTTGTTTTCCAGTTTAAGAGTTACAACGTCGATATACCCGGTGCCCAGTATATGTTCGCAAGACCAGATTTCTGATTGGTTCGACTCGCTGGCTGAATGTCTGCACTGGAACGTGAGGAAGAGGCAGAAGCACTTGGATGAACTGACAGACCTCACACACTCTTCAGCCGAAGGGCCAGCTAACTCTGCCATCGACGATGACCCCCTTCACAGCTAGGTCGGCCCATTGGTAGTGCAAGCCTCTTCTTAACATTTCAGTTGAATACTAAATGTTTTATTTAGATTTACTTCTTCAGCCTTACAGTTTGTTTGCTTAAATATTTTAGTTACGCTTCACATATGGATGTTAAAAACTCTTCAACTTGCAGAAATCTAAGCTACAACTTTTCACTTGACTCTAAATGATTACTGTAATCCTTGTAAAACACATTTAAAATTATTATTTTAATTGTATACTTTGAAGACTAAAATTTTTACAAGTTTAATTTCTTTTACATTTAATGATTAGTAAAATTTAGTTATATGAACTAAATCTAATAACTCTTTATGATAGAACGAGATACCTTAGGCTATTTTCTTTGATCCTTCTGTTGTACAGAAATTAAATATTATGGTGTTAGTTCAATTGTTTGCTTCATCATAGCAAACAGAACTTATCTAATATACTGGTTTCATTAATTCATGCACCTTCCCAAATATCTAACCTAATTACAAGCACTATGTGGAATGCGATTTGAGTGTCATTCTTGGTTATAACCTGAGGCCTCTGGTACTTTTCTCCTTTCAATTAATATATATTTTAGTCCTTCCAAGATAAAACCTTAAATTTCTTTTATTATAAGATTTTGGTCACTATTATCTTTTTTACTTATTCTGAGTTCAGTATATTAATATTGCAAAAAAAATTATTTTAGATTTTGATGTATATGCTTTGAGATTATTTAGTTTTCTGAATTGAAAATACAGAGTGAATGAATTAATGTGTGCAAAAAGTTTTGACTACACTTATGTCACTGTTTATAATCACCATGTAAAGTTATTTAACAGCCAATAATAATGAAATATAAGGTATATAATATAATAAATATATTACAAGAAAAAAACACAGAAACAACACGACACACTCATTATTTCGACCTTGTCGTCATCAGGAAGAGAAGAAGAAGAGGAATTACACTCAGCTTGCAAGCAGCAATTAACCACTCACTATTATTATTGTGTAGATGTCTGAATTCACTTAAGTATGTACCCTGTAAAATTAAGTTAATTCTCATGTGGATACCTGACACAAGTAAATGCAGGGGAATCAAGCATAGGAACGGTAGACAAAAGGAAGTCAGAGATATGTCGAGGTATGCATGAGTCTGATGGGACTCAGGCTCTCAGTAAAAAGTGAAATATTATTGATAATAGTTTTGATTGTTCTAGAACAGGGTTGTCCGAAGTCTAGCCCGCGGGCTGCATGCTGCCCGCGACCTCCTTCAATGCGGCCCGCGGCCTCTTCTAGAAAACTATTAAAAATTAGTATTATTTAGACATCTATTGAGTTATATTCGAAAAAAGTTTTTTTTTCCTAACTTTATTTAAATTTGAATTGGAATGTTATTTATTGTTATAATTTCATTTTTACTTTGTGGAGATGCAATATTATGAGTGAATTTTCGTAAGCTGGACCACGCTGCCAAAAAAGTTTTGTTTTGATTTGTTTTTATTCACTGCTGGCACATGTCAAGTCGTCAATTGTCTTGCTGTCAATCAAAACAGGTTCGATGTTCGAGTTACTGTTTCTTTTCGTCTTTTTCAAAATCGAACCTTCACACGAATCCTTTTAAATTTGTAAGTAATAGTTTTTTTTTCTAAAATTAGATCTCTATTTAAATAGTTTATATGAAATAAATAATAAACGTTCAACTTAATCCTCCATTACATTCTGTTCTATTTTTTTCTTTTCAGACTTAGTGCCATATTTTTGACGATGGCTCAGAAAAGAAAAATCTCTGATGAAAAGAGTCAATTCAAAGATAGTTGGGAATTGAGATTCCTGGTGAAAGAACCAAGTGATCGAATTTTATGTGTAAATTGTAATGAAATGATATCTGTTATGAAAGAGTACAATGTACAACGGCACTACAGCACTCTTCATGTCACTGGCTATGATAAATACACTGGTGAGGCGCGGCGAGCCCTACTCAATGATCTCAAAACAAAGCTGTGTGTGCGTCAAGAAAAGACTTTTCAATTAGTGAAGCCTTCGTCTTCTACAACCATTGCCTCTTATGATGTACCACTTTCGATGGCTAAATCCAAAAAGGCATTCTCTGACGGTGATATCATTAAGGCTTTAACGATGCAGCTCGTGAGTTTGAAAAAATTCCACTCTCGTATCAAACTGTTGCTAGACGTGTTGAAGAGCTTAACAGTTTCGTTCAGGAGAAGGTCATGAATCAAATTCAGCAGTGTGTTTATTTTTCTCTCGCTCTTGATGAAAGCACAGGCATAAGGGATGTCAGCCAGTTGCTTGTCTTTGTTAGAAGTATTGACTCACAGTTTAATGTCAGTGAGGAGTTACTCGGCTTACTCCCACTTTTTACCACTACCAAAGGATCATATATTTATGAAGCGCTGAATTCTTTAGTGAGCAAGTATGGTGGATTTCAGAAATGCTCTTGCATTGTTACAGATGGTGCCAAATCAATGACTGGAGCTAAAAGGGGGTGATAGCGTACTTGAGAGATGCTGGAGTCGACTGCCCAATGTTTCATTGCATTATTCATCGAGAATCGTTATCTGGTCGCTGTATACGTTTATCTGATGTGATGCAGCATGTAATGAACATTAATAATTTCATTAGAGGCGGTAATAAAGCGCTGAGACATCGTCTGTTTGTTGATTTCTTGAGAGATTTGGATACAGAATTTTCTGACATTTCACTCCATTTTACTGTTCGTTGGCTTAGCGCTGGGAAATGTCAGCAGCAGTTCTTCAGTCTGCGTAATGAGATTCTAAACTTTTTAGAAGAACTGAGTGAAGACACTGATTAGGTTTAAAGGTTTATTGCAAGACGTCAACTTTCTGAAAGGTCTAGCATTCCTCACGGATATTACTCAGCATCTGTATAAGCTCAATTTAAGTTTACAGGGTAGGAATAAAGCAATTGCTTCTCTGTATGGTTACATAGATGGCTTCCGCAAAAAATTATGTCTCTTCAAAAGTAATCTGCTAAAAAGACAAATGTATTTTTTTATCAAAAGTATTTTTTTGCTAAAAAGCTAGGAGGCTTTTTGATAAAGCTACGTTGTAATTTAATGAAAATAAAGCATATGGATTGGAAAAGGGAAATAGCAAGAACCAGTTTTCTAATTGAGCCGATTATTTTGAAAATGGCCTAATTCCATTTATGTTAAAATCGAGATATTTAAGGGTTTGCGTTTTACAAAATTTAAAAATATTGTCATTTTATTTATCAACTAATTTTTGTTATAAAAATTCTTAGTAATTTTAAATAAATTTTGTACAATTTGCTGCAAAAGGTAAAGATACGTAAAAATGTAATTATTTAAATAGCTAGCTAAATTTTTTTGGAAAATGGAATTAGGCCACTTTCAAAATAAACGGCTCAATTATGCTTCATAACTTCATCATGTTGCGAAAGAAAGGTATTAGGAAAGATATCGAACTGTTGGTGGTGCATGGTGAATTTTGGCCGGAATAACTAACTCAGTCGTCTGTCAAGTGTTGAGAGTAACTACGCCAAAAAATAAATAACCTTTTTAGTGTTATAATGAAGGTTTGGTGCCTTGAATTTTACTTGAAATCCGGTGAAGATATCGTTAAAGAGCCTTAACCATTTTCCACCAGTTACCGCTGTATCACTAAGGCTTCGAAAAATGATGCTTGTATTGAAATATTCAAAATTCTATTCTGCGAGAAAACGTTGAGATCAAATAACTGACAATTTAGGTAAACTGATGAGATTTTACTATCAATGAAGAGGAATTAACTATATTACTATTAAATAAGATGAGTAATACTCTTATAAATATAATATTTGTCAGATCATTAAATGAAATTAAAGGGATAAGTGATGTAATCAGGTGAATTATCAATTAAGTCATCCTTATCAATTTAATTATTTTATCTATTTTGTTTGATTATTTGTTTTAGTGATTATTTGGGATGTTTATAAAATCATAATAAAATATTAAAATTAATTATAAAAGATGCTAATTGGGCTGCTTCGTTAATTGAAATTGAAAATGCTGAATGTATTTGTTAAATAGTGGTATAAACTGAAACATCGTTTCATTCTACGAATAAAGTAAATGAATCAGACATGGGAAGTATTCATGATAAATTAACTGAAACTGTTATAAACAATTATTTCATTTTATAAAAAATATAAAAAAGTGTTTCAGTTCATATGATTTTAAATTATATTATGAAATATTTTGTAATTATAATTACCTTGAAATATGTTTTTTCCTATTGATTACTGTTATAATAACGAAAGAAATTCATTTTTCTAACTTTCATTTGTGTGATTTCAATAATATTAAGGTCAATAAATCTGCCATATGCTAAAGGTAACAGATAATAGTTGCCCTTTTCAGTTATCTATTTCCGCTTGTAAAAATTATCAAAAATGGAGGCATCAACGCGAGTAAATCTGTCACCTCTGATTTTTTTACATCATCATTTTTTAACTATACCTATAAACTATTGCAAAGGTCGTCAAAATCATAAGTTTTTATTGTTCTTACAATAAAATGAAACATTATTTTAATTTGAAGTTTTTTAAAAATATTTTTCTTGTTTAAATTGTTTCTTTATTTTTGTTTTAACGAATTGCAATTCTTTACTGGTTGTTTAATGATAAAATACGACATAATATGACGATACAAGCTCGTGAGTATGTTTCATGATTTTCATAGACAAATTTCAAAAGGAATATACCACGAAAGAGAAACATTTGCCGTTGTTACTTATTGATAAAGTAGTGATTTCTTTGTACTACCATTCTTGCAGTTCTTGTCAGTTTCCCGTGCATCACAAGTCATTTTCCTTCTCATGTGAAACTCTGATTCAACCTTAAGATCGAAGTGCATTTGATTCTCTTCTTGCTTCAAGTTTATAGTCTATAAATCCATATGATTTAAGAAGTCATTGAAATAGCTCAAATCATTTATATAAAACAGAATTATTGCAATCAATTAATACTCCATGTAATAAACAGTATCGTTGGTTGATCATGACGCGTAAAAAAATTAATATAATAATTAAATTAAATTAATTAATAATAATGATTAAATTTAATACATCAAGTTCTAATAAATATTAATGGTTTAGTCAAGCTTAAGAGGGTAGTTGCTTTATCTGTGAGGGTTGACAGCAAGCAAATATTTTTTTACTTACTTCCTCCTAAACTCCGTTGTTTACCCGTGACTTACCCTCCCAGTCATTTGTTCCCTTTCCTGCACTTTGAACCCTTTAAAGTACCTCTCTTACCTCTCACCTTTCCCAACACCACACCAGATGTATTTCTTTAGTATCAGTTGAACTCTGACGAATTTCACTTGTTTTAGTTGAAGGTTCTTAGTCATTTTTCTGATATCCTACTGTTGTTTAAACTTATATATATGTACTAAATTAAAGAAATGGTTCACATGGACTGTATCATTTTGTAGTCCGTGTGGACCTTTTCTTCAAATTAGTATTTATGAAAAAAGATGTTTTGAGTGATTTAAAGGTATATATATATATATATATATACAGTTCAAAATTGAAGATAGGTAGCACAGAAAGTAAAAGAAACACACTTACAGACTCAAATTTTCGGTTAATTCGTCTTCAGGAGAAAACAGAAAGGGAGACCAAGCACATTGTAGACGCAACGGCTAGTAACAGTAATGAGTCTGTAAGTGTGTTTCTTTTACTTTCTGTGCTACCTATCTTCTATTTTGAACTGTTATTGTGTCCACTTTGGATCGTCTTTCCGTTTATCAAGTGAATATATATATATATATATATATATATATATATATATATATATATAGTCGTGGTCTTCCTGCGGAGCGACTCGTTTCTATACTCCTGATGACGAGGCCATCGAAATATAGTAGTGAGTTTCTGTTCTATTTCTGTGTGTTCTTTATGTCAATGTACAAAGTATTTCATTTGAACTGCTATTTTTATTCTATTTGCAGATACAAATGAATAAAGTTGGATAAGTTTTTTATTTGTAATGAATATATATATTTTTTAAAGCAATACTTTTTATTACATTTCCACGATATGTACTTGAACACTATTGTATGTCTGTCTTAGGGTCAGTTTTCATTTGAAATGATGATCAAGTTTTAAATGATGCTTGTCCATCTTGTTCGATGGGATTGAATGTACTATCATATTCACTACTTGATTTTTTCAGGCGAAATGAAGAGCCCCCCTGAAGAAGGAATCTACTCGCAGTGGGCTATATTTCAATCTACACACCGTGTGCCAACTAGCCTTCTCCTGCACCTCATCTATTTTTCACTTTCTGTAACATGTGACAATACCATTATTTATGCATTTTTCAAGTTTTAGCCCAAAAATTGTTTATAGCTCATTTTGTAAACGACATTTTTATATTTTTGTGATAAACGGTTTTATATAGTATTATATTTAAATTTATAAAAATCAAAGAAGATGCAATTGATATTTTGAGTGAGTGTTTTTTTTTTTAAATATAACGATTGGAGGATCCTGATGACTTGAGTTGCGAAGTTGTATTTGTGAGGAGACAGAAGTGTGCTATCGAGCCACTAACATTTCGTTACCCAGTATATTTTTGTACTTAAGTTAATTTGACGTTTTAGATTTATGTACCCTTACCTTTTGTCAGTGGTCATTCTCTTTCTCGGTTCTTAGAAGATCAAGGTAGTTGTGTGAGAGATGACAGTATAGGTTTATGGACATCACTTCCTCGATGATACGGAAAACATAAACCTTACTAAAAGTCAAAAGAGGTAGTTTTGTAGACGATGGCTCAAAAGGTAGAGTTTAAAAACAGAATCGCTAGATTCTCTAATTTTGGTGTATTGTCTGCATATTAGATGATTAACATCATGACTTAAGATGATGAACATCACCTTTTAGCTACTTATTTTATAGCAACTTTCCCCGATATTCTGAATTTCTCCTCTTTAAGTTTACACCTACTATTTAAATGTAGTTTAAAAAATTTGAAGTTATTTTTCTGATTTAGACAAAGAAAATGTGAGATTCCATATTTGAAATGTACTTCACTCTTGATAGTGCGTCATTATCAGAAAAATTCATTGCAGTTTAAAAATAGAATCAACTGTGAAGATTAGTCATATATTCCTCAATTTTTTTCTGCAAAAAAAATAATTAATGTCATTAAATTTTTTAAGACATTTACCCTGATATTTTCTTTAAAACCGTAGATCAAAAACAATGTTCTTTTACAACCCGAAAGGGATTTCATGATATATTCTGTGATATTCATCAATGACGGTATTATAAACTATTCATGTTTTGAGTGTTCTCAGAAAGTGATAATTATTTTCTGCCATAAGTAAACATGGACCTTTCCAACCTTCATGTAGTTAAGGTTAATATCATCTCCAATATTAATGGATTACATGATTAAGAGTTTTACAAAATTGAATGGTTTATATGGACCAATGAAAACGAACCATTCATTATTTCATAATGTAAGTACTTAAGTATGGACTTCGTAACGTAAAGTGTTTGTACTATGCTCATTGGATTTTAAATGAGCTATTTTAATTTCAAAAAACCAATATGCCTTATAAATTATAAAATAAACGTATTTTATACATACGTAATAAAAAATGGTCTACCTTGATTATTAAACAGCAGTAAGTAACTTCGAGTTATTATAAAATTAAACGTAAAAGAGTTTAAATTTCAGTTATTGCTGAAAGCATTAGGTATTTTAAGAACCTCTATTTAGAGGTGAAAATAATAATTGAATACTTTTTGTACCTCATTAATGTGAATTATATGTAGTTTTGTATCTCAGAATCTTTGTGATCATATTGTATTTACTGTTGATCAAGAAAATTATCTGAAACTCGACCCCGAGATACCCATGATAATGTGGCAGCTGTCATCGGTTCTAGTTGTCGGTTACGTATAGTTTTATATACATCTTACAATCTGCTCTGATGATAATTTGAAAGTTGTTTGAAATATCACAACAATAGAATTTATATTATTTAAGGAGCATACCTTATTTATAACATGTTTGATCCAAGTATTATATTGTGCGAGAGTTTGGTTGTTGATTGAAATACCGGAGTATACTACCGAATGACTGGAAAGGATACAGTTGTGTTGGTTCAATGGTCTCATTATGATTTAACCTTGTCAGAGGGTATCACATGACAGTCATCAGTTCGAATGAGCCATCATATCAATTTGTGCATTCAAAGCTTAACACGCCTTTGGAGAACTTTTAACAAAAGCATCCTGTATAATGACGAAATTGAATCTGCTCACTCCATTTGCTCCTGTTTACCTTGGAGAGCCTAGGGTGACCAGTTCATTGCTAGAACACTGTGTTTACAACCGGTGACGTAATCAAGTGCACATACCTGCACCTAGAGGGCCATTATTCTGTTGAAATACATTTACTCTCTGAAAGCACTAAAGTATTGTTCTAAGAACTTTATTATATACCTACCTAATAAAAGGTTTCCAGTTTTCTGTTGATACCATTAATGTTTTAAAGTTTAATAATTTGTTGATATTGATTTTCGTGTTTAATTTATGTAAATTGTTTCAATAAAAAAAATATCTATATTGTTATTTATTTGCCTTTCTTACAGCAACGCTAGCTCCTATTATTATTGTAGTCTGCAGAACTAAAATCATTTAATTTTAGAGGGTTATTCTGTATTCATATTACGGGTGTATGACATTTAAGTCATAGGATTATTTCTTCTTACATTTTACAATATTCATTTATTGAATTCATGAAATTTGAATATCCATATTACTTTGTAGATTTTATTTATGATATTAATGTTATCAGTATTAATTTTAAAGTAAGAAAACATTTCCATGAAGAGTGTCGTATGTTTTACTAATATAAATATAGATTTAGTTATCCTTCATTTTTAAGAAACATGTTTTAAAGAATAATTCTTACATGATTTCTTTTAGTTATCTAATATTGAATATTTAAAGCTTTTATATGATGAAAATTTTATCTAAATATTATTTTTCAATCAAAACTAAAACGAGGCAGCAATGTAGGTGATCATAAAAAGGTTGTATTGAACGTTAGAGGTGTCGTACTCTCATTAGTTGTGCAATCCGTAATTGTGTGGTATTTACCCATTCTGAGGTAAAGTGGTTATACAAAAGTCTCCACACAAATGAAGTTTTTTATTAAACAACAACGCGTTTCGAACACCTTGTGTCTTCATTTTTGGAAGACACTGCAATACTAATTATATTTAATGAGTTACCAAATCAATTAGAACGAAATAATAAAATTCAATCATGAGAATTAAAGACATACCCAAAGGATGTGGTGTTGTTCAATTACGTGAATTAAAGACATACCCAAAGGATGTGGTGTTGTTCAATTATGAGAATTAAATACATACCCAAAGATGTGGTACTGTATTTTGTGGAGACTTTTGTATAACCACTTTATCTCAGAATGAGTAAATACCACACAATTACGGATTGCACAATTAATGAGTTAAAAATGGCCAGTCAAGCCTTAGCAGTCAATCCAGCAACACATCCTTTGGGTATATCTTTAATTCCCATAATTGAATTTTATTATTTCATTTTAATTGATTTGGTAACTTATTAAATATATTTTGTATTGTAGTGTCTTACTGATGATGAACACAAAGTGTTCGAAACGCGTTGTTGTTTAATAAAAAACTTCATTTGTGTGGAGACTTTTGTATAACCACTTTTCCTCAGTATCGAACTCTATTGAATTAAATAGAATCTCTGATATCTTGACTCCTTTTTTAATGTCAAAATACCTTAACTGTCCATCACTCGTTTAACATAAGTTAATCTTTACCCCCATCATGTTATTTTCTATGAGTTAATTACCGCTAATAAAATAACACACAGCACGCACTTACCATTGCACAGTATCAGTTTCATCGTGTTATTTTTTTTGTTGAGTTCAATTCTTTATTAAGTACTAATTTTCACCTACAAGTGCAATAACACTTCTCACTGATCTTTGCACTGTATTTTTAGTATTATAAGTTATTTCTATATTTAGCCTAATTAAAGAATTTGTGCAATTTGTTTTGAACCAAATATAAGTTGTAAGTTACTAATTTTCACCAACTGTGATTTGTTTGACTACAAGTAACAGTAGTCATTGAACGCATTTATCACAATTCATGCATGAGGATGAATTAAATTTACCATTAATCTTATTGTGTTATTTCTTTTCAGCTCAATATCAACAATAAGTAATTAACCTTCACCCACGAAAATTAATATTATGATTGCATTTTACACCTATCACAACACAGTTATCATTGGTCTTGAAGTATTATTTATTTTGAGGTCTTATTAATAATAAATTACGAACTTTCACCACCCACCCTAGTTGTAGCGTGTTAATGAAATATAATAGATTATTTCTCTTTAGTGTAATATTATTAATATATCAATAATTCTCTCTTGTGAATAACTCAGCTCTTCTCAAAACGCAGATTTAGTTAGTCATATCGTGTTATTTCTTTTCAACTCAATATCAATAATAAACTACTAATGTTCACACACTAATGACAATCTCATATCCTCAAATTACCAAGACACTGTGAAGTTATCATTATTTTAGCTTGTCATTTCTTTTGAACTCAATGTCAATAATGAATTACCAATGTTCTACCTCTAGAGGAAATCTGATGGCAACACATGACGCTAGTCGAAGCACAGTTAACATTAGTCTCAACATATTCTTTCTTATATTATATATTACTAATTATCTCCACTAATCACAATCCTTTAATCACAGAACGCACTAGAATTGTGCAGTTGTCATTAGTCTCATCATGTTATTTCTTATGAGCTCAATATCATTGATAAATTTCTAATTTTTACCTACTATTGATGAGCTTGTGACCACATATCACCTAGTTATTGTTCAATCATCATTACTCTCATCGTGTTATTTATTTCGAACAGAATATCTGTACTAATTTACAAACGTTCATCCTCTAGAGCAGTGCTTTTCAACCTTTTTGCAGGCGCGGATCCGCCGAGGAGCTTATTTATTCTTGCGGATCCCCTTGTACATATATATATATATATAAGTTTTTTTAATGAAATAAAAACGGCTTATAAACAGAAAAACACAATACAGTACTATCTGAATTTTTTTATTCAAGAGAATTACAAATTAATGTGAAATTTGTCCTTGGTGATTTTTGAACAGAACTGGAAAGTTTGGCCTGGTTTTAGAAAGACATACACGCATCTCTTCTTCAAGTGCTAGTAGTTTATTTCTTTTCTCACTTTTAATGTTCGTCATGGTGGAAAATCCTATTTCACACAGGTGTGATGTAGAAAACTGTAGGAGAATGCGCAGAGCCTTATTCGAGATTGATGGATATTCTTTTGCAGTTAAAATCCAAAATGAGTCCAGATCAAGAAGTAAACAATCAGAGCGTCACGTATTGCCTAAATTAAATGTTTCAATTAAATGACGTAGGTCGTCATCATAACTGAACTGCCCGACTCAAATTTTGGCTCGCAGTTCTTACCTAATGTTACCGAAAGTTGCTGGTTTTAGATGTGAACGACGAGTTATCTTGATAAGATGCACTAATTACATTGATAGTGTGCTACTGTACTTACATTGACGTGTACACATTGATAATACATTAATTGCACATTGTGAATCTGTAGGTCTTGCGGATCCCCTGGGTAAACGTCACGGATCACAGGTTGAAAACCACTGCTCTAGAGGTAATCTTATAAAATCACACATCATACTGGTCATTGTCCAATGATAAATTACCAGTTTTATTAACTTGTGATCACATATCACAATAGTCTGCATGGTTGTTATTAGTTTATAAGTTGGTTTCATCTTTGTTACCAGTCTCATCATTAAATCAATATCTTTAAAAAATTACTAATTTTTTCTAGTTAAGGCAATAATCTGACCACTCTTCTACAAGTTCTTCAAAGATATCATTACTGTCAGTGTGCTGTTTCTTTTGAAGTCAATATTATTAATAATTTACCCATTTTGGTCAAATAGTGGCAACCTTGTTATCTCAATTCCCACTTGTCCTTGCACAGTTATCATTAATGATATCGCTGGATCTCAAGCCATCCAGTAATAGCTCAGTTATCCTGAACATCAATATCTAATAAAATATATGTTGTCCTGCATATCATAACTAAAAGATTGCATTCAAATTGCTTATAAGAACTTCTTAAAACGTTATATATGTTGTCTGTTTTATCTTAGTCTGAATTTTAAAAGCTATTAAACAAGCACTTACAAGATCAGATTTCATCGTCGGTGGTTTCTAGAGGTCATTTCTGCTTTTTCAATTTCTCTGAAACTCTAATTTATTTATGTTAATTGTGATCTATAAAATTGTTACTCATTTTTTTATTTAGTTTTTTTTTAATTTTTTTATTTAAATGTTATCATAGTGTATTATTTTATAAATACTTCAGAAATTTTTCTGAACCAGCACTTCCCTCTCATCATATACTCATGTTCAATTTTTATCGTTTATTTCTCATTTAAAAGTTACATAATTATATCTCACATAATGTAATAAATTTCATTATAAATGTCTATAATGCAATCTTGAAAGCTAATATAGTCTAACTGAATTGTTAAGTCTTGTGCGTTCCTAATCAAACAAGTCAATTCTCAGGTTCATTAAACCTGTGGTATAAATCCTTAACAAAACCACTGAGATCTATGATATGTCTTCCTTTTGACTCAATTTAAACGTCTGTTAGAGGCTAGTTACTGAATCTGGAATGGATTTTTGGTTTATTCACAGTAATAAAATCATTTGAAATAAAATAAAATTTATTATAAATCAGAAAAGGAATTTAATAAATATAAAAACTAAAAATGGTCATTTCGTAATAAAGTTAAGGAAAATGATTTGTTCATTTAAAGAATGTAGAACTGGTTAAGTCGAATGTTGCGAAATCATTTGTCTAAGAGTTAATAATTGGAGAGGTATTGAGGTTGTTTGATTACTCAGCTAACTATACTGCAGAAGGGGAGACACAAAGAAGCCGTATTAGGTCATAAAGGAGTTGGTTGTGGGAGCGGGTTCTTTGGAGGGTCGTCCCCCGAGAGAAGCATAATGCTCTCATCACAAGGCAAGCCGATTTGGCCGCGGGGATTTACCCGCTCTTTCAATAGAACCAATAATAATGACACGGCCCCTAACCAGTGGGCCTCGGCGGGTTTTACTTACAACATCCTAATAGATTGGAGATTAAGTGACACCCCACGAGAGCGAACAGAACTGTCTTCACGACAAAATTTATTTGAAAACTATCAGTGTAACTGTAATAAAAATAATGCTTACTTCAAGTAATTTGAAAGGCTGTCCAAACAGATATTCGCACGACTTACATCTCACTATATCTGCATTCAGCCAAAAGCTATTCCGGTTTTTTACATCAACTAGAAACAATTTTGTTGTACATTCGATGATGAATTATCTTTTTTATATTAAAAATGGTTGATTATAACGTATGGTAACACATACTACCCGTATGAAATGAAATTATGGGTGTTTCGCTTAATTGTAGGAACAATGATGAAATGTTTTCAGTCATCTCTGTTTTGCCGTTCATATCCCACATGGAACAAAATTTTATATAATTACTCAACAACAAATTGAATCCCTGTAATGGTTTAAGATGCTTGTGATAATCGGTTGTCACTTTTTTTCTTTTCTCTTTTTGACTTGTGCTTTATTTCAACAATAAATTTTCGTAATGGACTCAAGGAAGAAAAACAACTTGTATTTGGATAAACAGAACTATATAAAACATACCCGAATTTATTTCATAATAGTTAAAAAAATGAAAATCTCAGTTAAGTCACGATTGTTTTACCCACATGCAAGTTTTCATAACTGTTTTAGAAATGTTGAATAGACCCACCACCAGGAACATAGGTAACGTCAGTGCGTTGAAATATGGTCCTCTTAAACGCTGTTACTACTTGTTTATGGTTATGGATAACGATACGTAGTGGTGATACATAAGTTACGCAATGTTTACACCATTGCCACAGATCGTTTACGCAGAGCTACAGAAAAATCTGGAGTGGTTTACACTCAACTATACTATATGTATTATCAGTCCTATTAATTGTATATATTTATTATTGTAATATCCCTATCATGCAAATTTATTATCAACTTATATAAAAACTACTTATAGTTATACACTAAAAGAAAGGTTTTGTTTGTTCATTTCTTAGACCTGAATAATTTGAAGTTATCTTTTCGTTTTATACATTTGAGAAACCGAATCCCCCCTTAGAAAAATGTCTGTCTGTTTGTTTGTTCACAAAATTTGGTCACAAGTAAACTCAGCCACTATACGCCGTAGTAAGCTGAAACTTTGTTAGCAGATTTGTGTATGTCTACCTAAGATTTGAGTGGAAGGAAGTTCTGGACTTTTGAACTATGTTTCGCTAGCTACACAGACATTTTTATTTTGAAATATACGGGTATTTTTAGATGCCCGATACAGTAAGAAGTAGGTATTATTAGTTGTTTTTAAGTTCGTTTGCGTTTATCATAACTTGCTCGCTTTAAAAAAATGAGTCCTATATTATATACCCGAGTACTAAATAAGAACTATACTTAGAATAAAAATAAGTTTGAGGTCAATATCTAAATCTACAAAACTTAAAAAAAAACTCCATATCTAATGACAGTCATGGACTGTTCTAATAATGATATTTTCTACTATTCTTATAGTATTTGTTTTATATTTATAATATTATTTTGGAATATCATCTCAGAATTTTTGTAAAGTCCCCGTCAAAAACGATCACATCTTTCAGTGATATACATTATAGTTATTATCCGAATTCTAATAGTTATTTATCATGTAAAATGAAATTATGTCTTCACAGCATATTTGTTCTAACAAGTCCAATATTTTCTAGTTTTACATTTCAAACTAACTCATTAAAAAGACTGCAATATTCTATAAAAAAACATATTAAAGTCTAATAAAACTCTCTGGCCTCACCTTAAGAGAAAATTTTTTCTAAGTTATTATAGGTAAAACTAGGTAAAATAAAAATTGGTAAAATTCGATAAGTAGACAGAAGGAATTATTCCAAGTTGAATTTCACAGTATTAGGGTTGTAGTGAACTTTTCAGCAGTCAAGACTTATTGACATTTTTTTCATTACATATTAATTCAAGAAATGTAAAATCTTAACAATATATGTTTAGTAATTTCTTTGGAAAAAAAATATTTTGTTCAATTCACAAAATCGGCCGTAATGCCCTTTCATGTTGTACCCATTTTTCCAATAAAACTATATAATTCATCCTCCTATAAAATACAGTTTTTAAATATAGTTTCATTGTGATCCGTTAAATTGTGTAACCAGGAAATTATAGGGTTCACAGGATTTTAGATTCAATCATAAATAATAAATTTTACATTATTAACAGACTAGCCCTTCTTTTTATTGAAAAATTCTGAAACTTTTTTCAGTTAATTTTACTATGAGATTCATAATAACTGCAAAACTTGAACTCTGTAGTTGTATTTGTTTATGAGAAAACAGCGATCTCTTAAAACAAATAATGGCCATTCAGTATTGCCCAAAAACTAAACAATAGTTATACACTATAAGGATTGTGTGGTATTTACTCATTCTGAGGTGAAAATGGATAAACAAACAAAAGTTTCCACACGAATGAAGTTTTATTCAACAATAACAACGCGTTTCGAACACTTTGTGTTCACCATCAGGAAGACACCAAGGATGTGGTGCTGAAGGGTTGGTCCAGTGAAAACAACTCATCATCAGTGAAAGAGTTGTTTTCACTGGACATCCCTTCTGCAGCACATCCTTGGTGTCTTCCTGATGGTGAACACAAAGTGTTTGAAACGCGTTGTTATTGTTGAATAAAACTTCATTTGTGTGGAGACTTTTGTTTGCTTAACTGTAAGGATTAATTCTGGGTACAATATCAAAATGATCCATTAAATGGTGACTCTATCTATAAAGTACACAATCTTTTGGATACTACCTATCACCAAAAAAAAAAGTTTTAAAGTGAACTGGGAGGATCTCAAAACATGTAAATCTGTCAAAATATCGACATCGAAGTTTTTAGTTATTTTACTTTACTATGGAGCGTATATTTTGACTAACAATAGCCAGAGCATTTGTTTACAGGAATGTAGAGAAGTACTGGATAATCATTCTTGCAGTCATTCAATTGCTTCTCTTGTGAGAAATTCTTTCCAATCTTTACAACCTTACTTTTGTTAAACTCTAAAGGTTTAGTCATTATAGGAACTAAAAAATCTCAAAATAGCGTTAAGTTTATTTGGAAAAACTTTAACCTTTATCGGATTTGTGCATACCAGTAAGTCTTATGGTATAAAACTGTACCAAATACCAGACTCAGTTTCAACATGTTAGTAAAATTGAAAAATCCTGAATAAGATAAGATGTAATGCTTTCGGTATGTTTGAAACCTCAGGAGTTGGTATGCCTGAGTTTATATGTTCTCACCATATAAGCATTTAAAGTTACTCTATAACAAGTCCGGTAAAATTAGGCTTTGGAAATAAACATGCATTAACAGTTATTAATTTATGAAGAGCTGATGTTGAACTTGGCAATTTGGTTAAAATAAACTTTTTTTTTCATTTGTCTCAAAACGAAATTCTTCGTTTGTTTCAGGGAGAGTTGAAAGTTTAACCGTAGCAAAAGCTGCGAATAAACGTCATGAAACAAGGTTAGTTGGAGGGAGCGCAAGGCGTTTATTGTGTTAGAGCCGCCTTTGAGTGGTGTCGCTGAATAACCTCATTACAACCTCTCTCCTCATCTTACCGCCAGATACCTGCCATCTATCAATCTAGTTAGCCCTGAGTGCTCTTTTTATCTTTACAACCCTTTCAAAGACACTCTATCAATTAATTAAGTTTCCCTTCAGTTTTTTTCTCCTCTTCCAAACTCTGTGTACTATTACTAGCATGTCTAAAGTATAATTTCTGTAAACCACTTTGAGAAAAGTCTTAAAGAAATGGCGTTTCTTTTCTTTCATTTAGAGGAATTCCTTTTAACAAACTTCAGAGAACAGTAAATAATGCATATATATTGAATTATGTTTTAATTGAATTATCTTTATGTATGACTATTGTTGTTATTTTCTGGCGTTAATTATACAGCCAGATAAATATAGATAAATGAAGAACAACAACACAAAATTCCATTTTTGAATATTAGTTAGACGTTTGTTTTTCTCATAGTTGAAATGAATATGTTTGTTTTTAGAAAAACATAAAGGTGAATATTAAGTCATAAAAACATTGAATAAACCTCCTACTTAAAATGGTATCAATTTAGCCTTCAAGATTATAAAAATATTTTAGAAATTCAGTGCAATATTAACATGTTTTTAATTGGGAAGAGTTCTATGTATATTGGTTAAGTCGGATTAAAGTAACCATAGGTCTTTTATTTCAATTTCAGTTGCGCGATGTGAAATCTAAAACCGTAATATGAGTTAGCTTTGAAACCTAAGTATTCATACCTGAATGGTCATAAGCTTAAATTCCTATCCAGAAACTTCCACATAGAATATAGTTTTTTCTAATAACAACTGTTTAGACGTCAAATTTCATTAGGCGGGCTATATAATATCTATATTTTTGTTCTATATGAAAAAGATATCATTTACCTATTTTAAGAGGTATTAAGAGGATGATAACCTTGGATTCTCTCCTTCACAGTTTATTCTTTACAAATACCTGGTAGTGGAGATGCAGGTCTTGTGAATAGTAATGGGTAGATTAGGGTATAGTTGAGGCATTATGTTAAACTTTCATCCATGTTTCTCTGTTCTGAATGTAATGTTAATTATATTACATTAAAGATATGCTTAGATAACTTAAATCATGTTCGATTGACAAATGCTCATGATAGAAAATACATATTTTACATCGAACTTGGACAACAAGTTGTCCAATTGTAGAAACAATTTCCACTTTTTTCATCCGGGACGGTGAATGAAAGTATTTAGAAATTACTTGTGATTATCTCAATGCAACCATTGTGAATTTAAGGTGAAAGAAGTTTATCATTCTTAGAGATTTTATACTGCTAAATAAGTTCGATTATATCATTTTCTATATGTACTTCTATTTCAATAACATTTGGCTTCCGAGTTTAAATGTGTATCCCATAAAAGAGCTTCACAGACTGGTTCTAGACTTCATATCTGCATGTGTGTTACCTGTTGAAGAGGATGACGACAATTGTCAATGTCGATGACGTCTCAGCCACCGGTCGACACAATTGTGTCAAGCTATATTGCTTTTTCAGGTATCAGCAAAACAGAATAATACATGCTAAACAGTGTCGCGATAACCGTAAATATACTTCTTTTGTCTATTTTTTTAATATGTATATTTAAACAGAAAATATACATATTTTCTCTGTTTAAAGTTTTTTTTCTCATTTTAGGTAGCATTCTCTCAATAGGTATTTCATTCTCTTAACTGAATCATTCAAGAAGATAATTGTAACGATATTTCTTTTTAAAGTATATTTGTTTGGTTAAAATCTAATATTTAATCTTTTCTTTCAGGTGATGACTATGGAGCTGCTCATAGATTTCAACGGTTTGAGATCAGATGTGGCAAAGCTTATTTTTAAAGAAGTATCGGCTGCAACATCGTGTGTCAGGAAAGAAAAAACCAACCCATCACAATACTTTTTCAAGCCTTTTATGCACTCCTTGTCAAGTGAGAAGACCAACAGTTGACTAGTGAGGAAATATCATGGACTTGAATTGGATGGAAAAGAAGAGGATGAAGGTAACTTTAACGAAGAAGATTTAAAAGTCTTCTGAGGAGGTTATTTAGTAATTAAATTCTAATATTTACCAAGGGTCCCGAAAATGCAGGTATTGTCGAGAAAAATATTCCTTAATAACAGCCAAAAACAATTTGATTGTTATTAAATGCATTATCTGCTACATAACGAGTTGATTGACACACATGTTTGTGGCAATCATTATGCAAATTTAGTGATCAAGTCCACTAATGTAAAACTCTGTGTACTGAAGGAATGATTTTTGGATAATTAAAGACTAGTAATGTTATAATGTTTACTAATTGTAAAAAATTATTTGTACTAACAGTACAAATCACAGAATTAAGAAACTAAATAATTATAGATTGAAACATAATAGAATTTAATGAATAATATTGGAAATGTATACAACCAATAAATGTTTTGAACATTCTTCCTCATAGACGCGTTTCTTAACCGACTCATCGTGATGCAGACAACGGATGGAGGATGAGGAGAACGAAGATAAGGTAGCGCAAATGTTCATTCTTCTACTTGCCAATTAATACCAGCATTAATGTTCTTTTTTTTTCTTCATTCAGGTAAAAATGAAAGAGTGGTGAAATTTGGACCTGCCCATGTTTATAGACTCGTAACATTGATCACAACTCATCAGTGAGGTAGGTAAAGTGGACATTAGGGGGAATATACGAGAGCTGGAGCTGTCCTAATGTGTATTATGGCCGCGTTATAAGTTATTTAGCCTGTCCTTGACTAGAGTCACGATGCCGTATTTATAACAGAATAATTCAATAAAAAAAGAATCAATTTCAAAACTTATTTCTTAACTGGCACTCAATTATTTATAAGAAAAAAGAATGCATAAAAAACATATTTGAAAAACCATACATTTATTCAATTATACATCTTAAAACAAAGTAACACATTTTTTACAGGGTAGCCACTTGAAAGTTTATCTTCAATATACTAGTCATCGTAATTATCCCAATGATAAAGAGTCATGTCACTGTGTATACACAGTCATACACAGTATACACATTCAATTGAATGAGACATGCTGAGAGATACAAATTTTGTCAATTCTGAAACACTTGTTCCATACTTCCAGTAGGATTAAAACTTATTGTGGTCGCTTCGATTAAATTTTTCAAGTCAATAATGATGTATTTTTCAGGACACCACCCATGAAACCTGTAACAACCGGTGAAACTATACATCATTTTGGTGTCATATAAACGGTGATGCAGACTCTCGAATTGTACTTATTCCAATTCCTTAGTGCTCTTGCAGCCATTATCTTTAAAGTGCTTCTTTTCAAATCCTTTGACAAAAGTGGTTGAATACTTACTGGCCAGTCTTTTTACTATCTGTCTAAACTTCATGTTCTGCATGACTCCAGTCAAACTTCGATCCGTGATAGTGCTCAGAAATTCACTTATTTCAATGGGATACTAGTACATGGGAACAAAGATAATGAAGGGCCACTTCATGATAATAAACTGCTTCATATGGTCACCACTTTGGAAATCTTGAAAGTTAATATTTTATACATGACTACTACTGCTGGGTGATTAAATCTACACCAATCCTTGCCAATAATTCACCGGCTCAGAGTGGTAAAGTAATTGATAAGTTTGCAATGGAGTGTAAACAATAAGTATATTGTTTGTAGGTATATTTCAACCAGTTATAATTTCAATCCTGAAATCTAAAATTCAATCCTAAATTCCATTTTGTTTTTAGGCGTCAATGAAATTTGTTTTTAGGTCCAAAAGTTTTAAACACTTTGATACTGGAGGAAAGTGATGGTTATGGTGGTCACCATAATCAGAAGATTTGAGTTTACTATAGAGGTCAAAGAGAATCAAATATTGATCAGTATGGCTGTTAAATTTGAAGTCATTGTAAGAAAGTCTTATACTATTCAAACAAACCTTGACATTGCTAAATTTAAAGTCGTCATATATGCTCATATTTTCTTCAAAGTATTTTTCTGTTTGTTTGATATCCAATTAATATATTTTAGCAGGATTTTTACAAGACATTGCCAGTTTTTACAGACTGTATAAAATCGTTGAATTTAACAAGTTTTAAACAATTATCAACTAAAAAATGTCATTGTTATCATGAAATTTTGTTTATAGGCTTTAAAAAATTCAATATTTTCTTGTCTTTTACTTCAATATGTTCATATTCTACCGAATTTTCCCTAAATGTACGTAAATTTCCTAATTACCTTTCAAAATCAAACTTTATATTTATTATTAGCCCTGATTTATTATAGCCCTGAAAATATCTGTTTATTTCCCGTTACTGATTTGGACTAGTTAGCAAACTCTTCTTCGCCCAAAGTACGAGTATACCCACTCATTTTGAAACTATGATCACTCCTACCATGCTAGGTATATAATCCTACAATGGTTGATGCGATGTCTAAATTTTTGAGTCTTGTAAATGTCTTGGCCAAATAATTTAAATATCTTGGAAGAGAGGTATGCGAGTCCGTCCACAATAAAGTTGCACTCTTCCACGGGGATTTACTTCTAATTATTCTGTCCATATTTGAACACATCACTTTTGATTGATCACTCTATCAATTGATAGAGAACTGTCATGGAAATATCTATAACTGTCTTGTTGCGTAATTGTTACTCAAATTTCATCTTCTTGTCATAATTGGTTGCATTTGATGTGTAGGTGTAATACTGTTTTTCTGTAATAACTGAAAAAAATAACGCGTACAGAACGAAAACACTTACGAGGTTCAATATTTCGAAATGAAGTTTGTCGTCAGGAAGAGACTACAAGAAAAGAAGAAGAGGCAAGTTCGTTTTATGAAATGGGAAAAAAAAGCTAAGATCTTTCAACCACAACAACCAGTCTTCGTCAACTATCTTCGTGGTTCAAGGATCTTATTACTTTACTATAAGTAAAGTATAGTGATCGTGAAAAAATTCGATCTCGAGATTTTGACGGAATTACATGTTTTGAGGTCCCAGAAGTCGTTTTATGAGGTTTTTACGATGATGTCTGTGTGTGTGTGGGTGGGTGGGTGGGTGGGTGGGTGGGTGAGTGTGTTAGCATTGCTTGTTACCACGCTACGGTCCAGAATCTTTGATGGATCAAGTTGATATTTTACACAAAAATGGGCCCCATAAATACAAAGATCCCTATTGTTTGGGAAGAATTCTGCATGATGGGAAAGTCACTTTTTTTGCCAAAAACCGTTTTTTTTTAAACATTTATTTCTCCTAAACTGATAACCCTAGAGTTTTGAAATTTTGAAATTATCTTTGGGGTTACAAATGCAACAAACGAAAAATATATTCAGAATTTTAAAACAACAGGAAATATTTTTTTTTCAATAAAATGTACAAATTTTGACTTATAATTCAATCTCAAACCTTGTGAGAGCGATACAAGCCATACTGTTTGACGGACAAGAATGAAACTATGCCTATAAATACACCATTATGTGTAGAAAGAGTTGAGATATTTTTTTTCAAAATTACATTCGCTAATGGGGCGTTACAGTACGATTTCTGTTTTCAGAAAATGTTTTTTTGACGCTAAACGGCTCATTAAAAAATAATGAAAATTTGACAAAAGATGGAACAAAAAATTAGCAATTCATAAAAAAAAATCATGAAGTTTCAATTATGGGAAAGAGCAATAACGCTATAAAACTGTTTGTTTATCTTAGACTAAGAGATCACCTGCTATACTTGTCGAATATTTTATATTTTTTTTTCATTGTTTACATTGACTTAGAAATTTTTTGAGCGAATCCACTGAGATAAAATTGATATTTATAAAGGAACAATTTAAATTGTTTATTGACTTATATGAGATGTAAGAGGAATAATATTGTTACATGTAAAAAAATCAGCGCCAATAAACATTAATAAATTACCTTTCTCTTCCATGGCATGATGGATTTGTCTCATAAAATGCTTTAATAAATCTATATATTGCACTCTTGAGAAAAACTTAATATCAGTTACAATTACATTATAATTGTGAATGTAGTACCTTTCCATGATATTGAAATGTAATGAATGGACTCTTTCCTCAAGAAAGAGGACTTATGTCTGTTGAGAAATATCCAGTTTTTTTTTACAATTCTAGTCTAATAGTTCATATTTATTATTTTCAAAAACTAGAAGCTCCCAACTATAAAAGATTTAAATTATATTGAATAGTTGGCTTTGACTTCGATTTGAGTATGTAAACTGTGTAATTACTAATATATTTTTTCTCAATATACATTCATAGCAAACTTAAACAGAGTACAGAAGGCAGGAAAAGGATACCACTCACTCAGAAAAAATTCTTATATATGATATTTGACAAAGGAGAAGGAAAATGATCTTATTAAATACTAAGAAGCCATAAAATTCCCAGTATAATAATTCTATAAAAGACCGAAAATGTAAAAGATAATTCAAAATTGAAATCTTTAGTTTAGAGATTAATAAATGTAATTATCGTACTACTTTAATTATAATCCATCTTAAAGCAACATTTTTTCTTCGATTTTTATGATGTTTTTCAGAGAAAATAAGGGTATTTTCCTGTTTAAAATTTGAAAATTTTACTTTAATATTCAATGTAGAAGGATGTCAATTAAACGATGTAAGAAATCCACTGGCTATTTGAACAGAGGCCATGTTCTCTTGTAGGAGAATATTTCGTATCAAGAAATGTTCACTTTGGATTTTCAACAATGTTATTACTTCTGTAGTTATACTAATGAAATTATTTGCATCAGCTGTGTGATGTAACAAAATAAGCTTATATATTGATATGTCCTTCAATCACTATCTGTACTCTTTCAGGAATGAAAGACTAATAATCATATCCCATTTAGATTTTTACAATATGCTTAATTGAGACGTTATATATTATGTACTCAAGAAGTTTGATATTAAGTTACTTATAGTAAAGTTGAGTGAAGGCCACTCCAGATTTTTCTTTTTTTATTGTTATTTGACGTGTTTATGTGAAATCTTGTTATATATATATATAAACTATATGGTATTGAAACAAAGAACACTCAGAAATGAAACAGAAACTCACTACTATATTTCGATGTCCTCGTCAACAGGAAGATAGAAACGAGTTGGTCCGCAGGCAGACAACGACTGGCCAGTGGTCTTGAGGGAGCACAGAACAGTGCAGCTAACTTACGGAGGGAGAAGAAGGAGGCAAGGATAGATAAAGAAATAAAAGCAAAATAAATTATAACGAATGAAAACAAAAACTATTAGCTCAGTGAAAACACCCAAAACAAAAATAAATAAAAAAAAAGTAAACAAGAAATACTCTAAGAGACCAAAATAAATAAAAGGAATAATCAACGATTGAGGTTAAGCCCAGGAGCCGATCTACCTCCCAGAAGACTAATAAGTGCTTCTTCTGAAGCTCTCAGAGTAACTTTCGAATTAGTCTGATCAATCTGCCTCAGGACCTGTACACGGAAACAGTCATTAAAACTGAGTCCGTGAGAACTGGCATGAGTAGCAACGGGAAGGTCACTGCGTTTGCCAACGGATGACCTGTGATTATTCATACGCAGGCTTAGCTTGGTGGAAGCCAAACCCACATAAAAAGAATCACACTGGGTGCAATCCAAACGGTAAACGCAGTTACTAGAGGTACAAGAGGTCTTGTGAGAGATAGGGAGGTAATGGACAGAGGTAAAGGAAGGAACAGGATTGATGATAGGACAAGTAAGACATCCACGACGTCCACATTGAACCATACCACCAGCAGTTTTTGGAGGCTTAGGAGAAGAGGTGTGAGATAAGATAAATCTAAGATTAGCAGGTTTGCGGTAAGAAATAGAGGGTATCTCTCAGAAGACGGAAGAGGTACAGGTGGAAGAAGAAAGTATAGGGAAGAACTCCTTGATAACTGTGCGCAGCCTGTGAGCACCAGGAAAATAAGTGGTAAATATATATATATATATATATATATAAAGATTTCACATAAACACGTGAAATAACAATCAATGATCAAACCACAATAAGAAAATGGAAAAGAAGACTAAGATCTTTCAACCGTAACAAGCGGTCTTCGTCAGAGTCAAAAACCGAACTGGATATATATATATATATATATATATATATATATATATATATATATAGGTGTATAATCTAATCGGGATTTGGTCAAATTTTCTAGGTTCAAAAATCAAACTCTCATTGCCGACGTTTCGAAATTATTTTAAAACCTTTGTCATAGGCAGAAGTAAGAATTTTCTTAGTAAAAAAATTATTACTTCTGCCTATGAAAAAGGTTTTAAAATAAACGTCGGCAATGAGAGTTTGATTTTTGAACCAAGAAAATTTGACCAAATCCCGATTAGATTACACACCTATTCTATCAAACGGTTGACACATTATTGAATCTGTTATATATATATATATTAGTGTATATTGGCAGCAGATTCTCTTGTAAACATATTTTATTAAAGTAGACGGCAGCTTCCGCATTCACGACCTTTTTGCTGGTGTTTTCTAGTTTTCTAACTAGTTTTCTTTGGTAGGGAGTGATTTCGTGAAGGATTTGTCCCACAGACATCGAAGAAATAATTTCGTAGGTTACTCAATAATATATTTTTACTTACGAGCTTTCGATTTCACTGAAATTATCATCAGGTATATCGTATATCTATATATCGTACGATATGCCTGATGATGATTTCAGTGAAATTGAAAGCTTGTAATTAAAAATATATTATTGAGTAACCTACGAAATTATTTCTTCGATGTCTGTGGGACAAATCCTTCACGAAATCACTCCCTACCAAAGAAAACTAGTTAGAAAACTAGAAAACACCAGCAAAAAGGTCGCGAATGCGGAAGCTGCCATCTACTTTAATAAATATATATATAAATATTATTGGTTTGCTTCTCGACGTCAGTACTCCGTACTCTTCTTCCTGATGACGACGGATGTTGAAATATCGAAGTGAGTTTCTGTAATGACTTTCTCTTTTCTTGTCCTGTGTGTTATAGTGTATATATATATACTTAAAATAAACTGTGACACATAGAAAGAAACATAACAAAGACTCACTTTTCAATATTTCGCCTGTTATGGCTGTCAAAATATTGAAAAGTGAGTCTTCTTCTCCTGAGGACGACCGCCATAACAGTCGAAATATTGAAAAGTGAGTCTTTGTTGTGTGTCTGTCTATGTGTCACAGTTTATTTGTAATCTGTCCTGCCGGATAGTTTTTCGTTTATCATATATATATATATATATATAAGGTTATCCCTTTCCTATCTACATTGTTAAGTAGTAACGTAATCCAGTAGATGTGAATGCGTAGGGATATAATAATCTATAATTAAGTCGGGAGTAATATTTTAATTCTATCTTTTTAGAGTTGACAGAGTTTTGAGGGTAAACTTTACCTCTGGTTATTTAGTGAATTCAAAGTTGTTGTAGGATGCTTTTCAGGAGTCCAGTTTTTCTTTATTGCCTTATTTGAAGGAGTACTGCTTCACTAACACTATTAATGAAATTAAAAACTCTATTACGATTGAGAGTTTAATTCTGATCTTAATACTGAAGCCTGGAGAAAACAGAGCTTTTGAAACCATACCAATTTGACTTTTGACCTAAAAGGTGTACTAGTGACGTTTTCTTATTATTTACGGTAAATATTCATAAAGGTTCTCAAAATAACAGTGTACCAATGCTGTTCACATCTACCTTTAAATCGGATTTACTCGAATGCTTCTCATTTCAATCGTCGCACAGTTTCTGCAATTATGATTTAAGAGGAACATTTTCAAATACTTCCAAAGAATAGAGTTTATAAAACTAAAATACATATCTGAAAATTCCAAATGTAACTTAAAAGTAGTCATTGTAGGTTTAATATTCCCCTTTAAATATTCTGTATTCCTGAATGTTTAATCATGCGAATTCAAATTCAAGCTAAATTTAATACGTTATAAAAATTTAATACCGTTTATAAAATTACTGATTAAAAGAAGGTTCTAATTGTAGGTTAAAACTTGGTAGTACCAGTTTTAACATATATCACAAACGTATAACTACATTTATAATAATATTTGTAATTATTCAACCAATATCTATCTTAGTATTCCTTTGCTAATCGAATACTAATAATTGTATATAATTAGTATTCCTTTTTAGTCTTCGATCGTCCAAGGATGGACATTAAATTAAAGACATCTGATGTTTTCTTGTGACTTGTAGACCCGATACTGCAAAAAGATATCGCACATCTTTTAAGAGGACACAAAGAAAGTAAAAAAAAAATATAAGACTCCATAAGACCTTCTATTAGAAAAAGATCTGGAATGGTTTCTAAGGAAATTAGGTCAACCGAAAATATTGTACTGTACAAGCTGAAAATTCAAAAAATATTTGTTTTTCACTTTTGACTAACGATTAGCAAAGGATTTCGTATTTATTTGTCAATATGTATACATAAAGAAGTTAAAGAGGAGTATTAAGTGCTTTCGAGTGTTTTCTTTATAAATATGTCAATAGTTGAATACCAATTTTTTTTTCTTTTCTTGATAAATATTTCTATTACACGCTGTGTATTTTTTAATTGCCCAATGAACTTGAGATATACGTTCTCCACAGAGGATTAAAAAGTAGAATTTTTTAAAATGTGCGAAAAAGCAAATCGTGCGAAAGTCGAGGGTTGCCTGTCGTGGGGAACAACAGTTTCCTCTTCAAACAATATTTCTAAGCAATACTTCCTTCAACATTACAGATAAATGAGTATTTTATTTCCATGAGTCATTCATTCTGACGTTACTCGATTGAACTATAACGGTTTATGAACGATGCATCTTTTTTAAAAAATACCTCTTGCTAAACAAACCCCGTCCTATAAATATAATTAGTACCTCTTTCTCATCAACGCTCGAATCAATAATAACTATATCAACACTAAATGTATCTTATAGCAACCATTTCTAAACAATAGTCGATATATTTCATTACGTTGTTTTCATAATTAAATCTTTCTAAATTTAACAATAACGCTTTATGAATCTAGTTTTTTTCAAGAGTAGTTATTAATTCTTTATAATATATAATATGCTTTATATATTATCGTTTCTTACATCAAAAGTGGTACTAACTTCAACCCGCTCTTAGTTCTATTAATTTGTAATGAATCTAGAAACATTAAATAATTTATTTAATTAATATTGTATTACTATGAACACTGTATGATAAACATTTTTTTAATATAGAACATTGAAAGAAGGAATATTAAAATGATTGTGGTACAACAATGGTTGAATGTATGATATAACTGACAAAATGAATATAGGGATATTAAAACATAACAAGCTATGAAATTTATCGTCTTTGATCTTGACAACACGTTTACATATAATAATATTGAGGTAAGACCACTCTAGATTTTTTAAATCAATATATATATATATATATATATATATATATATATATATATATATGTTAAAAATTAGACCAAATTTAGCTGAAACTTGCTTTTTCATAAGTTTCAGCTATATTTGGTCTAATTGTTAACAATGTATATATACAGGAAGGACTGCTACCAAAATGTACAATATATATATATATATATATATACAAAACTAAAGTTTATCAGGATTCGGTCAGTTCTTTAGGTTCAAATTAAACTCTCATTTTCAAAGTTTCGGTTTTTATTTAAAACTTTTATCATAGGCAGAAGTATAAAATTTTGAAACGGAAAAACTAAGTATTTCATTAAAGATTTTTTGCAAGAAGAATATAGTCTGTGGATTTTAATAACAACAGTCTAGTTTGAATGATTTGAATGACTCTAACCGAGTCCTAATAATAGTTTTTCTGTTCCAAAATTGTATACTTCTGTCTATGAAAAAGGTTTTAAATAAAAACCGAAACGTTGGCAATGAGAGTTAATTTGAACTTGAAGAACTGAAAAGAAGTTAATTTGATATTTAAATGCGTAATATATTTACATTATTAAGGCATATGGTATGCTGAGGTATGAAGTTCAGCGTCCTATTCTTGATTCCTATTTACTTTGTATTAGCAATTCTGTTAAATAATAGCAGAATAACTAGAAATGTGTAATCTTAATTTCATTAAGTTCTCATGGATCAAGATGAATATAACTTTAGTGCTCACTTTAAAGTTATTTCTACAGAAAAAGAGAATTTAATATAGTGTTCTTGCGATAAGTGCTTGAAAATGGAAATCAATATGGAAATTTATAGATCTTTGGATTTCAGTAAAAGACAAATATCCTTTTCTACGTAACAAGACAGAGCCGAGTTTAATTCTATTTTCCACTTCCTAACTGTGCTTCTGTGTCTTTGATATTTTAGCTGGTATAAAGAGCTAATATACAAAATTTATCGAGATAATAATATGGGAGTGCAGCGGCCAATTTGAATAAATCGCGATAAATCCAGGCCAATCTATCGCATTAGTACACATTTTGTAATAATATAATTTTATAACTCTGGGATTAATCAATATTATAACATTGTTCTATTTATAACATTAAACATATTTTTTCTAATAATGCACATAAATGCTTATATGCATTTTTTTCTTACCAATGACATTTGTGCTTAGTCTAGGGAATTATGGAAAAATCTTTAGAAAAGAGGGGCCGTGATTCGTAACCTTAGAGTCCACTGACCTAGCGACTGGTGGACGGAGAGAAATTGGTAGCGAAGACTGATGCAACTTAGACTGTGTAAGCTAATCCAAGTGTATACATTAATAGATCTTGTATATGTATTTCAATTTAACGCCATTATTTAGATATGCTTTTCTACTGTTTATTTGGTTTTGTAGAAACTCTTAAGAGCCACTCGACTTGTAAAATCATCAGTGGTAAAATCGTCAGCGGCTACATGACTTCGTTTTGATAAAGGGATCCGAAAACTCCACTCTAAAGGGATTGTGATGGTAAAAAAGAAGAAGATTGAGGGAAGGGTTACGTGGGTGGAGGTAAGGACGAGGCTAATGAGGAGGGCTGGGTGTGGTTGACGCAGGCGCTGTGGTGCCAGGATGTTTGTCCTCTGCCAGGTGGGAATCGATGCCTTGATCGTGGCACACGCTGCAAACATGTAATGCAAATCGCGGCCATATTTAGCTTCGGGCTTTGCGCCTGCGCAGTGGTGTGTTAGTAAATACATGGGCAGCAGCCCCCGGCACCGACTGTGCTTCCCTTGAATACCAGATGAGCCTCAACCCCGCAAGATAACCGGTTTTCAACAATTCAGAAAGTGAATGCCAAAACACACCGGTGCCGAATTTGAATTGTTAAACCGCCGATAACCCTCCCCTGAGAAAGCCACCCCATGTAAATCACCCTCGTTACATCCCTTCTCCTTTATCTCACCCTTAATTTAATTATACCGCTGCGCCTCACAATTTGCTCGCATTTTACCAAAGTGAGGAAAACTTCAAACTTCTAATGGGCCGATTGTTTTTCATTTCCATTGTCTGCAACAATTTATTTCTTTTATAAAAGTAAAATAAACTTTTATAAAACACTCTCTTTACAAAACTTTTTCAAATTTTTTTTTATTAATTTCCACTCTTAATTAATACTCTAATTAACTGTCTCAGTTAAAACTATGCATTGTCTTACTATTATATTATATAATAAATAATTTATCAAATTCTAATCATTAATTTGAGACTAGTAGCTAATAATAATTAAACCATTTACATTTTTCTTCTTATTGATACGTTTTTAATAATTTTAAAGAGTATTTTTTTCCAAAAAGAAGACCTAAACAACTTTTATATCAATGAATTAAGAAGAAGCTTTCACATATAATATTCACTGAAACACATGCTGTTATCACCACTGCTTTGAGGTAATTTCTAGCTTTGTTTGAGACTTCAGTTAAGCTATTGTCATCTTTCTGTTTGTATGCAGACGAGGTTGAAACGTTATAATCCAGTAAAGCACCATCTCTTATAATTCCCAGGAGTATTACTTTCAGCTATGTAGATAAACCCTCATTATTTGTAATCAAATAACTTTATAGTAATAATTTCAACTTCAACTTCAACTTTAGATTTTATGCACTTTAATGAACTTAATAATTGATCTTAGTTCTTTCACTTCTATAGGTTTTAGGTAAGATTTGTCAAAAATTATTGGAGACATATAACTTCACTACTTATGCTAGCTGTGGTTGACTATATTAATTTAATAATAAGGCACTTATTATTAACATTTTTGCTTATTCGAAATGAAGACTTCAAAAAAAAAAAATCTGGCGTAGTCTACAATGAATTTTAATGTTGATATAGTGTGACTTAATATAGAACGCTATGGTAAACATGATCAAAATCATAGTTGTTCAGTTTAGTGATTTCATTTGTTTTAAAGTGGTCATACTCATTGGTTAGTAATAACAAATTTAATCTCATTGATTTAGAAGCACCTGACATGTTATTATTAGTATCAAATCATTAGTTATGCAATCCGTAATTGTGTGGTATTTACTCATTCTGAGGTAAAATGGATAATCAAACAATAGTCTCCACACAAATGAAGTTTGTGTTTCATTCACTTGATTAACTTCATTTGTGTGAAGACTTTTGTTTGTTTATCCATTTTACTTCAGAATATTATTAGTATGTTCATTTAAACTGAGCAGCGGACTCACGTGGGCCGATGCCTATACCATTCTTAATATGCTTCATTCACTCATTGTTAACATCAACTTTAGATTTTATACTCTTTAATGAACTTCATAATTAATCCTTGTTCTTTCACTTCTATAGGTTTTATGTAAGATTTGCCAAAAATCTTTATCCTCTTCATGACGAGTTCCTTGCATTCCGATATAATTTGATCAAAGATTTCCTATCTCCTAAATAGAGAGTCTTCATTCTTCTATTCATTCTTCATATAAATTTGGAATAGATATTCCGCTATATTTTAAAATATTTCCTTTGAGTTAGAGTATTCTTTTAAAAATAAAAAGTCAATTGGAATTAGCTTTTCAGGCTAGAATATACCATGTATTTATAGCCACTTTTGTTCAGTTTTCCTTTTTCTCCATTCCTTAAATCCATCCTTACGAAAGGAGGCGAGGTGACCGTGAGGTGCGTTGTACAAACAGCCTCTAGGCTGCAGACACTTTGGCTCCAAACTCTTCTTACCAGTCCACCGTCTCATTCCATCGTATTCACTTGCTGAAGTGCCGTTAGAAGAGAGTCATCACTTTAGAATGAAACCCTAACCGCATTAATGTTGCTTTTGAATCCATGCATTTCAAGAAATACTTCTCTGCCATCAGTTATATCCTATTTTACAAAGAGTTTGAAATAATGCCATTTGGCTTACAATATTTTCATCTTGTAACAACGCCAGTGCAAGTTTATTCCATATATATTTTACAATTATGCATTCTTAGATTACATGTGTCACTAGAATGTATTTGTTGTATCAGAATATTTAATAACATAGAACTAGAAGTAGAGTTTACAATACATTATTGATGTGGGTAGAACATTGGCATTATTATTGGTTATATCTAAGTGTGATATTACATCTACACGCTAGCAACAATTAAATAAATTAAAAATTAATTTGTTACCAACGAGTTTAGTATTTGTTCACTTATGGTAAAGTTGAGTATAGGCCACTCCAAACTGTTTTAAATAGTAATGAAAATTGTCAAATGAAAAAAAATGTTGTTACCACTGGTTAACATATTTTTGTTGCCAAATATAACAAATATATTTACTTTATATTTAGGGTAACAATAATGCCTGGCAAGTACAGATCAAATTTGATTTATGGGTAGATAAATGGACCTTGATGAACCCATGTAATTTCATCAGTTCACCATTGATTGGTTTACCCTGACAAAACCTCGGCTACATTGACAGTAATTACTGAATTTATAGAGGCTGCCCTCAGAAGAGCTTTATGTTTTGTATGTTAAATGAAATCATGCCGTTTATTTGTGGAACGGTCAGTTTTAAAGCATTAATAACATGGGCTGTTGTATTCATAGACCCTTAAGTGATTTCTGCAACTTCCTGTTCACAATCAGATTGATGGTCATAAAGTAACCCAATAGTAATCTATTTTGTTGTATTAGTTACATTTATAAATTTTCTCATTATATAATCATTGTTGTATATTAATTATAATGCAGTGGAAACATATTCCTAACAATAAATAGTTAACGTTCACCTATATAGGTACAATTACAAATCTATAGAAATAAAACGAAGGTTTTGTCTGCACATTGCTTAGATCTGACTCATTTCAAGGTTTTTTTACGTTTCATAGATTAGAGAAACCGAATCCACTCTTAAAAAAATTTCTGTCTGTCGGTTTGTCTACAATATTTTGTCACAAGTAAACTCAGCCACCATAAGACCTATAGCAAGCTGAAACATTGGCAGTGCATTTGTGTAAGTTTAACTTACCATAAACTCTAAGTTTTGAATGGATTGAAAATTCAACGTAGAAGCGAAGTTATGGACCTTTAAAGTACAAACTTTTGTCACAAGTAAACTCAGCCACCATGAGATATAGCAAGCTGAAACTTTGACACTAGATTTGTGCATGTATCACTTAAAATCTAATCTTTGAATTGATTGAAAATTAAATTTTGAAGCAAAGTTATGGACTTTTATGATGTCTTTGACTAACTTCATAGACATGTTTATTTTCAAAATATACAGGTGTAGCAAGCAGGCATTGTTCGTTGATTTCAATTTCATTTGAGCATATGAATATATTGCGTATTTGACATCATTGAAAAGGTGTTTCCCAGAATTGAGGATGTACTATTTATTAAGGATAAATAGTTTTATGAACCAGCAATTCTCAGCCCTTAATATGAACAGGAACGAAAAATTAACAAACAAGTTGTTACGCTATATCATACTGAGGAAAGAACTGACAAGTCAGTAAAGAGAGTGATTAGAGATGAGGAAGCAGTTCATTATCCAACTGAATTTATTGACTCTGAATTTCTTTCTCCTGGACTGCCTGCTCATGAGTAAAAAGTTAAAGTAGGAGCACTAATCATGCTAGCAGTAACAATTTAGTAGCAGTAACAAATTTCATGAACGAAGCGTGAGTGCTCCAAAACTGTGCAACGGGACACGATTCTGAGTTCGTGCTCTGCACAGGTATGCCATAGAGACGGACATCATAACTGGATGTGGTATTGGGGAGTCTGTGTGTATACCAGGCATACAGCATTGATTCCGAGCCACTATCTGTTTCCGTTGAAACAATTGCAAAGTCCTGCTAGAGTCTATTTCGCATTGACATTAACTAAGTCACAAGGGAAAACTTTATCTAAGGCAGGAATTCAAGTTAGCGAGTTTTTCTCATATGGTCAACTGTAGTATACTTGCTTTAGAGTGAGAGGTTCTAACTGTTTGTTCTTCCATGAACCTGAAGGACACACAGCTATTGTAGTAAATACAGAGGCATTTGCTTAACACTGTACTAATAATGGTATTTTCTACTATTCTATAATGTCTAATGGCATTTTGGAATGCCAAGTATATAAAGAATTTTTGATTCCGTCAAAGATGGGCACGTTTGCTAGTTCAGAATAACTGACTTTGTGAACGAGCAATTCTCAACCCTTACTATTGAAAAGGCAGGAAAAATCAACAAACAAGTTCTTACCCTATATCAAGCCAAAGAAATAACTTAAAAGTCAGTAAACAGAGTGATTAGTGATGACGAAGCAGTTCTTTATCCAACTGAATTTCTTGATTCCATGGCTGCTCATGAGTAAAAAGTTAAAGTAGGAGCACCAATCATGCTGTGATTTAGTAGCAGTTACAAATTTCATGTTACGAAACGTAAGTGCCCCAAAAATGTGCAACGTTGACGACTCTGCTCATAAGTTCGTTCTCTGCAGAAATACGCCATAGAGGTGGACATCATGACTGGCTATGATACTGGGATATCAGTGTATATACCTCCCATATCATTGATTTCGAGCCACTATCTATTTCCATTCGAACGATTGCACGTCCCGTCAGCATCTGTTTTACAATGACGGTAACTAAGTTGTAAGGGTAAACTCTATCTACCACAGGAATTGAAGTGAGTGAGACCAAGTATTTCTCACATGAAGACTGTAGTTTGCTTGCCCAAGAGTCAGAGGTTCCAACTCTTTGTTCTTCCATGAACCTGGAGGACAGACAGCTGCTAATGTAGTGTATATAGAGGCATTTGCTTAACACTATACTAATCATGATATTTTCTACTACTCTATAATTTTTAATTATATTTTCGAATACCATGTATCATCGAATGAAAAAGTGCCCATCAAAGACCTACATGTCTGCTAGTAATTTAATAAACATTTTTAGAAAAAGAAAATAAAAAATAGCGTGAAAACTAAACCGTTCAGTAAAGAGTATAGTATCATTTTCAATAGAAAAGGAAATTAATTAATTATATCAAAGTATAATTTTAAAAATCTTATGGAAAAATATAGCGAACAATATTATAAAGGACAGACGTTATGAACTTTAATATTATGATAAAAAAAACTTGCGTACTAGCAAGTATAAAAAAACAGATTCACTGCGCTAACTCCTTAATTTTCTTAAGAATATCACAATTACACATACACATACACTATTAACAATAGCGGAACAACTATGTAAATGTTTACAGCTATAAATTAACGAACAGAAAAATCACCAAGTGGGTGACTTATATTGATTTACATGTACGAGAAGACAAAGCCACAAACATCAGGCTGACGATAAAAACTGGTACAACACAGGTAAAGTTAAATTATTTAAAACTAAATAATCTTTTAGTTCTACTAAAAAATCTTTTGTTGAAAGAATATAATTCTTTAATGATCAATATTTATTATATTGACTATGTTGTGGACAATGATGTTAAAATGGACTAAAAAGAAAGTCGATTGTTTTTCCCTATAATACTGTAATGCAAAATACGATTCAAATCAACTAATGAATGTCCATAGAGTATAGTGTATAAATGACTAATGTTTAACGACACATGGCTACGAAATCGACGAAAAATTTACTCGTAAACAAATCGTCATTAGTTAAACATTCACAGGAGAGTAATATGACAGAATAGTTTAAACAGTTTTATGAAGTCTATTTACTAGCTATATTTAATATATACAATATTAGATATACCAGTGTTGCTAACCATTCAACTCTAGTCAATATAAATGTCCACTGTCACCTAGACTATAAGTGACTTCCAAACAATGATTTCATTTGGAAGTCAATATTTTAGAATGCAGTTTTTGTAAACAATCTTTCTCAACTAACTTTTCAGTTTATTCATTTTGAATTCGGTGGGGAATTGATTATAAATGGCTTCAGTAGGAGATGACAGGGAGGTGGAGGTTAGCTGGAAGTGCTGTGTTTACCTAGGATCGACATCGTCTCAAACGGTGCAAGTTAAATATTGTCTTAGACACACACTATCGGTGACTCCGAGTCCTGTAACATGGCTACCGATCTTGGACAAACAACAGATCCTGGAGCAGAACCAAACACCCGCCCACAACAACGACTTCAAAATTACAGCCTCTAGTGGTTTTTTTTTTCATTTATTTGGTCAAAATTTGATTACCTCATTCTGCTTGACTCGTGTTTAAAATAACACACAAACTAATATGATATTAGTATGGTCATATTATATTTTCACTTATCCACAATACTGTGCTTTTTTTGAAAGAAAATCAAATCGTATGCATACGGTATGTCTAAACAGCACAAATGAGTCTTAATTGTTGTAATTTTATTGAAAGTTATATTAATTAGAATGCAATAGCTGATGCTAAAAAACTCGTAGTATGTAATTAAAATAAATGTATGATCAGTTACTTATTTAACATCCATTAACTAACCGCTGAGTAATTTTAAGATTGAACAAGATTTTTTTAGATTTTGAGCTGCTAGCATAAAAAAATATATTTATTTATCATGTTAGGATAGTAGTTTGTTGTAAATGTTTTAAGTTATATGACTTTTGAATTTTATTTCAAGCATATTACCAAGCCATAGTATTTGGTCATGTGATGAACTACAAGTAGTTTGCAGAACATTCACATAATTACATTTTAATATCAAAACACAAGTAACAAGCTGAAAATCTTGCATGAATGAATGTGATGAGAAAGTAGGAAGTATCATTAGCATAAGTTTAGAAGAGCTTAGTGGTGCTATTTATTAACTGTTTTCGCGTTTCAAAACAACTGAAGAACAGGTTTCCAGACTAGTTAAGAGACCATTTCTTTTAATTTCAGAGAGATAGAATAAGTAATGAGGATTCTGAAACTACTACTATGTTTTTGAGAATAGATAATATATTATATGAATTATATAATTCTATATTATAAATATAAATATTATATCTTATTTATATATTAATTATTGTATTAAATTGTATTATTGTATTAAATTATATTAATGTATATATATTACTATATAAATTTGTTTGTTTCATTTGCTTAGTTTACTTTAAAATTTGATAAAGATAATGGATAAGAGAAGATAGAGAGTTGGGCTTAGTAATTGGTCTTGAATGTTTTGATTTGAAAATATTTCAAATAATTAATATCTATATTTTACAAAAAAAAACAGAGCATTTTTAGATTATGAATAGCAATTGACATACATATGAAAATTTTACAGTAATGACTCATGTAATTCATATACAAACTGCAACATGAAATCGAAGGAGACACGATGTTGTTTGTATTAGTCAACTAAATTCTGATTAAGGTCTCAGTTTCAATATAAATGAGCCAGTTTGATTGAATAAACGGAATAAATATTCGTTGAGGTGCGCTCATTTTGGTTGGCCGAGATATATTGCTTTTATGCCCGAGATTTTTATAAGTACATGGACTTCCATCTCCTTCAAATAATATAAGATACATTATCATAAGAGGTCAATGACTGGCTCAGTTTTTGTTTAGATTTTAATTGTAGCGTATATTTTTAGTGAATAGTACAAGTTATGTTTTTTTTACTTTTCAATTTTGCTGATTCTGTGCAGACCATGTCGGTATTTTTAACTTTTTCCTAAAGTAAGTCACAAGGAGAGCGAAAACAGCTTTTTAAAAGAAGTATATAAAATGAATGGAAAACATTGGAGGGTGAACTGTTTGTCGTGGAGGATGATGTAGGTATAGGTTTGCTGCAAAGCCACACAGTGGAGTCGCACCTAGGAGGCCTGGAATGCAGTTCGCAAACACTCGAGGTCCGTTACCATGACGACGCGACGCCAGTCAGCGCGCTTCCATATCCAAACAGACTCCTTCCATTCACTGTCTCTTGTACAAACTTTCTCTTAGCTCTGTTATTCTTCTCCACTACTCTGCCTATCACACCCTTACTCTTCCAATACAGAAAAAAATGTTTGTCCTTCTCTTTCAGAGGTCTAAAAACATATTTTTAAGACTCTTTGAATAGTTAATTTTTTTCTGTTTCAGATTGGTTCTACCTACACTACTTTTCTCAACTTATTTCCAACATAGCAATATTCATATAATCTCGTTATAATAATAATACAAATAATAATAGTTAATATTATAATTTAGAAACATTTTATCATTGATGCTGTTTAGCGTAAGAAAACATTTTCTGGGATCATAAAATGTGTCATAATGCCTCTTCTTGTTAAAGTAATTTTCAAATTTACTTAGGTTTCTGTTCTTGTCAGACGAATCCAAGTTGGGAAACAAGACCCTTTTAGATAATAATATACATTTAGAAAATGCAATATAAGCGAAGTGCTAATACGAGGGCGGTTTGATAAGTCCATGACTTTTTGAAGAAAACAAAATTTTTTCGGCAAAGAAACATTTTATTTTTCTACATAGTTACCTTTTAGCTCCATACATTTAGTCCAGCGTTTTTCTCATTTTTTATTCCCTCCAAATAATACGTTTTTTCAAAGCTCTCAAAATACGCGTTTGTTTCGGTAATGACTTGTTCATTCGACTCAAATATCTTACCGCCCAGTTATTTCTTTAGGTTTGGAAACAGAAAATAGTCGCAGGGGGCTAAATCAGGAGAATATGCTGTATGGGGTAGCAGTTCGTATCCCAATTCGTGGATTTTTGCCATCATCGTGACTATACAAGTGTGCACACGTGCCTTGTTTTGATGGAACAGCACTTTCTTCTTTGCCAAATGCGGTCATTTTTCGAAATCAACGTTGAATCTGTTCAAAAGCTTTGAATAATATTTGCCGGTGATCGTTTTACCTTTCTCGAGGGAATTGATGTGAATGACACCACGTAGATTCCAAACAACTGTGGTCATGATCTTGTTGGCTGACAGGTTCTGTTTGGTTTTCTTTGGTCCACGTTCGCCCACAGTTTCTATTGTTCCTTGGTCTCTGGCGTGTTGTGATGGATACATGTTTCGTCCACAGTAACAAATCGGCCCAAACATTCGTCCGGATTACGGCTGAACATCGCTAAACACTCTTTTGAAGTGGTCAAACGATTGCGCTTATGGTCAAGTGTGAGCAATCGCGGCACCAATCTCGGGAGATTTTTTTCATGTCCAAATATTCGTGTAAAATATGATGTACCCGTTCAGTTGAGATGCTTAGAGCATGACCTAATCTCGCATTTTCATTCTCCGATCATTTAATATCATTTCATGGATTTTATCGACGATTTCCGGTGTGATCACTTCTTTTGGTCGACCTGAACGTTTGGCGTCACTAGTGCTGGTACGACCACAACGGAACTCTGTAAACCACTTCTTAACCATTGAAATTGATGGTGCCGAGTACCCGTAGTATTTATCAAGTCTTTCCTTAGTTTCAGTGATGTTCATTAATTTTTTACGTAAAAAGTAATGCTTAATCAGCACGCGAAATTCACTTTTTTCCATTTTGGAAAAAATACACGAGATTATCTGCTTTGAATGACTATCAAACACCAAGTGCACGTGGTAGCTGGCTCATAATTAGATAGTTGTCCACTAATAGATTACAGATGACGCCAGCACTGTTGCATTTGGAGTAACTGCGCGGGAAATTCAAAAAGTTACTGACTTATCAATCCGCCCTCGTAGATCATACTTGCGTGGTAGCCCTAGCGTGGCCTCTAATGAACACAATAATTGATTCCTGACAACAATATTACTCAGAAAATTATACTACTATTAATGTACAACACCAACTTGTTAAAATCTGCTTCGTTATTATAATGACTACTTTGTAAATGGAATAAAATAATGAAATCCTACAGGGTATGTTTGATTCAAATGTCATTAAAAACATTATAAATCTTTTATGTTATTTATATTATGGAAAAATGTGTGTAAAAAAATTCGTTATGCACTATATAACATATAATTAATGTGAACATGTATTGATAAACATATCTATTTTAGTACCATAGGGGTAAACAGATTATATTAATAAATAAAATAATTGAAGTGAACATTTTCTCAGAAATGTTCTACTTTTGGCTATAGTTTCATTTTGATTCGTTAAACGGTATGGCTTATATCGCTCTCACAAGCTTTCAGATTGAAATATAAGTCAAATTTTTTACATGTTATTGAAAAAAAGTATTTTCTGTTGTTTTAAGAATCTGAAGAATTTTTGTTTATTGCTTTTTAGCATCAAAGATAATACTAAAAATTGAAGGCTCTAGAATTAGTAGTTCAGGGGAAAAAAACAATTTTGGAGTCAAAAAACAGGTTTTTAGCCAAAAAAAAGTGACTTTCCCATCATGCATAATAGCTCTCTAACATTTGTGCACATCTACTCTATGAGACCTATTTGCATGTATAAATCAATTTCTGGACCGTATCATCAATCATCAATGATTCTGGACAATAGCTTGGCACAAACTTTGAATACATACATCCAAACATACATTTTTTCAAGTACACACATAGAAAAAACTTCATATAACAACTTCTGGAACCTCAAAACATGTAATTTGGTCAAAATCTCGAACTCGATTTATTTCATGATCTCTATACTTTACTGATAAAAGTTAACAGCGAAGCTTTATAGATGGATGGAAGTGTTGGATACAAATTCGATTAATTTCAGGCCCTCAGTTTCATTCGTACTATAAGAACTTGTCTGATTTACCTAGATCAACAATTCTAAATTTGTCATAACTGGCATAGTGTTTACTGCCACAATAAAACAATTAAAATCAATAAATCGATTATCTATAGTTTTGATAATACTCTACTATAGTGTACGATATGATAACAACATTAAAACAAAAGAAAACTTAACTGATACCAACGAGTTTGATATTATATTTACTAATGGTGAATTTTAATGGAAGTTACTCCAGATTTGTATGGCTTGGTTTCCCTATTTTTTTCCCTATCATGTTTTTACGAAAATTTAGAGACTGAAAGTGTATGTCTTTTAATTCTCTGTTTTTCTAGTTTAGTTCTGAAATTCTATGAGTTTAATATTGGATCATTTTTTAATGATCAAACCACAATATGAAATGTGAAAACAAGACTAAGATCTTTCAACCGAAACAAGCAGTCCTCGTCAGAGTCAAAAACCCAACTGGGACAAGGACCTCTTGTTACGGTTGAAAGATCTTAGTCTTGTTTTCCCATTTCATATTGTGGTTTGATGATTGATTGTTATTTCACGTGTTTATGTAAAATCTTTATATATATATATATATATATATATATATATTACTTTAAAAGCTTCTGAGGAAGCCCACATTTGGCTCCTAGGGGCACGCTCGAAACCTGGCTTGAATTTAAATCGTTATTTATTTATTTATTTATTTATTTTTTAATTTTTTTTATTTTTTTTTTATTTTTTTAATTGTTCTATATATTTTCTTTATTTTTTCTTTTCTTAACCTTTTTCTACCTTTCAAAAACATTTTTTTTTTTTTTTATTTTTGCTCTCGACTTCCTAGTTCCTTTTTTATTTATCTCCTTTGCGGCAGCACTGCTTTAGCCCTCACCCAGTGAGTTCTTCAGTTGACTGTCGTCCCTCCGTCAATTCACTTCTTCTCCTGAGGACGACCGCCATTACGGTCGAAATATTGAAAAGTGAGTCTTTGTTGTGTTTCTGTTTATGTGTCACTGCTTATTTTAATTGTTATTTGTCCTGCCGGACCGTTTTTCGTTTATCATGGTATTATATATATATATATATATATATATATATATAGTGACTTCATGAAACTAATGAAAATGACAATAAACGTTAAATAGTAGAAAATAAAGAGTTGCATATGCTTACAGTTTATAATTCGTACTTTAGCCATCATCAGGATGAACGGTAAAGGGGGCCAAAAGGGTTGGATCTTACATTTCTTGATGACGATTGAGCAAAAGATTAGAAACTGCACGTGTTTTATCTATTTTCTTTTATCTATAGCTTACATGTTATAATTGAACGTAACCAGTTCAATAGATCATGAAACAATTAATTAACTTGGTCAACAAAATCTTTAATTAATCATTTATTTGATAACTTGTCAATGATGATTAGTCGATCTGTAATTTTAGACACTAATGTAGAATTCATGGTGTAGTTAAACTAACATACCATTATTGCAAGTAATGAAATAACCGTAAGTAGATACTTTATTCATCAAGATAATTTTTTCTTTCAAAAGGAGAAAATGCTGATATAATCTTTATAAAAAGTTTAATGGTATTAGGTTATAGAGATATAATCTGGTACTGGTAATGGTTAGATGGAGAAACGCGTAATAAAAAAAAAAAACCTTTTTTGTTGGTCGTGTACCGCTTTATTTGTTGAATTGTTAAATTTAGAAGTTCATTAGGATATCTAGAATGTGTTGAAAAATCTGTAAATGTTTACATTTTACCTGGATAGGTTTGTTATGTAATATTGATTGTTTAATATAAAAGTTAAGCAAGGGATTAAAATTAGCAATGAACTTTAAATGCTTTTATTGATTTGTTTGAACGGTACGCTTTGGCTCAAGCCTTAGAAGGTGACAATTGTCAAGAGACTATTGTGAGATTTTGTCACTTCTTGAAGGCTGCACTTCCGTCTTAGAGGCGAGTCTGTAGGTAAACACTTGGCCCTTTGTCACAACCACTTCCTCCAGGTCACGTGGTGCCAATTTGTACTTGCCACAGTTGGCCACCCTACCTGCATCCCGTCCCCAATTAACCCTCCACAAATACCAGATTTAAAACTTTTTAATAGCCTTTCGAGGACTACCCACTATCTCTACAATCGTGCCCTATGCAAACACCTTGACAACGAACAAACATTTTCCTTGCAGAACTGCTTCGTCAAACCTTTGCCCATCCTGACCCTTGACTCAGCCTTTTTTTCAGTCAAGAAGTTCTGCACGACACTGTTGTCTTACACTATCAAGAGCCCATTATTCTGTTCGTCTTACTTCAAAATCTTTTTGTTTTTCTTCAATTTTATTTTTGCTCAATCATTAAAAACAATAAACGATATTTTTCTTTCATCTATTACTGTAAAATATTTATGGCTGCTGAGGTTTACAGACATGAAAGATGTTTTCAGGAATAGGTATTCTACGTTTGTTAGTTAGATTTAAATCAATTCAATACCAAAGTCATTTTCAGGGCAAGCCATCCTGAATCGATATTCAGAATTCTAACCTCAAAAATTTTAAATAAACAACTCTTGCACATGTTTTATCTAATGAAATATAAATTCAAAATATTAATAAAAAACTATTTCAAAGATCACACACACTTCTTTAGAACAGTTTAAAATGAACACTTGTAATCACAGAAAAAGTTGTATTTGCTTTGTTTTGCAATAGTTCAATAGAAGTTCATATGCCTCAGGTACTTTTGAAGAAGAATTATGTGGCTTAAAAAACGATGGAGCTGTTATGTTAACAGTAACTCCTTAATAAAGTTATCAGTTCTAATCTTCTAACCCTTGAGCTTTCCATATCTTTCGAAAGATAGTATGTAGAACATTTTTCATGATCCGCTTCAAAAATCTAGACAACACTAAGAACGAAATACTGATTTACAGTAGTAATGGCAAGCTCTGGTCATATGGTCTTACCTGTTGTCATTTAATACTGAGGTGCAACAAAAATGCTGTATTTATGCTACATCAATTCCAATTAATGAATGTATGATTGTTTTCTGGCCATGTCAGTAGAATCATTTATTGCAGAATTTATTGATTTAATCAGGGAGTAATCTTGCTCAATTTGTAATGCTCAGTAAGACGTACTTAGTTTTATTTCCTGTACACTCCTCTTTCTTTTCGGAAGGTTCACCACTCTTAGCCGTACTCTGTACAAGTGCTAAAGCCGACAGCCTTATAATTCCGATTGGCAGTTTCTCTCGCATGTCCTAATTAATACTATATATATTTTGTAGGGTTTTTACGGTGCGAAGGAGAGAGAGAGCACTTAGGCGTAGAAATGCCGAGTCAGGCCGGCAGAGCGGTCTAATTAGAATATCTTGATATTTTGAAAACAGGGAGGCGGCCTGTGATTAGGGGCAGCCGCCAGCCGACAGACGGCCCGACATTCTTCACAATCATGCCGACCGCACCACAAAGAACAAACCAAGCCTCCATTCGATTATTCTTTAACTACAGATCCTTTCACCTCCCACCGCTCTCCAAGATAAATACAGCAGCCCCATCCAGTCCTCTTTCACCTCCTGGCCTCTCCCTCCACCCTTGTCTTCCTCTAATACTCAACAACTTTGCTTCTTTAATCATTCCGAATCTATTTCAAAACATAACTTCTCAAAACCCTGCATAAAAAAACTGAATTATTTATTAATACAACAAAAGTTTTTTACTAAATGTACTTCTGAGGAAGCTTATTATGAACATCAAATATTTAACATTTTTTATTAATATTATTTATATATTGTTGAACAATATGAATTCAAATCATATGTATCTAAGTGCATACAACTCTAGTTCGTATTTTATTAAAAATAATAACAAGAACTTGTTCCAATGAAGAAAAGCTAAACGTGATGTTTCTTTGTAATTACGAATGCTCTATCTTAGAAGGGAAACAATAAATAATAAACTGTTAATATACATAAGTGGAAACCTGTTGAATTGAGAAATTAAAATTTTCAATTCAGCCGTCAGTTTGATGTGGTGGTTTCAGTTGAATCATTTATTACATAATGTATTGATTTAATGAGTGAGTAATTGTTGGTCAATTCGTGGTTTCCAGTAAGTTTTGAAGACTCAGCAAGGAGTATCAGGCAATGTTTTTTACAGGCCCTGTCATAGTAGTTGAAGGAGACTATTTTCTGTATTTGCTTTCAATTGAATGTGTATTGAAGGGATTAGGCATGGTGCTTTATGATTGAGTGCTTGTATGATTTAGGGTGGTGTTAACATGTTAAGCAAGGAGTGGGAGGATAACGAAGGGGACGCGCAGTGACGGGGTCCTTTGTGCTGGATCCCATGCCGACCTGGTAACCCGATTATCTCTCGCTTAACCACTGCACTCTCAACTCTGCTTTGTGCCCTGCGCAGGAAGTAAATGTCAAATGTTTTCCTTTCCCTAACCACTTGCCCATTGTCCAGTTGACCATTGGTCAACTAGAAATTCTAATCCACTCTTTAGAACGGAACCAAGAGAAACTAAATCCTTCAACAATTCTAGGTGTTAGAAGATTACAAGAACATTCTCAAACTGTCAAAATACGAGACAATATGTTTGAATTACTGGAATATTTTTCAAAGACCTGAAAAAGTAAATCAAATACTATAAAACAATGAAAACCACTTGGACTCACTACTTCTCCTTATATACAAATGAGCTTACGAAATATATATACAATTATTTTACAAATCCGTTATAACTCGTAAATCGTTATTGCATATAGCTGAATGCAAAACGATAGCTGAGATAGCTGAAGCTCAGAGTGCAAAACCGATCAGACGTTCAGAACAATGATTCACGAGGTATGACGGCTTGTTTCAAAAATATCATGTTTAAACTCCTATGGTACTAGGAATATCAATGTACAAAATATGTATTTTAACTTTACTCAGATATTATCAATTGCATTATGCCTTCTATAATTTTCTATATTGTGTTGAACAATTTAAAGTTTAAATCATTGAGTTCTTATCATAACACTTATACAAACCACGCTTTTTTCATTTATTTTTAGGATTTTCCTTTGACCCGATTGTCAGTAGAACTGAAAATAAATACTTGAAATTAACAAAGTTGAATGTTAAAATAAACATTTCCACACAAGGAACATAAAATGCAGAATAAGTTGAATAAGAAGTCAGGTTTAGAAACAAGCTGTAACCTCGATTAAATCTAGAGATGTTTAGTAAAACTAGTTGTTGATTATTACATGATGAGGATATTGTCTGATGTTAGTGTTGTGCTCTGAGTATTCTGTTGATAGATATTGGTTGTGGAAGAGCGACAAAGCTGAAGGACGCGTGGAGTAGAAGCAGTCGGAGCTAACGAAGTGTCTCGGCGGCAGGGGGTCGACAGCTCTTGGCATTGTGCTCCTATAATACAATATAAAAGTGACGGCCTGCTCCACCGCCCCTTAATGTTTACTTAAACGGCTATTGTCGAGCCCATCGAGCCGTGTGATCCCACCCCGCACTAATTACGACCTCTCCGGTCGAGAGTTCACGCCCCGCCTCACCCAGCTGGTTAGCCGCTTTGTCTACCTCTTCACACTGTTGTGTCAAATATTATTGACTCCACTTGAGGTGAATCCAAGACCTTCTGTTACAAAGGAACAATCGTTTCTTGATCTGGAAACATTTCATTCGCACCCTCGCACGACAACAATCCAATATTTTGTCGCCACACCTTCTGTTTGAAGTACAAAGGGTCCATTAGTGACACAAATGTATTGTGCTTCCATCAGAGTTAACTTTTTTTAAAAAATAACTAATTAATATGTTGAACACCAAATGAAAGGGTATATGATTACTTCAGTAATATTTGTTTATGTCCTTTTAAATATCCTGTGTTTCTTAAAGGTTTAGTTTTGCTAAAAGCCTTTTCCTCTTCAAGGCGATTGTATCGCTTTCAGATTGAATGCGATCAAAGGTTTCTGCAACTTGCAAAGAGAGACAGTATTATCCATATGGTGATTATTGCACCTTACATTAGTAGACATTTAGAAAACAAAGTGCTTCTAACGTAGTACAATCACTTATTATGTGGTATTTGCTCATTGTAAATTAGACCCACTTTGTTTTAAGGTTTTATAGAACATATTTGAAGATAATATGTTTGAATGATTTAGTGGGATAGGTAAGAACACAAAATACGGGAAGTAAATACGTAAACTTCTCTAAATATATATTTTATGGTGCTCTCATTAGAGTGAAGGACTGTTGTCAAGCGAGACTGTTCAGCGTGTTTTAGAACTCCGTTATTTTTTTGTAGACACTGGAGCATAGGAAAGGTTTCATTTGAATTGTTATGACAATAATGCTATATTTCAAAGCAAATTTTTATGTTATTTATAAAATTATAATTTATTATTAGATATTGTTGAACTAGGAATATTTAATGGTCATTGAATATTTCATTAAAAATGACAAACATTTTTAGTAACAAGAGAAAAAAGCATCTAAATAAGCATAAGAAATAAGCATCTTAGTAATTAGTTCTAAAATGTAATTAACAAGATACAAAAATTTTTAAGACTTAAAACAATTAATTCTGACTTAGTGGACATAGAACAAACCTTTTATAGCACATCTTTGAAACCCATTAAATAAGTAGAAATACATAGATTTATTAATTCAGAAAGAAAATTCAGAATACAATTGTAGCACAGTGAATATTTAGCTGAATTATAGATTTTACAGGGGTGTCAAAGTCTTGACAAATGATCTCTTGGATTGGTAGTTCTTGATTTTAATAAAAGAGTTAAGTTTGGTAAACTGATGAGTCAAAAATTAATGATGAAACGGATAAAAATAAATTAGCTCTTACGAGGGTACATGAAAACAATGTAATGGCCGAGGAATTATCCACTGAATTATATATAAAAGATAGGAGCTATTAAGATTGTTTGAAGAAGAAAGTAGATGAAATGTGGTTATAACAACCGTGTTTAAAAAACTTATACCGAGTCAACTTACATTTATAAAAGAATACTATGTCTTCTTCTAATTATCCATAATGCAATTAACATTATATACGAATAATACAAACTGTTTGAAAATTGCGAATAACTTTAGTCGCATGTTTTCTGAATGTCATTCAATCGCCTTGAAGAAGCAAAGATTTTTTTGAAGTGGCCATGTAGGCCACTCAAGATTTTTCTTGAAATTTTACGTATTTCAATATTGAAATTATATTTAATGTGACTTCTCATTTAATAAATTTAGAGGTAAATTTGGTTTTGTTGTTCATTCATATTAATATTTTAAAATATTTTTTATTATTTATCAGATTAAGTCGGTTTTTTTTTACTAAATTAACGCTAGTTATTATTACTAAAGGTCAGGTTTGGCGGACAGTTTTTAAACTTAGTTTCGGAATGTGGTTTATGTTTGGTTGTGTCTGGTATGAGCTATAGTGAGTCACTTGTCTTTTCATTATCAATTACATTATCTATGTAGCTACATTAAGTGTGTACATTTTGGTTTAACTTCAGCGCGGTATTTTTAATTGCACTAAGGTGTCTTATAATATTAGGTATCATATAATTATATCTTAGTCGTTCCATATATTTATTATTTATAGTATTTATTAGTATTTATTATTACTAGGAACTTAAATATTAGTAGAAACTTTTATTAATTCAAATTAAAATTCAAACAATTACTTAACATATTTCTTCAACTAATATAACTTTAGTTATAACCCAATCTGTTTAGTTATTTAACTTATTGTAAATTTATGAACTATCATTTCATTTAGGGGAGAGAACTATACACTTACCCCAATCATTATAATTATTAGCATTCACAAGGCCAATTATTACAGTAATAATTAAAATAAAACATAATTACACAATGTCTTTAACGAAATGGAAATGTATCTAAAATTAGAGGCAAGAAATTGTCTTTTCGGATAATGAGCTTATTATTAAAATGAAATATATAATAATAGAATAGGAATTTGAAATGGATTGTCCTATACAGTCACCACAAGGATTTACGTACGAAACATGTGCATTCAAAAAACCTACCGAAATTCTATCAGATCTACCTTACTGAGAAATAGTTTATTGAGTAATTTTCAAATCATTGCCTTTAGCCAAAAGTATCCTCAAAACTAATATATAATCTATTAACATCTACTTAGATGTGACATCCAATAAAATCTATGAACTGCATCGTGCAGCGCTCACCCAGTACTGCAGCGGCTTAGAGGACTGCCTCTTGGTCAGCATTCGAGTATCCTTTATACGTAATTAACACCAAATGCATGTCTCAGAAAACCTTGTTTTTGTGTTTTCCAACGACCACACATATAAGGCTTTCACCTTTTAGTGTTGTTCTAGGGGCGGAAATTATGGCTCATTTAATATGTGGCAGCCATTTTAGAAATGGGCGAGCCACATTGCCTATTGATTCTACATTGGTAGTCTAAAATGTTGACTAATTTAAGTGAATTTAGAACAAGGATATTTAAGGAGTACGTGACATCGTACAGGCTAGGGACCGAGGGGCCAGGTGGGGATCGAACCCCGGATCTACCAGTTCAGAGGTGAGTATGTTAACCACTGAGCTAACCTGGACCCTGGTCTCAAAGAAACCTGGAACCATTTACTCGTATCTATAAAAGTCCTAAAAAAATCTATCCATGATGTAAAGTGCTCTAGTTCGCCACTTACTGTTACAAGGCACTTCGATGGAGGGCTTATTTACTTTTCATTCATTAACTAGGGATCCCAACACTCAACCTTAAGGAGTCTACTAGCCTTGGACCGAGAACGACCGTCACGCTGTACTATGAGTATGAAACCCCAGTCTCTTGTCCAGAGGCACATAGTGAGCGTACCTAGACACTTGGGTTTACTCCAAATGAACACGTGCCGCTCAAGCACCCAACCGTTCCTAACAGACATACTCGTATGGTAATATATTGTAAAACAGGTATTCATTAGAGTTTAGAGTAAGGTACTTACTAACGTTATCGTGTGGTGGTATTTCGGTTCCCGAATAACCTTTCATAACAGATCTGACAGATAGGAAAGGAACAATTATGAATATTCAGTGAATGCATTAAGAAAAATTGAAATTAATTTGTTACATAGCATTCAAGCCTTATCTGAAGAGTACTGTTTCATCTCTTCTTTTTATCATTTATACATATATTCTTATGAGTATTATTCTGATCATTTTTACATAGAGTTTCTTCTTTAATTATAAAATTTAATTACTTTCAGAATGTAAATGTATGCAATTTCATTTAATAATATAGTACGGCAATTATTTAATGATATTTTAAGATGATATCGCAAGTCAAAGTCAAAGTAACAACCTACTAATAACAACAATGTCATTATGGAAATGTGATTGAAAATGAGAAAAGAATATCTTGACTTTGAAGTAATAAGCTGTTTTACAAGTTGTTTATCGGTGGTAAAGGACTGATTAAAGGATTTCAGTTGGTGTTTACGCTAGTGTTGAAGCGTGTCGTCAGGGTGTTTTGTTTGACTAATAGGCAGCCTTTGGCTAACCGAGATCCTGTGGAGATTGTCGAGTGGACAGGCCGATGTTGTCCACAGACTCGACTTGCTGAGTGATTGCTTCGTGTTGCGTGCTACTTAAACTAAAATCCATCTTTGTACTGCTTTGTGCGACCTCTTCCCGCACGCAATCCGCCTCCCAAAACCTCTAAACCAGACAACCACTTAACAATATTTCATTTTATATTATTATATATTTGTTTAGATTAGTACTACTTCATTGCAGTATATTCTATCAAATTAATTTTTTTTCAACAACCATTTCAATATGTTATATGCCATATACCCCATATTTATATCCCATATATGCAAGTTGAAGTTTGGCTGCATGAATGATAAAATAAAAATATCATCAGAAAAAGAAAAAAGATACCTCTTTATATATTTAAAGTTTATATTGTAAAAAATGTGTTTACTAACAGTAAAGCATAGTGATAGTTTAATGGATTTAAATGCTGAAAGACTGTTGATTTTTTTCAGGACGATCTCTACTTTTAGGAAGGTGGGTGTGTACTCACATTGTAATACTTCTTCAAATAAATCATAAAGCTTAGCAAAATTTTACAGATATATGGTTATTCCAAACAAATATGTTTCGCTGGTATGGTATAATGGTACAGGTACTTCATCGTTCTTATTATAACAAGAGATACCAACTTTTCCGATTTTTTTGTGTCATGGCAGAAATTTGAATCCGTGTATATAGTATGCTCTACAAAAATGATAATAGTTTAATATTTTTGATTTCTTCAATAGACAATTTTAAAAAACAAATGGGCTTCTGTTAAGGTCTACTTGCAGTCAGCCGTTAGTATAACTTCAATTTATTGGAATGACATTGGTCAAACAATAGTTTATTAAAAGCAAATTTGTTTTAAGAATTAAGACAATAATCAATGTGAATTGAAAATATTCATAACTGAACGTAATTAACTAAATAACATTATACAATCATTAAAATTGTCTAAATTAAAATATATTGTAAGGAATGTAAAGAACTTATGACGGTTACTCTGATTGTATGATTAATTACTTACTGAATAGAAAAGTATGTTAAATACACTTACTTTTTCTATTTAAATAAATGATGGGTTGTCTGTTTATTTTCAGTGTTAATGGTAGTCATTCACAAGAACATAATTTCCAAGAGTTTGCTAATTGTACTAAAGAACATGCCAATTACACTTTCATTACAGTTGGCAAATTTTGTATCCACATTAAAATATTGTGACAATAGTGTAAAGTTAAAGTTAATTAGATTGTAGTGTATTACTTGTGATGTTGGTTATTCATCGTAAAGTCGAGTGCAGATTAAGTCGGTTCTAAGTTTAGCGTGTGACATGCGTCAAAGCGCGCTAAATTGACTCGTCAGAGAACGGCTTCCACAGTAAAATATATCAAAATAATGAATATACATGCTATTTATATCCTGGATTTTTGTTTATTGTAACACTTATTTTTAACCTAATCCTTTGATAAACAAAGGATGTTGTGATCAACACATTGAGAACTATGCGCTTCATTAAACTTTCGACTATTTTTATTTTTTTTCATAATACCTCTTTTTTTTAAAAAAAAACTGAATTATTCTACTTAAATATATTCAAAATTGGAAGTTGGTAAAAGAAACTCGTGATAGAGGTAGAAATTATTTATTTCTACACAGTTTGATAAATACATGATATAAATAAATTGTTTAATCGTAACAACACTGACTCTATGTAATATACATTTCATATACACTATATTACTGTTAAAGTTATTGGATTATCTACATGAAGTACACAGAGACAGCAATATTATGATACAAAGTCGACACGAGTGGAATCTTATCCGGACTTCAAAATTGTGGAATAATGTAGGTTAAGGGAAAGTGGAACACTATGTACATTTGGAGCTCTTTATACACTTTTGATTCTACACTCGCCTGTTAAATACAGTTGACTAGTCCAGGGTTGGGCTAACAGTAACATAGGATACTTACTTAACTGTAAGTTCACAAAAAGAAATCACACAAAAGAGATCACAAAAACTCAATTCTATATCTCAACTGCTACGTTACCAGGTAGAAAGATGCAAGTCGCTCCGATGACAAAAGAGGAATGAAGTGAAGTCTCATTGAAGAGTCACTTGTCATCGGAGCAACTCACATATTTCTACCTCATGACGAGGCTGTCAAAATATGGTAATGGATTTTTGCGATCTCTTTTATGCCTATTTTTTCTGAGAATGTAGAATCATTTATGATATATATACATATATAAAGATTATAAATTAACGCCATCTCTTATTTTCGACCCAATGCCACGACTCCTATGAATCTGTCATACGCTTTCATTTTATCTGCTTAAAATTATTATTGTAAATTTTTTATTAAAATATATTTTAATTACAAAAAATGGAAGAAATTAAAAGATACCTTCAAATTTTCAGAAATAATTAAAATAAAAATTAACTACATTTTTGTAAATTACGTTAATTTCGTAATAATAATAATATGAAACCTGTATCACTAAAGAATAGTAATAATTTTACGGGATTAAAAGTTGATAACGATTTTTTGTCCAAACTCTAAATTTTTTTTATTTTTATGTAATTTTAAGTTGTAAATCTATGTTAGGTAATGACCTTACAACTTTAACTTAAATTCATAGATTATTATTAAATCACATTTTAATATGTGAATATATTTCAAATGTTCCCATGATTGGTGTCTTTCGATTTTTTTATGATTCACAAGGACAGAAATGAAACCCAGTTTATTAGCAGATCAAATCAACTCTGCGCTCTCCCCTTAACGAAGCATATAATGGGATTTCAATGATTGTAAGTAATAATAGTTTGTTTAACCAATATTATATTTTATTGCAATAATTAGACATTGCTTTAATCGTTTTTCAATGCTTGCTTTTGAAAAAAACTGGAAAAGTCTGCTGGGAACAAGGGGCTTTTTGTGTGTGCCGTCCACACAAACACAGCGCGTCAGCCTCTACTCCAACCAATCCATAATACCACAAAAGTTAACTTGGGTTGTCTGTTAAATCACCGTTAATTAAGTATTTAAGTCCATTAATTAGATACATAGAAAGATGATGTCTTATACATGGACTTGAATTAGTGCAACCCTGGACCTGGTCATAACAGTAACAAGTAGAATTTGGTGATATTTTATTACAATTCATATAATTACCTTCAAATACGAATACTCTCTCATATAAATCACAATTATTATAAGTAACCAAAAGAGTCAAATTATTAAAAATATATTCCATTTATTATTTTTAAATTATTTTATTTTCAGATTAGATAATTGGAATTTTACAAATTAGATCTAAAAAATAAAACAGATATATAGTAATATAAAATTAACAATTTGATATAATAATTATTTTTTAAAATATTATAAATACATAGTTCTTTATATACAGATGATTACTATACAAGTAGGGATTGGTGACAAGGGCAGGAAAGGTGACCGGGCTCTGAAACAGAAACGACACAGTCAAACACAGCTCAGCTCAGGTAACACCATTAATTAGGAATAAAGCAATTATAATAATTTTTAAATTTTGTTTCCATGTTGACATCAACTACAAAAAATAGTCGATCTAAATTATTCTTTAATAAAATTTCAATTAAATATTTTTCAGTTGTTTCTAATTTAAGGGAATTATATGTTTAACATATGATTTTAATATTTCTATCACTGTTATCAGAATGGTACCTACTGCACTTCTCAGTATGATAAACTATGATAAGAGCGTGAGTAGGACCAGATCTTGTTGGCATTAATTTAATTCCAAATGACGCAACATTGCCTTTCTGACCTACTGGCTTGGAACTAATCTCGTCGGGACACAACTCTTTTGAACACTCGGAGAAAGACGCTTATGAATTGACAAATGACTCAAGAAACTTGAAGTCATTTAAATATTGCTATCTGTCACTCAAGCTTGTAGAATGAACATTTTTTTTAAACGAAACTGTTACTTCGTCTTACATAACTTTAATCTGAGCATAAGTTAGTATTTTTTGATTATTTACTATAATATATGTCATTTAGGAATGTTTAAAAAATTAAGAATAAATCTAATTAAGTGTTAATCAAGATTAGTTTCAAATGTAAACGAATTGTATATTTGTTTTACAATAAGAGTTCAAAATCAAAGAAGATGAACACAGATGTTACTCTTCAGATGGTTTCTCTTCTTCGGTTTTGAACTTGTATTGTGTCCAGTTTAAATCATCATTTGTAGTGATTTTTTTTTACATTTAGGATTACCCGTATAATTAAATGTCTCTCCATTTAATAACCCATCACAAGAATTGGTTTTTTAACTGTATGAATAAACGTTCTCATTATGTTAGTCCAAAAAAAGTATGCTATGTTTAAGTCGAAAGTGACAGAAAGCACACACGTTCAGGTAAAACAAGCATAATAATTGCCAGAGTATTTTCTTATTATTAATGTGTAAATCATTAGGCAAGTGCAGACATTATGAGATAGAATGCTGTCAAATTGTGCCTTGTAATGTTTTTGGTAGTCTAGCTGGCAGCAGTACAATTAATTTTAAATTGCAGTGATTAACTAATTACTAAAGAAAATTTGAATGACTTAGGACTGGCTGCCGAGTGATGGGATCACCTCTTCAGTTGAGCGGAGAATCCAAAATTATAACACGATCTATGAATTGAAATGATAATGGCATTGTCGATCTCATATCACTACTCATGGGAACAAACTGGCCCGAACAGAGACTTTTAATCTGTCCCGAATGAATTTACCACTGACGCTCCACTTCATAAACAATCAAGATTTTAAAAATGAGTTTTATAGTCCGATGAAAGATATCTTACGCCGAATGTGAGAAAGGCCTTTTGACACCGAAATATTTCCTCCGAGAGACTGGACACAGATATCAAATGAACACAGATAGTATCCATTTCATGACTGTATGGTTAGATATAAAATAAAAATTGAGGTAGATAACGTCAAACCATACAGCACTTCATCCAGAGATCACGTAATATTTGATTGCTTTTTGTTGGAAGTTCAAAAGTTTACCTTTTCAAACAGCGATGTATTCCAGATAACAACTGAGTGGACAAATATTTACATAACATGATTTCATTGGTCTATTTAACATATCTATTTAGAATTGTACTAAAACCGTGCAAACAGGTTTACTTGTAGGCGCAAGTCATATATAAGACACTTAAAGTAAAACAAGAAACTGCAAATTACCACAATATAAAATAACACAATTTCCGTATGGTTCATGTACTTATATATCAATAACAGCATCGACCGTAAAATAGAAACAAAATTACAGTTTATTAGGATTCGGTCACAGTTCTTCAGGTTCAAATTAAATTCTCATTGCCAACGTTTCAGTTTTTATTTAAAACCTTTTTCATAGGCAGAAGTATACAATTTTAAAACAGAAAAACTAAGTATTACATTAATGATTATTTTATAAAGAAAAAAATCGTTAATGTAATATTTAGTCTTTCTATTTCAAAATTTTATACTTCTGCCTATGAAAAAAGTTTTAAATAAAAACTGAAACGTTGGCAATGAGAGTTTAATTTGAATCTGAAGAACTGACCGAGTCCTGATAAACTTTAATTTTGTATATATATATATATATATATAGATATATTTACAAATATATATATATATATATATATACAAAATATACAATATACAAATATACTATTTATATATATACAAAATTAAAGTTTATCAGGACTCGGTCAGTTCTTCAGGTTCAAATTAAACTCTTAATATATATATATATATATATATGTTATATCTGGCATTTGTGTCATCATATTATTTCATAACAATATTATTTCATTATGCGGTTATTAGTACATCAGTACTGTGAAATTGTTTTTATTTTTTTTATTGTTTCAATGAATGATTTGCATTTATAACTAATTGCTAATTTAATGATATTATATTTGACGAAATTTTCTGTTACTGATGACATAATTAATCTATAAAATTGTGCATTGTGATAGTTGTACAATTATAATGTGAATCAAGGATTTAAAAAAATATAACACTACTGTGACAGGGTACAGAAAAAATATATTTAATAAAAAAATTTTTTTGAGTTAATAAAATTATTTGTTATTGTTTTGCGTTAAGCGTTGTAAAGCACGGGAGTCTCATAAGACTCAATAGGCAGTGAAGCCGCCATGACGTCGTTTCTGTGGACCATTTCCCAGACCCACCTTACTTCACATAATATCTGAACCAGTTGTCTTCTTTTATTACAGTTTCAATTATTATCTTCAAATATTTTAGTGCTTTAATTATTTCCTTTCAATAGCTGTTTGAAGACATTTTAATTGCATTCTCCATTCACTCCTAAATATTAATGAACAATTTTTCATTACAATCTTACGAAAGATTGTAAAGAATATAACAATTATCAAATGGTGTGATATTTGATTTTTCGTGTAAATTAGAGAATCTGTAGTTTGTTCAAACTGTATTTTTGTTCATCTAACTAATTAATTCAACGCAAGTATCTTGTTTATGAGTAACTTTTGTAGGACTTTTTGTTGGGTGTAACAGAGTAATTGTTCTATTTTTAGATAATTCACAACAATTTTCCATATTTGATTGAAATCCATACTGATCTTAAAATATATATGACTCTGAATGACCTAAAAAAATTTTAAATCACTAGTTAAATAAATTGCGAGTTTTTTTCCTATCTCTTCTTAAAATGTTAACAAAAAGTACACAATTCAATTGTTTAAGAGAATGTATAGAACTCAGAAAAATGTTTGTATGAACAAAAAATGTTGATTTATATTTTCAAAGAAATTATTAGAAACTTATTTAAACCAATTGATATTAAAAAGTGCAAGCTACAAAAGTTATTGTTGAAGCACGAAAATGTTATATAAAATTCAGAAAGATAATATAAGAGCCATTGCTCATATATCTATTGTATTAACATTGCACTTTGATATGAGTCAGTATCTAATAAAAAAGCATTATCAATATAATTATTTAATTCGATCAGAGCACAGATTATTACAGAAGCAAGATGGTTTCCATGATATGTAATTTTTAAATAGATAACAAAATAAATATATACTACTTTCAATATTCTTCGATTCTTGGTTCAGTTATATGGGAAAATATATTGCCTAAACAGAAAATAATTACCTTCCTACTTTAACTTTCTATATTTTTGTGAAAATTATTTCAAAAACCATGGTTTTGTTTTTTTGCACAATTTATTTTAAAATGATAATATTATTTGAAAAACAGAGCTTTTAGTTCCTTAAAACATGGAAACAAAAACAATAAAGTTTTGTTGCGTATGCTCACTAATCACATAAAATCTTGTCTGATTGTAAAGAGAAAGTTTGTAATGTATGCAGGTAATAACAAAATATTATTGAATAAACAATTTGTCAAAGAATAATAACATTTTCTTTTCATAATCAATTTAAGGAATGACTAAGTTTATTTAACTGTATTTCATGGTAATTTGACTTGAACACTCTGAAATATGATAAGGTATAGTGTGCAAATAGTTCATCAACTGAATAGTTATGCTATATTTGAAAGTTAATATCATATTCATTTATAAATAAACTCTGCTACTGAATTACATTCAAAGCCTGTTAAAGAGCGAACCAACCCATTACTTAGCTGCCTATTTAACAAAAATTGAATGACCCTCAGAAAGAAATTATATTTCAGAAAAAAAAGTATAATAACCCTGGTATTTCATATTAGTGATCCTAGACCTCTTTGAACCAGTCTGTTACAATTTCATACACGTTCATACCTTATTTTATTCACAGCCATGAATCTATCATGAATTAATGAAATCCATATTTTTTAAAGATATAGGTATAGAAATAATTGGTCAAAACTCTTTTTGACCTCAAAGTAATCAATTTTTAACTGCAAAAATTAAAAGAAATTTTAATATATTTCCAATATTTTCAATTATTTTTCCAGTGTAATCTGTGACCTTTAGTAGTTTACATAGTCTTGTAAGGTTAGAAACTTAACTATTATTCACTTGTAGAAATTACTACTAATCTTTAATAGTTTTTTAAACCCAAACTTTAAAATTTCAAAATTCGAATTCTTCTTTTTACATAAAAAATGAAACCGTGGTGACTTTGTGTCTGGAATAGACCTTCAGATGAACTACCCACATGCAAGAATACTGCTTGAAATGTTAGAGCACAGCTAAGCCAATGAAGATTTAAATTAAATCTGGGGAACCAAGTTTTACCTGGAAGCAACAGAGTTTATAAAACTTTTTCGCATAGTATAAATCTGTCCAATTATTCTTAACTATTGACACAGTGATGTGTTTTGGTAAATGGTGTCTTGTATTGTGATTCTTCTAATAAAAAGAGAATTATTTGAATTTAAATAAAAATAACTTAATTATTTGGCAAACGATAAACACAGAATTAATTACTTCAAACAGTTATAAAATAATAATAATAATCTTATACTGTTAGTATTATAAAGTTAAATACAATAAAAAAATACCTTGAAATATAGAAATACAAAAATGTTTTAAAGAGGAAGTATTGGGTAAATAAAATTAAAATAAAATTTCATACCACAAATATCGTGAAATATTAACAAAGATTTCAAATGCACAAATCATGTTTTAACAAAACTATGATTATTACGAGTGCATTGTGGAACAGTGTTTCCCACCATTTAAAATGAGCACCACATAAAACTTCTGTATTAGCATTTAGGAAACGTAATTTTATCAAAAACTAGCAAATGTACCCGTCTTTGACGGAATCAAAAATTCTATTATACTTGGTATTCCAACATATCAATTATAGTATTATACTAATACTATAATTAGAAATTATAGAATAGTAGAAAACACCATTATTAGTACAGTGTTAAACAAATGCCTCTGTATACACTACATTAGCTGTCTGTCCTTCAGGTTCATGGAAAAACAATCCGTTGAAACCTCTGACTATTGAGCAAGTAAACTACAGTTGACCATGTGAGAAAAACTTGGTTTCGCTAACTTGAATTCCTGCGTTAGATAAAGTCTCCCTTTGCGACTTAGTTAACGTCATTGCGAAATAGACTCTGAGGGGACCTTGCAATCATTTGAATGGAAACAGACAGTGGTTCGGAAGACTCCCCAATACCACATCCAGTCATTATGTCCGCCTCTATGGCATATCTGTGTAGAGCACGAACTCAGAGTCGTGTCCCGTTGCACAGTTTTTGGGTCACTCATGTTTCGTAACATGAAATTTGTTACTGCTATAAATTGCAGCATCATTGGTGCTCCTACTTTAAGTTTTTACTCATGAGCAGGCAGTCCAGGAGAAATAAATTCAGAGTCAAGAAATTCAATTAGATAATGAACTGCTTCTTCATCACTAATCCAATCTCTTTACTGACTTGTAAGTTCTTTCCTCGGCTTCATATAGCGTAAGAACTTGTTTGTTGATTTCTCATGCCTGTTCATATTAAGGGCTGAGAATTGCTCGTTTACAAAACATTTATTCTCAATAGATAGTACATCCTTAACTCTGTGAAACACCATTTCAATGATGTCAAATACGCAATATATTCATGTGCTCAATTGAAATTAAAATCAACTAACAATACCTACTTGCCACACCTGTGTATTTTCAAAACAAACTTGTCTGTGAAGTTAGGAAAATACTGCTAAAAGCCCCATAACTTCGCTTCTGTACTGAATTAATAATCTATTTAGAGCCCATATTTTAAGTTAGGCACACATAAATCCAGTGTCAATGTTTCAGCTCGCTATGTCTTATGGTGGCTGAGTTTACTTGTGACAAACATTTTTGCGTTAAACGTCCATAACTTCACTTCTACGTTGAATTTCCAATCAATTCATGGCCTATATTTTAAGTTAGACCTACACAAATCTACTGTAAAAGTTTCAGCTTTATATGTCTTATGGTAGCTGAGTTTACCTGTGACAAAGTTTTGCGGACAAACCGACAGAAATTTTTCTAAGGGTGGATTCGGTTTCTCCAATGTATGAAACGTAAAGAAAACTTGAAATGAGTCAGTTCTAAGCAATGTACAGACAAAATCATTATTTTATTTATAAAGATGTCGAGATTTTAGTTTTATTTGAATTTACTGTCAATGATAATCATGGAAAATTTCGACATTTTGACAGATTTTCACGTTTCGAGGTCTTCTAAGTTCATTTTGGATGTTTTCTCGATGCTGTTTGTGTGAGTAGGTGGGTATCAAAAAGTTTGTGGACACATTGTCACATTCTACAGGTCACATTGTTTGATGGATCAAATTCATACTTTACTCAAAAATAGCCTCGATGATATGGATGTGTGTATAGTTTTTGCTAATCTTTGACTAACAAGTGATTCCAGACAATATCTTTTCTCTACAGTATTAATTTAGAGTGGCGAATTTTAGAAGAATCATAAAACAAACTGTTTTAAAATTTAAAACTAACTGAGATTAACTGAAAAAAACTTCAACTTCTTTCAATGATTGTAGCATGAAAGAAGGTTAGGTTTGGAAAAAATATGGACATTTTACTTATGATTCAGTGTGAAAACTTGTGGACATATTATTTATCACATCTTTTGACAGATATTAATAAAATAATACCCAAAAATGCTTCTTATCAAAGGATGATAAAATTTTTTGTCAAAATTACTTTTGATGAAAAATGGCATAATTGTATATTTCATGAATTTACATGATATTTGTTCTTGTCTAACCTCTAACTGTGTGAATATGAAATGATGGAAATAAAATGTAGGTAGAAATAGTATTCCACAAAAATCATCAAGAAATTCTGATTATCACAAAAAGTAATATACTAGCTGTAAACTAATCTCAACTTGGAAAAGTGAGAAGCTGTTATTCTTTTTGGATTTCTTTACATGATTTATCACAAAAGGCTTTTTTTATTTAAATGTTTAATAAAAGAAATTTGATGATCATTAAATAAAGAGTTCAAATGATATGTGAGAAGCATATAATTCTTATAACTATAAAAACAATACAAAACTAATATTATATTTAGTGATGTTTTGCAGAATGTGACAATGGTTGTCTAAAGGAAGTGTTGTAATCAATTTATATATTTTACGATTTGAAAATCTTAATAATCTTAAATTTTAATAACACCTCTTTAGTTCTTTGTGGGCTTAAGAACTACATTGTTTTTGATACTTTTGATTTTGAAAAGATACTTTCCTGTTATTATTGACAAAACGTTTTCTACATGAAGTCACTTCCCGGTGATTCGAGAGACTTCAAATCTATCTTACTATGAATTTTTAATGAACTTATATTATTAGAAGAGTAATATTGCAACTATTAAGTTTCATCTGTAGTAACATATCAGGCTGTTCTTGGACTATAATAATTATTTTGTTATAGCTAATAAAATTTCTATAGAAATTCAAAAAAATAACATATTCAATTATTTCATGAATTCATTTCTGTAATAATCTATAGGTTTAGATTATAAAACCTATTTTATTTGAGTATTTTAAAATTTAATAATAAAATAATAAATGTAAGTATTTGCTTATAAAAGTTACAATCTATAAGTTTTCTAATGCTTTACTTAACAGTTTGATATTACCTCTATAAGATAGCTGTTATTAAAATAAAATGAAAGTTAATTGATTATCAACTTAATTGATATTATGTTTACTTAGAGTAAAGTTGAATGCAGACCATAAATTTTTTTTCAATCCCTCTTCCAGTCACAATAATTGCATCTCTCCTCTGAATTTCTTACATCATTTTTTTCAAAAGACGAATTAATTAAAGATATCTTTAGTTTTTATTAATTAATATTTCTTTACATAATAACAATTAGTTAAAGTAAAATTAGTAAATTCTGTAATTTAAAATTCCGAAAAAAAATTATTATTCATATTTAAATCATTGCAGTCTCAAGTCCTTGGAAATTTTCATTCCTTGGCAATGGAGCTGAAAGAGAAAACTTTGAACTTCTCCATTGATGTTATTATTTTCACAATTCATTCGTAAATGGTAACAAAAACAAATAGAGGCTATATGTGGATATGGTAAGGTAACACAGACTAGTCAATGCTTTTTGATGATATGCAATTAGTCTTGTCAATCCAGAATAGACAGGACGAAAGTCTGCCAGCATAGTTAACGTCAACTTTTACTGAGAGTACCATGCACATGGTATTTTTGTTCTGATTTGACAAATAACCATAGATCAGTGGAAATATGAAGGTTCCCCTTAAGTATTAGAGCACAACATAAGTCATTTAATATATTATTTAATTTAAGAAGTTTGTTAAGCATGGCTTGAGACTACAAAGATACCATAGCTCCGTACACCGACAGAATCGCACGACATTTTGCCTTCAATCATGCGGATACCTCTACAATTAGAAAGTTACGATAGGACTGCAAATTCTGTGATCTTTACCACCCACAAGAGGGCATTCTTTTACCCCTCTCAGAAATTCGCTTAATTTCAATATTTCCTACCCATTATATTGTATAATAGCTACATTTTTTCCACCTAGCAAACCATATAGTAAACTAAAATGATAGTTTAAATTAAACTGGTGCTGAATTAATGAAAATATTATGATGTCAAAAATAGGTAAAAACTACATCTCGTCTTATCTCAAAATACAGTGCTTTTTTTTCACTCTTTATATTTCAGTTCATTTTAAAATCCCCTTCAACATTCACAGTAAATTTCACCTGTGTTTGATGAAGCACTATGCAAATGGAAGGCAGTGAAAGTGATTTTGAATGTTCCGGTTAAAGTTTCTCAAAGTAGTTGATTAGCCTAGCCTCATTGTCTTAGATCACTAGAAAATACTGATATTGCAAACTGGTTTAATATTTTTCCAATAATGAGTAATGTGAGAACCGTATCAAGATTTTCAGAGATGGGTTAATCGGCCTTGAAAGTGGGAAGTCAGGTGTAGGACATTCAAGCAACGTAAAAGGGGAAAATAGTTAATTGGTAATAAATACGGCACATAGCAATTGCTATTCTATATAACAAAAGCTTATCAGAAACTTGAGTCCAAATCGTCAGTAAAAGCACTATTGAGATTTGGCGCGTGTCATATATCGTTGGCAATTAATTGTGAAATCAGGAAAACGTTCCTTCGCCTGCATAATAGAAAAGTATTCGGCTTTCAATGGATTCAACCTATTTTAAAGATCCAGCAATGAATTGGCAGATTGAAATAAAAAGAAAACTTGCAAAAGTCTCTACAAACTTTAATGGATTGAAAATTCTATCCCACAGAAATTCAACCTCACATTCGTACATTAAAACAGGTGACAGATTCTTCAAAAGTTACAATAAGGAATGCTAGAGGTCTTCGACCAAAGGTTCTTCATTCCAGACCTAACCTGATTTAGTCAGAGAAGACATCTATGAGGAAGTATCAAGCCAGGAATATTTCTGTGGTGAGGGCAATTCGACCACAGAGTTTCAGATTCTCTCTCCTCACACATCATGGTGCTCATTGAGTGAGAATGGAGAGAACGAATATCTCCATCACATATTCTTAAACACAAACCAATAGTTTGATGAAAGATTCAATTGTCTAATTTGAAAAAGTTGAGAAATTAAGAAGATTTGGTAGTTGCTTTGATTTGCAAGAAAGACGAAAGATATCTTCTTTAGGAATATAATTCATTTTAAATTATCCTTTGCCTTAATTCATTTGTATTTAAAAGTCCGTTGGACCGTTTTATTTAATTACTATATATATATATATATATATATATATATATATATATATATCCACAAAATGTTTAAGAGTGTTAGCATAACCAATGCTATTTACTCCCTGTTCACGAGACCTCACCTGGGAAAGTAAAACCGACTCTGGCATTAATGACTCTGATGTGTTAAAGTTTATTCCTTGTGTAAACAAATATTTAATAAACCAAGACACCTGTTTATAAAGTATTAAGCTACGGAATACAACGAAATAAAAAAAAGTTTATCTCCCTAAGAATGGTATCGCTGTTTCTATCTCCTCCAATTTGATTACTTATCGAATTGATGCATCAGAGGCATTCATTCAACTTTAGGAATAAAATAAACTTAATAGGAACAGCATTAAAATGACATATCAACCTATCCACCAACATTTTAGCAGGAAGTGAACCTCTAGCAGATTTTAGTTCATGAATATCAATGTAACAAACAAAAATAAGCATTATCAAAATCATTTTATAACAATAATTGAGAAAATCGGTTTGACAAAAATCAAACACTTAACAAACACTTTGACGAATCTAATTACGCTCAGAAATCAATCGTTGAGAAGAAACGCGTTTGCTTAATACAAGTTAAACAAATAGATTTAAGAAAATTAACCGTTTCATTCTCAAGGTAGATATTTTTATAACAATAATGTCTTTTGTTTATTTAAAAAAAAACTCTATAAAATTATATTATTTATATATCGGATAGAAACGATATTCCCTTAATCATAAATACCACCAATTATTAGTAACCATCCAAACAAGATTTTTTCCTTTATTTTCGTTGCGAATTGGTCTAGCCTCGCTAAGAATAATAAATATCACTTTATTTTTTTTTAAATTTACGTTTTTAACCAATAGAGTTGTATTTTTGAAGATTAAAAACATTTGTTTTATAGTTCACTATTATTTTTGCCTAGAATGATGATCGAGGGATACAAGGTAATATACACTTACCATATTTTTGGTAAGAGAGAGTCAAAGCACTGCATTGAGTCTACATCAGCAGAAGTTAATATTGATTTAGTCTCAGGCGATGTTGATAGGGCGATGGCTAAAACCTCTGAGAGGACAAAATATAGGAATAAGCACTGAGTGCTGGACACTGAATAAGTTTAAAAAAGTCATTGACTGCTATAGGGGTCTGAAGACTAAGCGATTGCTATATGCAGCGAATGAACATGCATTGATATTTAATGTCATACATCAGGAAAGTATCAACCATACAAGGAATATATTTACTACTAGAAAACGTGCCCGTCATTGACAAGAACTTTTTCAAAAATGCGGAGATGATACATGACATTCCAAGGGGTAGTAATAGAGTGATTATGCGACTCAAATAGCCTCTAGCACTCAACTCCGACTTTCGGCCTTTGCGAGGTTACCCTGTTATCCTGCTGTATGTAGAGACAAACGAAACAGAAGGAGAAGGTGACCAGGGGCTGGGCCTGACCACCTTCGCTTCACATCCTTCCAACTTCCTAAATCCTCTCCTCTTATACCCTTTAGTCCCAATCCAAGGCGTTATGCAATCCGTGCCGAAGGATGGATCCGTGCTCTATCGGAGCGGACAAAATACCATCGAAAGAGCTTCAGAGATTTTCCCTTGTAAGATGCTAAGGAGAAAGAAGTCCGGAGACCATTATCTGGAAGAGCAGAGTATCCAAGAGCGCTAATCAGTGAGTGCCATTCTCCCACAAGAGCACCTAAGGACTAAAGAAGACTGCCCCGAAGTAGGAAAAAGGAAGACACTTTCTCCCAAAACATAGGTAGACTGGACATTATCAATGATGGTTTGTGCAGATTCTGCAAAGAAGAAGAAGAAGAAACACCATTGCATCTGCTAGCTGACTGTCAGGCAACTTTGCTGCACAGAGGAAGGTGCTTCGGGACATTCACCAAAACCATAGAAAAACTTTTACCGCTGGACCCAGCAAAAGAGCTGAGCTTCTTGGAGGCGTTGAAGCTAACTTCTGGGGCACTTTACTACACTAGAAGTAAAATAGTTTTTAAGACGCAGCCCTATAGTCACCTTCAAATAATAATAATAATAATAATAATGGTGTTCCAAAATATTAGAAATGATAGAATAGTAGAAAATATCATTATTAGACCGTGTTCAGTAAATATATTTGTTTACACCACATTAGTTGTCTGTCCTTCAGGTTCATGGAAGAAGAAAGTGTTGGAACCTCTGACTCATTTATTACATTGATTCATTCATGTAATCATGTTAAAGTTTTCAGCTCAAGAGATATCTGACATTCAGCATAATTACGATAAAAAAAATATGTATGCTTCACTGTGTGTAAACAGTATATGTATATAACAAAAGCCATGCTATATCGAATACATGTATTGCACAATAGTCTTTGTCTTCCTATTTCTCGAGGTATGATTAAGCTTTAAATAATTCAAACACCTTTGGTCGACGTTTTGTCTAGGTCATTATGCATTCTCTCGGTTTCATCATTGCAGATTTTATTAGCGTAATGAAAAAACAACTGAAGTTTTGGAGATTTCAAAAATCACGTTTCCACACAAAAAAGAGTTCAATATCAAAACTAACAACGCGTTTCAAACACACAGTGTTCTTTTTCAGGTTACACCTAAAAATATGCATATCTGTGTGCTTTAATAACATCAGAGTGAATTATTTGAAATTGAATACATATATGAATACTGAATTGCACTATTGAGGTTCAGGATTAATTATGTCAATTTTCATACTAATTCTATTGTTAGAAACCTCAATGAAGGAATTTAGCATTCATATATTCTATTCAATTTCAAATAACTCACTATGATGTTATTAAAATGAGTGTTACATATACACTCACAGATATGTATATTTTTAAGATGTTAACCTATAGAAGAACACTAAGTGTCTGAAATGCCTTGTTAGTTTTGATATTGAACTTTTTTGTGCGGACACGTAATTTATAAAATTCCTCAATAATAATGTAAATTCCACACTATAACAGATTTCACAAGTATTGAAGTGAAATTTTGTTTTTTTTTTCTAATAAATTAGGAATTTATGTAGCTTTCATGATGTCTAAAAGTATAGATGAAGCGTCGGCTTAAAATGTCTGAACTATTCAATACTTAACTAAATTTTGAAAAACTCCAAATTAGTACACTGCTATGCAGTATAAGCAACCCAGATGTTTGTGAAAAAAGTTTTTCTTTAGAGTAAATGAAGAAACTCTTAAAATACAAAGGCAAGAAAAATGAAGAAAAGTCAAAAACTACTTCTTTTTATCAATGATCAAAAATAATCGAGATGATTCAAAAACTAAAGAAGATCTATTGACTCTTATTGACGAAACTTGCTGATGTCATGTAGATATTGTATGTTTACGAATTTCTAAAAAAGGGGAACGAATTGTATAGAGGAAGCTTCCGGTTAACTCATACAGTAACTAATTATATTAAGATCTCCAGCCATCAACTAAGTTGAAAACAGATGGAACTCTTTCCTTGGGCACAAGTGCCATTACAAGTTAAAATTTAACCTTATAAAAAAAAAATGAACTAATGGTATAGTAAAACTCAATCTTGAGGCTGGAAGAGGATAAGGTATTGTTACTGGATCAAAATTTTCCGGATTTACTCAGAGCAGGTTACCACGCTCACCTGCGTGTTGTTTAGCGAAACAACTAAATAATATCATCACTCTATATGTGCCAGTCAATTATTTATTAAAAATAACTGATGATCTCCTTGATATTGCAAAAACAATAGACCCTGACGGAACTGTCGGATCCCTAGATGTTGAATCTCTATTCACAAATGTTCTCATAGAAAAGACAATTAAGATTTCTTTTCTAATATATTTTCTTTGTCAAGTGACTAAATCTACTTGGATCAAATAACATGGCACCCCCGCCCTTCCGCTGGCAGAATACGGAAAGTATTTTGCAAGCAAGTAGTACCTTTACGCACATGGATGGTTCCATTTACCTTCAATGGCGTCGCCCTTGGGAGTCACATCGCCAACTATTATAAATGCTGCGTTGGAAATAAAACCTTAAAAACAGCTCTGAATTGAATCCTTTTATCTAATGATGATTGTTTGTTGTCACAAGAAATCAGCACATTTAATAAACCTTTATTCAGTATTTTAAAACTACTTTTGTCTCAAATTTACAATAGAAACAGCGATAGAAAAGAAAATAAACTTCCTGGATGTGAATATCATCTACAAAATAACGTACTACAGATTTCTATTTACAGAAAACCAACGAATACAGAATCTTACCTAAATGCGAAGAGTTAATGTCCTCAATGGTATAAAGACTCCACTGTCAGGTCCCTCATTCACAGAATGTACATGACCGCTTCATCCCGGGACCTTTTTAACATCAGTATTTCTTTAACCAAGCAAGTACTACTTAACAACGGTTACTCAAACAAATACTTCGTAATTCTTATGAAATACTGAAGCAGTTTTCAAACAAGCCGACCTGCATGAGCCAGGTAGAAGGAGAGTTCAACCACCCTACCTTAATCCCCCAAAATTCTCCCTGATACAAGGACGATGACCACCTCACCCTTTAACTAAACTCCACGTGGTTTATATAAAGTTACTTGTTATTATTAACAAATATACCCACTATTCATCTTAAGATGAATGTAGTACATTCGAAACATGTCAATGATTAATATAGGTGATATGTTATACAGTTTTAACGTACGGACGAGAAAAGACTTTCGGAAGTTGAAGAAGTTATGAAAAAAGCATATACAAATCAAATACGGGGGGTTACTTAACAATAAATGTTTGAATGAAGAATTGCTTCCAGATTTAGAAAATACAAATATATGTATATATTTAACAAAATTTCACAGTTAGGCTGTGAAATAAAAAAAATTGAAATCACACTATTACTTTCAACCAAAACAAAGTGGTATTCATCAGTCAGTATGAGTGAAACTGAAAAATTCCATATGTTTTGGATGATATATATGTTGTTCGATGTATATAATTATAAAATATATAATTTTATATATTTCTAGCGAGCACATATTTCTTAGTCTACAAGTAATGATTGGGGGAAAACTATGTAAGTCCTCTGCATTATCTTTTCCTGATAGGTATGTTTAGCCTAAAAGAGACCCGTACAACTCGAAAGGCATCATTTGATAAAACTTATTTTGTTGTTAGACAGACTTGAAATACAGACTCAGGGTGTAGAACATGCAATAGTCATTAAATTTAGTCTTGCCATTTGATAAGAAAATACTCAAGTAGCGTATAGAACATTTTTTGCGTTTACTACTCAAATGATATTCGTTCCTACAGATATAGAAATACAACTAATGGCTCTATTAGATATTCGTTAAAAAATAATAAAACAATGACTGTAATTTCTATAAACTTTTGAAGGAGAAATGCGTGTTAATAGACAGTAATTTTGCATTTTTGTAAAAGAATGTGTACATTTGTTATAAATCATTATATACAGTGAGGGCTAAACAAACGCACACATATATATATAAGAAACACACTACAATAAATGAAATAAGTAAACTAGTTCTAAGACCTTTTGAGTTAGCTTGTTGTTAAACCACTAAACCAAGCATTAAAGAATCACAGCATTCATCATATCATAAATATTGAATTTGAATGTATAAATGCAAAGGTGTTCTCGGATAATTGTTGCTTCTTTTGATTTCCCACGGCGAACTGTAAACATTCAAGTGAAGCAGAATTAATGTAAAGTTAGAGTGTTACCTAACTTTGAGACATACTATAGCCACGCTTTCTTAATGTTGTGGCTCTATGCTCAGAGTATCGTAGCAGGCTATTTCATCCTTTGACCCTCTGCGTTTTCTTTAATAAGAATCACAACAAATTTAAATTGTTAAGCAAGGTTGAATATCTCAGTTAATTTGTTTTGCTTTTAAAACATTTTATCAGTTTGCAGTGTGCTAAAATCGAACAGTAAGATCAAACAATCATGCATAATTCACACAGTTACATGGAACAGACGAAATAAAGTTTTATAGTCCAAAAGAAACTGCTTAGTTTTAATAATGGCCTCTCTTACTTTTTAGTACATTAGTAGCACGTTTGTCGATTTTTATGTATACATTTAAGATATTAAACACGATACGAGTAAATAATTTTAATTAATTGAAAAGAAAAACATTTCTATGCACTATTATTAGTTAGCTGACTTAATGTTGGTCACATGAAAGACGATATACGATTGTTACACTACGCCTTCTGCAAAGTTGACACAAATAATTAAAGTAGGTTATATTTGAAGTAATGAAAGAGATACCTTATTGATGCGGGTTGATGTGGTGTTTGATGAGGTACTTGGGTACGTCTACTAGAGGCCAAGACACAGTGGCTGGTGTCGTCACCACGTCGACATCTTCCTCGTCTTCAGGCGTGTGCGATACAGGAGGTTCATCGGGTGCAAGAAGAGAAGCTACGTCGAATTGTCGCTTACGAGCGGGCGGCTGAGCCCATACCGCAGAGGCGTGGGCAGGAGGTGGTGGAGGCGGGCTTGGGGGCGGAGAGTCGTCTTCATCCACCGCCAGACCCATGTGTTTCCTTACCTTACGTTGAGCTTTGCGCCGCCTGAAGTCTCCTTTCTTAAAGTCCTCCACATTGGCGGGGTGGATAGCCCAATAGTGACCCTTTCCATTTGCGCTCCTTCCAGCTTTCACAAAACAATCGTTCAAGGAAAGATTGTGTCTGATTGAGTTCCTCCAGCCAGGTCCCCTGGTCCTGAAGTAAGGGTAATGGTCAAGTATATACTGATATATATCTGAAAGGACAAGTTTCATGTCGGGAGAGCTGAGTATTGCCATAGCTATGAGGCCGATGTAGCTGTACTGTGGCTTGGGCTCGTCGTGAGGCAACCCTCTGAAAGCTGCGAACCGAGGGTATGGGCCGTAGTACCAGGGATAGCCCAGTCGGTGAGCTGCAACAGCATACTGGTAAAGCTGGAACCTGTATGATTCGAGGGGTCCAGGTTCGTAAAGGCCGCCAGCGTCCTTCCACGACACCACCGCCTGGTTCATGCCGACTACCGACTGCCTTGCCACGCCCTCGCCCCCTCCCCAGGCCACGCCCCCTCGCACCCTTCCTCCGCCCAATCCCTTTCGACTTCCATCTCATAATAGGCTTATCACAGTGTACCAGGGAAACCAGTTTACACAAACCAATCAGCCCACCTTACTTCTTTCTCGTTTATGTATTTCTATAGATGACTATATCATTCCTGATTATGCAAATTGAATACATAAGTTGCTATGCAATGGATTATAAAGAACATTTTTTTTTAAAGAGATTTTAAATCAAACACATGGATGCAACTGATTTTCAATTCTCAGTGGAAATTTGGGGATATGTTTGATAGAAAACAAATATAAATCGCTTGAGCCATATTACACACGTTGGTTGTTTTTCATATTTAGAACTCTTTTTACTTTAATAATTGTAAATTATTTTTTAAACTACATATCCTTAATCACTGGTGGGGTGTCTGACTGTCGTAAGGCTGAATTCCAGAGATTTAAAGTGTTACCTGTTTAACTTCAAATAATTATCATCCTAATTTTGTAAAGAAATTTACTTCCAATAACTTCCATATTTTTACTTCTAACTTAATACTTAAGTTATCATTGTCATCAATGCGCTCTTAAGTTAATGTTTGTATAATTTTTTTCTTATGAAATACGAGTAAAAACAAATCCATTATATATATAAAACTCATTAGTATTATGACTATTGATTATATTACCGTAGAAAAGATTGGAGCATTAATTATCAAATTATGTGAACTAATGAACCAGAGATAACATGGGACTCACAGTTTAAATTTTATTCAGTTGAATTTATGTTTTATCTTTTATGTTTATAAAAGAAAAATGGAACAGTGGGGAAATTAAAAAAAACTTTGAAATTCCATATTAATATGGCATGAAACAATGTTGAAATGAATAAAAGTACGTTTAAATCCTCACTCATGTTACTCCAAATCTACAAATATTCTTGTTACGTTGTTTTGAACGAGTTTAATTAATTACTATTTTTGATGTTATATCATTTCAACAACTTTTAGTCAGTATTGTTTACTGGAGAATAGTTATTAGATAGTTCTATCCTATCTGAGTTAAATGTTATACTAACAATGTGGCCTAAGAATAAAAAAGATGTAAAAGATATTATTTGAGTTAAACAAGATTGTTATCGAAATTGAATACAAACATATAGAAAATCTACAATTTCTTTAAAGAATCTTAATTTTTTTACAATTATTATTAATAAACTTATAGGATTTAATTTCTGCAGTTTCTTAAAGTTTCATTTTTGATTTAAACACTTGTCTTGTTACATGTTTTTAAGCTGACCTTATTTTTAACTAAAACATAAATATTTGAAATTCATCTTAAACACAAGGAATTCTTTCACCACGTGCCACCTCGTTAAGTCATAAAACTTTTGGTTTTATCATTTCATTTTCTGGTAATTTCATTAGTTGGAGATTCACCTGTGCTTGTTGTGACATTCTATAAGGACACATCTATATCTATATTTACAGGAGTGACATTTTGTAATTCCTAAGCACCTTCCATTCCTTACTCTTCTCCTTTTTCCATTTCTCCTAAAGACGGCTGGCTGGTATTGTTCAAAATATTGATAACTGTCAAAGATTATTTCCTTTTTTACTTTAATAATATTTTTTATTTCAACCTGAAGACGAAATGTTGTTTGAAATTTCGAACTTAAGGAATGTTTTTGTTCTATGTTCTGCGTAATTTTTTAGTTTCCAAAGTTCAGTTTAGGTGCCATTACCATAATGATGGTTATATATATATATATATATATATATATATTATGAACACAGAATACAGACAGGATGAAAAGGCCATAAAAAAAGATTGTTCATGCTCATGTAAGACCTACGAATGAAAACAGCCGAATAAGACTTGTAATATACTACAAGAATAGAAAAACACATAACTTGCTGCTAAGAAACAGTCCAAAGAAGAATACCCAGGAGCTTTAAAGTAGTCATTTGGTGTACGAGTATACTTATACCACAGGTGAATGTAAGATCCTGCCCTCAAAGTTTATCGGGATGACTACAACGAACCTCTCCAGGAGATTAACGCTTCATTTGGTTGTTGGCGCTCCAAAGACACATGCCCAGGAAAAGCACAATGTACAGTTAAATAGAGAAATGCTTGTGCAATGTACTAGTATTATCCAAGGAAAGGAAAATGTTGATAAACTGCATATTTTAGAGGCTTTATACATCAAAGAAAGAAACCCCTCAATTCATCTTTAGGTGAAAAAAAATATTTGTTATTCCAACAAACAAGAACATATAGCCTAAAATGAAATGGAATAAGAAGGAAAACTGAAACCTGTACTCTGATTGACCAATAAGGCAAGTTTATTGGACCAATCAAAAAACACATCCACTATGGAAGTTTATATAAGCATCCTTCCAGAAGAAGATTTCACCCGATGATGACAAACATAATTATGGTCAAAACCTCGTATGAATTGATGTCCCTTGGACAATTGATGTGGAAGCTCCAACCACAAGATAGAAGAATCGCCCGCAAGATCGAGGCCACCAGCTCAAAAATCATGAGAGCAGAAGTTGCTGCTACATTTAACAATATATATATAAACAAAACTGAAATGTTATGGTATATAGTATGGTATATGGTATATATATATATATATATATATATAACAGATTCAATAATATATCGACCGTTTGATAGAATAGGTGTGTTCTCTAATCGGGATTCGGTCAATTTTCTAGGATAAAAAATCAAACTCTGGTTACCGACGTTTCGGTTTTATTTAAAACCTTTTTCACAGGCAGAAGTAAGAATTAACAATGTTAACCGGACAAAACCTTCGACTTTTGTCCGGTTAACATTGTTGGCTCCTCATCCCAGTTTAGGGTCCAAATAAGGCAGGCAGTTTTTTGTTTTACAACAAAAGTAGTGACTACTGTTCCAAGGCTATGTCTTTTATTATGTATTATTTTTAGTTACATTATGCTTTCTTTTGTGTTTACTTTGTTTGTTTTTTGTTTCTTGTGTGATGTCTGTCGTGGACGCCCGCCTCCGCGAGGTCCACCTTGGGCGCGCTGTGAAATGCAATATATCGCAAAGTTGATTTGCGAATATTGTTGGGTATCACAGCGTGGCTAAAGGGCGCCACGTAAAAAACATCGACCTGCTCTGCTTTGTTCCATATAATGGTCGAAAGGCTGAATGGTTTATGGGAAGAAATCAAAACAGGTTAACATTGTTGTTCCTTTAAATAATGTAAATTTCATTTTCTTAGTTAAAAAATTCTTACTTCTGCCTATGAAAAAGGTTTTGAATAAAACTGAACGTTGGCAATGACAGTTTGATTTTTTATCCTAGAAAATTGACCAAATCCCGATTAGAGAACACACCTATAGAAAATACGTCCGAAACGGACATATACAGTTCAATGTATATAAAGAAATATAGAGAAATTTAAAACACACACTTGCGCACTGGTACAGAGACGTCTATTTTTTTTGCCTATATTGAACTTAAGCCATCCATTTCGGATGGTTTGTTTTATTGTTAAAGTTTATATGATAGTATATAATATGAAATTATATTACATATATTATTATTAAAGATATAATCTTGCTTGACTGGCCTTTGCTTTTTCATCAGCTTTTCTCTCTCTCTCTCTCTCTCTCTCTCTCTCTCTCTCTCTCTCTCTCTCTCTCTCTCTCTTGGCACCATTATTAACTCATCTGTTGTACAGAGTATATTTCCAATATTCATCATGTTTCAAGAGTTCACTATTAAGCATATTTATCCAGATTCTCAGTTATACGAGGTGCAAGTAGGTGTAGAGGTCGTTGACGGGACGAAGATGTTTGTTGCTAATGCAGGTAGGTAAGTGGGCTGGCTAAGTAGAATCAAGGATTATCTGAAAAGGTTTTCATTGGATTCAAATAGTTCTACCATTTTGTCCCTCCTTCTAACTTAAATATTTATAAATGGCTTATATTTTTGTATAATGAAGGCTGTAAGTTTTTGTCTTTTTTAATACAATTATTTTGTATTGGTGGTCAGTATGTCTATTGTCAGTTTTGTTTTATGCTTACGTTCCATATATTGTTTGGTGCCTCCCTTATTTGTTGCATGATAAGTTCCCTTGAAAGTGAAGACGTAGTCATTCCAATATACCAGTTTTGGTTTGCTTAATAGTACCCGTAAATACATTTGTATTCATACACAAGATTCATTTCATATAAAAACTCTTGTTTTGGTCATTATTTTCCATGTCTTGTATTGTTTGCATGTTTTTTTTATTGTCTGTAGATGTTCTTTTAAAATCATGTCAAATAAGTCATTACAGTAACCATTGTAAATGAATCCTTACTTTCTTTTTTTCAATTGTAGAGTAGAAAATTCCACAGTTTCAGGCTATTTTGTAGATTCTATATATTAACGCTTTTACTGTGTTTTACAAGAAAACAGTTCTGATTGAATTTTTATTAAACTAGACTACTCGTGACCCGTTGGGTCATCCTTTTTAATGCAATCAAGTTCACGTAAATGCAGATGACCTCTAAATTAATTCATTTCTAATAAAGGGGATAATGAATATATTTTTAAGACAGTTTTCTTTATTTACATTTTTTGTAAAATTTGAATTTTCAAAAAAACACAATGTTTTCTTTCTGTTTGACCCTTCTGAGAGCAAGCAACATGTAATTGGCTATGTTGGAATGCTGTTATACATAAATGAACTAAAACTTTCTGTAAGGTCTCTCCTTGAGACTTATGAATAGTCATGGCAAATGCTAACTGAATTGGAAATTGAATCCTTAAAAAAGGAATATTGTCCTCATCAGATAAAACAATTTTCAATGTTGGAATTAAAACCATTTCCCCTTGACACCGTGATGCGATAATTTTATAAACAATGACATTATCATAAAGTTCCTCAGTTATTAGTTTTGTTCCATTACATAAGCGCTGTGGATCAATGTTTCTCAGACATACACATGACAGGAGCTTCCTCTTTGAGTTCTAGCTTATGTTGGAGTAATGCAGACAACTTTAGTTAGTCAAGAAATTCTTGAGGGTAGACAATGTGTGGGTTCTGTTCCTACACAAACCGATTTATATAACAGATATTGTTTAATTTCTCTTGGAAATTATTCAATGAAGTTATGATTAATTTCACTGTGTGTCTCGTTAAATGAAATTTATACAGAATTTTCTGCTAACAATATTTGTGGGTTGGCGAATGAAGAGTAAATGTATTCAACACATTAATCAACATTATATGCAAGGATAAACATGTCTTCGGGCAGTAATAATCCCTCTATTTTTATTCCTTTCAACTCTGTCTTCACCAATATTTATCAGAAATTTAGATTATTCCTCACTTCCTCTTGAACTCTGATATTGGGCAATATCAAACCTCCATTGTGGGTTCGATTGCCGCAAAATTCTTAATATTTTATTCAGTTTAGATCGTATGCAAATATTTAAACACATCAGAGATTTATAAGTGTATAGATATTTTCTGCATGTTATAGGTAAAAGTAATACGAGTATATTTTGAGTGTATTCTATATTTATAAGAGCAGTTAAAGTAGTTAGTAGTAAAAGTAGGTCCGTCCCTTAGCTAGGGCAAAACGAAGCCGCCACCCTGAGTTCCACGGTTGTGAGTACCCGACGGTAGTGACATCGGATAAATGACCTGTTCACTGGTTAGTCTGTCATGACGGCGGCAGATTTTACTTTCAAATGAAATTGAAACCTCTAAGCTGTTTTTATTTCTAATACCTGCACAATATAACAAACATAAAACTTTTTGAATGTATATAATTTGTGTGTGGGGAGGACCTTCGGTGGATGAGTTGCAACGGCGGACCCCGCATCTTTCTAGGGACGGCCTGCAGTGTGTGAATGACATTACTAAGCCCGTCAATTGAAATACTTAATCGTTAATTTAAATATTACAAACTTCTAAGAGTAAAATTAGAAAATGACAAATATGTTTTATGAGTAAACAGCTCGATTGAAATAAATAGTCTCTGCTCTTAGATGTTTTCATCGATGTATTTAGAGAACCATGAAAGAGTGCCTGATATTTCGCTCTCTCCGTTGAGTCTTCAGTAACATATTAGATTAATCCTGACATCCCTAATGTGACGTCAATCTCCATAACACTCTATTAGGTAAGAGCAATATTTTGATATTATTAATAACGTGTGTAACTACTACAAACATCTAATCGTTGTGTTTTGCTTGTACTACATATGTTTAAAGCGATCCTTTACTTTGCTTGAAAACTGATCCAATCCATAAGAAACTTTCAAACAATTTGTTCTGGCTCAACAGAAAGGTAATTAGAAACGTTTATTTAATCCGCCAGATATGTCACCAATGATCTTATATACTGTATACAATTAGACGGCTGTTTTTATTTATTTAAATTTGACGATTATTTTAAAAGTAAAACCAATTTAGATTAATTTAAATGATTTCTTTATTCAATTAAGAGAAATGCATTCAAGATAATTTTTGTTTAAAATTAATAAATCCCTATTTAACATGAATTGACTGGTATGCAGTCAGAGCATGAATGACCGAAGCCAGTTTATTATGGTTAGAATAATGGGATATTAATGATGCGGTTTAGACAACTCAGTTGTTGATCTGAGAGAGTCTTAGAATTAATTCGAAACGTAAAGAAGGAGGAACTAGCGTCTTGAAGGCTAATTAAACATAGTGGAAAAAGTTGTTGTGATTATAAAGCTATTATATATACAATCAAGTAGTTAGTAGTAGTAGTAAATGACAATTCCAGGACAGACTGGGTGTACGAATTATGAAACATCTGGTAAATCCAAAATAGGACATAATAGTTCTTAGTTGTGGTTTAATTATTCGGTTCTAATTGTACATTTCTTTTACAGAAAAATTCATAAATACTGCTGTTCATCTTACATTTGATATAGATGTCACAGGGCTACTGAAAGGCTGTTGTTGTGAAGAGGAAGTCATGGAGGTGCAGTTGACGAATGTTTAAAGGTGAAGTAAGTATAATGGTAGGCGAGTTCTAATCAAATAAGTCGGTGTGTTAGTAGAAGGAGTAAAGTGCAAAGTGGACGGGTTGCGAAACAAGACAGAGAGTAACAGTGTTTGAGTCGAGTTAAGAAGGAGCGCGATTGCAGGGAATGGGGCATTGGTTTGGGAGACAGGATTGATTTGGCACTAGAAGGGCAGTGGGAGGAGCTTACTTTGGCCACGCCTACCACCCCTCCTACCGCAAAACACAAATATTGTTCAAACCCCCTCCCCCGCCGTGCAAATAACCGAATCCCAAGATTTTCGCCTTTCAACAAAGTTTCTCACCACTGCCTTGTCCGTCCTACTTGCTAACAACCATTGCTCTTCTTTTACCAATTTAAACACAACCCCACCTACCTTAATAGTCTTTATTCCTATTCGATAAACAATGAATCGAAACTTCTTCAAATCACTACCCAATCATTGCGTCAAATTTCTTCCTCACAATGTTCATACAACATGGGTTCTTTATTCACGATCAACATATTTGTAAGAGGCTACTAACTTATTATATCAGTCCATTGATTTACATTATTTGTTTACATTCATTTCTATTTTAAGAAACAATTAATTTTTCTGGATTAAGGAATAAGTAGACTTTTTATAGGTATTTACAAAAATATTCATCAAAAACAGAATTTCAAATTAAGGCAAATTTAATAAGCGCTAGTTATTTGTTATTGTCTAATAAACGTTGTAGATAAGGCGAAATAATTAAAGTTATATGAGCTCGTGCTTTGACCATGTAGGTTTTCTAAGGTTGAGAGATGACTGATGGAAAACAGGTAATGAGTGGACTGTGACAGCGAAAGCAGTGTGCCTCCAGTGTATGTGTGTGACTCCAGTGTATGTGTGTGACTCCAGTGTATGTGTCCCAACAGGCCTTGTCATCCTCATGCCTACCTCTTTTAGGGAAAAGTATTCTCTCCATCACGACTAAACTCATTTCTCTGAGTCACCTCGGAGCTGTACTCCTCTTACTGTTTAGTATGGGCAAACATGTCAATCATTGGTAATTCCAATAGATAATTATATTTAAAAAGAAATTGGCATTCCAAGATGGCATTACAAAACTAGTTATGTTATTGCTTACAAGATGGTAAAAACCAGCAAACCATTTTCTAATAGAGGATTAACACAAAAAAAGGTTTGATTTATTCTGGCTCTATTTATGTCCTCTAGATATGTCCTGACAAAATAAGCAAGTTTTAGAAATTAAGTTTCGTCCTGATGAGCGATTACAAGACGTGTTTGCAACATTACTGACTACGTGTTATCTGCAGTTTAAAAGCCGGTAAAGACTTTTCAATACTATACTCTGAGCTTGAGCAACTTGTGACATCAGGGACAAATCACAGGGACATCACATCACTAAAAATGTTGTGATGAGAGAAAAATATGTATCAACGCAGCCAATCAAAGTAACAACAACTGAAGGTGGCCTACTAGAAGCTGTAAATGATTGTGTTTTAAAATTAAGAGTACAGTGGAAAATATGACAACCTATTCAGTGTCAATTGTGCAAGTTAAAATGTTGAATTGTTGAAACTACTTCCATACTGAAGGGAAAAGACAACGGATTAAGTGAATAAGTTGTTCAACTATAAGGAAGCCTATCTCTGTTTTATTATGCTAATGCATTTAACAAAATAATTTTAGTGCATATTAACAGTTATTGTTGTTGGTTACACGAAATTTCATTGCAATCATTCTGCTTCAGCTTCAAATGGACATTTAATATGTATACCTCACGTATTAATTGTTTATCAGGGCAATAATTAGTATATAAAAGCTACTAATATCATATTTTTATTGTTTAAAATAAATAGATACACTTCAAGAATGTTTTTTTTTTTTTTTGGTGCAGGCTTTAAAATTAAACACAAGGCTGTCATATGTGGATAATAAATATTAAATTTTATCAAATCGATTACATGATAGGTAAAAATCAAGGGTATCTTCTTTGGTTAATAAGGAAGCCTGGCGTCAATCATTCCAGCAGCGCTGGATGCCTCCTGGTGACTGGAAGTCTCCAGGTTACCCGTATGCTCAGCATGTTTAATTCACTATTATTTAACGGATTCTTGGAAGGATCATCAGTATTCTAGTTATTTAGTTCATTTTAATTAAACCTCTTAATGAAAGGTCTTTACTTAAAGAATAATGATGTTTATATATTGCTAATGCCTAATATTTGGCATTCTATGCTGCAAACAAAATTTTAAAATGATTAAATAAGTCGTGATCCTTAGTTGTTGAGGCATCGAAATGTTTGGTGTTTCAGTCCATGAGGGAATCTTTGACTTCCATACGTGGTGGACACTATACCTGTCTTAGGATTTTTAGAATGAGACAATTATTAAAACAATGACAAATAAAATCAACGTACATGGCAGTGAGTAGTTTGATATACTGGGGGACAGAAACCTCTGACAATTCATACTAATGCATAGAGCAGTAGAACCCGAATCAACATAAAGAGCGTAAGGTAAAAAGCACACATCATCTCGTAAGCATTCGCACTGGGTGCAGTCTAGTCGATACAAACTAATTGCTGAAGGAAGCACAGGTGATGGGATACAGGGAAGTGATTATTCCTACCCAGTATAAGGACTGGAATTGGTAACGAGGCGTCTTTGACGCTTACTGGAATAGTTACAAGCTATGGAGATATATACACAAATACTTTTGAAAATTTTGGTTTTGAGAGAGAGAGCTACTAAAAACAGAAGAGGTAGAAGAGGAAAAAGAGAGCATAGGAAAGAAGTGTTTATTAAACTATGTCTTGTTACTGTACCCATGAAAAAAATATTGACAGACGATCACTACGGTCGTTGCTAAGTCGAGACCTGCGCAGTGTCTCAGCTACTGCAGCACGACTGCCGATTAATTAGAGGGACCCTTAGAGAAATCATTAGAGGCATCCTGTTCTCAACATTTGAATCTCAAACAGTGAAGCTGGAGTCTATGGTCTTGTAGATTACTACAAAAATGTAATTTTGTAATAACCAATGTAATCTTTTTTCAGTTATGCTAACTGACAGTTGTCTCGGAATGACTTTATTGAAGAGATAAGAGCTATTACCATATAGATACTTTAGTGAATTCGTCGGTTTCATGAAGTCGGAGCTGAAACAGTCATTATCTAGGCTGACATCACCAGTGTAGAATAAAATTTGCTTTTTGGGCACATGCTGGGTGGAAGAAATGGAGGGGCAATATATTAGTAAGCTGCAGAATAAGGTCTAGATCAATCCAGGGTTTATTCACTGCAAGATCTTGGAACTTTTTGATATTACATTGTTTTATAAACTTCCATATAATTTGTTTTGAATAGAATACCATCTCAACCATATTATAATGAATTTAGACAATTTCTAAGCTTGAAGATCGTGAGCATTCCAAGATATTTAAGTAATTAAAATATAAAAGTACAAAATTATTGTCTGTTATAAAAATTTGGTATTGAATAAAACTATTTTTGAAATTTTTGTAAATTAATATTTACTTATATTTCTAGGTAACTGTGGAATTCTTTATTCCTTCCCTGTGATAAAGGAAAACTGCTAATAAGAATGTAAGGCAGCTCGCTCAGTGATGGTTCCAGAATTTATTCGTCCGTACATGCAACCCAGCATTGTCTATTACAAAATGTTGAAATGCCAAGGATGAAAACAAGAAGCTGGGACTATATTTAAATGTAGGGTGCTGTTTACTGGGAACATTACTTATTGTGACAAATGTGTACAAGATAAAGTAAAAAAACAGGTTACGTTGCTAGCACTAGTTGTAATGATGGCCTAGTTGTAGTCAATTTAATTATTTATTTGCAAGTAAGTATCCAAAATATTCGTACTGAGAGTCAGTAATGATTTCTAAACAATATGAGCCCCATTTCAACCAACTTTTCCCTGGTGTATTTATCCTGATTTTGCTTTCTTCCATTAAATCTATTTGGTGTAAGTATTATTTATAGAGTTTGATGAAGTAAGTATTATTTACGGTGTGTTCAGCTTAAAGTGCTAACTAACATAAATACTGTACTTTATACTGCAGACTATTCCAAAACTAAAGAAATGCAGCTCTCAATTCTTATTTGTAGTAGGAAGTACAATAATAGGAATTTTAACCCCGTTGACAGTCTTATCCTGCTGGAATACTTCTAAAATATAATGATTGCATTATTACTAACTAGAAAGTGACGAATGTTTCAATACAATTCGATAGATATTGTGATAAAGGAAAGGATTTACATAGAGTATACATCTATTTCAACAAACAAGTTAATACTTACTGTTATACTAATTGCATGATGAATAATACTCATAATGTATCATTTTCTTAAAATTACAATTTGATATAATTATAAAACACTTATTTAAATATTATAAAATTGAAAACAAATGTGCTAGAATTATGTCTCTAATAATATTTCGAAATTTCTGGCTAAAATTTACTTCAAGATGTGAGTTTAACTTGACATACCTTGAACGTGGGTTTATAGAGATAACTGGACTAATCACTATCTGTACCACTTCCAACATTGCAAGACTTATAAGCATCTCTCATTTTGATATTTATATGAAAAATCATTAATTCTTTTTTTAAACGGAAAGCTTTCTATGTCAGATGAATTCTCTACATGCATTATTTTTCAGGGGCCTCAAAGTGTACTCAAATAATGAAATGAATGCTATCTGATGCCAATAAAAGAAATCTAGTCGGATATATTGACTATTGATAATGAATTGATAATTGACGATTAATAAATTGATAATGAAGACTGTAGATCATTTGATTTTAATGTGAGTACAAGAAAATAAGGGAATAACTGGAATAAGTGAGTAAACAATTTGAAAATGTTTAAAAGCATATACACAACTCATAGACTCGAACATTTTTGCACTGCACATCTCAGCCTTCATAGGAGTGGAACTGACAATTGATCAAGAAGGAAGCAGTTAAGAGGTGGCATGAATAACAGGGTCTTATTTAGTTTAATAAGCTCACGCTAGCTAAACATGCATTTGTAATAATACTATATTTTCAAACGAACAATTTAAAGATATATATACGGAACTTCTATTAATAATTTCTCTACTTAACTACTATTAAAGGAAACTGTATTTTATATAATACGAAGAATGCAGACTCTCTGTTTTGAAGAGATAGAAACCTTTGATCACTTTATATCTGAATGCGAGCCAATCGCCTTGAAAAATTTAAAAATTTGTATCACATACCTAAAACTATACAAGTGAGAGGTACTTCCCTATGTATATTTATAAACGTCATAAAATGACTTAAAATCTGAAGTAGAATTTAGTTACTACGTTGGGATGTACAATGTGGCAGCTACGAGTGTGTCCTAGCCTACGAGTCCCATGAGATTCATACACTCAAACTGATAATCTTAATAACAAGTCGGATTAATAACAATGCACGTACAGTCGTATAAAATAAGGCAAATAATCAGTTGGTTAAACCAAGTTTGATATGATGTTTACTTCTAGTAAAGCTGAATGTAGGCCACTCCAGATTATTTACATACCTATATTGACTTGAATATATTATAACTGAAATAGAGTAAAATCAAATAATCTAGAGGATGAATAAAAAAAGTTAAATTGTTTAGTGAGTTAAAATGATGAGTGCAAAAGTACAGTGCCGAACAAACATATATTTGTTAATGGTTTCCAATGTATGATAGATCGTTGTCTACCAACGTGTTCTAATCGAAGTCCATGTTGCACTCTTGAACAAAACTTAATGGCAGAAATCCAGCTAAAACGGTTTTTAAACCTTTCTGAAAGGTTTATATCAATCAACATTAGTATTACCTCCAGGATTGAAAGACTAATAAGCATCTCCCACTTAGACATCGGTATTACAAAGGGCTAATTTTCTGATTATTTGTCAAAATGAAAAGACCTTTGTCAGAGATGAAATATCAAAAAAATTAATGGAATGAGATATTAACAGTTTTATTTGTATATGGTTAGATACAATGCCCTGTTAGATTATTTAACAGTGGGCTAAGAAGTGATCACAAATGAATGAACGCTTTCTGTTATCAATAAACGGACTGGTCTGATATAATGACGAGTGATAAATTAATAATGGAAACTGTGTAAGTAATTTGTTTTTCAGCTGAGACCTGAAATTAATGGAATGAATATATATTGAATCCACAGGCACAACACATATAAAACGGATCACAAAAACTTAAAAAAAATAAACTCACTCTCACTATTACAAAACTGACTACAGTCAGTTGTCTTAGGAGCAACTAACATCTTTCTGCTATCACGAGACAGTCTTTCTACTATCTTTCTACCGGCGATGACGAGGCAGCCAAAATATTGCAGTGAGTTTCTGTGATTTCTTTTGTGTGTGTTCTTTCTGTAAATTTAGTTAATATATATATATATTCTATGTTTTGTTATTGAGGGATAGGTCAAATAAAAGAAAATAAGCTCCTTCCTAGGCCAACGTTTCGATGTATTTGTACATCATCTTCAGGGCTAAAATTAGAGTAAGAACTATAATACATTTACCAAAACAATCTACAACTCACATAGAGAACTAACACAAATTTTTGAAACCAACAGATACATAACAAAAGGTTATTTTATAATCAGAGTTGTTGAGTACACATCTATTTCAAAGTATCAAACAAAAGGAAATTAGTTTTACCTTGGAAAGTGTGCTAATGGTTATTTAAGTTACATGATGTACATGAAAGGTTTTATAAAATAACCTTTTGTTATGTATCTGTTGGTCTCAAAAATTTGTGTTAGTTCTCTATGTGAGTTGTAGATTGTTTTGGTAAATGTATTATAGTTCTTACTCTAATTTTAGCCCTGAAGATGATGTACAAATACATCGAAACGTCGGCCTAGGAAGGAGCTTATTTTCTTTTATTTGACCTATCCCTCAATAACAAAACATAGAATAGAATAGAAGAGGTCAAGAATAATTTTTGGAGTATATATATATATATATATATATATTGATAAAAGTATTGACCATGGAATAGAAACAAAACTAAAGTTTATCGGGACTCGGTCAGTTTTTCTTTGTAAAATAATTTGTAATGTAATACTTAGTTTCTCTGTTTCAAAAGTTATACTTCTGCCTATGAAAAATGTTTTAAATAAATACCGAAATGTTGGCAATGAGAGTTTAATTTGAACCTGAAGAACTGACCGAATCCCGATAAATTTTAATTTTATATATATATAAAACTATTTATATGAAATTGTTCCACGAACTGAATAAACTATATTCACAGGAAGAACATACAGAAATGAACAGAAAAAAACTCAATATTAAATTTCGATGGCCTCGTCATTAGTGGGATCCTCTTTCATTTCTGTGTAGTGTTTTTGTGAATAAAGTTTATATTTATATATATTCGTAGTTAAAAGCTGCATGTTTAGCTAAATTTGGAAGCAATATATATGATGTCAAGAGTTACTGTTCATATATTTAATTTGTCCTTTACACATAAATTAAATTTTGGATTATAATATTAATAGGGTTAGAGGAGTTTTTTAATTACTTTTCTATCTTTCTGATGATCAATATTTTTTACGTTATAAATTTGTTCAGCAACAGCTCTTTGACTGAAATGTTAGTTGAGGGGACAATCTGTTGAGCGTAGCTGAGGGTGTTTTCCAAATAGGGCGCGAGCAGTCGGTGATTAGTCAAGTCAACAAAGGGTTGGATAAAGGATATGATTGGTTGCCATGGAGTTTGGTTTAATTCTTGACTCGGTGAGGAATGGCGCTGAGCCAGCCAAACAATCGTCAATCTGTATATAAATAGACGGAAACGATGTAACGAGGGCTGGAGGATGGCGGCGGGCCTGCCAGTCTCCCATTGGCTGCTCCCGGGAGTCGATTAACATCTCAATCGTCAGCCCTGCTTCACATGAGAACCAAACACCTTTTTTTTTCAGTCACAAGTTCGCAGCTGTCTTTGCGCCCTTTCACGGATGTCCCTGTTTATCCCTTGCCACAATCCTGTAGATCCATAACGGTTGTGGGTTGAATACAATGTTAGTTTAGAATGCCCATCTTCACAGTGGATATTGAATTGAATCATTCCTCTTTCATCTGACTAATGTAGGGGCACTCTTTATTATAATCATGTAATATCAATTATCGATTTCATAGTATAACTATATGCTAAACCCTGATATTGTAAAATTGAGGTTTAAGAGCTAGCAGGGGTTTGTTACTGCCGATAAAATTTGTACTGTCTTTTTTTGTTTAAAAACATATTGAAAATATTAAATTCAATAATTCGCTAATACCCACTGATGGCCTTTGTAACATTAAATTGTCTCAGCTTTATCATATGGTGAAAGTATTTATCATGTACTATTTTTAATCTTACTAAAAAATAGTTTGTGGTTTTTTATTAAGAATTTAACTTCATTTAGTTAAAATATTCTATATAGATTTTTATGGAAATAAAACTTGTGTTTTTCAAAAATATAGTATGAAACTATTTCCTCTTAGATCTTATTAGATATTAAATGTAATGCCCCCAATCTATCCATCCATTAATTATTATCCAAATATTGAAACATTATGTGAATAATGTTTCTTCATTTCATCTTTATTTACTTACTTCCGAAATATAAACTCATAAACTTGTGAAACTAAATCAGACAAACCCATCTGAGCAACTGTGATTACTCAGATTAACGAAGTGAAGATGAGGTACTCTGAAATTAATCTGCAACGTGTTATTATTGTGAATAACGTGAGAAGAACGAAGATTATATATATTCTAATTATGCAACACACAACTCATATACAATTTTAAAATGGAACTATCGACTTTTTACAGTTTATGCTGATTTAAATTGTGTACATAAAGTTGTGAAAATGTTCACACTATAATTTCACTGATTACTAGTATCAAATAATCTCTTTCAGAATTAATCATTAAACATGATCATAGGTTAGCTCAGTGATTAACGTACTCGAATCTGGGCAGGTAGTCAGGAGTTTAATCCCCATCTGGCCTTTAATATTTACGCGGGAGGTAAATAAATCTGAGTACATCGTCCCTCGGAGAGGACCTTAAGCCGTCAGTCCCAAGCCTGTACGATGTCAGGTACTCGTTAAAGACCTCTACTCGAAATGTAATTGAGTTAGGCAAAATTTAGAACTCCCAATGAAGAATCTGTACAGTCACCGATCAAACAAGCCGGTAAACGGCTGACGTTATCACCCTCTAAAGGATCGGTTTGAACAATAAAAAAAAAAACATGAACATAGATAGCATCATTGCACCCAAAGTAGTTGTTTAGGCTTTACTAGAAATAGCTTTATCGATAAAGTTTAGATCTTCCTTGAGCACACAAGTAATTATTCCCCTTAGTAGAATGTTATGTGGAGTCAAATCAATAGACTGAAACATAACTCTGAGGGCTTTTCCAGGTTAATATTTTTCATATTTAAGTAGTGAGTGCAATGCGTGGAAGTATTCATAAGGGGATCAAGAAGGTCAAATTATTATCCTAATTAAATTACTTTAACTTATAAGTGGTTAGTTATAAGTTTAATTAGGAACAAATTATATGTTTGTTGAACATATACCGTATTTAAAATGAAAAATAATCTTCTATTTAAAGAAAATATCACTTGAGAAATTCTGTTATATTCTTCTCTAGGTTTATATATTAACATGTGATAAGGCTTTCATTTTTTGACTTAATTCTATATTTAATTTCAGTATTTACATATATTTACAGTATATTTCATTGAACAACTGACCGTATTTCACTTATGCCATTTTCTTCACCAGTTTTTCAAGGTTTCTGAATACCTTCTTCTTTTCTTCATCCAAACGTTGGAGAACGTTAAGTGGGAACCGACATGTTTCGACTGGCTTCCAGTCATCTTCAGGGTAATTAAAAAAGAAAAAATATTAGAGTCTTTAGAGATGGTATTAAGACACAGTTTACAGTAATCGATTACTGTAAACTGTGTCTTAATACCATCTCTAAAGACTCTAATATTTTTTCTTTTTTAATTACCCTGAAGATGACTGGAAGCCAGTCGAAACATGTCGGTTCGCACTTAATTAACATTCTCCAACGTTTGGATGAAGGAAAGAAGAAGGTAAGAAACCTTGAAAAACTAGTGAAGAAAATGACATCAGTGAAATACGGTCAGTTGTTCAATGAAATATGCTTAAATGAAGGACTGCTCCCAAATTTTACAAACATATATACCGTTTATTTATTGAATAGACATTATAAATTTATTGAATTTATAGGTTAAAAGACTATTTATTTCAGAAATAATATATCCTATGATAAAATTAAAAACCATATATTTTTCAAATAAGTGAGCTCGATAGTATTTCTTGATATTAATATCCTCACACCATATCCTAACAATTGAATAAGAGTGTAAAATTATAAAAAATCAATAATTATTTTTATTTCAAATCTTATGACTTTTATTATATAAATATATAAAATTACATATAATTTATATTTATATTTATATTTATAAATATTTATATTTATTATTTATTATATTTATATTTATTTATTATATTTATATTTATAATTTATATATATATAATTTATAAAATATATAAATATATTTTAAATTATAAAAAATCAATAATTATTTTTATTTCAAATCTTATGACGGGGCATATATAAGAACCATGGTAAATATATAATAATTATGACAGAAAAGTAAGTACGTATTCGTCAATGTACAACAACTTTAAAATCACTGAACGAAGTACATTTAATTTTAAAAAAATACTTTTAAGCATCCATTAAAAAACAATTTAATTTTAACAAAGTTGCTAATAAATATTACAAAATAGTAAAGCATGAATGAAAACAATAACTATGGCTCACTTCAGATTTCAACTTTCTCAATAACCATCGTCAGGAGAGGAAGCGGTACACTGTAGACGAGAGTTAATATATTTATGTTTGTATTCAACCACAATAAAATGGCAGGTGAAAGTGAAAATATGAAATAAAATTTGTTTTATTATAAATATTTCTTTTTAAAAGAATTGTATTACAAATCTCCTTGAATATAACCATAACTAAAAAACAAAGTGAATTGTAATTTATTATTCTCGAGTTCTTATAAAGCATTTAAATGCTATGACTTATTTTCCAAATGTCTACGGATGTTACTGATTACAGGGAAGCGTAACTTCTTATTTCAACTTAGTTGGTAACATTTCAGACCCTGACTACAGTTCCGCTACCAAATGTTTCTTCATTCTGAACAGTTGTTTCAGCACTCTCATAGTTTTTTATTTCCAGTTTTACTGATAGCAATTGGTTGAGTTAACTAGGTTTCAATATATTCCAGTGTAACATTAAGTAATTCAGTTTTGTTTTATTTTTCTGTTGTCCTTATGTCTCAGATTGTAAGATCTTATTACAAATATGTAAGAACTTGACAAAACAGATGTGGTCTTGTATTTTAAAATCTGTACCTTTTATTTTTTTTCTTTTTTCTTGTATAGTTTACTAGCAAACGTGCCCATCATTGATGGCCATTTTCGGGGCACTCATGTTTCGTGACATGAAATTTGTTAATGCTACTAAATCGCAGCATGATTGGTGTTCCAACTTTAAGTTTATAATCATGAGCAGGCAGTCCAGGAGCAGTCACGGAGTCAAGAAATTCAGTTGGATAATGAACTCCTTCCTCATCACTAATCACTCTGTTTACTGACTTGTAAGTTCTTTCCTCGGCTTGATATAGCGCAAGAATTGCTCGTTCACAAAGCCAATTATTCTGAATCGATAGTATTATTGAACTCTGACAAACACCTTGTCAATAAGCTCAAATACGCAATATATTCATAAACGCAAATGAAATTAAAATCAACTAAAAATACCTATTTTTAATAACGGTATATTTTCAAAATAAACATATCTGTGTAGTTAACTAAATACGGCTTAAAAGTTAATAACATTGCTTCTGCGTTGAATTTTTAATCCATTTAAAGCTTAGATTTTAAGTTAGACATACACAGACCTACTGCCACAGTTTCAGCTTGCTGTATCATGGTGGCTGAGTTTACTTGTGACAAAATTTTTGCGGACAAATTAACCGAGAAACAGAAATTTTTCTATGTTTCTCTAATTTATGAAACTTAAAGAAAACTGGAAATGAATCAGTTCTAAGCAATGTGCTGACAAAACATTTCTTTTATTTATATAGATTAAATGGTTTTCAATTGTGTCAACCAATGAATGAGTTTGTTTGTTATAAATCTGTTGGCATCTGTTATATCTATCTGGTAAATCAGCCACTCTTTGTGGCAGACTAATCGAGATAACTGGGCTAATGCTGTTTTAGTGTCGATTGGCTGGGTGAAAGCAGAGGCGCGAAGGCGGAGGTGTGCAAGTGTTTTTGCCATCCTCTCTGTAAAGGTGGGACAGCAGACACATGATCAGGGTCGGCAGGACAGGCACGCCGGCAGATAGCATCTCTCGTCCCTCACCTCTCCTCGCATAAACAACCTTTAAGCGCTCCACTCGCCTCCTTTATCCCATTCAACAATGTCTTCCTTTCAACACCAATTCAATTCTTCTACTTTAACCGACACTTTCCACTTAAGGCAATTTCTTGTTCGCTTCTAAATGTGCTCACAAAGCTACCTTGTAAATACTGAATTAGACTGATTTGAATTGAAGAGCTAAACACCGCACTGATCTTTAGTTTCATTTACTTGCGATATTTCCTTACGTATGGCATTTGTCCAGGATAAATTTTTTAATAGCCATGTAATTACTATTCTTGTTGATTTTGGAATAGTTAAATAAGACATAATTAACAACATATATTGACAACGTATATCAACATTTTACAAATTTTAGTTAAAATATATAAACTGTTTTCCAGTTTTCATAGTCTGTTCGAGCAATGTTCAAAACACTATATTTGTTTTGAAATTTTCCGTTTCAATTTGTTAAATAACCTTGATGATGCAAAATGAAATTTGATTGATTGATTCAGTTAATAAATTACTTTAGTGGTTATAAACTCAAAATATTATTACAGTTCAATAAAATTTTTGTTTACAATACCTTCTTCAAAAACACGTTTAAGGTCAAACCCATAATATTTCCAGTTTCTTGATTAAGGAATATCTTTTTTATCTCAAATGAATGTATTAGTCCTAAGGTAATATCCAAGAAGTTTGTATGTTTTTTTACGATTTGTGACACATTGTGGCTGCGAGCGTTGCAATGGTAAAAGCACTTCTATATTTGTAGTGTCTCCATAGACTATAAAGGCAGTTGTTCTTCACTATGACTGGAGGCTTGGCAGAAATATCAACGGCTAGGGTGTTCTCTCCTTGATTTAATGCCAGAGTTTTTCTACTAGCATTGTTCAATTGTTGAGGGAAAGGCAGTTTAAATTAATTAAAATAATCATTAGCAGTACACTTCTTAACCAGTAAGTTGTTGAAGGATCAATGATCTACCTTTATTATATGACAACACTTTTTAAGGTGGGTACTATTTTTGTAGCTTCTACAATATTGTTATTTTTACTAAAGCTGTTTATCAATATTTGTAGTATGTTAGTTTGATTTTCATTCTGTTAGTCTAGAAGATAATTTTTCTCTATACTGCTATATCTGAGGAAAATGTTTCAATCAAGTAATATCAAAACAGTATATTTAAAAGAAAAGATTGATAAAACAGTGTGGATATGGTTTTTGGGTGTGGTGATTTAGTGAGGACAGTAGCACTCGGGACGGCGCACACAAAGGGTGTGTGGGAGGGCGGAAGAAGGCATGCTCTAGCGGGTGCTGTTTAATGCTTGGACTGCCCCCGCCTCGTGATTAGCAGATAATTGACTCGGTTCGTTACCCCAGGCTCTTCACCCTTAGCGCTCCACTAGTCCCATTCACCCTCTTGTCTCAGCCTCCGCCATTTCTAATTTTAAATTCTTCAATCACCTATTCACCACACTAACATCCATTAACTTGTCCAGTTTTCCTGTAGGACACATAATGCATTGTAATAATAATCAACATTCATGCATTTGCTGCATCACAAGTTACTTGAATGTATTACTCTCTGTATTAAACATTAAAGGAAGAAGAAAAAAAATGTTTACATTAAAAGGAAACACTTTTAAATATTGAACTGAGAAAAAAATATAAATTCACATAAATTCATATAAAACTGAAGAATGGGTATGGAAGAAATATTACATAAGGTGGAGAAATATAACACTTTGTCTTAGTTATATTAAAATTTGTAATGTATGGTTTTTGAAACATATGTTATATCTTCAATGCTTGCCTTTAACATTGGTAAAAACCATATTGCTTTATTCTTAGATGTCCATGCATTTCTTGTGTGTTGAGTAATAAGTACCTAATATAGTCTTCAAACAAAATTACGGTTTTACAAGTGCTAAATGTTGATCAAAATAGGTTTTGTAATTTTGAGTCACGACTAAAATCAAAGTGTTTTTTTTTAAATATCTTCTCAAAATTTGCAAATAATGTTGCACTCATAGAGTTAGATACTCTGGACGACCTATGCAGCCAAAAAGGGCAGGAAGAGAGCGTTTTTTACGTTTGCAGTTTGAAGGAGCCCTAATGTGACAGAGCAGGATCAATATTAATAAAGTTGGTGCGAAGGTGGAGGGTGTGTAATTGTTGGTGGGGTGCACCCCTGGGGCTCTGGAACTCCCTCTACGATCGGACTTGCCAAATCTAATCTCTCTCCCACATGATATCCGCACTCCTTGGTCTCCTTTATCCTTCGCATTAACTCGGCTTCCGTCTCCTCTAGATGGGAGGAAATTGTTCATTACGTTAACTTCATGACTATTACAATCCTACAGGGACGATCTTGATGACAAAGTTCTTTAATGGCAGGCGTGTTCTTATAATCAAATATTTCAGTAACATAAACCTTACTTCCATATGCCAAACAAAAATCTTTTCTTACTTTGGTATTATAAACGTGGTCCAATTCTTTGATCAATTATTAGTTGGAGTAAGCACACTTATTTATTAAGTTTTATTTATTTATTATTTTCCCTCACAATGCTTCTCTTTAGCGATATTTTGACTTGTTATATACATTAATATAAGTGGTCTGGGTGGGTCAGTTATGCGCATAATCTGTCAACACGCATCAGACGATACAGTTTGACGGTGCGAATGGCTACTCCTTCATATAGCCCTTATAGTGAAATTAGCAGTGTTGTTTTTTGGAAATATTGTATTTCAAGAAACTGTCTTTGTGTCCCCTTGTTTAAATATGTATTCTATTTTTTCTCCTAAACAACTACTCCAGTGAAATGAAATTTTGTAACTAGTATAGATAATATTTGAATTATTTTAAAAAGGAAAGCATAATATTTCTGAAGGGTTCTACAGTCAAACTATACTGTAGGTAAACGTGTTTTCAACTTTTGTGAGGAACAGAATATCTACTTACAATCAATTTAATTACTTAATTTCTTTAAATAAAGATATCTCTATTTTTTCTATTACAACGGAAGTATCCATATCGTAGTACAACATAACTAAGAACTAAACATAGCACGTAATGCTTGACATGGTACTTAATATTTGCCATTTTTAGTGTAATATTTTTTACAATAATCTACATTTTTTTACATTCATATTGCAATATTCATATTAAAGTAATATATAATATGAGATTTTAAAGTTTTAGAATCATCAGAACAGTGGGTTTGAATTAGTACCTGTTTTGGGATAAAGAACACATATCCCATATTTTTAAAATAACCTGATAATTGTAAGTTTTTTCTCACATCATGAACTATAATAATACTTTATACATGAACATCACTTTATACAATAACATTGTATAGTATAATTACACTATATATAATGCATTTTATTCTATATATGTTCCATTGCAATAAAAATCTCTAGGGATAATATACAAAACTTAGTATGCCTATCATAAGGTAGATTCTGGCAAATTAGGAAGGTTTGTTATCGTTCATATTGTGGTGATTAATTATCATGTCTTACTGGATACTTTAAATTAAAGGTTACTATACGTAAGGATATACAGATGTTTTGGTTAATATGAGAAGAGTAATGCGTGCTGGTACTGGTTTTGAACTTTAATGACAAGTTCTTCAATTCTTAAATGTGGTTAAAGGAGAAAATTTTGTCATAAACTGACTTGACAAATTAGTTATACCTTTCTGACGAAGAGAGAAAGTAAATCCAAATGATTTCTTTATTAGAATACCCAACTATCATTCTCAGAGGTATGGGAATATCTTGGAGTCTTATTAGATGAAAGAGAAACTGGAATAGTTATGTACACTTTGGGTATTACCACAAATGGTTTTCTGTTGGGAAACATTCTTTCATAAAACTTGGGGTTTCATATCTAAGTTTCTGCTATAGAGTGCTCTTATGGAACGATTGGTATCATATATATCGTTAATGTGGTATCCATAGCTTAATAAAAAGGTAACAAACTAGCCTCAGAAAACTACGAAGACCAGTCTACCTAGGGATAACAGGAGCAATGACCACCTACTCTACATTAAGCATAATGATGTCATTAATCCTCACCCTTTTAGATTGTTTTATCAAGAAACAGACCATTTACAGTGTACGAAGACTAACTAGAAATGAAATTGTCTCTATGGGTGCTAAAATGTTTAAAAATTTAATAGTACAAAATATTAATTGCTGTTGCATTCAAATATACCAAACATTCAGTTCTATGTTGCCAGATAAAACTTAGCGGGATGCTAAGAGATTTTAAATGACTCCTGGATTGGAATTACCCTGATATCAAAAAACTGCTCTTTAATAGCATACATGAGGTCCAAAAATTAATAGCAAAACCCCCTTGTCTACCACAGGAAAAATTTCAATATTTCTAGAACTCTGGTAAGAATACAACGATCTTCCAAGCCCAAATGATGGCAATGAAGATTTGAATTTAGCGAATTCTAAAATACCTACCTGGACACATGGGATACAGAGAAATTAGGTTATGAAGCAGCTGGGAAATATTGAAGCCAAATATCACTTCTGCAGTAATACTTATGGAACTGCGTTGAGTATAGATGGCTAACACACTTAGTACACCTACCAACCAATTCAGTGCACCTAACGGTACTTTTCTTATAGAAAATATTTTATTTTCAATTATATTAATAAATATTTAATACTTTAATTTCTTTTATAATAATGACTTAATGAACAATTTAAAGTTAAAAATTTATATATATGTATCACTCTTGGATTTTGTATGTATCAACTTTTAGCAGAAAATAATAAAAAATTTAGCAAGTTGTAAAATTGTTTAAGAAATTGGTTTAATGGTATTAATGTGATTCTAATTAGATAAATAAATAAAACATACTGTTTAGTTTAGCTTGAATTCGAATATTTGTCTTCACATTTCTCTACCAAAGTGATCCCTTAAGGGAACGAAACTGTTCTAGCGGAATGCATCCACTCATTTTCTCTAAGTAATAGCCACCCTCTCTTTTTACAGAGCAGGGAAAAGCACAGAAAGAAGTACATTAAAAAATAAGAGCCCAGACTTAAAATTGGCACAGAATTATCACTTTTAGACATTGTGCCGAACCAATAATGCAGCCATTCCAAGCTCTTGCCAGCAGCGATTTGCACGTTAAATCGTCCAGCAAAATCATTTTCGTTTACAGTCGCTCTTGCACACCCTTCTCTCCCGTCAAAACTTGGGAGACTCTCACTTTAGATAAACTGCAGCCCGCAGACAATTGGTCCAATCTGAGCCTCCAAGGGACCTTCAGTGTCTGTCCATAGAACCTTGTGCAAACTACTTATGCCTGATTCTTGATCCACTCACGATATATATTTAACAAAATTATAATGTATTTAGATAACTCCATTAAAACAATAAATAAAACCGAAAGAAATCTGCTTTACACAGTGAAGGATCTTTCATATTTTAAATAATTCTAGACAGGTGTCCGAATTGCCTGGAAAGGTGTTGGAAAAGTATTTTAGAAAACAAGCACTATTAATCTTGTTGACCTTTAGGCAAGTGATCCACAGGGGTGATATTTTCTCATCTCACTTGGAGTATAAAGAGACAATTTTAAAACATTCATTCAAAAAGTTTTATCACTAAAATGCAGCGTGTTTAATCTATAAGAGATGATGTGGTTTCTTTTAACAGTTTTATTTAATTAAGTTTTTAATTATAATTAGAAATTTTGTTTGATCAAGTATTTAAAGTTTTGTCACTATTATCAAAAGTTCGGTGTTTTAATCTACAAAATAGGCCTAGATTTTTCCGTTCAACGTTATTAATCACTAGCCTAGACGTTTGCCAAAACTAGTTAGTTATGTATTTTCTTTTTAATAAACTTAAAAATGGCAAATTTTGTGACTGCAGATCTAACATGATATTAATATTCACGACAAAAATATTTCAACTGCTTTTCAGGTGGACTCAATTATGAATTAAATATTTGGTAAAACAATTAATTGTTTAACAATTACAGTAATCATCGGTCTTCCATTAGTTTGAAATAATACTTGTATATTCATAGTAAACCTCTTGGATAGTAAAGTTTTTTTAAATTAAAAAAATATTAGTTTTTTTAGAATCTACCTAATTTTAATTTAATTTAGATAAGTTTACAAGGAAGCATAAAGGAAAAATATGCACAAATTTGAAGATTAAAAAAATCGTGCGCGGACTTTGAATACGAAATCCTTGATTATAATGGAATATTAAAGAGTAAATTGTTATTTGAAATAAGGGCGAGGTGGTTGGTAAGAATGAAGGGTCGGTCTTTAAAGTCCCCTTCAGAGACCGAAAATTACCATAGCCGTCAATTAACAAACCGAGCGCAGCGTCTAATTACCTACCCACTCCTCCCAATTTACAACAATGTTTTTTGCTTAACTTATTCCTGTCAACTTTTCGTCTTAAAATAAATTATTTATTTCTATACGATTCCTTTTGAAAGAGAATAAAGTCTAAATAGCTCAACTTTATTCATTTCAAAATCTTTTTCTCTTTCACCTGCTACAATTAAACAACACACTTTTCTCTAAAAATGATGTTTTTTTCGCAATCACTGGATTTATATTGTAATAACAAAATAATAATTTGTTATTAAATCTTTATAAATAAAATAATGATTTTGTCTGTACATTGCTTAGAACTGACTCATTTCAAGTTTTCTTTACGTTTCATACATTGGAGAAACCGAATCCACCCTTAGAAAAATTTCTGTCGGTTTGTCCGCAAAACTTTGTCACAGGTAAACTCAGCTACCATAAGACATATAAAGCTGAAACTTTTACAGTAGATTTGTGTAGGTCTAACTTAAAATATAGGCTATGAATTGATTGGAAATTCAACGTAGAAGTGAAGTTATGGACGTTAACGCAAAAATGTTTGTCACAAGTAAACTCAGCCACCATAAGACATAGCGAGCTGAAACATTGACACTGGATTTGTGTGTGCCTAACTTAAAATATGGGCTCTAAATAGATTATTAATTCAGTACAGAAGCGAAGTTATGGGGCTTTTAGCTGTATTTTCCTAACTTCACAGACAAGTTTGTTTTGAAAATACACAGGTGTGGCAAGTAGGTATTGTTAGTTGATTTTAATTTCAATTGAGCATATGAATATATTGCGTATTTGACATCATTGAAATGGTGTTTCACAGAGTTAAGGATGTACTATCTATTGAGAATAAATGTTTTGTAAACGAGCAATTCTCAACTCTTAATATGTACAGGGAGGAAAAATCAACAAACAAGTTCTTACGCTATATGAAGCCGAGGAAAGAACTTACAAGTCAGTAAAGAGATTGGATTAGTGACGAAGAAGCAGTTCATTATCTAATTGAATTTCTTGACTCTGAATTTATTTCTCCTGGACTGCCTGCTCATGAGTAAAAACTTAAAGTAGAGCACCAATCATGCTACAATTTAGTAGCAGTAACAAATTTCATGTTACGAAACATGAGTGCCCCAAAACTGTGCAACGGGACACGACTCTGAGTTCGTGCTCTACACAGATATGCCATAGAGGCGGACATAATGACTGGATGTGGTATTGGGGAGTCTGTGTGTATACTTCACATACCATTGATTCCGAGCCACTGTCTGTTTACGTTGAAATGATTGCAAAGTCCTTTGAGAGTCTATTTCGCAATGACGTTAACTAAGTCGCAAAGGGAGACTTCATCTAACGCAGGAATACAAGGTAGCGAAACCAAGTTTTTCTCACATGGTCAAATGTAGTTTACATGCTCAACGGTCAGAGGTTTCAACTCTTTCTTCTACCATGAACCTGAAGGACAGACAGCTAATGTAGTGTATAAGCTGGAGGCATTTGTTTAACACTGTAGTAATAATGGTATTTTCTACTATTCTATAATTTCTAATGACATTTTGAAATACCAAAAATGGCTGAACTTCTGATTCCTCCGTGGTATAGCCGAAAGGCAATAGGCACACGGCAATAAACCAAAACAGGAACTTCTGATTCCGTCAAAGACGGGTACGTTTGCTATGTATTATATATAACTGTCAACTTTTTTTTAATTTAATATTTGCTTAATAAATACACTGGTAATAATGTAAGGTATGGGACCAGAGTAGCCCAGTGGCTTGCGTGATCGCCGATGACAGTAGTGCAAATGTATTATAAATAAATGTAACAAACAAATATTTTTTTGAATTTAAAATGGGATAATATAAAAGATGGTAATAAAGTAAAGGGATCTAGCCAGGGTTGCCAGTAGCTTGCTTGCTCGCCGATGACAGTAGTGCAAATGTATTATAAATAAACACAACAAAAATATTTTTTTTTTAATTTAATATTTGCGTAATATAAACACTGGTAATAAAGTAAGGTATGGAACCAGAGTAGCCCAGTGGCTTGCGTGCTAGCTTTTGACTGGGAGCACGTTAATTAGAACTAACTCATTTCAAGTTTTCTTTACGTTTCATACTTCAGAGTAGCCACATGTACCCTTAGAATAATTTCTGTCTGTCGGTTTGTCCACAAAATATTGCTACCATAAGACATATAAAGCTGAAACATTGATTGTAGATTTGTGTATGTCTAACTTAAAATCTAATCTTTGTATACAGAGGCTTTTTTTTAGCACTGTACTAATAATGGTATTTTCTACTATTCTATAACTTCTAATTGTAGTATTAGTATAATACTATAATTGATATTTTGGAATACCAAGTATAATAGAATTTTTGATTCCGTCAAAGACGGGTACGTTTGCTAGTATATTCATATATTTAAAAACAAAAATCTAGAGTGCCTGAACTGAACTTTACTGTAAAACATCCAATGCCAGAAATAATGAACAATAAATTAATTTAATAAGTATTAAAACATGTTTAACATGTTTAGAACAATCAGAAATCTTTTTACAAGTATTTTTTTCATGAATTTCTTTGACTGAATAATGAAAGAATTAGATACCCAATATAGCATTAATTTAATGGATAATTACCTACCCACCCCTGCTTAACTTAGTTCTCTGTTAGAGGCAGGAGTGACCAGTTGCATAAAATTCATGTTTTTCGACTGTCTGTAAAAAATACTTTTAATGTCAACATTCAAATATTGAACCAGTTTTAGAAATATACTTTCCGTTATTTTTTACAATTGTATTTGAAAGTTTTACGTCGATGCGAGATTTTTTTTGTTTCAAACTCATGTGAAGCTATTTTATCAGTTGTTGCAATCTAAAATCTTAAAATTAATCATCTATAGCAATATGACATATTTTTGTTTTCTTCTTTATCCTCTCACCCATTGGATCTTTCAGGACGCTGGGGAGTTAGCAATGTGCTCCAGGCCACTCAAGGGTTGTTTGGCTCTAAAATTTTCGAACCTGTCCACAGGCTCATTTCTTTGTATCCCCTTGTGTCCAGTTGCCAACATCACAGTTAACTTATTTCTACTCCAAACTATTTGACTACCTTTGAGAGTTAAATTTTAATATTTTTTTAAAAATAAGATCTTTGATACTTACTTTCTTTTTTTTTTCAAAAATTTTTAAGAACTGCATTAGCTGGATTGGATTTCTATCCGGATCATTCAGCTTCACCCATCTTTCAACGACTTGGAGATCATTTAGAATTTGCTAGAAGTAGCACCATCTTTTATCTTCTTAAAATAACAAGGTTATATCTATATCCTTGCGTAACGTAACATGGTTTATTTGCAGTATTCAAAAGGTTATCCGCAATTAATTTAGATAAAAATACCGTTGAACCTATGCAACATGCACTCCAAATTATTTGAAAGATGGTCAAAGGAAGGAAATCTACTTATGAATCCTGCTAAAACTGTTCATGTACCTTTCTCAACGCAGAAAAAGATAGATATTTGTAACTCTTTCCTTAAAATATTCATTTTCTTAAAATATTTAAATATCTAAAAATATTTCATATTTATTTTATAATTTATGTATAAATATAATAATTATTATTTAAAAATATAATTTCTTAAAAATATTATGTTAATAGTATTAAAGCATTGAAAATTCCCTTTTTTTTTGAGGAATTGAGATTCCTCTGTGTGAGATAAAATATACAAACATGTATAGTATGGTGCATTAAATATTGGCCTGCATGTTGTCATGATACTCTAGTTCACATAGAATATTCTGAATGCGGCGAAAGTGGTCACTGGTAACCTCGACACTAAGCTTCTACATCTCTAGGATTGCATCCTTGTCTTATATACTGATGAGAAAAAATTAATACTATAACAAGTAAACATAACTTCACTTTCACGTAGGAACCTTAACAATGAGAATACAGAGTAATGAGGTAGTGGGCTTGTAAAAGATAAAACAAATATTCTGCGGTCTGGAACCTTTTACACCACATACCTCAGCTTTCGTAAAGATGCCGTTGAGGAGTGGTTGAAAAAGTAAGGAGATAAACGGTAGGAATACAAAATCTATTTTACTCTAAAAAGCTGTTTTCTAACTGGAGATAATTGTTTATTGAAATTAATTAATCTTGATAATATGGATTTAAAAATATATGCAGAATAAATAAATAGACGATTTTCTCTTATATGTCACCTATACATCCTACAATAATAATACTAATAATCCAGACTCTATATCGAAGATGCTTTGGAACATTTGATCACATCTGTATGAGAGTAAGAACACTGCCTTTAAGAATTTAAAAATTTTCGCAAATCACACCTAAGACTAATAAAAGTGAAAGATACTTCTCTGACCACAGATATGAAGTTAATTGAAGAATTAAAAATCTAACGTAGATTTAGAAACGAGATAATGAAGAACAATTAGTCAGGTTTAGCAGATCGCACGAGTCCGATCCTATAGTTTAATAATAACAACATGTCAGACACTTCCAATTTGTTATGGCTATAGCCATATTATAAAAAATGTAATCATTAAACTGATCAATTATTATTTTTATAATTTTTAACATATTATTTGATACTACATATACACTATATTCACATTAAATAACAACAAAACATAATTAGTTGAAATTATTTGTTATTATATTTGCTTACACTAAAGTTGTGTGCAAACCATACCACATTTCTTGTATTTTCAATCGAATAATTTATTTATTAATTGACCTATTGTTTTAGAGATTTGTAGGTAATTTAAAATTGTCATGTTCGGAAAGATATGAGAAAACAGCGAGCGATGTGGTGGAGAAGACAGAGAAGGTTTGCGAGGCCGGGGTGCGAGTAACCCTACACCGGCCTTCTGTCGTCTAACTCAATCATGTAAACACCCAGTGGTTAGGGCTGTTCAGCGACATCTGCAACAAATTCACTTTGCCATGAAACGGAGCCTGCTATAGTGACATGATTGGAAAATTACCGGCTCCCACGCAACGTCTCTAGTTCTTACAAACCATCTAGTCATTAACTAACAAAGACGAATTCCGTCATAGTCATCAGATTAGCGACCAAATGGCTTCTTTGAGCAGGCCACAACTTTCAAATGGTCATAATGAATTCAACAATTTAAAAAGTAATCATGTGCAAAGGTTTGACAAACTTTCTTTCAATCAGTCAGACCATGTTAATGAATTCTAAACATAGCTAATTAATTCTGAGAAAACTTAAAAAAAATAATGCATATATCGTAAGAAATCCGGAGTAGCCAACACTCAACATGATTACTTATAAAAATAATATTCATCTTGTTGACAAGCAATTGAGCTATTGTTTTAATTCAATGGGTGTATCGTTATGAAGTTATAACTTACACTCTTGTAAAGTATTGTCAAACATATAGATAATCAAATTAATGGTTTTATTTGTCTTAACACGTTGCAGTTTTAACAATTTTTTCAGTTATAAGAAATTTTAATTTCTTTACTGAACTTCAAATTGCCTTTAAAGAAATATCTCTCACTTCTATTTGCTTAAATATGGTTTGCCAAAAACCTTTATACTGTACAAAAGGATTACCTGACATTAAGATTGAATACTACCAAATCTGGCCTCTTCCAGACAGAGTATAGATTAGTCGGATCATGTCATTTTCATCTTTCATAAATAGTGGGTAAGAAGATAAATTGCTATTAGACATTATATATATTTTTAAAAAACTTCCTATGAATATATATTATTTTATTTACAAATGTAGGTTTGGTTGCAATGAGTTTTTGTAGACTAAATTTAATCCGGTTGTTCTAGTCACATTTTATCAGCTTTCTTTGGAATCTGTTCGTCAGTTCTACCCCTCTGAAATCTGTGATAAGTAAGTTCAAAAATGCTTGAGACTATAGGATGTTTCTTTCAAGCTTTTCTTGCCAATCCACTGACTCATTCCTCTGCATTCCCTTGTGTCCACGTACCCACCTAAGAGTAAGTACGCACCTGGTTATATTATTATTTTTTGACTTTAGCGATCATGATCACTAATATTAATAACTAATCTACCCTATTAGATATGGCTGGTAAATCTATATATATTTGCTTTCTTTTTCAACCATTGATTGATTAATTTCTCTGTTGATTTCCGAACATTATTTGTTCTAAACACTACCTCACTCCCTCGTATTCCCTTGTCAGGTACTCACATGAGTAATAACTTTTTTTTTTTTTGGTTTTGTTGTTAATTTTTGACTGGTTAGTACACATACTAGAGCCCCTGTCTTGAAATCAACAAGATTCTGAACAAGGTGATAATTTGGGGACACCTTTAACTCCCCCTGTGAAATCCAATACTTACTTAAATTTGTCTTTTGTGTTAGCATCACATCAATCCATCCAAAGTTTCTGGATTAATCATATATACTCTTTTTAATTTAATGGATGGCAAGGATGTTCAAAAGTATTCTATATTCAAGAAGTCCAGAAAATTCTTTAAAGACTTAAAGATGTTTCTATTCCGTTAAACAATATTTTTTCAACTGATTCTGTTGTTTTCTTTGTGATAGACATGTCGATTATTATGAAGATTTTTATTAACCTAAAACACCTTATGTTTCTATGGATAGTATTTTTGTCATGTTTAAAGTAATATTTCTCATAACATTTTGCAAGCTCATGAAATATTCATAGTATAACAATATCTAATAATACATTTTAAGTTTATAGAACCTCCTGAGAAATGGCTTAGTAATAGTAGCTGTATGGTAACAAATATGTAGCCGTATTTGGCTGCGTAGCCGGTAAACGGTAAATGAAGAGAATGTTGATGCTTCCCGAAGTTGAAAAACACGGGAAGTAGTACTGCAATCACAACTCTAAGTTTCCCACCCTTTGATTATACGTCACAGTTATGAAACAACCATTACGACAGATTTTACTCGTTTCCAACTCATTGCCGGATGAAAAGACAACCTATGTGTTTCTTATCAACCAGTCTTCCACTGTTTATAAATATTTAGTAAACCTTGCGGCCCTGCAATCGCTGCGAAAGAAGAACTTTAATGCGTTATCCATTGATGAAATTGTTGTGTACTTGATAGAACAGTATAATCTTAAAAAATATATTGCACGAGAAAGGTTCAAGTTCTGGAGTAATACCAACGTCAATATGGTAAAACCATCTAAGAACTAACGGTAACAGGGAGACCATTAAAATGTTGTTTCTGACTTTCCTTCCATTAAGGACCTAAATGGTATGGTTCTACGCACTTGCTTTATTTGCTCCGTGTCCAATAATGCTGTCCAAGGTTAAGATGATGAGCTAAATTTCAACTGGATTAATGCAATTTATTGAGGATGCTGCAAAATAAAAAAAGAAAACAGTTCATTCAAAAAAGAAAAAAGTGTCAAGCCAAGTAACTTTTCAAAGTGAACTGTAGTAAAATGCCATTTTTTTCTAAAAGGAAAAAACAGTGAAATCATTGCTACCTACTGCGTTTGAAGAGAATAACCTTAGCCATAGTGATTGTTAAGGACATATTTAGCAATGGTAGTGTGATTTTCAGATCAGCTTCTAGGCTTTTTCTATACACAGCCTAGAAATAAAGCTGTCCAGTTTATCTAGCCTTCTTAAGCTGCTGAAATCAACCAGACATTTCTAAGTTCCAAACATGATTGAAGGTAACATCTGGTTCATAATTCTCCAGTGACAGGGAACTTGCTGTACCTCAGGCTAGGTGGGAAGGTGTCATGGCATCTAGAGACTGAAATAAAAGTATGTCTACTGTCTGCAAAAACAAAAGTAAAGTATTACTGACTGGCCATTTATATTGGCATACTTTTCCAATGCGTGTCAATTCTTATCTTCTTAGATTGAAGAATAAGATTAGTAATTCTATTTTTATTATATCTTGCAATATAGCTGAATATATTTTCTTGTTATTTAGCTATCTGTTTTTTTTAACAAATAATGTTTAATTTAGAATGATTAAGGAACCAATAAGAGAAAGTAATATTTTGGATTTACATTTGGACTATTAAAGGTTTGATTTGAGTTTCTTTGGCATGACCATGGTTTCAGGATTTTAATAACTATAATAAATTATATTTTACTTTTATAAAATATAATCATATATTTATTTGTTGGTAACAGTTCTTTACAGTTCTTCTCTTAATTTTGTTAGATTATAAATTTAAATATTTAACAATAATAACTGAAATAATGGAACGAGAGGCGAAGAAATGGGCGAACATTATCGGAGAAGTAAATCTGGCACTTTCTAAAATTAAAATATCGTTGGCATTTTCGTAAAATATGGTATCAATGTATGAATAGTTTTTTTGAAATATTAAAATATGAGGTTGAACTATTTTTATAAATATTTTATCGATATAAATTGTTTCAATTGACCAACTTAACGAAATTAATACCCAATATTCGCACCAATAACTGAGAATGTTCAATTTCGAAGTTTTCACTTTTTATATCAATATAGTTGCTTAGATTTGAATCATGAGTATGATAATACTGATAAGATGTCAGAGCTAATGGATCTCTCAAAGGAACCTTAATAAAATTACTAAACATTTAAGGGGGATTAGAGGAAGTTGTTTCCAGCCGAGAGCTTATTGAATGCATGTTAAGGTGGGCCATTAAGGGCCACATGGCGACGTATCTGTGTGACCACAAAGAAGGAGCGCTATTGTCTGATAGAGAGAATGTTTGCTGCAGATGAAAGGGTTGCTGGCTAGATAATGTTACGGCCTCTGTGGCTGGACTTTTTCATTGGATTTGATACAGGCTGTCGCCCTGTCATCTCCCTCTCCCTTCCGACATCCCCGGATTCGCTAAGCCACCGATAAAGGGTTAACACTGCCTGTCTTCGTCCTCTGCCCTGTCATTTTACTAACTCAATCGAGTCACTCCTAAGCTACCATTAAAATTCCCCTTCTTCCATTCTAGAGGGCAACCAAGTGCACTAAAATTTCAATCACCTTCGACTTGTCTTTAGGCTTGTTACTTCATACCATTCTCGTCAAACATTGCTATAAAATGTTATCTCTACGTCTCTACCAAAATGAGACATTAATGTTAGCTCTCTCTCATTCAGGAAAAATATATATAAACAAGTCTGCGTTTTCTTTCATTCTGCGAAAAATATAAAGTCAAAAGCCACATCACATTTTGGTAAAATATTTTGATTTATTATTCATAATTACAGATATTTATTACGATGTAGATTGTTAAATTTCATTTAACAATTTTTCAGTTAAACTCTTCTGCATTTAATGTTTTATCAATTTGCGAATATATATTTTCAAAATGTAAGATAACATTCCATCATCAAAAATACATTATGTTAATTGTCTTATTGTTTTAAGCAATTGCAATTAAGCTGCAAAAAATATGTTCTTGGAAACTGACTATTCTAATTATTGCAACATGTATCCGTAACGTTTATCGCATGCATCCGTCCTTTAGCTTCAACTATTTCCAACTAAGCTTTTAATTAAATTCTTACAAAGAAATAAAATCAAAATGACTATTGGGCGGTAAAAGACTGCTTAGGCTAGATTATATGGTTACATTTTAAACAGTAAAGTAACTGTCCAGCAGAGAAATTAAACATCTGATCCCGTGAAAATCCATTCGAATCTTTAATATCTAGAAAATAATCGCATACGTTCTACTTAACTCAATGTGCACTTATTATCATTATAACTTCCAACAAAATTATACATATCTAGTCAGGAGTTTGTGTTATTTATTATTTATGACTCCGGTGCTCAGTCATATTATTTAATACCTTAGCACTCCTTGTTGGTATGAACTTATTTTCATTGTTTTGTTCTTTACTACGTATATCTACTATGTAGATTCTACATATTGTGATCTATCTAATTATTGAGAGAGTAAATTATTACTCCTAAATATGTTCTTTTGTTAGTGAGATAATTTTCAACAGTTACTCAGTAAATCGTTGCAGATAAACTCAATGTACCCTTGAATAGATGTAATGGACCGAGTGAAGGGCGTACGAAATCAGAATGGTACTTGCTGATTGAAGGCGCACACGCGTGTCAGTCGATTCTACGAGGCGATTAGATGGTCAATTATGGAAAGCAGCGCGGACGGAAGGAAGGAGACGTCTGGTGGCCAAAGAACCAACTAACGAGCGCACCCTATTGATCCTCCCTTATTCAGATGTCGCATGTCACCTGAACCGAAATGTCCTAACGACTTCCGGCACACTACCAATTGCACTGCATCCCTATCATCTCCATCCTTCACAACTCCAGTGTCCTTTTTCTCGTAAACAAGTCTACATTAGGGGTATGGCTAGCCTCTGATAAAGACTCGATGGAGCAGGTCACACCTCCACGGCTCATAGAGGTATCTAATTATGACGTAGGAGGATCAACACAAATTACTTCTATATAAAACCAAGTTTATATAAAAAGATACAATAAAGAAGAAACAGATATTGTATAAGCATATTATTATCTTGGCGGAATCCACATGTGAAAACATGGAGACAAATATGGATCTCTCCTGCAGCAATGATTTTCGTCAGAGTTTCAAAGAGAACAATAACGTATATTATTTATATGGGGGCAATATATTGCTGACATATGTATCTTCCTAACGAGGGCAATAGCCTCATCTAAGAGGGTTTGACAGCTAGCGGATAGTTTTTTACTTTTTCTTACAGTAATCATTTGTTTACCCAAATATCCCTCCCTGGAATATTGCCCTTTCCTGCACTATAAACCCTTTTAAAATATCACTCTTCCCTCCCACTCATTTCAACCCTTTACCACGATGTTTCTACATTTTGTGTTTTAGTTGGGTTTTTGATTATGACGAAGACCGCTCTTACGGTTGAAAGATCTTAGTCTTTTTTCCCTTTTGTTATTGAGGTTTGAATATTGCTTGTTTTTTCACGTGTTTATTGTGAAATCTTATTATGTATCTAAAAAACCTTAAGTTAATATTAATTGATAAGCATCATTAAAAAGTATTCTATATATTCTGCATTATTCTTCTTTATCTAGGTTTGGTGCAGGCTCAAGCAATTCTAAAAAAGAAAATCTTTCAGCCAACGTTTCATCTGCATTATTAGACACCTTCAGAACTATAGCAGTACAGGATTGATTACAATAAAATGAAAAAAGATTTGTTGAAAGTTTTTCAGCAAATCAGAAATACCAAGGGATGTATATGTGCATAAATAAAGTAACTTTTATAAATAAATTATTTTTATATGTTGCTAAAATTAATTTTACATTGATATTGCTCTGAAGATGCCTAGAAATATAGAAAAAACGGTAGGTTAAAAGTTTTTTGAGAATTATGTGACACTGGATCAAATCTTTATAAAGAATAAAGACCCATTGATGATACAGCCATTGCGAAACCAGTGGGGGGGGGGGGGGGGGTTCAACTAGCGATTGACGAGGTATGAGGGTTGATAATATTATCTTAAATAATAATAGTGTTAATTATAATTATGTATCAAATTATTACTTGTATATTGAAGTAGCATTAAATAAAAAAACTCCGTTAATTAATAATTGTTTATTCATTAATTATTTATATTTGATATTGCGCAATTTGCGTGCTAGATAGATCCCAAAGAATTAACCACCTCTTAATAGTTTTACAAAAGGGAATATAAAACAAAAGTGGGTTGTTTGAGATGGTAAGCAGGACAGTGAGTTAGGTGATTGAGGGCACTAGTATTGATTCCATGAGTTTGAAAGCCACTTCTTGAGGCTTCAACTCATCAATGAAAGTGGCCATATTGTTATAGAGTTTTTGTGCAAACTTAGGAGAGATGCCACCAGAGAAGAGCAGGTCGACTGGCTTCCGGGAGTCATTTTCGATGACGAAGTTGGCTAGTGAATTCAAGTAGATGTTGATTTCAGGATACCTTTCATCGTGGAATCCCTGAGGGTACAGATTGGAAGCTAGGGCATCAGCGTGTGGCACAGTTATCACATGATTGTTTACTTTTACTTCCAAGGACATTATCATACTCTTGGCCAAGTTCATCAACTGCTCATCAAGTTTAATTGAGTTTTCTAGCTGAAATGAAGAACACCTTTAAATTATTTAAACACTATAAAGCATATACCAATGTACTGTGTATTTCCCTGAACAGCGATACTCCATTCAATAGCATATATATTGCAATATAATATTGATAAGCATCAACAGTATTCTGTCCTTAATACTTCATTGACCAGTATGATGCACACTAGGTAATTGTTTTTTAAAAATGTTATATTTTTTAAAAAAATGTAACACATCTTATAAAACTTATAAAAATAAATATGGCATTATTGATAACAGACATAATAGCAAAATGAAGTATTAAATATAAAATGATAAACACAAATATAATTACAGTGATTTCATAAGCCCTCTTCAATTTGCTTTACAAAATCCTCCCTATTGAATGAAGAGAATAATTTATTTGCTTCAGAATGAAGACTCAATGTATGCTACCACAAGTCAGAGCTTTGAAAAATCTTAATGCTTACCTCACGATAAATATTATATTTATAATAATATGACTTTTCTGTTCCATGGGTATTAAGTCTATAGATTAATCACAGTGAAAAAACTATCAAAAGATTTTAAATAATTATCATATGAGTAATTTACTTGTAGAGATGTAAGTGCTATTTAGCGCATCGAAGATAGCACTAAAAATATGTTATTTTCTCTTTGAGTTCCGAAAATGATTTGATCGTATTAAATCTGGTATAAATATTGCACAGTGAGTTATTGGGCATAGTGTTTTACCCAAGACTTGATCTGGTCGAAAGTAGGAGTTTGCAGCATGAGTCTTCTTAAAGCAGTCGCAGTCCTAGACAAGATGGTATTCCTGGCACCAAAACTGTAGTCGAGTTCGAACTTGGTTCCTGGTTGAACGCCCTTGAATACGATGTCACCCGTTGAGATCTTGGTAACATTGATTCCGTTGTGCAAGACGTATAGGGTCTCGGCGGCATTCTCTCGGACGACGTCCACCGGTTTTAGCTCAATCTCCGAGCCATTTATTTTGATCAAGAATGACGTAGTTAATCCTGATCCCAGTTTTGCTACTATCTTTTCAAAGAATGAATTCCACAAATCGAATGCCTAGGAAAATTACAACATTACTAACATACATAAGTAAGCAGGTTACAATTAATTCTGTTGGTAGAAGAAAGGAGTACTCGGTTAAAGGGAATTATTATACTAAAAAATGTTTCATAGGTTTCAGAAGTTTCTCATTTCGTTACATCAATCAATAACATAGAGGTGTCTCAATTTAGAACAAATCATTTTATCAATTTATAATAAATTGAGCTCTATTATAGGCTCAATGAGCCTATAACCAATCATCATAACCAAAGTAATTAATTAATTCGTTCAACTCATACTAATACAAATTTTAATTAAAATGTAAAAGTATTTAATGGTTTTCCCTATCGAATGATGTCATGAAGGAATTAAAAAAATTGACAAAATCGTTGCAACTATTACTTGAATAGTTATACAAATAGTATTATTAAAAATAAATTTGTGATAATTAATAAAATAAGCGTGTTAGCTAGACAGTTGATCTGGCAGTTTCTGTAGTATTAACTATATGCCTATATTTAAAATATGTTTGTATGTTGAAAATATTATTTTGAGTTTCAATGCTGTTGTTAAACTTACAGTGGCGATAATCATCTTAGAGGTCTCATGTGTGAATACCCAGTCTATGCTCTCCCGCAGGGTATCGAATACTTGGGCAGGGATTCCTGAAGAGATCTCGACGTCCAGGCTATGACTATTGGAGTTTACTGCGGCCCTGCCGTCCCACAATCTTGTCAGCTCCACATGTCCATTTCTCAGTCTGTACACCATTTCCAAGTCATCTGATTTCACTACTGTTGACTCAGCCATGTCTACCTCATTGTTGTCTATAACGATTGTCATCTTTTGCTCTGCCCTCTCACGCAATACCTCCAGTAACTCCTTCATATCTTCTATTTTTTTCTGCAATACATATATACACATGAATCGTGTGGTTCATGGAATCAAGGGAAGGAATGATTCTTTATAAATTGTAAATATAACTAATAATATCTAACCATAAGGTCGCCTTTATAATGTGCATCATATCAGCACACTGGATTATTTACTTCACTTTTCAGTTCTTACGAAAATTGTTTGAACCTGAATTTTTTGAGCTTAATTTTTTTGAAACTTTGTGTACTGAACCGTTTGGTGATGTTTTATTATAGAAGTATTTGTTATTTAAACTGTATGTTTTTATTTTTATAATTGTTTATAATAAGTATTTAGTTAGTTCATCTGTCAGCATGTTGTATAAAAGCAAAATTGTATTTCACTTGCATTTATTATCTGAAAACTAATTTTGTTCCTTTTGTAGAATATTTCACTCCAAAAAGGAGAGAAAATATATAAACATTATAGCAATACTGAAAAAGCAACAACACAGCTGATCTTATGAAAGATAACGCCCAACAAGGACTGAGTACTTTGTTTAAGCGCTTCATACTGTATCGATCTTACAAGAGCCAGCACTCGAAGCGGAAAAGCAGCGTTACAGATCGGGCGCTGCTTGCTCATCCAGGCATATGTCGTATCAACTGACCTGATTTTACCTGGTTCCAGGCTAAAATTTCGCCTTACATAATACCGGGGTAGGAATTTCAGAATCACTTAATGTCATCTCTATTAATAATTGGCTATGTTTAATATATGCCAATGATTGTGAGAATTAATTCATAATGGTCGAGTAAAATAAAAACCATGTGCAATGGTACAAAAATATTTTGGCCCATAATGGGTAAATTTTCGCTGCCATCTCTTTACATCAATTTGCTTTAGTTTTCAAGAAGAAATATTCACGGATATCTATACTTATGATCAGTTGTTGTATTCTAATTTACACAATTTTGAATTAAATTTCTTGGTTGATCTTGGGATATTTTAATTTATACACATGCATCATTTAATGTCCTGCAGGTAGGAAAAAGTTGTATACCTTACTGTATTCATTAGGTAAATATATTGAGCAAACTATGAACCAGTTATTAATAAAGATAAATTTTCTAAATTGGTTCATTGCTTTCATATTAAAAAAAATAGTTAAAACATGTTTTAGTGATAGAAAAAAAAAAGATATAAAAGCAGTTTTCCACAATCATAGATTTGATATGTGAACGAATTGGCGTATTGCTTGAAATTTAAAGTGAACTACATTTGTAATCGCTGCTCAATACAATGAGCACAGTGATATTGTATGGAATTACAATGACCTACAGAAAAAATGTCTGTCTGGTTTGCAACAATCTCATAGAGACTATTTCAAAAGCTGAAAGTTAAGAAGCCAAATTACTTTTTCGTACAAAGATGCAAACTAAAAGGGAATCCGATGGAGCATTAGAGGTTAAAGTTAATCGTGAATTGTTGCCTGCTTGTTATTTCTTCCGTTTGCCCCTTGTCTCCATGCATATTCTCACCCCAAATCTAGTAGTTTGTTGCAATCACAAAATGTCAGTCGTCCTATTCATTAACATAACGTCGACATCTGTTTACTATGTCAAATTTTAAAACAAATAGTAAAATTTCTGTTACGATCCCTGTAGCTTCTATTTCGAAGCCTTGAATTATGTTTCTTGTACAAAATTGTACTTTTAGACAAACATGAATATTTTTCTTCTAATTCTAAAATTTTCCTCTCTTCTTTTACTTTCACCACTTTACTTGAAACTATAAATTTATTAAACATTGTTAATTTTAAATTCAGGGTTTAGTAATAAATAAGGCACGTAAGAAAATGGCGAAACAATGACGAAAACACAGACCTTGAGTCAGAGGCAGCCATTGGTGAATGCTGTCAAAATACTGAAAGTATGAAATCATGAAATGTAATGTAATAATCCATTACTGCTATACTGCCATTACTCAAAATGAATTATGGTTCAACACAAAATAAAACATGCCGAAAGAATGTAAACTATATGTGGAATGCAGAAGCAAACAAGTACAACCTAAAAGTTTCATTATTCATTTAAGGATACATGAAAACTTCAGTCAAATTGACTGGTGATTAAAAAAAAATCTTTAATAAAGATTAAATTTTGGTTTGGCTTTACTATTTTATATTTAACCACTTAAATAAGTTTTAAACTCAATATTTCCTAGAGCAATGAACAGTAAAGCTATAGTTTTATTAAAAGAAATAGTCTATTTGAGTTAGTACAACAATGAACATTAATATACGTTATCAGTAACTTACATCTTTTTCTAAATGAAGAAATTCTTTTAAACTAGTCGCTATAGAGTCGACATCAAATGGGTCTCCTTTAATATTTCCAAGTATTAAGTTTTTAACCATACTGATGAATGGAGAGAATTTTTTTCCAAATTTCTGTCCTAATTCGAACACTAGAGATGGTAAGACACTAGGACTGAGACCAGAGGTAAAGTCGATATCTAGGATACCTGGTTTTGTACTAAATAGCTTGTAGGAATTATCATTGAGTTTAAAAACTGTAATGTCTTTGTTTCCAGTAGAATTATTAGTATTTGAAGGGAGCGTGATCAGTTTGCCATTAAACCTAAACTTCCCTCTAGGGGTTGCAGAAAGAAGGAACTTCTTCATTTCTAGGAATTTTCCAACTGAAAAGCCCTGAAAAATCTGAAACAACAGAGAACAGTTTGCAAGTTATCTGTAAACTATAAGTTAACACTACTATAATGACTTTAACTTACCATCTTGGGAATTTCTGAAAGAATAGTAAGTGAAATTGATTGCTTTGAAATAATGTCTGAAATTATATCTTTAATTGCCTCTGCTTGTAAAGGAGATATACCAACAGGAAATTTTACAAGGAAATCTCTTTGAGCCTGAGAAGAGATCATGACTCGGTTTGATCGTGATACCGTAATCGTAAAGTCCTTTATTTCTTCGAACGTAGTATTTGTATGATCACCATTCTCTTGAGTTATTTTAGCGTTTTCAACATCTATCTTTTGAGAATCGACGTATATTTCTGGCTTAGATATAATTTCTTTTAAAATTTTCTCTATTTCAGAAAAATTATTAACAACCTGTAAAAATTAAAACACTGTACATAGGTGCATAGGGTGACTAATTATTACATGACAAACTTACTTGGGTGCCGATAGAAGTATGGGGTTTGGCTAGCGTGTTATGAAGAGCTTTGACGAGTGTAGTGACATAAGATTGAGGGAAGCCGGTGTTCCAGAGAACCTCCACGTCTCCTCTGACTTGGCTGCCAATCACTTCTAAACTACCATCTACCATTTTCCGCCACATAATCCCAGGACTGTCCTGAGATACTATATCAGTGTACTGATCATCAGATTTTAACACTCGACTGTAGTCCAAGTTTACAAATCTCCCATTAAATCTAGCTTCTTTTTCAACATGAGCAGCTAAATCAAAGAAGCCTTGAATTAACTTTTGGCGTATTCCTTCATACAACATCAAAGTCTGAAAATGAGCAGTTGAATGGAGGTATGAAAGGAATTAATTATTTTATTCTATGATTTAAAACAACCGTTTGATTTGATTTACCTCAACTGGGACTTCAGAGATTTGACTTAGTTTTTTGTGAAAGATTCTTTTGATGTTTTCTATTAGCTGACTGGCTTGACCTCTTGGGATTCCCGTTGAATACTTAATGCTAACCATTGGTGAAGTCTTGGACTCTATCAACACTCGACCCCTGTTGTCAATTGATATTGTAGTCCCCTCCTGACCAGGATATCTGTATACTAGTATCTCCCCATGTTTATACAGGACATATTCGTCTGATAGTTGCACCACTTCGTTATTAATGCTGATCACTTGTTTAGATATCATATTTTCAATCATGTCACCAATTTTTTTTACTTCAGTGTCTACAACACCATCTACGAACTAAGAGAATTAACAATAATCTATTTACAATTTCATGTAAAATTTGAAATTTAAATTCTAATTCATCTAACTTATTCATAATGAACAAAAACATTAAAGTTACCAAAGTATGTAGTATTTATATATGTTTGTACCAGTGGCGATTTCTCAGGGAATGCAACGCATGCATTGCATGCATAGAATTCATCTTTAAAGAAACCAAAATGTTCGAGACTCGAAATATTTAAAGGAACCCCTTTTTTTTATTCCACTACACGCTAAGGAACCATTTTCTATGATTGCGCTAAGCTTCCCAATGCAGGGGTTTACTCTTATCATTTCTGGTTAATGAAAATGTTCTTAATTGCCAAGAGAAACAAGAACGAAGTTTGCATACACTGCAACTCAGGCTTGCTGAGCTCCTCAAATACATACTGGAAAGTGATTTGCACACAGGTCTTCCGGAAATTTATAAACTCATGAATTTGGTTATGACTATTCCCATAACAACAGCAAGTGTTGAGAGTTCGTTTTCTGCCCTCAAAAGAATTAAAAGTTATTTACGAAGCTCCCAAAGTGAAGAGCGATTGTCTAATTTATCCCTAATTTCAATTGAAAGACATTTACTTAAAGATTTCATGGCAGATAGAGAGAAGTTTTATGGTTTTGTTATCGAAGAATTTTGCAAGAAGTTTTTATTCAAATGATGTATTGTGTATCTCTTTCTTTAATAAAAACATTTTTTGCCTATTTTTATTGTATTGGTTAATAAAAGTTAATGTTAAAAGTATTTCCAAATAAAACCTGATTCAAATCCCCATAAAATGTTTTTAATACATCATTATCCTTTTGTGCAACATGAAAAGACTGAACATGAGAATTAGAAGGGTATTTCTCTGTATTTCTTTTATTCTTTGAAAATTGCATGCCTAAAGAAAAAGGTCAGGAGTCGCCACTGGTTTGTACTGTTTATAAGTAGATAATTATGATTTATATTATCACACATATCTATAAAGTAGCGAATTTGGATTTGAATACCATGAGGAGACAGAATCGATAACTAAAAGAAAAAAAAACTAAGTGCTATGTACACAAATTTATTATTAGGAAACGTATTTTTCGCCCCTAGTGGGGCCATGCAGCTACACCACAGGTTGCATTGGCTTTATTTTCCACGTAGTTCTTCGAACAGGGCTACAAGGACTACTGACCATACCTGCAGCCGAGCAGGTTCAGTAGGACCATTGGTACGAAGTTTGATCCGAAACTCTTGAAATAAGTCGCTACTACGAGCGGCGGAGACCCATGGAGAGGTTCTCTCTCCATCCCGCCAAGTAAGGTTGGACTCGTTGTGGCTGTTGATTCTCACCCAGGTTGGGTAGACCCTTGTGGTCGCAGTGTAATGAGCAGTAACTTCTCGGGCGGATGCCCGCTTAGCATACCGGGGAGCTAGAGCCACAAACCTTGACCAGTAAGAACGGACCACGATCTCAGCTAAGTGGGCTGGAATACTGGTAGTTCTTTTAATAGACGCTTTGGCTTTTCATGGGTTACTCAGAGTGGGGAAAAATGGATACAACCCTATCTTGTGCCCTTATATTCGAAAGAGAGACCTATGAATCTACTCTGTCTGGAACGTATACCGTCCAGGTGGCTTTTAGGCAAAGAGAGGTTTTTAATCTCTCCTTTTCAGTCTCACTATATACCAAGACGGCCCATAATGAGGCCATGATGGGAATTCCCTCTTCGGAGGGGGGCGATCCAACTCCTAAGAGTCGTGTGGTAGTCCATAAACTGTCAGCATAGGTAGTGCTGGTCATTCATTCATTCAGTATAAACATGTTATACAACTCATTCATGTTCAGTTTACTTACTTACTTATTTTAATACCCATATCGTGTTAACGAATCATCTAGCCCTACCGTATAACTATTATCAACTTTTAAACATGACGTTTTATGGCCTTTTGAGTCTATATTTGAAGTTAGTTTCTGATTATGTATATATATCCATAAAGAACTTCTGGACACACGATCTCAAAACGATAGTTCAATATTTATTTTTTTATTATTTTATTTTATTGTTTATTTATATTACTTAGCATTTTACATTTAGGGTGATAACTTCAGCTGTTAACCAGCTTTTTGTTTGATCGGTGATTCTACGGAATCTACATTGGAAGTCCTAAATTTTGCCTAACTCAAGTGCATTTCGATTAGGGATCTTTAACGAGTACCTGACATCGTACAGGCTTGGGACCGACGGCTTAACGTCGTCTCCGAGTGATGACGTACTCAGATTTATTCACCTCCCGCCTGAATAAATCGAGGACTAGGTGGGGATCGAACCCCGGACTACCAGCCCAGAGGAGAGTACGTTAACCACTGAGCTAACCTGGCCCTCTTTCGAATCGTTATAATTACTTTATGTTCCAAGAGTGATAAAAATATTGTACTAAATGTATAAAAACATGGATTTATTCAGCCACGAATTATTATTTAATTTTTCATGCTACTCGTCCTGTCTGTAAATGTTCATGGTTAAAATATTGATTTTGAAGATACCATGTCGATGACGTCGTGGTTGCTGTGCAGAAGAGGCGTGAGGTGGCGGGCGAGGTGGAGGAGGTAGGGGAGGCTGAGACCAGGACTGTAGGCCACCTCGAGCTGCCGGAGAGGGGTGGCCAGCACCACCAGGCTGTCGGGGTTGGCCAGACGACCCACTCTCACCGACTCGCTCACGTGCCGCACGCCCATGCCACTTTTTACCAGAACTACACCCTCAAGCTTTAATGTTTTCCCATCAACAATAATTTCTTTCATAGGACAGATATCAAATATCAGGTCTGATATCATTTCTCTGACATCTATGGGAAGAAATGAACTCTAAAACCAAAGAATTATCAAATATCACTTGAGTGTTCAAATTGATAATATACTGAAATGATATTTGTGTTCAAATAATGATCTACTTTTATACATATCAGTATTTCACTATATAAATTAAAATTTTTTTTAATATCACTTTCCTTAATGGCTTGTTTATAAAACATTTTGGGTTTAAATGATAATTTATGTTTCTTAATTCTTAAGGTTAAAAGAAACAAAAATTAATGAGCGTAATTATTATTGTACAAATTTAGACATAACAATAAATTATTGAAAATGTATGTTAAACAATGTTATTAGAGTAGAAGTTAACATTCACAAAGAAATGCACGAAGCAAGTTAAATAAGAAATTGTTGAAGAGTTAAAGGGAACTTTATTACACTATGAACTATATCTAATAAAACATATGTCTCATTTCATACTTATGAAACCTCTTTGAACCACAATAAATCACATGCTTTGCTTTTATGTTTGGTATGTAAAACTCTATTTCATAAATAAACTTTAAGTTAATAAATATTATAAATAAAGTAAATGTGAAGGACTCTATTTTCAAAATTCCTGAGAAATTGTTTGAGTTCATTAAACTTTAAACAAATCAAAATAATTTTTTTTTAACTTTATTATAGTAACGCAAATTATTTTACTTTGTTCCTAAAATCAAAAAGATTATCAATCTGCATATAGTAATATTAAATGAATTAAATCAACAAATTACTTGAACGTTTAAGTTGTCAGCTAAGCCAATGTTTTCCTTTTTCAAAATGTTACGGATATTATTGGTAAGAGTATAGAGATCGGCAGCAGGGAGTCCAGGTGACACTTGCAGACTTAGCCAGTGAGTGGAAGAACTGGCTGCGATGGAACCGTCTGAGTTGATACTGAGGAGTACATTGCTGCAACACCAGGGTTCCAAGTCGATGCCCCTCAGTCCTGAGTTCACGACTGCCCCGGCAGATACTGGAGTCTCTTCCCCATTTACCCAGAATGAGTACTTTTGGACCTGATCCCACAAGTTTTTCAGTCGGGGCTCAATCAATGAACTAAATTCTGAAACCTTAACAAATGAAATCGGTATCAGGAACGTAATTTTCCTCAACTGACAAGTAGAGTGATTAAAAAAACTGAAGTTCCTCAATCATGCAAAGTACATAATAAAATGAACTGCCTGTCGTTTCTAAAATTTCAATGAAGTTATGGAAGCATTATAAATTATCTAATGATATTATAGTGCACTTCAAAAATTTCAGTACATATACTGATTTCAGTACAGAAATGATAGATTTATTTAATTTGTTTAATCCTATGTACGCAGTTATTACATAGTAGTAGAGAATTACTTTAATGGGCAGGATTAATAGTTACCAAGATGTTACTGTGCTATTCACATATTGCAACATTTGACAACAACATATATATATGAATTTATCTTTTCTTTTTTTTTGTTTTTTATAACAATGCAGAGTCACAAGCATCCTTGTTTGGCCACCACAAGTAGGGCAATACAACTTGTCGGGTTTTCTACCCTTGAACGCCGAAATCAGTCTCCCCATGAGAGAAGTCAGGAATCATCAAGTACAGTTGTCTCTTTTTGTTATTGACTTTCAGTTTGGTGACGTTTTGATTCTGATAGCAGAGATGAGTTTGATTGAGAACTGTAGATGACGAAACTCAAAGGGCAAGTTTGATAGCCGGAGAGAGATCGGGAATAAATATGTCATACCTTCCTGGTTATCTGAGAGGATTATTGCTTCCAAGCTATTCTCCAATCTCCTTGATACAATGAGGAAAGTTTCATTGCAAAGTCTTGGTAAATCAAGATTTTTTGGGAACATTATAACTGCTCCTAATGAGAGAAAATTTTGATGACCAGACATCCCTGTTGACTTGAGCTGTTAAACAATTCAAGGAATAATAATCATAATCCTCTTCATAGGAGACTTATAAGAAACTTGTACAATTAAGACTTGTAAGTTTTCCCATTGGTAGGAACTAAGGGTAATGTAGGAGATGGACACATTTTTTATGTAAGTCTTGCTCGTTCATTAAGCCAATTCATGTTGATGTGTTTGACCTCAAAGCTTGTCAAGACCCTGCTGATGAACTGAACTTCTTCTCTCTAGACTGTTTAGCTGAATGGATGTGTGGTTGGATCTGAAGAGTCCTGGCGAAAGTTTCCTCCACAATCTCTAAAAGCTGTTTGGTAGGCTATCCGGCAATCTGATCACAGCAAAGTGATTATCTTTGCTTAATTAACTTATTATTATTAACTTATGTGTTATTATTAATACACACTTATGTGTTATTATTAACTTATTAATTATTAACTTATGTGTTAACACATATTAACACAGGTTTAATATGTGTTAAACCTGTTAAGGGACACATATTAACAGGTTTATATTCCTGTTAGTTTATCTGGAATATAAACTAACAGGTTTATAGTTAGATTGGTACCAAAGGTACGAAGGTTTTAGGCAGGAATTAACAGTAAGAATAGTTCTACTGACATTAATTTTGACATATTATATATTTTTACAAAATAAATATTATTTAAAGATAGTAGATAACTTTAAACAATTCCAAAGACAGGTTTTATGAAAGGGACTGAAATGATTTTAATATTCCTAACAAACTCCGAGACAAAGCGAATTAATACATTTTTCCATTTATAAAATATTTTCACTTTATAAAAAAGTATGTATATGCAGATATAACAAAATAAATAAAATTAATTAAATTAACTAATATAAAAGTTAATTTTGCTTGACGCAACAGTTTTTACAAGAAATCAATATACCGTTCGCAATGTACTTACTGACTGCGGGGTGAAGCTGACAGAAATGATGTTTGTAACGTCGTTTGCAATTTGCTTTGCCTCGGATACCCGGAGGCCAGGACTCTTGACCAGTTTGATGGTCCTGCCGTGGACCTCAAGTGCCACTGTCTCATCTTCATACCTGGTCAATATGACTCCTGCAGCAGTCCCAGACTTGTACCGTGAGCCACCATCCCCCACTCTCGCCACAAGTACCCAGTCCTTTACCTCAACATCGTCCACAGTCACTATTTCACGCTGTTCAATTCCTTTAACCAGCTGGTTCATGTAGGTTGTTGGCTCGACGTTCAATAAGTGCTCTCTCTAGAGTTGAAGATTATTAATAATTCATTATTATAATTTAATTCAATTATTAAGCATAATTTTAATATCACCATTGTTTGGCAACTAACAAGTCAGTTATAGTGTTCTTATAATATATTTTACTTTACTGTTTGTGATAGCTTTAATTGTTTTATAACCCTTGACAAAAACTTTTTATTCAAAGTGCATGTTTTTAAAGGGACACATATTTTGGAAGTAGATTTCTGATTATTAGCCTTAACCTACATGCACACAATAGAAATGATAATGAAATTCTTTATAATTTTTATTCACGGAAGCAATATGATTTTCTGTTTCTATAGATCTAGCCACATAGCTCCAACTGTACATCTTTATTTGAGGGATTTTAGTCAGCTAAACCTAAAAGTAGTAATTTAAAGAAGAAAAATATGGAAAAAAAACACTTGAATAATAAAACATTCTATTGGGTACATAAACCAAAACGTTATGGACGTAGAAGTAATACGAATATTTTGATCAACATGAGCGCATGTTTATTTCTTTTTAATTTCCTCTCTCTTTTCTAGTTCACGTTCAGTTAAATGTTATTATAATCAATTTTATCATAATAATAATTATTATTATTATCATTATTAATAATTATTATATCATATTTTATCATAATTTTATCATAATCATAATCTTCTTTTTTTCTACTTTTTCTTGTACTTAAGCATATATATTTTATTAATCTATTATTTTTAACATAGTTACTTACAATTACATTTGAATTATTAAAAAAAAATAAAATTATCCAACTTCTACCTTCGCCTTATCCAAATTAATAAAAACTTTATAGCTGTTGAATAAATGGGATTTGATACGTAAAATCGAATAAACTAATTATTTAAATTAAATCATGGTGAAAATGTTAATGAGACAAATTTATATTCAAATGATTTAAACCTTGTAACTGCAAATAAACGTAAAACTTCTTGAGAAAAGTACTGTCAGCTATAATAACTTCACCGCAAAAAGGTGAAACGTTTGTAAACTTTAATTGTTAGCAAATATATTGAATTACTATATTTGTAATTTCAATATTTTTAATTTAATAAATATTAACCAAAAGTAGTGTTGTTCTTAAAACGATATTTCAAATACTGCAACTTCTTTAAAAAAATATTAAGGAGCCTTTAATCAGCTAAGAAGTGACTCTGTTTTAATTTACTACATTAATTCAATAGGCAAAACCTGTTCAAAACATTTTTAATTTTTCAGAGTTAGATATTTAGAATAAGTTTCTGCAGAATTCACCATCCATAAGTTTGCTAATGATGAAGTTGTATAGACTATCCTACATTTTGTTTTATATAACAAACAATATATATTTTTTAGTTTATAGTGAGTTAAACTAAATGATTGAACATTACAAACTCGGAAATTCTTGGTTTATACGATCTTTCATAAGAGAAGAATTGACTTTTTTAGTAAGAACTATTTTAATACATTTACATTTAATAATTTTTTACATATCAAATGACTAGTGGGTTCTTTAGATATTACCAATGAGAAACTTGCACATTAAATTTTGATATTGAGCAAAATCAGGGTATTTTTTTTCTTTGCCAGGGAGTATGTATACGTCGAGTTCTTCTGATCTGTAAATTCATAGAACCTAAGAGTTTTGTAAATTTTTAGATACCCATTTACGTAAAAATACATATAGATTTTATCATTAAATTATCTAATATGGATTTAGAGGTTATAAAATGTGTAAATCTGTCACAATCTAAACGGTTCTCTTTTCATAGTTTACTGATTTCCATGTTTATTTTGTCTCATTACAGTAAAAGTATTGATTATAAATAAATATTAAATTAGCTTCAATGGAAAGAATTTAGAAAATGAGTAAGTTGCTTTATTTACCATGAAAATTGAACGAGGAACATCTGATGATTTTCGAATCCGTGTAATTTTTAACGTGTAAATCTGTCACAATCTAAACGGTTCTCTTTTCATGGTTTACTGGTTTCCATGTTTATTTTGTCTCATTACAGTAAAAGTATTGATTATAAATAAATATTCAATTAGCTTTAATTGAAAGAATTTAGAAAATGAGTAAGTTGCTTTATTTACCATGAAAATTGAACGAGGAACATCTGATGATTTTCGAATATATTTTTCAACTTCTCCCACTATCTGTCAAAAAAGAAGAGTTCAAACATGGTTTTCAAAAAATATAACAGTGATGCAAACAAATCAACTACCTTCATCGCTTGTCCTGCAGATATTCCCTTACCCAAGGATATACTAATTGGGACTTTATTGACAGTGTCAACGCTGATAAGTCCGCTCAGGTAAATGGTTACAGACACCCCAGGTTTTGGCTCCAACCTTGTGAAGCTTCCCTTAGCCTCTGATACTGGTACTTTGGCAAGATTTACACGTTCCATGTCGACTATTATATCTATATCTTGAATTTTGGAAATCACTGACTCCACGGCTGATTGTAATTCTGCCATATTCTCCTTGAAATTAAACATGAGTTATTCAGCCAAACAGTATGAAAGCAAATGAAACACATTTCAACAGTACAAGTTTTAGAAAAGCGTTATCTTTTATGAACACCAATAAGACTTAAAATTTGTTTGCCTAAAGCAAGCACTTCAGGATATATATCTAGATATCAGTTAGTATATAAAAAATGGAACTTTAATTTTACAAATATAAACTATAGTTATTATAGACATATGAAGCACAATATATATTTCCTTTTTTCCTTGACCTACGAAAAGAAGTCCTCTAATATAGCAGTTTTCTTTAATTATAGTCATAAATTAATTAACAGTTAACAAGGTATAATTTATTCGTAGTTTGAATACTCATTATCACTACCTGCACATTGCTGTTAATGATGTCTCACATTTACATTTGGTTAGTAATATAGAGAAAAGTAAAAAAGATAAATGCTGTATAATTAATATTTACAACAACAAAAAAGTAAAAGTTACTGGGATAACTCGCGGATAAAATTTATTAATTTAATTAAATTTTCTAATGTTAAATTGGGTAAATTGTCTATTACCCAATTTGGAGTATATAATTGCAAGAACTTCTCTTTGCCAGTTAATGATAAAATAACTTTATGCTTCTATTTTACAAATTATGTCCTTCAGCCAAAAGTTTTTTTGGTTTTATCTACCAGTAATAAATTAACCTTTACTAATGTGCCTAATTATATATTATAATTATAATATATTAACATGTATATTTATGTTAATTAATTAGTCAGATTTAGTCCAAACGACTAAAAGATGATTCTGTATTATTTCTTTTTCATGTTTTTTAAATGACCAACAGATGAATGCAAAGCTCCCATTACTTAGTATATCTCACTTAGTAATACCTCTTTAGACCAATATTGAAAATGGTAGTTCTTTGTGAGTTGATAATTTAACCGGCGCAGAACATCGGCTATTTCAACGCTGTCTAGTCCAGTCGTGTAGGCTACTTTGAGATTATCACTGAAGGCATAAGCGTTGATTGAACCATCCTGGAAGGTGTGGAGGGTGACATGTGGTTCCAAGTGTAAGCGAGATCGGTAATCGCCCATGTGAAACAAATGAGGACTTGGCGACCAACTTGTCAAGTTGAAGCTGGGAAGGTCATCCAGCCTGTTATAAATCTCATCAGTGGATGTAAAGTACCTAGGATAAGTTGTATCAACTTTTTGAAGGTGACCATGAATAATGGTGTACTTGGTACTCCCTATTTCCACCATTCCCATTGGAGGAGCCAAACTAACCAGTTTACGAGGAATAGAGTACTTATTGGCAGTCAGTAAGCTGATTAACTAAAACAACAGTATGGATTATTTTCAATCAAGAGCAATGCATTGTATTATTTAAAGAAATTATGTGGAAAAAGATTTACTTTATAAGGTGCTTTAGTCATATCACTGAATATTTGATTAACTGTGTTGTGGAAGTTCTTCTTTAGTTGAGTAATCTGCCCTTTGGTTATTCCCGCTGAAGTGTACACAGTGACACTGTTAGGTAGCTCTGCTACGACCTTGACACCGTTTGACGTTTGTATAATTTTGATACCCGGACGAGGAATAATTTCCAGGACTTGGCCTCCACAGCTCAAGTCGTTTGGGGTCAAGAAGCCATCCTGTGAATCAATGGGTTCACCATCAATCAGAATTTGGAGATTCTGCTCTTCGCTGGACACCAAGTCGTTAAACTGATGGCTAATTTCTGAAGACCACATGTTGACTTCCTAAAATACAGCGAAACCACCAAGTTAAAACACATTAACAAATCAAATTTATTTTAATTATTAATGGGTCTAATTCAAAAAATTAATAAATTGAATTTATAAATCTATTTTTCCTTTTTTATATACATTTATTCCATTAAAAACAATTTAAATAAAAGGAATGCCTTTATAGAAAATTTATAATTTTATAATATCTAGGGAAAAGGCAAAATTATATAACAGTGTACTTGGGTCATAATTTCAATTAATGGGAGGTGGGTGAACGACGCTTGTAATAGGTACTCAGATGTTTTTGATGGGAATGCCAGTTACAAGCTACAGGACTCAATTTTTCCATTATTTTTCTTTATTTTTGTTGAGTTAGTAACTTAGTAACTTGTTTACAATTGAATTCAAACTAATAAAGCTTTTATAAAGTGTCTAAAAGATGGAAATGTATTTTATCAATATATGTTACCCTGCATTTCAAAATAGCTGGTATAAAATTCTATTTTTATATATAATTTTTAAATAAATTTTAATTTAATGATTTTCTCTATTGCAAAAATATATAACAAAAAAATTAAGCAAAAATATACAAAACTTTGTTAAATACCGAATTAACAAATATTTTAACATTAAATGTCGGGAATGTATAGACAGGAGTATATATGTATTCAGACAGTAAACTATCTGTAAGTATGTCACACCATAAGAGCAATATAAAATGCTTAGAATTTTTAACTGTAAAGTGTATGAAATACTATACTATTTTTTTTCTTCGAAGTGATTACTTTTGTTTGACAAAAAATAGCAATTCATCTACTATGCTTACATAATAAATTAAGCAGACCAGTGAATAATGCTAGGAAGTATAATCAATTTAGTTTGTTTGGACCGTTTTTTATTTATCGAATAACTAGTTACAAGAAACTTAATAGTTTAATTATTCAAATTTGCTTAGTAACTCCCAGTAGCAACTAGTATTACATGCCTTTAAACAATTTGTACATTGAAAATTATAATAAATATCTTATAAATAATATCCGAAGATGTGTAACACTGAAGCTCTTTTCATTATCCTTTGAGGTAATCACTGACTTGCATTTGAGATGGTGATTCTCGTTGGTAGAAAGCCATGTCATTAGCCAATGCCCGCAAAGCACGAGTCGTCTCAAGAGGCAAACCTGTACTCCTACGCACAGTGATGTAGCCAGGCCCTTGGAACTCCGCTGTCAGCGCGCCGTCCTGGGAGCGCGTCATCACAGTCGGTTGGCTCGAGTATATCTCCTCTCCAGGATGAATCCCTGCCAGAAGTCCTTCCTCTTTTGGGCATTTTCCCCAGACTATTGGCTAAAACAAATTTAGTTTTTATTTCATAATTACTTTAATCATAATAATTTATTTCTGTTATTTATTATTTAGTGGTATGGATTACCATCATTTTTATGTATGTAATTTAGTTCGACAGACCTAAATCAATGTTTCAGTGATTACATCACCTTAACTCAGTTAACAAAATTAAAGCCATTAAACGCAGTTCTTAAGGAATAAAAAATGAGTACCCGAGTGTATTTCACCAAGACATCCTACAATATTCCATTTACATTATTATACCATATGTGGTCAAATACAAAATTCTCATCAGTCTAAGATACTGATTTTCAGGGTTAAATAAAAATTGAAGAAGTTAAGCATACCTGAAACAACAATTCAGCTGAAGCAAAAGGGAAAGGAGCACGTGCCTGGGGGAGGCAGTTAGAACGAAAGTATAAAAAACCTTAACAAAAATAAGGCTGAATTTTGAAAAGAAATATTGACACCTTAAAACATAATATAGCTACAAAAACTGAAACCTCAACTTGAAATATTCCATTCCAACTTGTATTATTTTTTTATTATTGGATTTCTTTACATTGATTGAGATATTTGTTATAAGAATCCAGTCAACAGATATACTTTTTTGAGAATAATAAAAGACATTAAATGACCTTATATGATATATAAGAAATAAAATTCCTAGAAGTACAAAAGCAAACGCAAATCAGCCAAATAGCTCATGTTGTTTCCAGTCCGTGATACATGGTTGTCTAATGAAGTTGTTGGACTTCCATTTTTAAGGATAAGGCGGAGGGTTTTGCCCTGAAACTTATAAATGTTTTTTACCAACTACGGGCCAAGTTACTCACTAGGATGCTACCCACAGATAACTCTATAAACGAATAAATGAATCGTCAAACGGTTATTTTAAATAGACTAATAACGACAATGATATAAGACTGACGGAATTTTATAATAATGGAAATATAATGGAAGATTATACATAGGGAAGTTATAACTACAATAAAAGTAATATTATTAAATATGTAAATATTTAAATAGATTTATAGATCTAGGATCATAGAATTAGGCATTTCACTAAAAGTATTACATAAAAATACTCGCTAGAAAAATGGTAAATTATGCTATGAATAATTTTTAAAATTATATATAGATATATATATCTTGTTGGGTAAATTTACGGAAGAAAATATAACAAAAAAATTTGTTACGGAAGAAAATATCCCACTAAAAAATGTGTACCAATAATATTGGAAAGAAAAATGCCTATGCCATAAAAGAATAATATACGTATGACATAAAAATATCTGCATTCCCATTAACATGAAAAATCCACGGGTACTGCAAAAAATCAGGCATCATCATTAGAATCAGGACAGAAAAAGAGCTTCTACAAAATATGTTCTTTTAAATAGTGAATAATATATACGCCTTATTTAAAAAATCATTAGTTTCTCGAGTTGATGGATATCAGTTTGGAATAAATTGGGACGTATGTTCTGTCAATAGATGAGTAGTAGTACACAATGTAATTTATCTTGATAGCCGGCGTACAAGTTGGGGTTTACACAATGTAGAAGAATGACTAAAAATATATAAAAGCATCTGTCTGAGGCGAGTGTACTGAAAGTTGTACCTTACCAAGATCAGTGCGATCCACCTAAAGCCGGTCATGACAAGCAATTGCAGTCTTGTCTACTCCTCATGCAAGCGTATACATCGACTGATTACTGTCGCTACTGGAAAACTACGTCACACCACAAACAGAGCAAAGTCAACAGCGAATAAATGTTAATTCAATTATTTATACAGATGTATCAGTTACTTCACATATTCTCTTTGGACTAGATGAATATTATACCACTAATAAACTGGAAGCAAAACTGAAACAAAATAAGCTAGATCAAACCTGGATAAAGAAAAATAATGGTATATTATATATAGCAAAAAAGAAAAATGAAAAAAAAATAAGCCGACGCATAAATCTTATGAAACTGCAGAGCAGAACACATAGAAATAACTGAAAAACATATTCTCTGCATTGACTGTTATCCCTAGACATAAAATTTTTCCAGACAATGAATGCTGAACTCGAGTAAGTCAGGTCTTCTTGTAAATAGATATGTAGTGAGCAATTCAGCGCTTCATTTTTTAACCAGTTATTTCATTTAACCAGTAACAACTAGTGATATTGCTATCTTTGTTGTACCTTTCTGAAAGATTCTGTATATTCTTGGCAATCCCTCTGCGATATCCCATTTACACTATAATTTATGTACAAATAAAATATTGTGTTGTTTTCTTGACAACAATTATTTTATTTTATCATACTTTATCTAATGAAATAATTATGTGCTGTATACTAGAAATGTGAAAATCTGTTCAAACACCACATTACTATCGTATCGTTATTTATGAACTGAAGCTACCTGTATGAAAATATAGTGTGCCAGATTATAATATTTTCTAACGACTACTTCAATGTTAACCATGATTTAGGTTGCTTTACATCGTCAATAAAATAATACATGACTAACGTATGTTTTGTACGTTTCAATATTGATAGGCTAAGAAGAAGAGCTTAAGAGATTGGAGAAACCTTGGTATGCAGTCGAAGAAGGAGGATTGACGTGTCAGTTCATTACGAGCCTGTGCTTTCACTGCTTAGACAAAGATTTGATTTGCATTGTGGAGAGGCTCTCGGTCGGGTGTCAGAGAGCTCTTTTTTGTCGGCGCGTACCCGGTCTCTTGTAGACTGCTCGAGGACTAACAGCGCCTAGCAGTACAAACAGACAGCCAGTCATCTGATGTGACCCTATCATTCAGTTAACTCGAGATCTTTGTTTCACGGCGCGTGACTCCCTGCCCTAAGCCTCTGACGCTACCTTCTCATGTCTTTCCAAAACTTCCACTGCATTCAACAATCTCATTCACTATCATTTTAAATGTAATTTCCACAAACATGTATCACGAGTTCTATATTGTATTCTGCTCAGTTCATTAGTGAATATACCAGTTAAATAAGACTCATTCGAAGTATATTACGCTTTTAATATAATATTTTCCTCATTACACATAATTCCATATAATCAAGACCCTTAAGTGAATATACTAAGTGTAAAACTACTATAATTTTACTATTTTTTCCATTGAATTGGCATATATTTATTTCTTTGACATAATCCTTTAAGCAAACAAAATCCTGCTATACATTAAACATAAATGCTTTTAATATTGTGTTTTTTTTATAGGTGAAATTTGATCAAGAGCATGTCATTCTTATGAGGAAATTATTATTTTTATTAAATTAAAAGCTATTGTGCTACAAACGAGTCTCTGTCATAGTTTTGCTCAGGATTATTCCAGTTTATCTCCTCATTTCGCTTTAGATCTACCTCTTCTAAACCTCTTCTTCGGCACTTAGTAGAATTGCTACTCAGGTATCTATAGCAGCTTTGGCCCACTCTTGACTGCTCAAAATCAACTGTTCAACATCAGCTAATTTTACTTCAGTTAGCTTGACCATATCTTTAAATGATATTCAAAGATACTCAACGTCAAAGTTATTGCATATTTTAAAACTATAAAATGCAAATAATAAAAAATGTTATTACTTTGTATACCAACAAAAAAATTTGTTTTCCAAATCTTAGTGGTTTTATCTCAATAAATAAATCTTATTTTTTTGTTTCGAGTTTAAATGGTATCAGAGTATACTGATTTTTTGGATTTCTTGATTCTTGAGAGCACAACATAAAATTTTGCCTGAATCAAGGTTTTTCTCAAGTCAACCCAGTTGTATATTTGACCCTAAGTTACGGTTATGAAGCATTTTGACTCAAAATGTTTAATAGAACAAATTAAAACTTTTATATATATGATAAACAAATAGAACAAATTTTTGACTTTTGTATGAACTATTTTTATATATCTAAATAAATGAACTACGCTAAAAAGTTGTCTAAAATCATATATTGTCCAAAATGAACTTCCTCATGATATCATATTGCATTATGTGTATTTAGAGCACTAAGGTAAATTATATTGACAAACGAGTTATAAATGACTAATACAAATTCACTTTTGCGATATAGTTATGCTCACATGTACTTAATTATCATCTGTTTTCACTGACTCAAACTAAGGCTTAGTTTACACCAAGTTCCATAGCACGTACCACCAAAAAATTGAGAGGAATAAATATAACAAATAACCTCAGTCATTGAAAGCCCAACTTAAGTTAGCTGAAATTTCAAACTATGCAACTTTTGAAACAGAAAGATAAAGTTTATCTCTGACAGATGACTGCATTAGATTAACTCCAGTAATTAAAACAATAAACACAGTAAACACCTCAGATCTGGTGTTTGAGTAATATTGCAGGAGAATTAGTGATACAGAGAATAGAACCAAGTCATATAGAAATATGTACGTAGAGGAGGAAAGTTATATAGTTTATAATACCATTAAAACTGAAACTGTGACTGCACCACTACGTCATAATTAAACTTTATTGTAATTTTATATAGCAGAAAAAAACTACAAAAAGACAATATTCTTATTACTAACCCAGGAATTGAGAACACGTATTGTAGTTCGAAAAACTGTAAATGTAATAGAAGGAAACCAATTACATAGGTATAACGGCCCCAAACCAAAGTTTTAATAATAGAGCAGTTTTATACGTCAACGTCTTTTAATAAGACTCTAATGGAGTCTGATCGGCTGAAGGTTTTAACTTGTATTTTCTTTTTCAAGGCAGTCATGGGGTGAGAGGCACCTCCCTCCGCTGCACCCCTCCACTCACTGATTAATTTCCCTGATCGGCTTTGTTCCAGCCCTTTTCCTTTACCTAATACTCATCATATTTGCATCTGATTTTACTTTATGTCATTTGATATTCTCTCTGCTTTAAACATTCTTCAATTCATTGCCCCAGCTGCTATAAGCTTATTGTTAAATCACTATCTTTTAGTCCACAATCTGTAGTCATTCTTAGAGTTGCACGCTTGCCTTATTGAACCTACCTGTGTTACCAACTTGTATCTAAAATACAAATAGTATCAAACATTAATTTGGTTTTAGTCAGCCTGGAACATTTTTAATTCAGTTAGAGTATATTAATAGGCCAACCGTTTCATTTTTTTAATAGTGTCAATCTGTGCACAGTCTCTCTCTCTCTCTCTCTCTCTCTCTCTCTCTCTCTCTCTCTCTCTCTCTCTCTGTATGTGTGTGTGTGTGCGTATATATGGCAGTTTTACATCTATTTGTGGACGTCATAAAAGTCACTCTGTTTGATATAATAAAATTCAAAATACAAATCTTATTCTGTTAGGAAAAGAACAGGTATTATTAAAAATATTTCTTTATTAAGCAGCTTCTAATAATCACCTGTAATATTTCTTATTAAACACTTTGTCCTTTAGCGTTGGAAAGATACTTTCTAAAATCTTTAAATGTACTATAATGCCTATTTCCGTCCATAAAATTCCAATAAACAGATATTCAACTCATCCCCTCAAAACATTCTATTTTTGAGTATAATGTAATTTTTATCTGTCAAACGGTGTGACTTTTATCATGCCTACAAACTTTGAGAATCGAAGCCACAAATTTTACCTTTTATAAGAAAACAGGCTATTTTGGTTAATGAGTTTCAGTACGCTCTAGAGTTATAAATTAAGGTGGAAAAAAACGTTGTCTAAAACACATTTTGTTCAAAAAAAGTTTGAGCAAAGTTTGTTTTCTTCTTAATGCAATATGGCTCCAAAAAATAGAGAATATCTACACTATAAGGACCATTTTTTTAAAAATATAAATTTGATCCATAAAACTTTTGAATTCACACCTATTGATTGATGGTAAATTTACACCGACCCACTGACACATAGTCAAGATCAAGGTTATGATTAAAAAGTTAGGAGCCCGAAAACTCTTCAGCAGTCTCTAGGCTTTTTGTACAATACACCCAATCCTTTCTAGGGAGTGTTATTGATGAATGATTAAAAACAAATTATAGAAAAGATTGCTACAGAAAACAGATATAATTTAGTTTTAAGAACTCATTTCAAACAAACATGCAATTTGTGTCTTCAAAGAGAGGGTTTAGAAATATATGTAAAATATCTATCCAGAATTTTTCTTCTCAACTACCGCTTATGGAATCTGTAATTAACAGCACCAGCAGACTGTTGTACTTCTATCTAGAAAAGGAAGAAACCTTTAATAACATTCTATCTCATTGTGAGGCAATGTCCTTGGAGAGGATAAGTGATTTTGGGAAATTGCACCTAAAGCCAATACAAGTGAGGGATACTTCCCTACAGACAATATTAAGTTCATTAAAGAACTCAAAATTTGAAGTTGTATTTAGAAACAACAATGGACTGAACAATTCCATAGATTTGGCCACTGAGCAGGAATCCGATGATATTCGGGCCATAACTTTAACAAGAATAACGTGTCAGATTGATAAATAATTTCAACTTCTTATAACTGATAAAATTAATATTATCATATTTAATCAAATGATACCACTATTGATTATCACTGAGTCTAATATTACGTCTATAAGATAACCACGTAACAATGAAACAAAAAATCATATATCCACCAGTTTGACATTACACTTACTAATGGTGTTGAGTGTAGACCATTCCTGATTTTTTCAAAAGACAACTTTATTTCATTTTGTTATACACTTTTGCTCATAACGGGATTTTTAAATATGTGGTTTACAATTTAGTACAAATTTATTATTTATCAAAACTAAACATTTTGATCATAAAGAATAACTGCTTTGACTGAGTTTAGAAAGAGTCATTTAAAGTTCGGGATGACTTCCATTACCTTGATTGTAAAATGTTTTATTCATTTGGTTTAAAGTTAATCAAAATTAGACATATTTAAAGTTTTATGGGAAGTTTCTGGTCTTCTTGCCTCCTTTAGGGAGGGTTTAAGATTCAGAAACAGTCCCATTGTCTTACTTGCATAATGCATCTTTTCGTCCTGTAGATACACAGGCCCATACATCGCCGCACATGTGTTTTATTACATAGGCACTGAATTTTTTACATAGATCAGCATCCATAATAAGCGTCTATGATGTTTCTATGGAAAGAACAAAGTTGTTAATGTTTCTGGAGATACGATTTCTGTACCAGTTACAATAAATAAAAAAAATAATGTTGACCCTTTCAAAATATAGTTTAGTCTCGCCAGACATAATGATTGTTACGTACTTATCTAAATGTCAATATATATGAATGAGGTAATTATAAGGTAAATATTGAAGCCATCTGCGATCGATACCTGGTAAATTATTGACTAAACAACCTTCAATGGAAATAAAAAAAATTGCTTCCAGAACAAAAAATATTACAGTCATCACTCAATTGCTCTTAACTTAAGCAATAGTTACAATATAGTTCAAACTTCAAATTAACTATACTATGAAAGAATAAAGTGATAGCCTTTGTTTTCAATTATTTTTGTAATAAAGTTTTCTGTTCGTTCATAGATTTCATAAATATGAGGCAAGAGATGATGTTATCAAAAGACAATCTGTGAAAACTATATCTAAAATGGAATGGTTCAAAACATGTCAAGGGTTTCAATTCTTCAAAAAATATCAATTTAAATTTAAAATTATCAATATATTAAGTTAACTGCGAAAATGTCAATGAAAGAAAATGAGAAGTTCTTCAGTTGAATAAAGAAAGCCGAGTGCCTTTACGTAAAACTGGAGATGAATCACTGATAGTTTAACTGGATCCTGGTCTCTTTGTATTTGTTGATAGAATAGGATTAATTAGTGAGTTCATAACCCATTTCTGATTTAAATATATATATATTAATTGTTTTGATAATATTACATGAATTAATATGTCTTTGAGGTGGAGCTCTTATTTGTTATGGAGATATTTATTTAAATTGAATGATGTATCCTATTGTAGAAATACTCACATTTGCAAGATAAAACATTCTTTTGTAGACAGAATGGCTGCTTGTTCTCTATTCATGCTAACTACTACTTAAAGAAGTAATTATCATTGTTCAATTGCCCACGATGACTCCAATCAAGTGTTTGATTCTCCTCCTGGTGAGTCTTTATCAAATTCAATATTACAACAAAAGGTAGTTTTCTGCAAACTTCAAAGGTCTTAAACTACTAAATGTTATTAAAATTATCAATTAGATAATGCTTCTAAGCACAATATAATTAAATATTTCAACCCTTATCTTGAAAGTTAAAACTTCTATTATTCATCGGTTGTATACATTGTTTAAAGACATCGTTTTCTAATTTTTAAATTATCGAGATGTGTCATCCTAATATCATACCTTAAATTTTTGAATTTTCATGTTACCATTGATTAGTCTAGCCACTATAAACACGTTAAAGGTTTCAATAAGTTTAGGTGGATTCTGATTGGCGTGTTTCCATTCTTGAATGGAGCGCTTGGTATCAGAAGTAAATTTCTCAAACCCTCTTCTTGACTGATATTGGTTCGTCACTCATCGCTGTCAGCCTCCCCTTTAACGTCTCAACGTTTCAGCCAATCCATTCAACTATGGGTAGATTATTATGGACTTTTGCACAGGAATAGCATCACAGTCCATTTGTTTTATGAGTGTCTTTCATAATTATGCAATACTATACATAAGGTCGGGTAACTGTTATATTTTCTTACTCCTGGATGGTAATACCTCTAATACCGCTTTCTTAATAGTGTTTGAGAGGACCGTAAGTTAGATAATTTTCGATAATAATTATAAACCTACGTCGATAGAACGTTTCAAGTTTGAATAGCTGTTAAAAATTGGTTCTTATTTGTTTCCCTTATGATATTTTCAAAAATACGTTGGTAGAAGTTTCTATTGATAATGCAGTTTTTTTTACAAAATATTTTTATTACGCTAAACCACTCATTAAAAAACCATGAAAATTTGCCCTATCTCAACTCCCCCGATGACGGTTCAGCCGAAAATTAGAGCTTGTAAGTGTGTTCATATCTTTATTCTGTGTTTATTCTGTTTCACTAATGTGAAACGTTAGTTGTCCTTTGCGGATCGTTTTCTTGTTGACAATATATATATATAACATTGTACATTGAACAAAACAATTACCACCATTGAATTTAAAAATAAATGTCTCTAAATAATTTACGTTTATACCACTAATGCTTTTAATTAATTTATCTTTTAGAAAAACATTCTCAACATTTAAATCACATAAAAAAAATATGTTGTTTAATTATTGAGGACAGAAAAGGATAATGTAAATGTGTTTTAGCCATTGGCAGCTGGTGTCGACCAATGCCGTAAGGAAGGCGATCTTGTTGTCGGAGTTGTCCCAATGGAGGATATAGAAAGTGGCCCTCACACAGCAATCTACAGGTATGATGACATCGTTGAAATGACCCTCCACAATCAAGGACAAATGGCAATCTACAGGAGCACTGGAATTTCTTCTAGTTTCGTAAAAACTTTACAACAGTTTATGAAAGATGTTATAGATTCCAAAAATCTTGGAGAAATTTTAAATCAGGTAGAAGGATAAACAAGAAATACTATTCGAACTAATTTGTACTACTGAGTATTAATCGAAGAGTGCTTACTTAAGAACTTTGTTTCAGACTTACGAAGTTATAACAGAAAACGAAATGTTGGTGTTGAATGCTTTGTTGAAAGAGCAAGTGCACAAGTTCTTAGTGAAGGTGAACGGCGTGGCTATAGATCTGAGGCAGAAAACCATCCTCCCTGCTAAGAGTACCTTCGACTGCCTTTTAGATAAACAAGATGTATCACTCTCCATAATGCCAGGAGTCAAGATCGTCGTATCTTCAAACGGAATGAAAGTGATTTCCCAGGTGGACGGAAACATATCCGTAGCAGTGACACCTGGAATTACAGAGCAACAGATGATTCAACTGAAAGAAAACTTTTTAAAATCTCTTCACCATAAAATCAGTCAATTAGCTAAAATGCCAGAAAAGGTAAATTCATATTTTATGCATAAAACCTGTTTTCCTGTTCATCACCCCACAAAATATTTCCTGAAATAAATTTATATTGTCTGCTAAATATACTTTAGTTTTTAATTATTTGACATAAATTACAAAATTGAAGTTACTTACGAGGTGTATAAATAAAGTAGTGAGACTGATTTTTTTTAAATTTTCTATTCAAATATAATTACAATGTGATATTGTCACCTTCAAAATAGTTCCCTTCGGAAGCCACACAGCGCTGGAGACGGTCCTTCCAATCATTGTAGCATTGCTGAAACTCGGATTCTGGAATGGCCTTCAGCTGGTCGGTTACAGCAGTTTGTATGTTTTGTAGTGTCCCGAAATGAGTTCCCTTGAGGTGATTTTTCAATCTCGGGAAGAGGAAAAAGTCACAAGGACTCAATTCTGGTGAATAAGGAGGCTGAGGAGCAACAGGAATGTTTTTACTGGCCAAAAACTCGTTTATTGAGATGGCAGTGTGACAGGGCGCGTTGTCTCATCTCCAATTCATTGGTCAAAATCTGATGAACGGAGGTGTGATTCAAATTCAACTGTTCCCCGATCATTCTGACTGTCAAGCGTCGATCTGAACGCACAAGGTTCCGTACTCTGTTGACATTTTCATCGGTGTTTGCACTTGAAGGCCTTCCGCTTCGTAGTTCATCTTCAATCGACTCTCTTCCTTCTGAAAATTCCTTAAACCACCGAAAAACCTGTGCCCTTGATAAAACACGTTCTCCATAGGCCTCCTGAAGTTTTTCAAAAGTTTCGGTTGCATTATGTCCAAGTCTGAAGCAAAATTTGATTGCACACCGCTGCTCAACTTTGAGGTCACTCATTTTTAAAACGCTCAAGAAAAAACCATTTCACGAAAACCAACGCTACGGACAAACAAATGACTGTCGCGAGTTCAGATTCATACTGGAGGCGCATCACACGTGCACCTGACGCTACTCAAGGCCACGCGTCTCCAGCGTTGCCAGATCGAAAGCGACGTTGCCAGTCTCACTACTTTATTTACACATCTTGTATAGTTTTGTTCAGAAACAAATCAGCAATCGTTGAAATTGCAAAAGAAAATATTCAAAACACTAGTGACATAAGTCGGTTCATCCAAGATATTTTCTTGTCTAAAATAGCCAAAGATAATACTAATTAATAAAAAAAAATTGAATATTTTATCAGAAAATGTTACTAATAATAGCATCAAAGTTCTGAACTGCTGGATATTTAAATATTTAAGTAAGAAATTGGTTTTTAATCTAAAACTGTAATATTCAAAGAATTTTATGACCCAGCACAAGTATTTCAAACAGTTAAGATCGGTATTGAGCATAATTGATTTTTTCCATTATTCCTCTTTCTGTGAGCTTAATGGATTAAGTGTCAGTAACAGAAGAATGTAGACACAATCTGACAAGAACAGGCTTTTTTGTACATTTAAAGGATAAATACGTATTTAAGTCTCGGTAGCAAAACTATTTCTGAATGAGAATTCTTTACCTACATATTCACAATTTTTCAGAGAATATTGCCTTTACTATTTATCCATGCACATCTTATATTAGAAATTGTAAATTTATAAAATATAAAAATCTATATTTGACATATTTTGTTAATATTTAGTATACTAGCAAAGGTATCTGTCTTTGACAGAATCGATAATTCGATTATACATGGTATTCCAAAATATTATTAGAAACTATAGAATAGTAGAAAATATCACTATTAGTACAGTGTTAAGCAAAGGCCTCTGTAAACATCACATTAGCTGTCTGTCCTTCAGGTTCATGGAAGAACATGTGTATATAAACATAAGAACTTGTTCCTGAGGAAAAATGGATAAACAAACAAAAGTCTCCACACAAATGAAGTTTTATTCAACGCGTTTCCAACACTTTGTGTTCATCATCAGGAAGATACTATAATACAAATTATATCTAATCAGTAACAAAATTAGAGTGAAATAATAAATTCAATTAAGACTGACGGTTGGTCCACCACATCCTTGGGTATGTCTTGAATTCTCTTAATTAAATTTTATTACTTCACTCTAATTTTCTAACTGATTAGATATAATTTGTATTATAGTGTCTTCCTGATGATGAACATAAAGTGTTCGAAACAAGTTGAATAAAACTTCATTTGTGTGAAGACTTTTGTTTGTTCATCCATTTTACCTCAGAATGAGTAAATACCACACAATTACGGATTGCACAACTAATGATTTTAGAACTTGTTTGTTGATTTTTCCTGACTGTTCATAGGGTAAGGGTTGAGAATTGCTTGATCACAAAGCCATTATATCATAGATTGTACATCTTGAACTCTGGGAAACACCATGTCATAAGCTCTAATACGCAATATATTGATATACGCAAATGAAATTAAAATCAACTAACAATACCTACTTGCTACGCCTGTATATTTTCAAAATAAACTTGTGTATGAAGTTGGCAAAATACAGCTTAAACGTGCATAACTTCGCTTCTAAAGTGAATTTTCAATCCATTCAGAGCCTATATATTAAGTTAGACATACACAAATCTACTGTCAAAGTTTCAGCTTGATATGTCTTGTGGTGGCTCAGTTTACTTGTAACAAAATTTTTCTGACAAACCGACAAAAATTTTTCTAAGGGTGGATTCGGTTTCTTTAATGCATGAAACGTAAAGAAAACTTGAAATGAGTTAGTTCTAAACAATGTACAGACAAAATCATTCTTTTTTTTATATAGATATGTTTATATATAATTATTTTAAAATACGAAATAATATTTTATTTTCAAAGCTTTAAATATATTTGGAATGAAATAGATAATAATTTTTTTATTCTTTTAACTTTATTAAGCTTACGCTTTACTTATTTTTTATGCTTTATTTATTGAGCGTATTTATTATTTGTTTCTGTTTTGTTGTTTTATTTTCGGTAAATATTCATCTAATAAGAAAGTACCTTTCAATGAAATATTAAGAATAAAAGCAAGCCTTAATTTTTAATCACAAATATTATTAGTAATGATGCAAGCTCTAAGAAAAGCAGTATGGAGAGTAATGCTAACATCGTGATGTATGTTTTGTTTTGTAGTTGCTGACAGCAAAGATAAAAGGGTCTGCCGCAGTAGTGACCGCATTAGAAAGTCAGGCCCCTGTCATTGGTATTATTAACATTGACGGTGAGAACTTCAAATTCGCCAATGGATCTCTGCTTGAGGTTAATGCTGGAATTCCTGGTATTGACGACGTGCTCGAAGATGCATGGTTTGTAATCGACCCATCTGGACCCGATTCTCCACCACTCCCTCCTTCGTTCTCATCTGCTCCGCCTAGTTCACCTTCATACCCAAAGAGTACGGAAAAGTGTTGCAAGATTACTGGGGAAGGTGGCATTCAAGTCGACACTATAGCTAGTACCGTCAGAGTCATGTACACGACTGGTATTGAGGAGAACACAGTCGACTCATACGTCAACCTTATAAAACAAGATATCACCCTGGGCTTTGACATCGTTGCTTGGTATCAACAGGTAGTTTTAACTATCAGTCTGACGCTCTCTCATTGTAAATTCTCTAATTATTTCTTTATTCACAACAAAATAATCAAGAAATTAATATTTAATAACATTAAATCTTCTATTTAAATTTCAATAGTAATTGAAGTCTATATGTTAAAATAAACAAACTTATCAAATACATTACTAATAGTCCGAATTAGCTTAATTCTACTCATACTAAATATGGAATAGAAAACGACAAAAATAATTGAATAAAAACAAAATAAAAGTTGACAATCAAAATTTATCTAAAATTATCTTTATTAAACCATCATTTGTTTTTGAGTAATATTTACAACAAATTAATAATGAATCTTAGGTTCTTTCTAAAGAATGTGCATAGCTAATCCAAAGCAAACGTTAGGTATCATACTATCAACTCTGTACACAATAAGTAATCAGATAGAAGAATTAATGTCAGAACTATTTTGAGTGAATGTTTTAGCAATGATGTCATTAAAGCAAGCCATCAAAAGCTATAAGCAAATCACAAAATATAGAGCTTCAAATCCACTATAAATACCTTCTGTACTGAAAGAAATGAATTTCTGTTAATTGTCTTAAGGATCAAGTAAATAACCGGTAATGAACAATGAAGTACAGATGGTAAATAGTAATCATTGTTTTGCGAAGTGTTTGTGGCATAATCAGGAATGCTTAATGTTATCTTTAGCAGTTTGTTAGCAACTTGACGTAGTTTGTCCTGAGTGCCTTAAGGTTTACTGAAGTACCTACAAACTATTCAAGTTCTTCATTGGATAGTCATGGAACCAAAATTAGTAGCTATGAAAGTTTGACAATCAAGTCATTATTGTAGGTCATCATAAATAACACTATATTTGAGCAATTTATAAACTCAATATAAATGATCATTCATATATTGAATTCATTTGTAATAATAAAATATCACAAACAATAAGATTGATATTACGTAGAATAATTGAGAAATAGTTATTATACAATTGATTTAATATATACATACTATTAACGAAAATGAAATGATCTATGAGGACAACACGTAAAATTATTGTGAATACACTTACAAGAGTTTAATCACAATGAAACACTTAAATATTTTGACATTCCACGTCATGAAGAGAAGAAGTTGTTGAATAGGAGACTAGGTACTTCAAGTAACCATAGTGACTTGACATTAACTTCATTAATACTGTTTTATTTTTTATTTTTCTAGAATCTAAATTCGAACTTGGAAAATGTCATAAAGGATATAAAATCTCAAGTACAGACGTTAGAGATTGTGGTTGATGGAAGGAAGGTGGACTGGACATTAGCCAAGAGAATCAAACTGAACGACACTTTGACCAAGTTGTCTCCCATGCCTGGAGTAGACATCAGTTTGTGGACCAATGGCATGGTCGGCGTCGAGTCGACAAAACCTGTTCGAGTCGTCATCAAGCTCGGCAAAGGAATATCACCTGGTCAAGCCAAAATGGTACTAACTAGTCTTTTACTCTTTACTAAAAGTTTATTCAAAACAATTTTGGTGAAACAGTATGTTTAATCTTTACACAATCTCTATCCATTAATTTTATTGCCATATTTTTTATTTATACCATTCAATTATAGTATATTAATGTATTAAATGGTTATACAGAAACAAAATGCTTATTTCTAAGTTATTTTCATGAGATAAAGGTTTCTGAAGAAAAAAAATTATTATCACTACTTATTTACAATTGAATAATTAATTAGTTCATTACTAAATATTTGACTAAATTAAATTTATGTAATTAAATCTGATTAAATGGAAAAGAAGTAGAATTAATTATTTTAACTAGATTGGTGATATTTTGATATTTAGACACCAAAGGATATTTCTTCAAATTCAAACTTGGGTATATATTAAGTATATGTTTACATTCTGTAACGTTTAACATTCTGGTCACACCTGTGGTATGATGTAACGCATCATATTCTTCTTACAGTTAACTGCTTGTTTGGAGTCTATCGTTGGAGCTGCCAATGGGGATGGTGATTTCGAAATTCCTGTAAGTCTGCCAACATCTTCTTAAAATCCCTTAATTTTTGTACTTATTTTAAAAGTAATTAATTAGATAGAGCTGCATCAATAATGACTTGCCTTCATTTTAGAATACTCACAGGGTTTGGCAATCTTTTTTAAGATAGTAAATATATTTCTTAGTAGTTTTAAACTATCATCATATTACTTTTAATAAATGATGAAAGAATGCATTAAAACGCTTGTATAACATTTCGGAATAAAGCTATATATATAATAAATACATAAAAATTCTATTTATGTATATATATATTATAAATGGCGATTCTAATTAGTTGCCCTGGTTTAAAGGGCGAAGCGGAAACTGCGTCAGTCGCAGGCATCGTCAATGCTGTCGCGAGAAGGCTATTCCCCAAGGAAGTGTTTGAGGTGGACTCGGAATCGATTACAGAGTGGAGATTGGCGCACAGAGTTGAAAAGGGCTTGAAGCTCAGGACTCCTCGATTTCCCTTCGTCTCTGCTACAAGCCTGGTCGATGGTTCGCTTCTAATGGAGAGCAACGGACATGAAATACGACTCTCTTACAGCTCTGGTCTTCTCTACGGCACCGCTCTCAACTTGGCTGCTGATATCTTAGAACTCATGTCAAAAGGTCACAATTTAGACCCGGTATTTATAAAAAATTTTCTCAATTATTAAATTTTTAATACATTAAGTATTAAAGTAATCCTAACTCTTGATCCGTTTTATTGGTTGATAAGACATAATATATTTTTGGAGTATACTATTGCAAAAATAATAGTTCTCCAAAAGTTATTCTTATAAAACTAATATTCATCTTTATTTTTACGGAATAATATATAATACCACCATTAACTTTATTATGATTATAAATTTACTTATATTTATATTGATGGCTTAGTTGTTTTCATTTTTTGTGAATACATATTACTCAGAATAGAAGTAAACAGTTGGTCTGAGGATGACCAACCCTTACAGAAACACATCAAAACTATAACATATTTTAAATGGAGTTACTTATACCTGTAAAAATTAAAATGAATATTTTGGAATATCAACTCCCTAAGTATTTCCTAAATGTCATAACTCATCCATTAAAGATGGAGGACATATTTACATAAATTACAAAACATATCAACAAATTGGTCCCAATATAAATCGGAAATTCATTCATTGAATGTATATAAAACAAGGTCTTCTCTCTACATAAGTACATATAACAAGATTTCACATAAACACGTGAAATAACAATCAATGATCAAACCACAAAATGAAAAGGGAATAAAGACTAAGATCTTTCAACCACAACAATCGGTCTTCGTAAGAGTCAAAAACCCAAAGGTCAGTTGAGTTTTTGACTCTCACAAAGACCGCTTGTTACGGTTGGAAGATCTTAGTCTTTATTCCCTTTTCATTTTTTGGTTCAATCATATGTACATATGATTATGTACATATGATTATATAAAAGAATAGATATGTCCTGTTCTATTCTTTATCAAATGCAATTTTATGGGAAAAGATTTCTAGAACATACAGGTATTCTCTCTTTTAGATGTCCTTATAAGTTCTTCTAGATTTTGGAATTGATGAAAAAAAGCATTGATTAGAAAAGCATCATTACTGCAATAGATTTGCTGTATAATTATGGTACCATAGAAACAATATTATCTTTTTTTCCATTCCATATTTAATAGTTTATGAATTTATTATCAAATATTTTAAATAAATAAATATTATTTATTTTTCTTTAAATTAATGAATTAATTTCAATTAAGAGAACTAAATTAGTTTATTGACAAGAAAAAACTTTTTAAACTGAATAGTACAATAAATAGTGGAAATCAATATGTTGGTGATATGTATATAGAACCAAATCGAATCTGCTTATTTATTACATTATTGTTTTTCAGTTGAGCAAGTTCGCGAAAATAATTGAAACAAGAGGTTCAGAAATCACTAAGGAATTACAAAAGTACAGACTATGGGTACAAAACAAAGAAGTACCTATTAAAGATAGCTCTGTGGTAGAGGTGACTTCACGGGGTATTGTGTACCAGCCCTGGTGCTGTTCAGATGTCAGATTCGCAATCCACTCAGATGGCTTTATCTCTGGCTCTTCGAATTTCATCAAAGTAGGCATCATGGTAACGTCCGGTCTTCCCCCTACACTTGTCAACCAACTCCTCACCAACGTTATGGATATCCTCGGATTGGATCCCAGCATGACTCCAGACAGCTTCATAGAAGTACCGGTAATCAACTTACACTGAAACATCCACATTTCATTGACAACGCTATCAGAAGTCAAGCTGCTCCATACTACCTCACAAATGACGTTCTTCTGAGCCTATACGATGTCGCTATACATTCTCCCTAATCTTGAATTCATATGGTACAATCATAAACTCGAAAGCGAAATACCTAATTTGAGATGTTGAAAAAAAATTATTAACATTACTGGTTGGCAGAGTTCTGTAGCGTTAATTCATTTTTCTGGCCTCAATGTAAATGATTACCATTTAATTTAGATCATATTGCCATAATACTTGAAAGTTATGTTATGTTCCATCAGTTCTACTCTAAAACTGGGTCACTGTTCTTTAATATAGAGAAAATTTATTTCCATTATACGAGTACATTCATATTTAAATTGGATCATATATATGTTTCAGAGCTTCCTTCTTCCACAGAAAGTGAGAAACCTTTTAACATATCTATTAGACGGCGTGAAGCCCAAGCTTAAAATAAAGGTTGATAAACACACTCTAGACCTGCGGCAGGTGGTCATGCCCAACCCAGACGAGGGGCACAAGCTGCTTGAAAACGTAGTCAGTGTCGAGAGACCTTTTGCTGGGGATAGCCTCAAGGTGACTGTTGAGAGTGCACTCAGCCTAGAAGTGCTGTACAGTCCTGGTTTGACTCTACCGAACGTCGACAAACTCTCCAGGCAACTGCTTCAAATACTCAACAGTGACGAGAAAGTTATTGATATGGTAACAATCTAATAAGTATCACTAGTGACTGAGTCAATTTAGGCGTTATTATTTCTTGTTAAAAAGTGACACCTTTTCTAAATAAATTCAGTTAGTTGTTTTACATATATGTGTTCATGGTTTATAATTTGATTAATTCACATATATTCCACGTTACTATCGTGAAATCCCTTTTAAACTATGTAAACACAGTAGAATGAACAATACAAATTAAATTAATGTATAAACCCTTAAGAAACATTGTTGAAGGGTCTTAATTTTTTCATGCTACATGCAACAACAGTTGTTTAACTTTTAAGTACGAAAGAACCAAGCAACGTATAAAATTGTGTAAACATAACTCACTCTTCTCTTCTGATGACAGTTCAAACCGGAATCAAATATTATACATTTTGTCTATTGTATGTTTCTGTATTGTATGTTTCACGAGTTTATTACTGAACTTTCGTTGTTTAAATTGAAACATTTTACAATTCAAATACGATATAGGAACAAATAGTATTAAGATGTAGAATTAAACATAAACTTGATAACTTTATGAAGATTTTCTTCTCTCTTTAAACCATTGATTTTTAAATATTGGAATGAGAGTAAACTCAATTACAATAAACAATGATAAGTTGTTTAGAAATATTAAAATCATAATTTACTTCCATGAATATTTTAAAACAACTTTTTTTATGTTTGCGTTAATTACATGCGAATAAAAAATAAGTTGTTGGTTTCTCTTAAGATATTTAAGTATATTCATGTAAAACAACAGAATAACTTTATATTTATTATAACTGAGTAATCATTTCCCCACAGATACATTAGAATTAAATATTCATTGGAATTGGAGTTTACATTGGAATTTAATTGTTTGCACAGTATCAATGATCATGTTACTTTGCAGTACTTAAACAAACCCGAGGCTGTTGAACAACTTCGACTGGTAGATGATATTATAAATAAACTGGAATCGTCAGTTTATGTTACCATCAATGGAAAGGAGTACATTTTGTCAAATATTGACAATGTTAAGCAATTGCATGATAAAATGGTGTATGTTATCGACCCAGTGGAGTTAGTTAAAGTGACAGTGAACGAGGACGGAACGGTCTCTGTGATAGCCAATCACTCCCAGTCCATGTCAGTGGTCTTTACCTCCGGCATTCCAACGGTCCAGATCAAGGCTCTGAAGGAAAACGTCAAGAGAACGCTCAGGAAAAAACTGGCCGAAATAACACAACTCCCTCCACAAGTATATCGCTTTATCTTTATCTGTACAAATAACTAAGTCGCAAAGTTATAGCATATAATTTTCAGGTTTTTGAAGTCTCTGAGTTCTTAAAAGAAAGATTCTCCAGGTCCATTTTGGAAGTAGCAGCACCCATAAAAGAATCACTTTCTTATAATGGAATTACAGTAAACGTTGAAATGGCTAATGTAACTCGATCAACAGAAAAATTCTTGGATTCAGTATTGAATGAGGTTCCGGGACTAATTTGGAGAGAATATTATGACGGGAGTCTTGAGGTGATAGGATCAGATATCAAAGGAAGTATTGAGATTGCTTGGTCTAGTGGAATTCCTGATGATTTGATAGACGAAATTGTAGAAGCAGGGCAGTCTGTTCTGAACTCCCATGACAGACCTTTCACAGTTATAGAAAAGGTAAATGTTTCAATTAACAAATTGAATTAAATGATGTTGAATAAATTAATAAAATAAATGATATTAAAGTGTTACTGTTGTTTTTTTTTTAGGGAGATTTGCTGGGGCCCAATAATACAAAGAATATGAAGGAATTATTAGACTCTATTACCCTGAAAGCTGAATTCGAAATTAATGGAAAATCAATAGATCTAGAAATTGCTAAGGTATCTGGAGGAGCTGACTATAAGATGTATGAGCTTGAAGGTATTGATGGAGTAAAAATTAAAATAACTTCTGATGGCCGAGTCGGCATTATCTCGGGTGATAAGGCTATCAATTTCAAAGTTAATGTTCCTAAAGGAATTTGGCCTACACAAGCTGAAGAAATAATGAACAGGTTTACCAAAAATGTTGCCGAAAATGCTATTGCATTATCTAGAGTTCTAGATATGCCTCGATTGGTGTGCATTATTTTCACTAATTCATAACAACTATGTTTAATGATATTTATACAATTTGTCGCTTTTTAGGTAGTAAACCTGTTTAAAATGGATAAAGTTGAAAATATTAAAGATTTTATTAACGCTGCAATGCCAAAAGGTGAAATAACATTTAACGATGATCTCATTCTCATACCTTCTGAAGACGAAAAGATGGAAATAAGTCATGGAATTCGAATAACACGTGAGGACGGTGGTTTGGAAATAACGTGCAGGAGACCGGGTTTCTTAGAAATCGATTTCAGCTCTGGAATAGGACCCCAAATGATTATACCCGTCATACTTGAAATGGAACAACTTTATGGTGATAAAGTTGGTGTTATCATTAACACAATTAAAAACTTAATCGTTGGAAATACGAAAGACATAGGAATCTCAGTAGCTGATACAGTCCTAGAATTAAGCAGATTATTAGGAATATCATCTACAATACCGGAGGTCAGTAAAATTCCATTCTTGAGTATTACCTTTTCTTTCTAAAAGGATATATATGTAAATATGTTTATGTATGTTGTTCCAGGCTATGCAAGTAAGTACTATTATGGAAGTTATGCTAGAAAGCTCAAAGCAAGAAGTGACAATAATTGTTGATGGCATGTTAATTGGTTTGAGAGGATCATCCGTAATTAAAATCGACAATGACGTCACTATCCTGGCTCCTAAAGGAGTGAGTGATGTGGAGATCCATATTTATAACAATGGAATGATAGCGGTAGACACAAAACTGAATCAACTCAGCGTCAAAGTGTCTGCAGGAATTCCCTTAGTTCAGTTCCAATCAATGACGCGAAGCCTCCAGAACATAATCAACGACCCAGTCCTTAACGAAATGTTTAGAAAGGTACATATTCCACTTCTCTTTTGAAAATATACATCAACTGTAAGGAGAACAATTTTGTTTGATACTGTATGTATATAAATTCAAATATTAGAAGGTCTGTTAACTTTTGGGTAAAACATTTTAACTTTTTATACTAATTTAGAAGTACAGCTATTATCAATGTTAAATTAGTTTTAATCATGCTCAATGTTAGTTTTTTTTCTTTTTATGATTTATATTGACCAAAATCCGTATTACACTTCAGTACTTACTTATCTGCAATAGTTATTTTTATTGACCATTGCCGATTCCATCGAATCAACAAATGGTTTCAACAGATTTTGTCATAAATTTACTGAAGCAACCAGTTAAATTTTCAAAAAATCCAACAATATAACTTTCTATACTCATTTCAATTAACTGATGGTAAAACTTTTGTATTTTCTAGGCCTTCCTGGTTTTTAAGAAACATTTCGACAGTTATGTGTCTATAATGTCAGCTGGAATACAGGAAAGACTTGTAATAATGGTGGATGGCGTTGATGTTATACTAAAAGAAGAGTTGATCGTAGATGATAATGCATTGTACAAGGTCTACGACATTAGAGATGATCTCATAGTAACTCTGAAGAGTAATGGAGACACCGTAGTGAACATCACAAGTAACACCAGGCTAGACCTTGACATAAGCTCTGGTGTCCGGCCGGCCATTATCGCACACCTATCAGATGCAGTCAGAAGTGTAATTAAGAAAATGCCAACTTTCAATGATTTCTTGAAAATGGTAAGAGAATGATTGCAAAATAGTATTTATATCATATATAATTATATATATATATATATATATATAAATTCTATTCCAGATATCGGATATGAAAAGACTTGATGAGCTCTTAGGAGAATTAACTGAAGAGTTACAACACAAAATTTTCTATGTGGTGGACGGTGTGGTGGTGGAGATACCGCCACTAGACGATGGCCTCAAGGAACAGTACACACTTTCATTCCACGATCCCCGCTTCCCCAAAGTCAAGGTGGTTCGCTTCAAAAGCGGGCGCATATCGATGGACAACCGCTCCAAGAGCAAGGTTCAGGTGACTGTGACGGCAGGGCTGTCTCCGGCACACTCCAAGCAATTAGCAGCCAACCTTGTGTCTGCTCTCCATTCAATTCGCTTCGATCTGCTGCTCTTCGACCTCATCAACTCTTTCCCACTTCATGTATTAAATATGCTTCCCTCCCTTGATGGAAAAGCCCCTGATTTAATTGAAGGGTCTAATGACTTAATTGACAGTATTAGAGATGTTAGAGACTCTGCAAAAGACACTGGTTCGAAATTAGTAGATGGTGTTCAGGATTTTGGAAATGATATAGCCGACGGTATTGCTGACAAACTTCCAAAAATTAATTCACATATTCGGATACCCAGAATAGGCTGATGTCCAAAAACATTAATATATAATGCATCATGTCTTTCAGAGAAAGTAAACAGCTTGCAACTAATAATCTTATTTGCCTGCTTTGCTCGCGATGTACAATGTAACGATAACTCCTCATGGTGATATTACTCTAAATGAGTTTGGTTTTAGCGAATTGGTTCTAGCGTTTGGTAAATATTTTTTTTATGCATATATCCTTACAGAATAAAATAATATACAATTAATTAAAGGATGCAGTCATAGTTACTTCTGAAATGATTTTTATTATTCTTTCACAAACAGTTACAGTAGTTCAACAAGTTTTTCTGATTTTTGTACCCACCAAAATTATTCAAAATGCACAACATAGTTTTAAGAAGAAAAGAAAGAAAACTGATTATTTTGAAATTGAACTGTTAAATTTAACTAAAATAAAAGATGCTCATCGTTTATAACTTATGGATGCCTATTGAATTTTAAAATTATTAATTTTAATAATTAACTGTTTTGTATTTTAAACTGTTTTGTTTACAATGGGTTAATACTCAGTCACTGGCGACTTTCCAGCCTGGAATATTTACCTTATTATATTATAAAGGAATATATTTATACCTTTATTGCTCAATGAAGGTATACCTTTCTCTGTCGAATATTAGACATAATATTACAGAGTCAACAATCCTTTTCTTCAACAAAACATGTAATGACTGATAACTTATTAAAATACTGATATTTTTAATAATTTATAAAAAGAAAAACTGACTTATTCATGATTATTAAAACTAGTTTTGAATTAATAGTTTAAGCTGTTAATACAAAAATTAATTGTATTAACAACAGTTAACTGTTTTAAGCTGTTATATACAACAAAATACGTAAATATCTTTAAATTTAAAATACCACCTTAATAACACTGACTTGATGTTTTAATCATAAATATATGGGAAGCATCAATCAATTGTTGATGGTGACTGCAGTCATTTTCAAAGCTGCTTCATAAATTAAGAAAATACTACGACTAACTCAACAATAATAATACTAAAGAACTGTGTATCTGCCTTTAGAATTAACTTTAACATATTATCCACCCTTATTGTCATGTATTAATGTTTTTGGACACACTTATGATACACAAGTTATTATATTATTTCAAATAGAAATAAGGAAGACTAACTTACATCGAAGCTCCCACAAAACCATTATAGGTATTTTAAACGTAATTGTCTCACCTAGGTGAGCAATAAATGTATGTGTCTTTACTTGTCCATTATTCATGTTCACAATTACATTGCAACATTTGCTGATACTCACATAAATTAATATCATTGTATTATGCGGAATAACAGCATTCTTATAAATTTGCTGATAAGATGGATGCAGCACTCTTAATGACTTGCAGCCATTATAAACTGCACTTAATATATTGACTAAATTTCCGGCTTTTTCTAGACTTTTTAAGTAGAGAGCAATATTATTGTCAAAAAGAAATGGTGAGGGTGCGGCAGTAGTGAGATTTGAGGAGATAGGAGCTTATTGAGGAGGTTCAGGTAGAAAAGGTCTGTCGTAATTCCACACTTTGGAAGTTTGAGAAGCGATTGTGAATAATGATTGTTACAGAAATCTGAATACCGCTAGCATCGTCTTTGAGATACAGAACCGTGGATATTGGGATAATAAGCTTGGTCGAGAAGATTGGGTGTTGAGTGACGTGGAGGGCGCGTGGAACCACTTAGATCAACTGGCAACTTTCCTTGCCATGGCAAGAAAAAAACAGGTAGGACTAGCTGGACGTTAATACTAGACTATTGTCGCGTTTGTAAACATTCTTGCCAGTCTGCTGATTTTTTATTGCAACCAAAACTAAATGACATCATTTCATTTAGTCTTCCCTCAAAAATAGCAGCATAAGCTACCTAAATAAAAAAATCAACTAGATTCTTATTAAACTCGCTAAAACCAAGGTACTTGCACACCCACACTTGTAACATAAACGTTTCAACATTTGATTAATATATACTCATAACAGTAAGCAGAATAAACAACAATTTCACCCATGATAATTATCACATTTGTTTGGATTTGTACAATAGCCACAGTGAATGGTGGATGGCAAACAGGTAAATAGTAAATGTGAATGAAGATAGTAAAGGCGAATGAAAGGTAAAATATAAATTGTGAATTGAAAGTAAACTTTCTTAAAACAACAGTTATAATACTTGTGTTCATTAAAACTTTGAATGAGATATCTCAATGAAACTATGAATTATAATCCCTATATTAATACATGTATTCCAATTTTATAGCATTTAACTGAATAGTTAACTGAAAATTCGACCTGTTTATGTATGGATTTTGAATAATTATTTAATTCTATTCTATTAATTCTATTAATTATATATTAATTAATTCTTCTAACTATATATAACAAGATTTAACAATAAACACGTGAAACAACAATCAATGATCAAACCACAATATAAAAAAAGAAAAAAGGCTAAGATCTTTCAACCGCAACAAGTCTTGACTCTGACGAAGACCGCTTGTTACGGTTGAAAGATCTTAGTCTTTTTTCCCTTTTCATATTGTGGTTTGATCACATTTAGTTCTGAATATATATCAAGGGATTCTGCTTTTTCATATAATGACACTTTGGTCCTAGAGAAAGTAGTTCTTCTTGTTCAGAGGTTAGTTGATTAGTGCATAAGTTAATAAAATTCTTTATACAGTTTGCTAGATAAATCTTTCGTACTTCGGTATATATACATGAATTAAACAATCACAATAAACAAATATATATTAGATACAATGATCTAAGGGCTTTCGTTACAACATCATCAGAGAGCTAAATGAACTAAACAAAAAATATAATAAAAAGTTACAAAATATAATAATAACTTACATATAATAATACAATAACAAGGAAAATTAAATTCAGACAGTGATTCCACTAATCCTGAAGGCTTCAATCAGCCATGTTAACTTGTTATTATATTTTTTGTTTAGTTCATTTAGCTCTCTGATGATGATGTAACGAAAGGCCTTAGAGCATTGTATCTAATATATATTTGTTTATTGTGGTTGTTTAATTCATACATTATATCAAGAGTTATTGTTGACTATTAATTTATATATATATATATATATAAAGATTTCACATAAACCCGTCAAATAACAATCAATGATCAAACCACCATAAGAAAATGGGAAAAAAAGACTAAGATCTTTCAACCGTTACAAGGGTCTTCGTCAGAGTCAAAAACCCAACTGACTATATGTTATTGAAATTAAATTTATTTTAAAAGCTATGATAGTGTGATTATTTATTATAGAACAAATTGAACTAATTTTTATTATATATATAACTAGCAAATGTACCCGTCTTTGACGGAATCAAAAATTTTATTATACTTGGTATTCCAACATATCAATTATAGTATTATACTAATACTATAATTAGAAATTATAGAATAGTAGAAAACACCATTATTAGTACAGTGTTAAACAAATGCCTCTGTATACACTACATTAGCTGTCTGTCCTTCAGGTTCATGGAAGAACAATCAGTTGAAACCTCTGACTATTGAGCAAGTAAACTACAGTTGACCATGTGAGAAAAACTTGGTTTCGCTAACTTGAATTCCTGCGTTAGATAAAGTCTCCCTTTGCGACTTAGTTAACGTCATTGCGAAATAGACTCTGAGGGGACCTTGCAATCATTTGAATGGAAACAGACAGTGGTTCGGAAGACTCCCCAATACCACATCCAGTCATTATGTCCGCCTCTATGGCATATCCGTGTAGAGCACGAACTCAGAGTCGTGTCCCGTTGCACAGTTTTTGGGTCACTCATGTTTCGTAACATGAAATTTGTTACTGCTATAAATTGCAGCATCATTGGTGCTCCTACTTTAAGTTTTTACTCATGAGCAGGCAGTCCAGGAGAAATAAATTCAGAGTCAAGAAATTCAATTAGATAATGAACTGCTTCTTCATCACTAATCCAATCTCTTTACTAACTTGTAAGTTCTTTCCTCGGCTTCATATAGCGTAAGAACTTGTTTGTTGATTTCTCATGCCTGTTCATATTAAGGGCTGAGAATTGCTCGTTTACAAAACATTTATTCTCAATAGATAGTACATCCTTAACTCTGTGAAACACCATTTCAATGATGTCAAATACGCAATATATTCATGTGCTCAATTGAAATTAAAATCAACTAACAATACCTACTTGCCACACCTGTGTATTTTCAAAACAAACTTGTCTGTGAAGTTAGGAAAATACAGCTAAAAGCCCCATAACTTTGCTTCTGTACTGAATTAATAATCTATTTAGAGCCCATATTTTAAGTTAGGCACACACAAATCCAGTATCAATGTTTCAGCTCGCTATGTCTTATGGTGGCTGAGTTTACTTGTGACAAACATTTTTGCGTTAAACGTCCATAACTTCACTTCTACGTTGAATTTCCAATCAATTCATAGCCTATATTTTAAGTTAGACCTACACAAATCTACTGTAAAAGTTTCAGCTTTATATGTCTTATGGTAGCTGAGTTTACCTGTGACAAAGTTTTGCGGACAAACCGACAAACCGACAGAAATTTTTCTAAGGGTGGATTCGGTTTCTCCAATGTATGAAACGTAAAGAAAACTTGAAATGAGTCAGTTCTAAGCAATGTACAGACAAAATCATTATTTTATTTATAAAGATAATGTAGAAAGAATAAATTTTTATTAATGCCATTTAGAATAACGCCATTAAATAATGAAATAAATCATTAAAACATGATGGATTAGTAATCTACATGTGATTTAGAATAATAGTTACAATCTAACTCGTTGGTATGGTTCTTTGTCTCATTTATCTTATTTAAATGATAAGACTGGAACTGATGTTAATTTATTCTTTACAAAATCAGTCTTTCGGAAGCATCGAACTTTCCAATCATTTAAAAATTGTTTTAAAGCATTATTCAGAATCTTATTTTATCATAAATGATTGCACTATAATTTAAATTGGTGCAAATTTAAGTAAGCCCATTAAGTGTAATTAATAATTACTAATAATTTTTTACTTTCTTTACCCATAATATGAAATTTAGTGTAATAAATACACTATTGTATTTGGATTAAGATGCCTATATCTATTTTTCAAAGGAAATATACCTTTTGATATTAGTTCAATGAGGCCAATGAAATAAGTTTCTCAAAATGGTCTGTTTGTGTGTGCATTAGTAGGATTTCTCATAAACCAGAACAGATATAATACTAAATTCCATTCTTATTCTTATTAACGTAATTCTTAAAGCACCAGATAAATAATGATACAACACTGTCACAAACAATAAGAATTTATACATTATAGGGGATATTTTTGAGTTAGTGATTTCTTTCATGCTGTTGAATGACTTTATCCCTATTGAAGTCTAAACTGTCGCATAAGTACACTAAATATCAAATCTATTGAAAATCAATTTAGATTTTGCTTTTTTTTAATGTTACTATTGTTTAGATTTAATAACAAGCTCTGTGGTAACGTATTATCAAACTCATAAATATTCCTTTTGATTATTTTTTCTTTTAATGCGTATATTTCCTTTGGAATTACTGTTTTAGAACAATCTAAGAGGTAATTACTATTATTGAAATATAATCTGCGTCTCATCGGAGTCTTACAAACCACTTCTATATTTGTCCCTTTGTGTTTCTCTTTGACAAGTCTAAAGTCAATTTTATGTTTTAAGATCTGTAATGATTTCGTAATTTTTCTCAGGGGATATCTCTAACTTCTATTGTTTTTAAGTATGATTTCTCAAAAAACTTTAATCTTTTCAACCTAATTACTTAGAATTCATATAGAATATGTTCAATTGTTCTATCTTCCCAGTAGAGTCTGTACTCTTGTGTTAGGAGTTTCGGAAAAAAAAATGCGGCAAAAATCATATTTCCACCAAATACTTGACCAGTTCAATATTGGCACAAGCGATATGAAACTTCTTCACTGTACAGGATATTCTGAGTGAACTTTGAATTTGATCCATTATAATGTGGTCTCAGCGTGGCCACTATTTTTTTTTCTTTTGACACCTTATAATCTACTTTCAACATTCAGACATTATCGAATAAATTAAAAAAAATAGACTTTTGGGGACCTCAAAACTTGTAAATCCATCAGAATTTTTATATCGATTTTTTGTTTAAAATACCTTTACTTTATTATTGTAAAGTGCAGTTTAGAACACTCTAAATTGTTCAATTCATGTTTGATTAATTAAATATCTTACATCAATTTCGATTTTGAAGATAAAATAGATTTCTTTAATAATTATGATTTTTTTAGCTGGCAGTTTTTGAGAAAACAATGTGAGTAATGACCAAAGAGGAGCAGGGATGATTAGAATTGTAGGTGATTTGAATTGAGCCCAAGTGGAGCCTGGTGGGGGTTGTTGAGGGATGTCTCCCTTACGGGACGTCCTGCAGTCTGCAGTTGTGTCAACAGTGCATTGTCCACTTAACCAGCCGGCTCCAATAAATACATTACCTTTGTAATGAGCCTCTTAAAAACCAACGTTATTCAATTCGAAAGGCAGCAACACTCTTTTTTCCCTTTTGTTCGTCGTCTCAAAAATCAACTATTTTCAGAAGCCTCACAGCCGGATGGGACAGATGCCACTCATCTGAGAATATGTTCTCACGTTTCACTAATACTAAACTAAATAAACCACTATTTTATAGTATTCATAATTCACTCTATGAAGTTCAGAATTTATCTTTTTTAGTAAAAAATAAACTATGTACCATCAGAATTATTGAATGGAATTATTTACCTTACAGTTTCTTTTTCAGTTTAATCCTTTAATTTATCTTAAAAGTTGAATCAAGAGATATGGACTTTGGTACATCAAATCATATGTTCTTAATATCCAATTCAACCAAATATCGGAGCTTACCGGTTTAATTACCACTGTGAAGCGATAGAATAGATTTAAGGATTACTGAACAGCTTTTATGCATGACACCGCAATTTTATGAGATTCACGGTGTGTGAAATTATTTCAACTAAACAAGCATTATCGACGGTTTATTTTTGAATCTGGAAAGCAGTGGTTCTTGGACTAAAGGGGTTGATTGTGTGACAGACAGTAGGCATACTCGACCATGTGCACCCTCGTCAACCCTTGCTAAATATTGTGACACGCTGAAGTGGATACACTAGGACAGCTTTATCAGTTCTGTCTCCGTCCAGCCTCCAGGTGTCCACCACTCTTTCAACTCCCATTTCTCCACCAGCTACTTATTCGCTATATACTTTCGCAAATTTTGTATATTCTAAAGATGTAATTTGCAATATCTCTAAACGCCTTATAATATTTCCATTAGATTCTACTTCATTAAAATGAAGCATTATAAAAAAAAATCATTGTATACAGATTTTTTGTTTTTGTTTCTAGCGATATTGGCTAGATTAGAATTACCAAACTATCTTCCAGTGTCACTTTTCACCTTCATTTCATCGCTTTATCTTCTTTTAAACTGCTTTTGTTTTTGAATCTGTCTTTTTTTCTAATCACAGCTACATTTTGGGCCAGATAACACCTCTGGGCTATTGCCCTCTGTAGGTCTACAGGCATCTCTATATTTCTTTTTGTTGAGCAGTGCTTCTTAAAATTCAACAAGCACTCAAGATTCTACTTGTTGGTACTTAAATATAGGTAATAAAATTGGATGGACCCGATATATTTATCGGTCTACTCATTGTTCAGGATTTTCTAGGTAAGCTAGATTATTATTGAACTGGAAACCGGTTTCCAAACACCAACATCTACAGATTGGTCTTCTTTTAGGTATATTTTCCATATGCTTATTTGAGGCTCCAGTGGAGAGACCAGTATTGGCATATACACCTAGTAGGTGGAGCAGTCCAATAGCTGTAGTACAAGTATCCGTATGCTAGTATTGCAGTTAACTTGGTTGAAGCACCAAACTGATAATCTTTTTCTTTTAGGTTACCGTATTTCTGTTCAGGTAGTAGTTCATCAACAATATTCTAACATTGTAGTCGGTGGGCATGTTATTACTATAGACAATTTCGTAACTACCTTTTTCTCTTGCTTAAAACATTGTAACGAAGATTCTGTAAATTAGTTGTATCAGGTTTTATTCTTTAGTTCTGCAAAATGAAGGTTAGGAAGAAATATATAGCCTCACTTAGATCAGGAATTCGAGGAATACTAAGTCTTACTGTACCGTATATCGTTCTTGATGGACGGTCAAGTCGTACAGTGTAGACTATGGGAAAATGTCTGTACACTGACAAGATCCACATTAACTTTCCAATATGTGTAACATATTTCGTTAATATTTCCAACATGAATTAACAAAAATTCGGAGTGACCTGTACTCAGTTATACTATAAATAAGTATAATAACAAACTCATTGACAATCAGTATGGTTTTGGTTTTATTTTACTGTGGTAATCCTTTAGACTTATCACATCTCATAGACGATCAATAATCATATCATTTGCTTAAAAGTGGCAATAATCATAGTATCAGTCATAACGAAATTGAAATCATTGATCAATCAGACATGCTATTATTATAATTACTATAAAAAACTGAGGGTCTGAATCACTGTATTGTGTAAGAGGTGTGTAAATAAAGTAGTGAGACTGATTTTTTTAAAATTTTCTATTCAAATATAATTACAATGTGATATTGTCACCTTCAAAATAGTTCCCTTCGGAAGCCACACAGCGCTGGAGACGGTCCTTCCAATCATTGTAGCATTGCTGAAACTCGGATTCTGGAATGGCCTTCAGCTGGTCGGTTACAGCAGTTTGTATGTTTTGTAGTGTCCCGAAATGAGTTCCCTTGAGGTGAATTTTCAATCTCGGGAAGAGGAAAAAGTCACAAGGACTCAAGTCTGGTGAATAAGGCGGCTGAGGAGCAACAGGAATGTTTTTACTGGCCAAAAACTCGTTTATTGAGATGGCAGTGTGACAGGGCGCGTTGTCATGATGCAACACCCACTTGTCTTTGATGTCAAAATGTGATGAACGGAGGTGTGATTCAAATTCAACTGTTCCCCGATCATTCTGACTGTCAAGCGTCGATCTGAACGCACAAGGTTCCGTACTCTGTTGACATTTTCATCGGTGTTTGCACTTGAAGGCCTTCCGCTTCGTGGTTCATCTTCAATCGACTCTCTTCCTTCTGAAAATTCCTTAAACCACCGAAAAACCTGTGCCCTTGATAAAACACGTTCTCCATAGGCCTCCTGAAGTTTTTCAAAAGTTTCGGTTGCATTATGTCTAAGTCTGAAGCAAAATTTGATTGCACACCGCTGCTCAACTTTGAGGTCACTCATTTTTAAAACGCTCAAGAAAAAACCATTTCACGAAAACCAACGCTACGGACAAACAAATGACTGTGGCGAGTTCAGATTCATACTGGAGGCGCATCACACGTGCACCTGACGCTACTCAAGGCCACGCGTCTCTAGCGTTGCCAGATCGAAAGCGACGTTGCCAGTCTCACTACTTTATTTACACACCTCGTATGTGTGTTGAAGCTTCTGAATTCAACTTCCGATTACGTTTTCTTTAATAAACTTCATGCTAATTCCTACAGTAATTCTCTCTTCTATTGGTTTTATGTATGAATTGTGAGAAATCTTTATCTATGTCAGGGTGATTGATCTCATTCTGATAGAATATAATCAAAAGTTTCCGCCTCTTATAGACAGAGAGCCCGCATTCTTAGTGTGATATTAATTTGATAATAACTTTATATATCTTCTATTAAACTTCACAAAATGACTTATCATTAACTAGATTTCCTTAAATATTCTCAGTCTATGTAAAAAAATCCATAAAGTAAAGCAGGTAATTAATTATTCTAAGTAACGTTTCCAGTTTTTATATTGTCCTTTGCGATCATTAGAATGTATAACATTTGTTTGTGGATTATTTATTAATTAAAAGTGGATTTCTTTGGCCCAATTTCATTTTTTTATGCAAAGCTCTTTAGCAATTAAAGATATTTTCTGAAATGATAAAATATAAAATAATACATATTTTTGTCCATGGAATTTCAATAACAAGATACCTAGCTCATTCTCTCAAAGCATGCTATTATTGTGACATGTATGGTGGCTTTCATCACTCTTACAATGTTTTAGAATAAATCATAAGTTAAAATTTTATATTTTATATCAAAATTGAATATTTGGCATACTAGAAAAATAATTAACTTTAATTCCGTTAATACTGCTGAGAGTTCCGCAGTAATCCAAAAGTTTCCACACTCTGATGTTTTCAGTCCAGAAAAAAAATGTTTGCTAAAAAACTGACTTTAGTATAAAGAAATGTTGCTTCAAAACAACAGGGAATCAACATTAAATGGCTCATTTTTATGTAAAATATGAATTTCATTCATCAAATGGTACAGTCTTTTGTAAAAAAATGTAACCATAAACTTTTGGCACACACCCTCCCACCTACAGGTACACACCACCGAAAAAAACCGATAGAATAGGACTTTAGAGACCTCAAAACATTTAAATTGATCAAAACTCAAGTTCGAGATTTTTCATGAATACTATATTTTACTTATATTCAAATAATAACATAACAAATGTTTTTATAGCTTAATCAACTTTCATAATTCATTAAATTTAAACTTTTAGTATCTGATTCTCTAGTAGATGTATAAACCAATTCAAAGTGTTTTATTACTAATAATGGTGAATTATTTATGCGTATGACAAATTTATATGATCATACATCTGCATTCTTATTCATAATAATTAAAAAGAGAAAAATTACTCAATCCAAAATATTTCAACATTTATAATGTACTTTTTAAATTTTAGGAAAGAAGAGCCCATTTCTATTTAGATTTGAGAATCAACGTTGCTTGCGATCTAGCGAGGAGTTTGCAAACTACCAGTATAGAAATAGGAATTCAAAATTATTTGAATCACAGATTACTTAAAAAAACCTGGAGTGACCTACACTCAACTTAACTACAAGTAATTATAATAGCAAACTCATTGACAAACAACTGAATTTGTTCTCATTATAGGGTAACCTTAGTGATTTCACTTGTATACCCGGCTTCCATGATCAAAATAAATGGCCTAATAGTTGAGTGCCCTTAGGTGGAGTTTAAATGCTTTTATTGTGATGTACTAATAAAACGGTGTACTCCTTCTTTATCAGCCGAAAATTCATTTAACGTTTTACTTATTCTTAACATAAGTTTGGAATTTTTTTATTTTCAATATTTCTTTGTCAGCTTAATTGGTTTTTTTAAAAATGATTATTTCTTGATCAATGTTTTCATGTTACCATATGTAATTAGTTTAGCGTTTAAGTTAAAATAATTAATTGTAGGGTGCAATTATTTAGGTATATATTTTTATAGTTACAACTATTGTCGGTGAATAGTGTATAACTATTCGTTAAGCCAACAGTCATTTACTGGCCATTTACTATGTGCTTATTTTTCTTATACTCGACAAGGTATGAAAAAAGCTCTTGCACAGAGGACTCTTTTTTTTCAGTGAAATATCTGTATTAGAAAGACTGTTGTCTAAGTACCGTATATATATATATCATTAATAAGAACGCCATATCTTGATGCAACTTCTTTGTTCAATATTTTTTTCATACTGGCGACAGTTTTTCTAACATTTAAGTTATCTATCTGGTGTAAAACGTCATCTATGATAGATGACTTAAATGTTAGAGAAAAGTGTCGCCAGTATGAAAAAACTTGAAGAAAGAAGTGCAGCAAATTACGGCGTTTTTTTTAATGACGTATGCTTTAAAGAAGAACTGTACCCTAAATTCACACACAACACACACACAACACACATATACTCGTAATTCGACTACATTCATTTGATTCATATCCAGATCTTTACTCTTTGCCGATCTTTCATCATTTAGAGAACAGGCTTCATAAACCCAAAGGTAGTACTACCTATTACGGTAAGTTGATTATTTAAAGTACTGTTAATTAAACTTGTTATTTACAAATAATCTCCACAATCGTGGTGACGGAGCACCTTCATATCAGTAAAGTCTTTAGTAATCAGAGTTCCAGCTGTGAAGGGTCGAACACTGACACTCATATTGCATTCGATTATTGTAACCCGTTATACGGTTGAATAGATCTATGTATTAGTGCTAATTAAAGGAATTGGAAGGCATGATATGAAAAGAATCTTCAATCTAGAGTGATTTCTTTAAAAATTAATGTTCCTTTGGGTAACAATAATATTTGGATCTGATAGCGATTTGCCAGTTTGTGAGCAAATATGGATGTAGGCGATTATGAAGATAAACTTTACCCAAAAAATTAACTCATTACTACATATAAAATTTAACAGTTGTTATTTTAGTGTAATATTACAATTCTAATACTTAAGCTGATGGTTATTCCTAATAACAGAACACCTAAAAAAGAATGTTAAGTTCATCAAATCACCGAAGTTTGTGATTCTTCAGCAATACTTCAAATTACTTACAGTTCGCAGTGTTCTATTTCCTTACCTACTACTGCATTTGTTGTCGGGATAAGTTGTTTTGAATACCACTCAACTACTCATTCAGACAGTATTTATTCGTAACTCTGGTACATTTACTTATAATCTAGTTTGGTGACATATGCTATGTTCTTGCTGCCTCTGATCAGGTATCCTGCCTGATAAGCTGGTTGCCCCCGTGATGAAAGCATGCCATTGGAATGATTCACCTGGATTGGACTTTACTTTCAATTCTTCTCCCTTTGAATGTCCTCCACACTCAGTTTGATGTCCTGCAGAGATAGATCTCACGAATGGACAGTAAATCGTCTTGTATTTGTCACTACTAGTTGTAGGTCAAACTTTTTCTCCCCTACCCCATTTATATTGAAAACTAGTACGAGAACAGTAGTTTCTTCCATCTTAGTAAAAAAAAGAGGGTTAATATATGCGCCAATAGAAACACATTGCCTGTTTATGAAATTGAAGTGCCACACTAGATATATTTTTGAGAAATACTTCGTTTAAAGTTTTGTTAAATCTTTAATGTAAACTAGCACTCCTAACCTGTTTGCTGTTGTTAGTGTTTCCAGAGAGGGTCTAACTACTCAACGGCTCCGGGTCAACTATCAACACTCAAGTTGATGTATAAGAGGCCTGTCTTTGGAATTCTTGAAAACATTTAATATTCAATATTCAATAACATTGAAGTTATTCAACTTTTATCAACTTTTTGGGGAGACCACAAGTGGCCTGAATCCCAACCTCTACAATGTATAAAAGTCGGTTTTTTGAATATAAATAAACAATTATGACAGGATCAAGAGTAAGTTTGAACCGGAATCCAGTTTAGAGTAGTTTTTCACCCTGTTTCATCTAGTTTTATCACAATTTCCATTAAGTGTAAAATAACAATATTATTTCTTATATTTATTGATAAGATTATTTATTGTTCGAATGAGTTATTCAGCTGTTTTATTGAATGTAGTAGAAAGTAAAGTGTTTTCTCTCTTATCATTCCAAAGAAATTACTGGGAATGAGCCTCTTAGCGCTGCTCTGCGGAAATCGAGAGTACTAGATTTTCTCATTTATAAAGGCAAAGATATTAATAGTAGTACTGATATTGCTTTTACCTATTTCATATGAATTATTAAATTTTAATTATCTTCAATAGTTATTAATTCATTGTGATGAGCATAATAAATCAATTACTTATTCAATGGCTCATTTCATACAGAATAACATTAATTTTTTTTTAAATTATAAAAGTTTGTAACTGCTATTAAAAACTATCAGATGCATGTCAACTCTAAAATTATGATTTTTAAAACAAAAATATTTAACCTGAAATTTGTAATAACGTTAAATGTGAGAAAATATTTCAAAATTTGCCCTGAATATGCTGGCCAAATGTTAGACGTATCTCAATAGAACTAACATATTTGTAGAACAAAATATTCTCTCTCTCTCTCTCCTCTCTCTCTCTCTCTCTCTCTCTCTCTCTCTCTCTCTCTCACTCTCTCTGTGCATTTTTCTTCCGAATATTAATAATACATTTTTAAAACATTGATGAAGTTACTAAAACATTTTAAAGGTATTAAATTTGGAGTTGGTTGCACTTGATTTTACAATAAAACTCGTTGACAATCAATTCAATTGATTGATTTATTTTAATATACCTATCCCATAGACATGCTATTAAACTCTATGGTAAAAGTATAATGACATCAAGTACAATCAAATAAATGAGTTCATTTAGTTTAATGCTGCTTCATCTTTTTGTCAACTATAACGAAAATATTATGACTGCTATAGCACGATCTGAGGAATTGTGCAAAATCAATAGTCATCCTTCTAAGTGTAATATTCCAGAATTTAAATTTCAAAATTAAGAAAATGTAATCATATTGTACTAAGTTTATTATCTAATGTTTCTGAAATGACTAGAAGAGAGGGATAAAATTAGTATTCATTTTGATATAGAGAATGGTACATTGTTTCTCCCATGTTTAAATTTATTACCAAAAGTAATAGGGTAATTTAATTCACCAAGTACTACATGCCTGTAAAGTGCTGTTAAGATTAGTCGAAGGATCCAACTGGTGTTGTGTTTCAAATATTGTCAACAGACATCCAGCCACTAACTGGCAGACAACATCCCAAAGTGGATTCACAGGTAACTCTTTACAATTAACAAAAAAGAAATCAATATTATTTTCATTATCGCTATGATGTTACTAATAAACTTATAAAATGTGTACATGTTGGTTATGGAAAATCGTCTACTTGTAATAGTCTAAAAATATACAATTTACTGTACTTATAATTATAAATACCGTATATATTTAGAATTAAGTGTGTGTGTGTGTGTGTGTGTGCGTTCGTGTTGTGTGTGGTGTTTATTTGGTAGGTGGATGGTTGACTGGTTCGTACCAAAACGTTTGTGAACACAGTACAAGTCACATAGAATAATAATAATAATGATAACATAAAAATATATTTATTTTGAACCAAACATTTCCTTATAGTGTCGATAGGCTATATAGTTTCTGAGCAACATGGCTTCATTGTTCTAATGACATCATTAGAAAATAATTTTTTTTTTCTCCTGTAGACTAAATCTTAAGGTGTAATTAATTTATTCATTTTACTAAATCTAAAAACATCAGTTTGCAATTATGATATAACTGATATTACAATTAACAACAAAAATTTAAATTTCTTAAAAAAAGAGGAAGGTTAGTTTTTTGTAAAAATGTGAATAGTTTCATATATGACTTAAAACTTTTGAATACAATACTGGTTCATACCGTCTCGAGTAGCATCTATGAGAAGTTGAGTTCTTTTATTTAGGGTACATCCACTCTTGCAATAATATAAAATAATTAAATTTCTTTAATAATTAAATATCATACAACTATAGCTGAATAGTATATAAAAAGTTTCAATGTTCTAGTTTACTAGTTCAGCAAAAAAAAACCAATTATACCCGATTTACTACAATGTAAAAATTTACTTTGAAGCAATTTTCTCAAACTAATGTCAATGATCTAAGGGTTCATCAGCTCAAAAACAACCATAAAATTCTATTAAGAAATGTAAAGTGATGTATTTTTATGTGACTAATAAAAAATTTCATTCGCTGCTATTTTTGTGATTTATTCATACCAGTGTTTTATTCACACTGGTTTTGTAATTTCTTTTTATTCGTACATGTGCTTACAAGCTCCAAAGTAGAGAAAGTATAATAAATATGCTTATTATTTATATTCTTCATTGTCGGAGAGCAATACCTACAAATACAACATTATTTAAAATTTTCATATGTATTTTACTTAAATGAAGAAGTGCTGAAGAGAATATTTTCTCATTTTATATAAATACACAGTTTATTATAATAATAATGATGGGCATTTTACATGAATACATGAATTTTACAGAAAAAATAAATTCCTTTTTTGACAAAATGTATTAATTTTGTAGTCTTAACCCATTTTGTTGTTAGGGATACACAGGTGAAAAACTGACTAGAAATATAGGAACAGGACAAAAAAGGTTCGGAACCATTGTTTTACAGCAGACTCTTATTATTTTCTATCGTTCACTTTCTTTGTAAATGAATTATAATACATTCCATATTAATTTACTGTGTAAAATGATTGTGTTTGATTTCACTTTCCTATCTTGGCTACGTTGAGTATACCATAATTTAGTTTCTTAGTTCGAGGTTTTATAACAAAAATAATTAGGAAGCAATGCAAATAACAGATATTTGCATTCGAATTGATTTCGTTTTTTCGATGATTTCTGTGTATATATATGTCGGTTTATATCTAAAAGTGAACATGCTGCAGTCTAGATTGTAGATGGTTTGAATTTAAATTTTAGACAATGATGTGCCATATAGTGAAATGTGCCCAATTGTTTGGCAGCAATATTGTATGAAGGGAAAGTCACTTTTCTGCTAGCTGTGTTGCTAGACAACATGTTTTTGTCTCCTAAAAAATAACTCTATAGTATAAAGTTTTGGCATTATCACAGAAATTACAGAAGAATTAACTGAAAAATTTTCAGATTTTTAAAACAACTAAAAATATTTTTTTCAGTGAAATGTAAAAATTGTGACTTACCATTGCATCTGAAAGCATGTGAGGAGGTATTATATAAGGTCATACAGTTAGAAAAATCACAATGAAATTATACCCCAAAAAAAAGTAGTTTTATAACGATAAGTTAAGGATTTTTTTTAAAAGTTAAATTAACAAGGGGGCGTTAGGGTACATTTTATGATTTCAGAAAAAAATTTCTAACGCCAAACGACTAATTAGAGGACAATGGCATTCTGTCAAAAAAACTGAATAAAATTAGGAATTTATAAAATAGAAATTATTAAAATCCTATTACCGCAAAGTTACAAAACTGAAAATTCATCTTGGAATAATGAAAAACTTGCAGTACTGGTCAGATTTGTTTACATTTCTATATTGGTTACATTGATTTAGAAATATTTTAAGTAAATTCAGTGAAAGAAAATTGTTTTTTTAAGGTGTAATAAAAAAATTTGAATTTTTTAAGGGGTTAATATGTCATGCAAAAAGAAAATAATTCATTAATGTAAAAAATCAACACTAATCAAATATGTATTTTATGATGCTTTTTATGGTATGATGGAAGATTGTCTAATAAAATGCTTCATTCCAGCAATATGTCGCGTCGCACTCTTGAACAAAGCTTAATGTTAGATACAGTTCTTTGTCTCTTTGTGAATTCCATTGTCTTGGGTTATATTGAAGGATGGGAAATTTACTCTTTCGTTTTTTATTATAGAAAGGATACTAATTCTCATCTACTTTTTCATATATTCGGTGAACCTGAGATTTTTTCTTACGTTTTTCTGACCAAATAGTAACATTTTGAAATCTTTAAGAACCACTTTTCTTATTTTCGTAAACAATAAAAAGTAACATTGTAAAAGAATAATTAGTTTAAATATCAACTCTACCAAGTTGTAAACATTAAAAAAACTCACTGGGAAGCCTGCTATCGTTCCTATTCTTGTGATTAGTTTTGCATTAACTACTGAATACTCTTTAATTTCACAAAAATTCTATGAAATATTAGCGGAATTTTGCTTATGAGTAACAGGAACTACATTTTCACCAATTTCAGATTAGATCAAGAACTGACCCAAAAAAGAGTTCTACTCCAAAATTTAAAAAAAAAAGAATATTTCAGATCAGAATCAAAATAACTAATCAAATTTAAATTCATTACAGCAGGTTATTGTCAACTTCTAAATGATATTACATATTCATTTGTAATAAACTTGACATTGTAATTCTTATAGAAAATATAACATTTTGTGCTGCAGGATCCCATCTTATTGTGTTATTGATATTAAGATTAAATCAGGGTTATTTTTTTAGTAACGCCCAAATTTTTCTAATAAGAAAAATTGAATTTAACAAATTAGCAATATATATGCTTTGATAAGTAATTATTAATGTACGAATACAGTTCAGGGTTTATCCAACAATGATGAATGAATCAATGAAAGGTTATCTTCTGTGGCAACAGAGCGCAGGACAACCCATTCCACAAGCTAACACTTTGTCTATATTTCTCTGATAAACTTGTAAATAATTTTAACTTCTAAGTTATTTCATTAGACCTCTTTAAATTTGTCAAGTAATAAGATCAAGATATTATATAATTAAGTGAAGTATAATATCAAAGAAAGCTAAATTATAAGTGTAATAATTAATTAAAAAGCAAAATTTATTGTTATTTTTATATTTATTTGGAATAACTATAAACTATAGATAAATAAGTAAACTATAAACTAGTTCCAATAAATAAACTTCTTTATTTATTTGGAATTCCAAAAAGAAAAAGTGAAATTAAATACAAAATATTGCTGTTTTTATAATAATTATGTAATTTTTATTATATTTAAAAAAAGGTGAAAACTGTAGATAATAACAAATAAAATAACTTACATTCTGAACAATTTGACCAATGGCTTTAAAAATCCATCAATCAATGCTTGAATAATTAACATGGAAATGAAAATTAATACAATTCATACTAATGTAGAAAAGGTTATCTCTTAGTATAAAAATATATGTCATCTATACATGTTCACAGTTTGTAGGGTTGAATTTAAAAGAAAATAATGTGTGTGTGTGTGTGTGTGTGTGTGTGTGTGTGTGTGTGTGTGTATATATGTGTGGTTGAGTAGTTAGGTGTATATCAAAAATTTTTGATGTACATGTTACGGTCCAGAATCTTTGATGGATCAAATTGATATATTACACAGAAATGGGCCTCATAGTGTAGAACCCTATTGTTTGGGAGCAGTTACGGATAATGGGAAAGTCACTTTTTTGACGAAAATGTGTTGACAACATTTTTGCTCTTTAAGTACTATCTCTAGGGTCTTGAAATTTTGACATCGTCTTTGAGATGAAATGAAATAACTGAAAATTCTCAGATTTTTAAAACCACAAGAAATTTTTTTTTTTTTTCAATAATATATAACATTTTGATTTATCATCCAATCTGAAAGATTCTGAAAGCTATACAAGACACACTGTTTTGAGCGATCAAAATGAAAATATACTTAAAAATAGAGCATTATATGGGCAATGAGATGAGGTAATTTTTTTAAAAATTACGTGAATCAAATGGGCGTTACGGTATATTTTCTGATTTCATAAAATGTTTTTTTGCACGCTAAATGGCTCATTAAAAACAAGAAAACTTTCTAAAAAATAAGAAGAAAATAAAAATATATACAACATTTCGTGATATTTCCATTACCACAAAGAAAATCCATTTTAATAAAGCTATAAAAACTGAATGTTTATCCTAGACTAACAGATTATCTGCTATACATGTCGGATTTGTTAATATTATTTACATTGTTTATATTAACTCAGAAAATTTTAAGTAAGTAGACTGAAAGAAAAAAGATGTTTAGAGGTTTAATAAATACAATTTGAAATGATTTAATGACTTAATATGAGATGTAAGAAGAATAAAATTCTTTAATGTAAAAAAAATCAACGCCAATCGAAACTTTCTATCAAAATTCAAAATTTCTGATGGTTTTCACGGTATGATGGATTTGTCTAACAAAATACTATAATCAATCTGCATGTTACACTCCTGAACAAAACTTAATAAAGGGATATACATTTTTTTGTGTTTATGAATCATAGTATCTTTGGGTACTATTGAATTAAGAAGTATGGACTTCTCCCTTCTATATTACAAAACGGTATTAATTTAACCACCTCTAACCACCTAACCTAATTTTAAGTTAATTCTTCGCTGATTCGATTACACTGAAATCTATTCTTAAATGTTTTTATAAAATAGATATATTTTGAAGTGTTAAAGAGAAAACATTATCTTAAATCTTCGATGTAGAAGGAGCTGAGGTAAAGGACGTTAAATGTAACAGATCCATTGGCCATGTATTAGATCAAGCAATGGGAACAAATGTCATGTTCTCCTGTAATAGATTATTTCCTAACACATTTCTTTTCATGGATGTTATTACTGCAGAGGTAATACCAAGGATATTATATTATACATGTGTTTATATTGATAACTGCTTGAATCACTATCTGTATGGTCTCCAGGAATGAAATACTGCTAAACATATCCCATAAAGAAATGTGGGACATTATACACTGAAGAAGTTTGTCATTTTATTTACTTATAATAAAGTTGAGTGTAGGATATTCCAGATTCTTTTAAAATCAGCTTGAGGTTTTAGTATCTTTATTGAACTTATTAATTGTCTATAGAGAAGAATCACCCACTTCTATTCGTTTTAGGCATGACTTTTCAGAAAACTATATCCTCTTCAAGGCATTTACTTTGAATTCAGATAATGTGATTAAAGGTTCCCTTCTCCTCTAGACAGAGTATGATGTTAACTGAATACTTCATAAGTAGTAATTAAATATTCTGTATACCTATGAATCCTTGGCAGATGTAATATTTTTTTTGCAAGTGCCAGTTCATTTGTCATATACTTTCAATCTAGATGAAATATTCTGATCTAATCCGTGTTATTTCCTTTTTTTTTCATCTAGTCATCAAATGTACCGCTGAGGAGCCTGGGTGTGTAGTGTATAAAATGTGCCAGGCCGAACAAGATTTCTTTGCCCACAATCATTTTCATTCGCTCCAGTGTCTCAGTCCCCTGTATTCCCATGTGTCCAGGCCTCACATGAGGGTTAGCTTACTTTTATTGGTTATATTATTAATTTTTCATCCCATAATATCACGTCCTTTCTGGAAATCAGGACATCAGAAGTTTCCAATCTAGGAGATCATATGATTACTTCGACGCATTCTGTAAAATATATAACAGGGGCATTGTATCTGGCAACAAGTAGGCCAAAGTTTACTTTTCTGTTCTAATTTTAGAATTAATCCTGCCACAGAGGCTCTTTCGGCTTCATACCAGTTTCAACAGTCTGTAAAGTTACTATTTCCTGACAAACAAAATATAAGCATGGAGTCTTGGAGTCATTTTAGTTTAAAGACTAAACTAGAAAAACTTGGAACAGTAACATTGAGTAATGTCACAAACGGACTGTACAACTGTAGGGAATTTTTTGGTAGAAAATGGGGCTTTATCACAAATGCACACATTATCTATAAAAGTATTACTACTTCTATCATAAAACCAATGGTATGATATACATTGTTTGCTATTATAAAACAAATGAATAAGGTATCCATCTTACCTTTAATAAACTACACAGACAAGTTATTTCAAAAGACAACAGGAAAATGATCCCCTGCAGTACCTTTAGCATGGAATGTGCATTAGCATCTATTTCCATGTTATAATTTTTTAAAAATGGATTGAACTAATTTTCACATAAGATGATATTTTGTAGTTAAAACTTTATGTTGATATGAGTTATTCTATATTGACTAAATGGAATAACTCATATCATCTTTAAAATGTTTGAGATTTTACCACAGCTAAAAGTTTTAAATTGTCCTGAAAAATATCAAATTTTTCATGACCACTACACTTACTAAAAATAAAAAAAAAACGATAATCACAACAGGTAATCATTAATTCACGTTGGGTTTTCACATTTTGTAGCTTTAGTGTTCTTTGTGGTGATTAAAATTCCTTTGCAATTTTTTTGTGAATTACTTATTTCATGTTTAAATTCCTGTTTTTAATACTTAGCTGTTTTAAGTTAAAAAATAATTCTGAAATTCTACATACATACATGCACTTACACAGACATCATGAAAAAAAATGTCAAAAAAAGACTTTAGAGACCTAAAAGGATGTAATCGATTTTATTCATGGTCACTATACAATACTTACTGTGCAGTAAAGAAAATGAAGATGCCTGATCTAACTCATAGATCATCAAATCAATTTATTTTATTCTGGGGATATCCTTCATCATATTCCTCTATTCTCGTGTAACCAATTACCCACATGTAATCTAACTTATATTTACGAGTTAAATTAATAACTTCGAACTTGTCTGTATGCCAGAGAAGGGCCTCTTTCTAGATACTGTGAATCTTCTAATCTAAGAGATTATTTCTAATCATTTGTTTACCCCCTGATAACACTCAATTAGTGGCAGTGTATCCATTAACATATTGACTAAATTATCAATAATTTATTTCAATAAACTGATAACAATTTTCTCAAATAGAAAATTTCATTTCGTACCAGTCTAAAGAGACTGCAAATTTATTCCTTCTTGATATGAATATCCAACGGAGGGGGACGTATAACAAATTTTTAATGTTAAAGAAAAAACAAATGGTCATTGCTTCTGTAATCGTTAGGCATGCTTGTCGTTGTAATATGTTTTTATTATTTTTATTTGATAACCTTATTAATTTACAACCGATGCATACGATATCATTTGTTTTACAACCGCAGAAATAGTAATTTTTGTGCGAAAAAAGTTTATTCGAAGTTAAAATTCTATGTGCACGAGAACATTGCTTTTTGGCCTCAGGCGATGGATGTGCGACTCTGAGTTTAATCATTCATCTATTGAAATTCCAACATTTCTCATGCTTCTGAAGGATTTTTTTAGTATTTGTTACAAGAGGTCTTTGAAATCTACTTTCTTTCTTCTTCAGAAAGGTATAAGGTCTGTTTTAGCTGTATTTGTATCAAAACTTTTCTTTCTCCTTTATACATTTATAATCAATTTAAACAGCATTGTACATAAGCTCCAAGACAGTGCCATCAAGCATTGATATTTTTATGAACACAAGCTTATTTGCATAGCCTTGTTTTCCATAATCACATAGAATATCCAGTATGTCACTGGAACAACAGCTCACCTAATATCAGCCTTTAGTAGTCAAAATTTCAGTTAAACTTGTTATTCTTGCGTTAGAATGTTCTAATACATTCTGTAGTTCTTGAATAAAAACTTCTATACATTAGTTCTGATTCACCTATATATTTGGATGGATTCTAAGTCATATTATCAAAAGTTTCTTCAATTTTAAGAAGCAGGCCAGAGTGAATCCTTTAACTAAGACTCTGAGTAGCCTACACTCGCCTTTACTTTAAGAGTGAATCCTTTAACTAAGACTCTGAGTAGCCTACACTCGCCTTTACTTTAAGAGTGAATCCTTTAACTAAGACTCTGAGTAGCCTACACTCACCTTTACTTTAAGAGTGAATCCTTTAACTAAGACTCTGAGTAGCCTACACGTCGACCTTTACTTTAAGAGTGAATCCTTTAACTAAGACTCTGAGTAGCCTACACTCACCTTTACTTTAAGATGAATCCTTCTAAGATATGTAGGTTATTCATCTTTACTTGTAAGAGTGAACCTTTAACTAAGATCTGAGTACCTACACTCATTACTCTTATAAAATCTAATATTACATGTAACGATTAAAGTAATATTCGTATCAGGGACTATTTTATAAATTTTATTCCTATCAAACATACGACCTGCAGCATGTTCACAAATATTTGTATACCCTCCTCCCACCCAATTATACAGACAAAATAATTATCAAAAAACGTCATAAATAGACTATGTATACCAAAAAAGTTCTAAATTTGTCATAATCTTGAGAAATGATTTTAAGAAAAAGAATTACATTATTATATTACAATAAAAATACTTCATCAACGCTATACTTTATTTAGAGTAATATATGGTCGATGTAGTTTGCTTTTATGTTTCATAATCTAAATCTTTGAACAAATTAATTTAGCCACTAAGGTATCTTCAAATTTCTTGTAAATTAAAATTTACATAGTAATACTGCTTGACTTATTTTTGATAAAATGTGTCTAAGTCAACGTAAACAAATCCGCAAATCTGGAGTGGCCTACACTCACCTTTACTTTAAGTAATAATAATTTTATACTTGTAGACAGCCAACTATATTTTTGTTTTATTGTAATGTGTTTAAACATTTGAAGCTATTTCAAACAGTCAGTATACGTAAGGCAATAAAATTCTGATTACTATTAAAGTAAATGTAAAATAACCATGTAATGACGCTTGTCAGTGTGAAGGATTGTTGTTTAGTGAATGTATTGCAATAAATCTACATTTGGCAACCTTTAACCATAACTCATTATTGGAAATATAGTCCTTAGTGCGTTTTGGAACTCCACTGTTTTGGGTAATAATGAATATTAAGAAAGGAACTTTTACGTTGTTACGTAAGCAGATGCTACAGTTCATTGAGCAAATATAAAATATCATATTAATAATGTTGTATTATCTTAATTTCATAATCTATAGTAAAATGAGTATTTTAGGCAAATACGAATCTTTATAAGAAACAACATACATTAGATATCATGTTTAACAAAATAGAAACATTTTGAAGTCTAAAGGGAATCATATTGGTTGAATTCTTGAATATCCAGGGAGCTCATGATACAAACTCTTCAAAACAGTTTATGAGCACTAATCTATAGATTATCTAATCCAAAATTATGGACAGTACAGTAAGTATAAATGAGTTTAAGTATGGATCTACCATAGATGTGAGCAGAAGGATGTCCACGGTGATATGTGTTACGTGCTATTCTAGTTAGTGTGTAGTTGTGGCTGACCGAATAATATTGTGTATACTAGTGGATATGATGGGCAAAAGTAAGTAGAAGATCTTTTATTAGTAGATGGGTAATGTTTGATGGTACTCCTTTCAGGTGATGCAACATCCCTCCTCAAATTGTTAATAGATGGATGAGGAATGTTTGTGTATAAATAAAAATAAACGGTTATCATGCCTTTCTGAAGATTGAAAAAAGATTAAGCTAAAACTATCCAAGTTACGAACATACTTTGATACGAACGAGTTTCATATTATGTTGTTTATTGTAAAGTTGAGTGTAGGTTACTCAAATTTATTTTTTTTACTGAAATAGACCAGTGTTATTGATTCATATTTTCCAGTATAAACAAAAGAACTGAGGAGTCATTAATTTAATTATGTTTATTTAAAACGTAGAGAAATTTCATTCTATGTATATTGTTTGTGAAACACTGTGGTGAATAGAACCGTGTGAGTTAATGACGCGCTCCTATTCAAAGAGTGTAAAGCTGTCGTCACTATTCACTGTCGCTCTTTATCAAACTTAGAGCCACTATTTTTTGTAAATTAATTTAATCTCAATTTAATGCTCAAACAAAAACTGACACAAAGTGCTGCTATAAAAAGCTCTTCCAAAAAGGTTCTTTGACTCGTCTGTCAAAGAGTGGTAGATTATTTTTGAGGACTATCTGTAATCAGAGTATACGTTGCACGTCAGGACAATGTGGAAGGGATACATACCTTGTGGTAGAACATACTTATTCTTCACAAATTCTGTTTTATACGTTTAAATAATTAACTGAAGGTTATGTGTTATGGATTAATTTATAAAAAATTTAGTTATAATTTTTTTAAGAAAAAAATTGATGTTTTAATTACAATAACTTAATTTAATATATAACATGTGGTAGAGGTCCATTGAACTGAGAAAATGTTATTTACTTTACCGTAGCGTTTTGGTTAAATAATATTAAAGTAATTATATTCATAAAATATTAAATAATTTTTTCTCATGTAATATTCAATGGTTGGGACAATATGAAGTTTGTGTTTCTTTCAATATGATGTAATTGAATATGATGTAATGTGGGATAAATGTTACATATCACTTTTTACATATTACTGCTATAAATCAAGCTACAGATAGTAATAATAATAAATCGAATGCCAGACAAACAATTTATGTTACTAGCTGTAAAATTAAAAAAACATTGTTGGTGCCAGTGAACCTCCAATGTCGAAAGAATATTTTCATGCACATCAGTGCACGTCGTAATTAGCAGTTCCAAACCCGAGGCCCACTACTGCGAAATTCTCACCCTCAAGTTTTTCTTAAGGTCAGCAAACATTGTCAGGGATGGGGATAGCTAAGGGGATAGTCCTTCCGTTAACGGACATACTGTCCCGTCAGTCTGTCAGGGGAAGGAGTCGTGGTCGTAATGGTCTTGCGGCTTTTCATTGTCTGAGGTACAGTATACGAGTATACGTAACTTAAAAGTCATCAGATCGTCATTTTTAGGTGATGTCCTGATTCCAAAAAATATCAGACACATGTAAAAAATTTTGGAATTATCTTTGAAGCTACAAAATGAATAACTGAAAAAACCCTCAGATTTTTAAAACAACTGAAAATATTTTTTCTTCAATTAAATGTAAAAATTTTGACTTATCACTCAATCTAACGCTTGAGAGGGCGATGTAAGACATACCATTTGACGGGTCAAAATAAAATTATACTGAAGAATAGACCATTATGCGAAAATGAGATATTTTATTTAAAATCACATTCACCAAAGCGGAGTTAGAGTACATTTTCTGATTTCAGAAAATTTTTTTCACACTAAACAGCTCATTAAAAAAACAAAAATATTTCAAAAAAATGAGCAGTAAATAAACAATTTATGAAAAAAATTCGTGAAATTTCCATTTCTGCAAAGAGCAATAAAGCTATAAAAACTGAATCTCCTAGACTAACGGATCAGATGCGATACTTGTCGAGTTTGTTTACAGTTATTTAGATTGTTTACATTGACCTAGACATTTTTGAAGTAAATCGAGTGAAAGAAAATTATTGTTTAGAGGTTTAATGAAAAAATTTGAAATTATTCAATGAGTTAATATGAGATGTAAGAAGAATAAAATTCTTTCCTCTAAAAAATCAATTCCAGTCAAACATCTACTGATGCTTTCCATGGTATGATGGATTTGTCTAACCAAATGCTCTAATCAACCTCTACGTTGCACCATTGAACAAATCTTATTATTAGGTGTAGATTGGAACAGGAAGTTCAATTTTCAACCATTTCTACAGAAATGGTTGGAACTAATGAGTGTATCTAATCTTTAACGATAGTTAAATAAAAATAAGACAAAAATCAATTGTTTATCAAGAAGTTTGATATGATGTTCATTATAGTAATGTTGAGTTCAGGACACTCCAGATTTGTTAAGTAGTTATTTTGAAATTTAAAGAGTAAAAAATATTTGAAACTGTTAGAGCATAAGTCATATAGACCTATAAATGGTTGCATAGATGGATATTTGGAAATGTGTTCTTTGATAACGGTGTTACATATTTGTTTACTTTATCGAGATACATTGTGAAATAGTAGTAAAATAATAATTCATAAACACCTTCCATCCTCAGGCAGCAGAAAATCAACCAACATTGGGAAATAATATTTAAATATATATTTCTGTATGTGTTAGTACTTAATTTAAGAGCTCTAGATCACATCACTTGTAGGTACGGTTATTTTACTCAATATTTTTTTATGGTCTGCATACCGTAAACCAAAATATGTCTAACGACCACCTTATGCATCTAGTAAATAATCTTTGTGTTTATTCCTGATCTGTTACACATTCAGGATAAGGTTCCACAACGAATTTGAGGAGACACTACCTTCTAGCGTTCCTCTCTAAATCCTATGTACGAGCTCATTCCTCTAAGGCACAATAGTTGCTCAATAAATCCAGTGATGAATTGTTCCACCCCTACATTTTTCAAGTAGGTTTGAGTCGAGTGAGTAACCGAACAAAACTTTTAATAATAAAATGTTCTCCTATAATTTAAATAATGAGAAACTATAATTTAGATACATATAAATTCCTTATACTGAAGCGATTTCACTATCTTGGATGCATGAGTGTGAAGCGCTGTGTCGGTAGGCTTATCTTAACTGTACACATTTTGGGAGCTGGACCACCTAGTTATGTCAAGATACATCCGAATGTGTACCTCTCTTTGCTCCTCCAGAGTCTTTAGAAAGAAAGACAACATTATTAGTCTGACGTCCATTGTCCCAGAGTAGAGCGTCCTACCCCACATGAAGATAAAAACAACATTAAATTCCCTCCAAGATTTGGGAATGTAAGATAGATCCAAGCAAGATTCAAATATAACCTTTAACTAAGGGAAAACAATCTCTGAGACCTCCTGAAGTTCCTTAAGTATGATGTTATCTGACTCTAGCTACTTAAAGCATTGAACACTGAGATACCTCACCGAAAGTGATCCATTAAAACCACACAGTGATTGATGGCATACGTTTTAGAAGAGGGTGAATTTATCTCCATATCCATCTCACAAGCTGAAAAATGTGCTTCCGTTAAGAGCTCCAACGATTCAGTGTTCGAAATTGGCCAACTGTCATCCTGCTGACAGATATACTCTGGCATGACTGGATCCATAGCTAGGGTTTTACGAAAACGGTTGTCCATGGAGACTCCATCTATTCTCAAACAGAGGATTCCTCCACTAGTTCATCTTTCCAGGCCTGAACTGATTTTGAATTCCCGAAGTCTGGTCTCATATTCATTCAATTGGTTCATGACCTTATAAACCAGCCACTATAACTCATCTAGCTGACCGAGGTCAATTGCTGATCAGACATGATTACTTGTGACCACTTCGCTAAAGGAGTGAGGTAAGTTTTATTTAGAGTGTCCCTGCTGCTGGTTCTTAGCACGGTTTGGAGGCTCTCCCCCAAACGTTACATCACCCCCACATTTCACCCTAAGTTCTATTCTCTTTCCTGGACATCTTTCTTAGTCCAGCTGTGCAACTACTTTTTCTTCTCAGTGATCTTCCTTTGAGGTAGCCTACTAAGATTTAAGCAATCGCAAATCACCCTTTCTGTACCTGTATGCTTCAGAGATGGTGAAATATGCTTCTTGCATTTCGCAGGCCCCGTAACCCAGAATTCCGCTTCCTCCAACTTTAAGCTTTTAAAGCCTAGAATGTCCCTCTCAAGGACGGACGTATCCTTTAGTGCACCAGCTACTTCACTGGTTTGTTACCAACGCTCTTTTTACAAAACTTTTATATTTTTCTTTTTTTTAGCATTAATATAATGTCTCACGAGTATCTCATCCATCTAGTGAGATCCCCGAACGACCAGGTAAGGCTATTCGTTTCAGCACTTAAACTGACCCAGGTTCATCTAGCCAATGAACGATTTGCTTAACTCACCAGCATCAGGTCAGTTAAAATTTCCTCTCTCCACGGAGTCAAACAAACAAAAAGACCTCATAAGAAAAAATCTGGAGTGGCCTTCACTCAACTTTACTATAAGTAACTTAATATCAAATTTCTTGAGTATATAATATATAACGTCTCTATTAAGCATAATGTAAACATCTAAATGGGATATGATTATTAGTCATTCATTCCTGAGGTAGTAGAGATAGTGATTGAAGGACATATCAATATATAAGCTTATTTTTGTATATCACACAGCTGATGCAAATAATTTCATTAGTATAACTACAGCAGTAATAACATTTTTGAAAAACGAAAGTGAACATTTCCTGATACGAAATATTCTCCTACAAGAGAACATGGCTTTTGTTCAAATAGCCAGTGGATTTCTTACATCGTTTACTTGACATCCTTCTACATTGAATATTAAAGTAAACTTTTCAAATTTAAACAGGAAAATACCCTTTTTTTCTCTGAAAAACATCATAAACAGCTAAGAAAATGTTTTAAGGTGATTTATAATTAAAGATGTACGATAATTACATTTATTAATCTCTAAACGAATGATTTCAATTTTGAATTATCTTTTACATTTTTGGTTTTTTACAGAATTATTATACTTTGAATTTTATGGCTTCTTAGTATTTAATAAGATCATTATCCTTCCCCTTTGTCAAATAACATATATACGAATTTTTTCTGAGTGAGTGTTATCATTTTCCTGCACAGTATTATTTCTCTTACATCCCATATAAATCAATAAACAATTTAAATTTTTCCTTTATAAATATCAATTTTATCTCAGTGGAATCGCTCAAAAAATTTCTAAGTCTATGTAAACAATGAAAAAAATCTGGAGTGGCCTACACTCTACTTTACTATAAGTAACCCAATGTCAAATTTCTTGAGTGTATAAAACATAACGTATCATTTAAGCATAATATAAATATCTAAATGGGATATAGTTATTAGCATTGCATTCGTGAGGTAGTACAGATAGTGATTGAAAGACATATCAATTTATAAGCTTATTTATAAGCTTATAACTACAGCAGTAATAACATTTTTGAAGAACCAATGTGAACATTTCTTGAAACGAAATATTATCCTACAAGAGAACATGGCTATTGTTCAAATATCCAGTAGATTTCTTACATTGTTTACTTGACATCCTTCTACATTGAATATTAATGTAAAATTTTCAAATTTGAAACAGTAAAATACCCTTTTTTTCTCTCAAAAACATCTTAAACAGCGAAGAAAATGTTGTTTTAAGGTGATTTGTTAATTAAAGATGTACGATAATTACAGTTATTAATCTGTAAACGAAAGATTTATATTTTGAGTATCTTTTACATTTTTGGTTTTTAACAGAATTATTATACTGGGAATTTTATGGCTTCTTAGTATTTAATAAGATCATTTTCCTTCCCCTTTGTCAAATAACATATATATGAATTTTTTTTTAATGAGTGTTATCATTTACCTGCACAATATTATTCCTCTTACATCTCTTATAAGTCAATAATATATTTTCGTTTTTCCATTAGAAACATCAATTTTATCTCAGTGAAATCGCTCAAAAAATTTCTAAGTCAATGTAAACAATGTAAAAAAATACAAAAAATTCGACAAGTATAGCAGGTGATCTCTTAGTCTAAGATAAACAAAGAGTTTTTATATCGTTATTGCTCTTTCCCGTAATTGAAACTTCATGAATTTTTTTTTACGAATTGCTAATTTTTGTTCCATTTTTGGTCAAATTTTCATTATTTTTTAACGAGCCGTTTAGCGTCAAAAAAACATTTTCTGAAAACAAAAATCGTACTGTAACGCCCCTTTAGCGAATATAATTTTAGAAAAAAATATCTCAACTCATTCTCCATATAATGTTCTATTTTTAGGCATAGTTTCATTTTGATCCATCAAACAGTATGGCTTGTATCGCTCTCACAAGGTTTGAGATTGAATTATAAGTCAAAATTTGTACATTTTATTGAAAAAAAAATATTTCCTGTTGTTTTAAAATTCTGAATATATTTTTCGTTAGTTGCATTTGAAACTTCAAAGATAATGTCAAAATTTCAAAACTCTAGGGTTATCAGTTTAGGAGAAATAAATGTTTAAAAAAAAAACGGTTTTTGGCAAAAAAAGTGACTTTCCCATCATGCATAATTCTTCCCAAACAATAGGGATCTTCATCTTTATGAGGCCCATTTTTGTGTAAAATATCAACTTGATCCATCAAAGATTCTAGACCGTAGCGTGGTAACAAGCAATGCTAACACACTCACCCACCTACCCACCCACCCACCCACTCACACACACACAGACATCATCGTAAAAACGTCATAAAACGACTTCTGGGACCTCAAAACATGTAATTCCGTCAAAATCTCGAGATCGAATTTTTTCACGATCACTATACGTACTTCACTTATAGTAAAGTAAAAAGGAAAAGTAAATAGAAGGAGGATAGGAATGGGGAAATGAGAAGAAAGAAAGAAAAAAAGCGTTGGGAGATAGGGGGAAAAAAATGAAAAAAGGAAAAAGACCGCTTTACTCTCGTCCATCAGAGTAAGTCAGTACCCATCTCACCTTCTCCATGGGCCATCACAAGGAGGTGAGAGTAGCTTAGGGTTCAAGAGGTTATAAGATACGCATCATGACCGTAGACATCCCAATATAAGTGAGTCGAAAGTATGATATGATCTGTAACAACTGAATCAATATGAGAAGTAACATTGCTTTATTTATTTGGTTATACAGACGACAGTTACTACCAATTTTTATGTTATAGTTTTCCACAATGTAGATGAAGTTGAATGTGTGTTTTGCCATATAATTTAATAATAAACCCTTAAAATCAATGAGGTTTCTTTACAGTGATCCAAGATTACAGTTATACAAAAAAATATGGAGTAGCTTACACTCAACTTTACTATAAGTAAACATAATATCATACTTTTTGGGTATAATTTATAATGTCCCATTTAGACATAATATAAATCTTTAAATGGGAGATGTTTATTTACTGTATTCCTGGAAGTAGTACAGATAGTGGTTGATCCACTTATCAATATATACGCTTATTTTGTATATTACACCACTGATGCATATAATCATTTACTTACTGACTCCACAAACACAGCAGTATTATAATTCAGCAGTAGTAGGTCCATGATGTGTAACTGCTAATTACAACGCGCACTACAGTGCGTGGAAAGAATCGTTGGTCGTTGATTGTTGGAGACAGAAAATAATGTTCGAACATAATAGGGCTTAGACAAAATTAAGACTTACGTTAACACATTGTCTCAAAATGAAAAGGAGATAATAAAAGTTTTACAGTATTACATCAGACGTCTAGATCTGGCAGATTTACAAGGTTGTAGAAGATAACACGGTTTTTACAAGCTAACAAGGCTGTACAAGGTATTCTACAATTGCAGCGAAACGTTATTCTACGTAAAGTGGTTTGTGTTTTGACTGAACCTCAAACATTTGCTTCTTGATTTTATTCCTGAATTTCTTATATACATTGGAATAATATATTTTTACATGCTTATATACATACATATATATTATCCAATATACAGCCTATGATGAGCACCATAATCACCGTATGTACAAGCTATATTTCCTCTACTAGTTCATGTAAAGGATATTTTTACATAGTAAATATTAAGATACTTAAGTTACCAATTTCTAAGATCCAAATTCTTATTTTTGTCAGTTGGGTACGATAAAATAACAACGAAACGAATAACAAATTATCAAATATTTAGTTCCCTTTATAACTCCTCTGTATATTTGATGCCTGATGACCTAATATTTTTGAAATAATGTGTTCTAATTAAAATCAATATACCTATTAAATACTAATATTAATATTGCTTAAAGTAAATTTCAATTCCTAAACTTAAGTACTTAAACTTGAGCATGTTTAGTAAACCTCAAATTAGGTCAATAAAGAAAAGATGAACTCCTTCCTGCGTCATGATTCAATTCAATTGATATTAAGTTGAATATTAAGAATTCAATTACATTAGACACACAATGTATAATCTATTCAAATTAATTCAGCTATTAGTGACGTATGGCTTACTAACTACGTAATCTGAAGTGGTCACAGCTGAAATGATAAGCCAATCAACCGGGTTTTCACTGATACATTCGAATAAGGTTTTGACATGCATATAATGGAATTAATCTGATTAATAAAATTTATATTTAGTCATGTGTTTAAAAGGATATTACTATTTATGCAATTAGCATCATCCATATCTATGTATAATTGAAATTACACAACATTTTAAGGGATAAAATAATATTAGAAAAATAAAAAACCAAGAATTAAAAAAATAATTAATATGATTGAATGTTATAAAGTGATATGTATAACTCTAAGAGTTAAAAATAAAAGTTGACTCGCCGTCCTTTTTGCTATTATGTAATCATTCTATTAAACTGCAAGTATTATTTAATTTAATTCTATGATCCGTTCTGGATTGCAAGAAATGGTTACATTAGAGTGTTTGGTATGATTAATACCACATGTAATACCTGCCACTCGAATGTTGTGTGCGACATTAGTATGTGTAGAATGGCGTAAAGTCGACTACATATGTCTTATATTTATGATGATTATGTCAACTATATATAATTGAGACGAAAAAAGTCATACATTTATAAAGAACGTTTCGTTATCAACACTGTTTTCTTTTAACATAAATAAAAAGAATCTGCAGTGGCCTATACTCAACTCTACTATAAGTAAATATAACAGTCACGTTGACAACCAATTTGTTTGTTATTTTAGTGTTATATTTAATGGACAATTGCAGGACCAATATACGGACGTTATTGATCTGCTTTCTAGGTTTCAAAATGCGCTTACGAAAGGATATATGGTATAGCACTCAAGGGAGCGTCAAAAGAATTAAGCCTACAAGTCAACCAGAGCAAGACAGAATACATGGTTATGACTAGAAGAGACAGGACACACCCCAGGAAGTATCTGGGCGCACATATTAATGACCAAAATGTTAAGGGAGAGGAGGTGAGAAGTAGGCTAGCAGCAGGTAACCTGTTTTGACTTTATATGTGTTCCTAAGCCTTTAGACCATATAACCACCAACAATCAAATCAGGCCAAGTAGCAGGTAACCGTAGCTACTTCTTCCTCCTGAGAATCCTTAAGAGTAGAGTTGTCAGCAGAGAGTCCAAAGTACGAACCTATATTACTGTGATACGAAGACTAAGACGCTGACGCTGCGGGACATAGAAGCGCTAAGAAGGTGGGCAAGAAAGCTGCTCCGGAGGGTATATGGTCCGGTATGCGAAGGAGAGGTGTGAAGAATAAGAAAGCTGTAAGATCTCTTTGGAAGGCCCGACCTGGTAGTGGAGGTACGAGGGGCACCTTTAAGGTGGCTAGGCCATTTGGAAAGGATGCCGGAGGAAAGAGTAGTTAAAAAGATCTACCGAGATAATTCGGGCGGTAGACGGTTGAGAGGACGTCCAAAGGCAAAGATGGATGGATGGGGTGGAGGAAGACCTCAGAAGAATGGGTTGAGAAGGTGGAGGAACTTGGCTCAAGACCGACAACTCTGGAGGGAAATTGTGGTGCAGGCCCAGGCTCCACGGGAGCTGTAGCGCTGTGGATGATGATGATGTTATTTTAATGTAATTAGAGTGTAGACGTATTATCGAACGCTATGGTAAATATAATGAATATCATAATTCATTAGTTTTAATAATTCTAATGTGGCTACATTTATTTGATTAGTTATAACAAACTTGAAATCACTGATTTAGATAGATTTGACATACTCGTATTATTGTTCCCATTGGACTCGTAAAGGCATCTGCTACATTTTTCATATTGTGCTTCATCCTTACCGTTCCAAAATAAACTTTAAGTTTTATCGTAATCGGCATAACATTGTAACTGACCTCAGAGAAGTGGCTCTCCCTTTTGGTAGCTTTAGGTACGATTTCCAAACTCTTTAACCTCGTATAGTCGATTGTCTCTATAGGCAACTTACAGTTGATCAATTTCATTATTTCATTAATTCAAATCTGACTTTATTACCTTACTATAAGTAAAGTATAGTGATCGTGAAAAAATTTGATCTCTATATTTTGACGGAATTAAAGGTTTTGAGGTCCCAGAAGTTAATTTATGAAGTTTTTTGGATGATGTCTGTGTGTGTGTATGTGTGGGTGGGTGGGTGAGTATGTATCCAAAGTTTGTTACCACGCTACGGTCCAGAACTTTTAATGAATCAAGTTGATATTTCACACAAAAATTGGCATCAAAATGTAGATGAGCCCTATTGTTTGTGAGCAATTATGTATGACGGAAAAATCACTTTTCTTGCCAAAAACATGTTTTTAGACTACATTTTTTTATTATAAACTACTACCTCTAGAGTTTTGAAATTTTTGCATTATCTTTGAGGTTACAAATACAATAAACGATAAATATATTCAAATTTTTAAAAGAACAAGAAATATTTATTTTTCAATAAAATGTAAACGTTTTGACTTATAATATAATCTAAAAGCTTGTGAGAGTGATACAAGTCATACTGTTTAACGGATCAAAATGAAACTAAACCTAAAAATAGACATAATGTGAAGAATTAGTTGAGGAATTTTTTTGTTAAATTACATTCAACGGAGTGGCGTTACAGTGCGTGTCTATTTTCAGACAAGGTTTTGTTAATGTTAAACGGCTGATTAAAAAACCATCAAACCTTGCCCAAAAATGAAACATAAAATTAAAAAAATTAATGAAATTTCAATCACGGCAAAGAGTAATAACGCAATAAAAACTGGTTGTTTATCCTGGACTAACGGATCACCTGCTATATTTGTCGAATTTATTAATATTTATTTGCATTGTTTACATTGACTTTGATATTTTTTGAGTGAATACACTGAAATAATATAATGTTTAGAGGTATATATAAAAATTTGAAATTATTTAACGACTTGTAATGTTATGAAAGAAGTAATGTAATGACGGTTTTGTCTAACAAAATGTTTAATCGATGTATATGTTGCACCATTCTACAAAGTTTAATATCAGATGCAGATTATCATATGTTTATGAATGACATTATTGTTGGGTAATATTGAAGTTTGTGTAATGATCTTTTTTGTTCAATTGAAGAGCTTTTATGTTTTTGACAAATATTTTGGTTTTTCATAATTTTAATCTAATAGTTCATACCATTATTTTTAAATATTTTAATCTTCTAGCTATAAAGTTTTAAATTATACTGAAAAGTCGGCTTTGCACTTGATTAGAGTATGCAAAAGTGGCTAATTACCAATATATTTTTTTTCAATATATATTTACAGCAAACTTATAACAGAGTACAACACGTGGGAAAAAATAGCAATCGATCAGAGTAAATCGGATTTTATGATTTTTGACTAAGGGAAGGAAAAGTGATTTTTTATAAAACTCTAGCGTGTCATAAAATTCCCAATATAATAATTTGATAAAAAATCAAAAATGTAAAACATAATTCCAAATTAAAAAAAAAAATTAAACATAATAAATGCAATTATCCTACATCTTAAATTAAAAATTCTCTGAAAACGACATTTTTGCTTACACGTTTTTGACATTTTTTAGACAAAAAACTTCGTAACATTGTAAAATACTTAAATTATTTTTAAGTTTTAGATAGGAAACTTTGTCTTAAATTTTCAGTGTAGAATAGGAGATTGCTTAAGTTCCACTGGTTATTGGAAGAATAGCGATGTTCTCCTATAAGAGTAATATCGTAATATGAAATCTCCACTCCTGCATTTCAAAAATGTTATTACTGCTGTAGTTATACTAAAGATATTATATGCATCAGTGGTGTGATATACAAAAATAAGCGTGTGTATTGAGAAGTGGATCAATCTCTGTACTACCAACAGGAATGAAAGACTAATAAACATCTCACATTTGGACATTGATATTATGCTTAAATATGACATTTTATATTATATACCGAAGAAGTTTCATATTAAGTTTACTTATAGTAAAATTGAGTAAGAAGATCCGTCATGTCTGATTATACAAGTGTGACACCGATTCTCAGCGTTCCGCGGTAAAGTTTCTGCTATTGTGCTTCATTTCCTGTTTTCTAAAGACAATATTAGATTTCAAATTCTTGAATGAACTTTATAATTCTTCTGAGAGAAGTATCCCATACTTTTATTGGTTTAATGTTTGTTCTCGAAAACCAATAACCTCATAAATGCAAATGCTCTGCACTTACATAGACTGTGATCAAACGTTCCAAAGCCTGACTCATCGGTACAGAGTCTGCATTATTCGTAGAGCGTTATTTTTAGTAGCTTGCTAAAGTGGTATCTGAAAGAATGTCGGGTAAATACTTATACTTAATATCAAGACTTTTTGTTCTCGTAAATATTTATAACTAGTTGGAATTTTCTTTTTAAAGAGAAAAAATCCAGCTTTTACGTTTTAATTACTTTCCTTTTCATTCCTCAACTGCAATCCAACAAAATCTGAGGCGTGTAATGCAAATAGGCTGTAGAAGCTTTGTTTGAATTTCAAACGTCTGTAAGGCCGCAATGTTTGAAATTTGTGATTCAAATAGAGAATATCAACGTGTTAAATCAAATCTATGTTCTTCTGAGCCAAAATGTTTCACATAGTGTGAGAGGAATTGATTATTATTATTATTATTGATATATATTCTAAATATAAGTTATTTGAAATGTTCTTGTCTTCTTTTCTCGCATGATCTATTTGTTTGGCCTGTATAAATACAGTTGCACTCGACAGTTTGTATACCCCACTCAACGTCATGAGAATAACACACTTTAGTAGATGGTAAGTTGTTTTGGGCCAGCCTTTTCCAAACATCTCACTGCCTCATTCGCCAGGATTCCTTTCTTTCCAGGTACTCTCATGAATAAACTTATAGGTTGGATTCATTGTCAATTTTTTTCATTGATATATCAAATCGGGTCTCTTTAAGAGCCTCTTAAAATAAGGCTGGTTCCAATCCACGTACCAATTTGTTAACACTTTCACACCCCTGTCTAATACAGTATGGTAACCGTCGAATCTGGCAACATATTTACTGTTCCATTCTAATTTTTTTGGCTTTGCGTCTCCCATAGAGATCTTTCCATTTTGTAGCAGTCTCAATATGGGAAGTAAGTTATTAATTTTTCTCTCCAGGACGTTTCATATATGGTCATTGCTCTAGTTTTCCACAGATACGCTAGTTTTTTATACCATATAACTAACACCGTCTTTTTCCGAAAATAAGACACTGCCGTACTCTATTTTTAGGACCAAATCCGTGCTAGGGGTTATTCTCGGAGGAGGGCTTCAAGTACATTAAGTAGATTTACATATTTTTGTTTGATATTTATTTTTATACAGAAATTTAAATTTAATCGATTACACTCATGTCTTCTTCTGGAACATCGTCATGAATTATCAACATTTTTAATTCCGTTCTGATTTTCCTCCAAATCTATTTTCTGTAGAATCATTGGTCTGAATCTCTCATGTCTTGCAATATAGCTGTGGTTTAAATTAATATTCTAATCTAAGTAGCCTCCTTGAAACCAACTTTAGAAGTAAACAAGGAATTTCTTGGAATATTTTTTTCCAAAGAATTCTTTGAAATATTACGACAGCTAGATATACCTACTACATTCTACCTTCAACAGCAATTTTTTTAACGAAGTATATTTTTCACATTATCTTAACTAGAGCCTATTTTCAGGGGAGGGCTTATAATTCAAAACGTCCCGAATATCATGCTAAGACTTATTTTCGGGAGATGTCTTATTTTCGGAAAAAGACGGTACTTATTATATCGTTGCTTTGCCACAGCAGTAATAATAAATTTGTAGAGCTAAACTGAAGATTTTGTTCTTAGCTCCCACGTTCTACCAGTGAACCTGTTACAGCAGAATATTAATTTTGTGCCATTAGCCTTAGCTAATCTATCTCCACCAAGGCTCCCCAGTTTAGTAATTTATATAAACAGACTCAAAGGGGATGTCCGAATCTTTAGTAGTTCGAGATTATTATTTTTAATGGAAGCATTTATTCTTCTTAAGAAAGGAATAAGGACCATATTGGGTAAAATGTCTGATCATGCTGCATGATCTCAAAACAGACATAAGAGACATTTCTCTTCTTCTTAATAGCGTCTGCATATCCTTACGTATCACAACCATTATTATATAAAGCATCCAGTAGGTCACTTATAAATAATCAAAGCAACAGAAGCGATAACACATCTCCCTGATGTTTTATTGATATTTATCAACTTCAATAGTTGTCTGTGCCGAAGGATGGATGATACAGGGGTCACTGTATTACGAACGGAGCTCCAAGGGTACCAGGCGACTCCCTTGAGTAAATAGCCTGACTTCGGTGTGCGGTGCTCTTCCGGAGCGGACAAAATATCACCGACAGAGCTTCAGGGAATTTCCCCTGTATGATACTAAGCAGAAGGAAATCCAGAGACCATCCTCCGGAAGAGCAGAGGGTTAAAAAGCGCCAACTAGTGGGAATCAACCTCCCACAAGTGCACCTAAGGACCCGAAGAAGGCTGTCCCAAAGAAGAATAAAGAAAGTCACTTCCTTCCAAAACGTAGGGAACCTGAATGGGCATTATCAATGATTGTTTGTGCAGATTCTACAAAGAAGAGGAAGAAAAACCGTTTCACCTGCTGGTTGATTGTCAGGCCACATTGCTTCACAGAAGTAGGTGCTTCGGGAGATTCAAAAAAACCATAGAACAACTTTTACCACTGGTCCCAGCCAAAGTGCTGATCTTCTTGAAGGCGTTGAAGCTAACTGCTGGGGTGCTTTAGTACAGAAGGGGGGAAGTACAATAGTTTTTATGACGCAGTGCTATAGTCACTCTCAAATAATAATAGTAATAATAATAACTTCAATAGGTGATCCGTTCACAATTTAAGTTGTGGTAGTTCCAATACCTATACTAATTATTCTTCTATTAGATTACTGTTATATATTTCATAGTTTCTAGATTAGCTGATTAGCTGATCCATATTTAGTGTTGTTTCATTCATTCGAGGGAGCCATTCATCGGCTACTTCTATGTACAAGAGTCAAATAGAGTAATTCCTTTTAGACTTCAAAATGTTTCTATTTGTAACCAAAAACTAGTAAACAGTATCTGTTGATTTACCCTTGTGATATTTATATTACTTCTTAGGAAAATGTTTATTTGACTAAATTTCTTATATTACTTTAGGTAGATCATTTGTCATTTACAATATAACATGTCTTGTTTAATGTTGTAAAATTTTGAAATATTTAAGGTGAAATAACACCTAACAAAATATTTTATATTTCTTCAGTCATCAGAGATATGGGAAAAAATGCGATATCCAGAGAGTTGCCTTGTGTTCATCTCGAGGGTGCTTTAAAACTTTCAGGTGATTCCTTGGTTCCCTGTTCGCCCTCGATGAGTCTCAGCCTCCTGAACATCTAAACTTGAACCCCTCTTCCAGCAAATATCATGATGGATCCGTATGAGTATGCGTCTTTCAAATCTATTGGAATTGACATGTGCAAGATTAGCCGTTTCCACTGTACATGTCACTTTGACGTTTCCTTTGTACACCTTTAAAGAAACCACCCTGAAATCGTAGCAAACTGTGACAGTGACTGTGAAAACCACAAACAGTCGTCCATAGACTAACCACAACCACCTTATCAAGGAGGCTCACAATGCATCTGATGTCTGGAGCTCCCAAGGAACACGTGTAGCAAATTGACAAAACCGAATTAACAAGAGAGATTTTTTAATCTATCTTTTGTGTCTACTCATAAACATAATACAGGCTATTATAATTTAATTAAGTAAATTGAAATATTTTCCACCACTTCTTTAAAGGCACCCTCGTCCAACAAAGCTGCAAACTATGGGGGCCACGCACCTCAAGCAGTCACCACTCGTCTCTCCGTCCTGCTCCTCTCCGAGTTCAACTCAACGCAGTCGAACAGTATGTGTTCAACTGTTTGAGGTGACCTGCCGTTGCAGTTACACCCTGGAGAGTTAACAAGCTTCAGGCGGTGAAGATAGTGGCCAAACCTTCCATGTCCTGTTAGAAACTAGGTCAGTTTCCAATCCACTTTGAGGTTTTTATGCTTTCTTTTTCTAACAGATGGTAGGAATCTTTTAGTAAGTTGACCATTGGTCACCTCTTACCACAAATTCTGCCAGCACTCCATGCTAAGTTCATAGGCTCACTGCTTGAGGGCAGTGTATGGCATGTGAGAGTAGATCGACTCTGTATTTATCTGTTGGGCCACCCTCTTGGCCAGCTGGTCAGCCAACTCGTTCCCTTCTATACCTATGTGGCTCTTGACCTTGGTAAAATAAACTGTTGCCCTTGCTTTCAAACTGTCCAGTTTTTGTCGCATTAAGTAGATCAGTGGAGATCAAGACAGATTATTGTAGCAGGGAGCAGAATAATAAAAAAGGAAAGAGATTATCACAGACTTAAAACTATTGAAACTATATGCATACACAAAATTAAACCACATATCAATATTCAGTTAGAAAACACCGTCTGAAGTTCTTTATATCTACACAAGACCAAAAAACCCTGCCCAGGTAGTAACAGCGACCCTTAAGGCCCCCCCCCCCCCCCAAAGTTTTAACTAGCAACTTTAATCCTGTAACTTTTTCTACTTTTCCTGCTTAACGGAAAACATTTTAGAATCACTCTCGTTCCAAATGTAGCTCTAGGAAAGAGTTGAAACATGTTGACTTTAGGAAGTATTAAACTAGTTTAGACCAAATAACGAAAACCTTATTCAGGAAGGAAGACAGAGAAACTTATCAAGAAGCAAGTTTCTGAAAATTGTATAGGTGCTTTTTTAATAATAGGTGCTTAGAAGAAGAACTGCTACCAAAACTTACAAATATTTGTTACCATAAGTAGAGATAATATCTCCCTCATTGACAATCAATAGAGTTTTGGTTTTGTTTTAATGAGGTTGTCCTGTAGAGTCTATACGTTCATCAAACTTTCTGCTAAGTGTTATGCAACACTTGTATAATCATTTTAGTGTAACCAGATCCATTTTATAAGTTACTAGACTACTCGTGACCCGTTGGGTCATCCATCACCTTCCTTTTTAATGCAATCATGTTCACGTAGATACAGATAAACTCTAAATGACCCCACTGAGAGCAATATGTAACTGGTCATGTTCAAATACTGCTTTACCTAAATGAACTAAAACATTCTGTAGTGTCTCTCCTTGAGACTTATAAATAGTCATGGCAAATGCTATCTGAATTGGAAATTGCATCCTTGAAAAATTAATGTATCCTTCTTTAGATGAAACAAATTTTAATCATGGATTAAAACTATTTCCCCTTGAAACCATGATGCAATAATTTTACAAACAATGACTTCCTTGTAAAGCTCCTTAGTTATTAGTTTTGTTTTATTATACAAGCGTGGTGGATCAGCATTTCTCATACACATGACAGAAGCTCATTTTTTGAATTTATGCTTACGTTTTGGAAGTGAAGTGCAAAAAGTCCTCTTGGCACAGAGAGTAGCGCCAAGAATTAAAAGTAAATTCCTGCAATAAAAAAAACATCGTCCAAACAATAAGATTACAAAAATGAGACTAAGAGATTTCCTAGAAAAAAACTGGTTAGGTTTATTCTATAAAAGAAATAGATTTTACAACTGGAGTCAGTAATTTTACCTTACTTATGTTGACGAATTTATTTTTCATTCTTCTTTCTTTTTAATGCCGCTATTTGTAAAGTCATATAATCCTCACTGTTTTCTTTATTATTTATTTGAATAGTTCAGCATAAACTAAAATTAACAGGTATTCCAAGTTTCACCTGTTCGGACCATCTAAGGCTTCATCTTTAGTTGACTTATCCACTCATAACATCATTTATATCAGGTTTTAAAAGTTTATTGTAAGAAAACCCCCATAGCCCAGAGCGTAGTGCACAGGACTTCCATTGGAAATGTCTTGGGTCCTAATCACACAAAATTACGTCTATTTTATTATTTATTTTACAATGCATGTTAGCGAAAAAACAAATAAACAAGATCGATCATCAAAGTTTTTTAAGTATATAGATAACAAATAAAACTCCTTGAATAGAACAATGGACCATGTTATTATTATTAAGTTCCCTTGGACTAGGACACACAGAGACCATATTTCACTTACTGCGCTCCCATTTGTCGGTTTTGTAGTCAACTATAGATTTAATGTGCTTAAATACACTTCATAAATGTCCATAGAGAATTATCTTCCCGTTTAATTGGTTTTAGGTATGACTTTGCAGAAATCATTATCCTGCTAAATGCATTGTCTCTCATTTACACAGAGTGGATTCAAAGGTTTCCGCCTCTTCCAGGTAGTCTGCATTGTTTGTACCATTCTAATTGCAGCTTCCATTGGTGACAGTAAAGAGAGTAATGTCTAGTTAGATATCATATATATATACATTATTAAATCCATTTCTTATGATGATATTTTTTTACCAATATAATTTGAGTAAAAATGAACTTTTCACACTAAATTAGCCATGCTTTTCTGGCCAATTTTTATCTCCAATTCTCTTCTTTACGCATTCATCGATCACATTCTTCAGTAAGCTGAAATGTGTTTTGCAAAGGTTCTAGACAGCAGAAAGATTGTTTGGTTACGATGTTTTTCGACCGGCCCAGCGCTTGATTCCTTGTAGCTCATTCTCTTGTGCTCAGGTACCCAAGAAATGTTAAATCATATATCTGGATATACTATTGATTTTTGACCATTCAATATACCAGATATTAGCATCTGAAGATTCTATAACTACTCGTATTTTTAAATTTTTCTTTTGAAGAGAAATTTATTATTTTCTTTACAGTTATTTAGTTGGATTGAGCTTATTAAACAGAATTAGACTTGTTTTGTTCTAACCAACTTTCATCTGCTTCATTTTTATCTAATCATTAATTGGCACATTGAGGACGCTGGTGGGTGTTGTGCATAAGGCACCTGACTGTAGAAGTATCTCACGGTCCCATCTTAACAGCATTAATTAGAGTACAATAATATTTAGCCTTTATTTAAATGGAGACAATGTTCTTTAATCATTCTCCCCTAATAATTACGAAAAAATATGTTAAGGGCACAACAATGTTATAGGAGAATGGTTGTAGGAAGTGATGGAGAAAAAGTTTGCCTGCCCTGGTCCACAGGGAGTACATTATTTTAAAATGATGAAAATAGGTTATCTCCGTGGAAGAGGGACGGGTGGAGTAAGGCGAGAGAGGGAGTGTGGTTAGATTAAATAATATCCAGACCAGGTTTAATGAAGAGAACCAATTTAAGGAGATTAATGGAATAACTGAGGGAGCAGTGTTATCTAATCACAGAAATGGTATTTGTCACTGATTCAGTTTTGAATGGAGAGTCTGAATAGGGGGACTTCTGATTGGGTTAGGAGTAGGCGAGATGGATAATCTTGTTATTGGGTGGGAGGGAGAATTGAAAAGTGGTGGGGTATGGATAGAAGGTTTGATTGGTTGTTTTGACAAACGTGGGCGTTCCCCTGTCAGCCATTGTTAAAGGAGGGGCCAGCTTAAGTACAGCTTAGTAGCTAGGAGTTATTCCCAGTATTCCAGTTCAACCCTCTTTGGTGTGTTGGCTCCATCCACCTCTATTACACAACATTGCAAAACTGTAAGTTCTGTTTATTCACTAATATTTAATGACTAACATGACATTTTCAACACGAAATTGAATAACGTTAGTTGATTAGAGTTAACGTAAGGTAAAATCAATGATGAAATTGTATACTTTTTATTAAAAACTCATAGAATTTGAAGAATTCACCTTGGTATTATAAAGCTGAATTTTAGTGTAAGCAATTGAACCTCAAGATGATAGGCAAATCATCGTCTCAGAAGCCACATTGACTAAAACTCTTCCTTGAATCCATGATTTAAAAGATTTTTAAAACTTGTGAATACGTAATGACAATACATACAAATACTTAATTAACAATAAGTAAGCGTACACATTTTTTTTTATTTAATTACTTTTTCGGTTCTGCTTCAGAGATATTTCTGTTACATCCCGATATTCTGAGAGAAACCAGTGACAGCTTTTGCTAGGTTTTTCAAAGATTCAACTCAATAGTCGACATTTTTTTTTTTTAAAAAAAGTTCTATTTTTATCATTGCACTAATTTGTTTGTGTAAATTAGAAATCAACGCTGTTTTTATTTGCAATGATTTTATTTAAGTAACAGTCAGTGATTTCTGATCACTATACTGACCCGTGTCGTACCAATCATTTGATTTAAGAAATATGTTCAATAAATGTACTCAAATCCTCTTCGTCATTTCAATGAGTTCTGTCAGATTTTAATTTGAATAAACTAATAATTCATAATAGTATATTCTCATTTGAATATCTCAATATTATTACTAAATTCAAAAGTTTTTTCTAGCATCACTCCATTAAATAACAAAATTCGCACAATCTAACTTTTCTTTTGTTTTTACTTATTGCATCATGTTGAATTCAGTCAGAGCTATCAATGAATCTATTAAACCTACTTAATTCATTATTTTTCTCAACATTTATAAGTGCTTGAAAATTTGCTTATCAGCAACAAATGAAATCAGTCGTATAAATGAGGGCGCTCTTTCCAGACTGTGTCGCACTCCGGCAATGCCGAGTGGACAACATTCAGTTTCATATAAGGATGCATATTACCACACTCATTGTAACTAATGTAGTTGATTGATACTAATACGATTAGAAAAGTTATGTTAATTACCATGAAAAGTGTGAATATTTCTTTCCTTTTTATATAATTCTTATCAAATATTCTGTTCTATTTCCCTTTAAAATTCCAAAAAAAAAAATGGTTTATTCAGAATTTCACTTGAGGGAATAAAAATTACTGTGCTTAAACTGTCATCTAAATGAAATATTTAAGAATTTTAGAGATAAGAAAATTGTTAATTTAAGATTATATCTTAATTATAATAAAGATATGTTTATTTGTGTAGAAGAGTTTGTAAGTTAAGCTTTCATTAAAATTATGTTGTGAATGCAAAGGCTACTGGTAAAATATAATACTGGAACTTAAATGAAGCCAACTCCGCTAAGCCTAAGAATGGGGGTGCAAACTCAAGACTAAGCCATTCAGTTATTCATTTCCAGAACCAATGAAATTAAGTAATTTAAGCACTTAATTAACTAATTAAGTCACAAAAAGTTTGGTTCAACTAATATGGAAGTGTAAAAACATACTACATTTGTACAATTTGCACCACTTTTGAAAAAAGAAATTTTTAAAAAAAAAAATGAAGTTAATTTGATAAAAATATTTTTATGTTTAAAATCATATTTTTTTATTTTCTATAGCAATAAATAATGTGTACAATAATTGGAACTTAATTTTTTATTGTTTAAAATAAAATGTTTTTAATTGTAATTTGCCTACCCTACGTAAGTGACAAATTCGGAGTATAACATTCTAAGTCAATCATACATCTTCAAGTTGATATAGAAATGTTGAAAAGACACAGTTTCATAAAAAAAGTTTGATATTTAGTAATAATTTTTACTTTTATGAACTAAATCTGTAGAATACAATTTTAATAAAAACACTGTTTTGACACTTGATTTATTAAGCCCACATCTAAAAAATGTTGTGCTATAACATTTTTAATTGTGTGGGAGAAACTCTAAAGCGGGTATCAGTACACAGTCTTAATAATCTTATAATTGAAAAACAAATATTTATTTATATATATATATATATTGAAACAATAGTAGTCTTTACTAAAAAATATTTAGTTTAAATTAAATAAATTTATTAAGGAAATTGATAAATGGTTATCATTGTATAGGAAAGCATGATATTTCTGTATTTACGTAGCTATTTCTCAAAGCATGTAAGATTCTGTATATTTGGAATGCATTTAGAAGAAGCACAACAAGTAACACTATTATACATAACATTACAGACTTTAATTTCACCAGTAATTAATGCACAAATGATTTGAAATATATACAACAAAAATTTATCTAGCAAATTAAATCAAGGGATATTAAATTAAATAGATCTGTTAACCATAAGCCTTAAAACATAAAACAAATTGAATTATTTTCAACTTTTTGATTAACTAAAACACATGTTAATGTCAATTATTTTGATCACATACATTATTTCTGTGTTATGAACAATTGCAGTAACTGGCAGTTGAGAGTCCGAGTTTAAACGAATAACGAATTCAATAATCTTTTTATGAATTTTTAAAAAATATTTATATTATAATTTATTAAATAGTTTTCTCTGTTAACTTAGGTTTCAGATTGACAGTTTCACTGCAAAGTTTAATAAAAATTGGATATAACTATAAATTTGAAATAAATACTTAAACTACTTAACATTTGTAGTACATAAAGTAACTGAAATCTGGTATTGCTTAAGTATTTATTTTTCCCCATCTTCTTATATATTATACTTGATAGTTACTATAATTGAGGGCTTGTAGATTAAGTCTAAAATTTCTTATCCGAATCCGATTGTCTTATCAATACATTAACTACATTTAACAAAACATACAAGAATAGCAAAGTAGAATTTAAAATGAATAACAAATTTGTGAAACAGCTTATTTTTTTCCTTTCATAATTAATATTTGTAAGCACTTTTCAACAGTTTGTAAATTTGTTAATACTAAGTTGTGCATTTAAGTATTGTGCTGTTTCTTGGACATAATTAATCCATATCGTTCTTTATACTCTATGTATTATTGTATAGTGCAAAAAGCCTTATTTCAAATTAAGCAATGAAGAGTTGAGGGGAAAATTAGTTCATTATTGTTGTAAAAGCTGATATACTCTACCCCGTTCAAGATATTGAGGAAAAGATTTGAGGTCTCCTAGTGGCACGACTTTGAGCTGTAAAACATGATGATACTGCAAACTTATGTTATAGCAAGTAAGCTTGAATAGAAGCTAAGACGAGAACATATCGTGCAGGCCGATAAGACTTATAAGGGCAGGTGTCTCGGCCGCCGAGCCCTTCCTCCTCCTGAGCCCCAAACCCTAAGCTCTTGTACAATCTACCACTCCTATTTAAGCATATCACTCTTAATTTATTTACTGAAAAGGCGCAAAGTTTAAATGAACAGTCATGAATCGCTCAGAAGTCATTTTTATATCTTAATGTTGGGTTTCCAAAATCTAAGTTTGTGGTTTTTAATCCAAATTTTTTTCTGATTTGTTCATATTGTGTTTATAATTATTACATATAGATTAGTTAACTGCAATAAAAATGTATTATGTATATGATAATTAGTTTATTTCTTATTTTACATAAGGATAAAATTATTTTTATAATTAATGTCTTTATTTCAAATCGGCATTAATTAGTACATAATAAACTAATAAATTATCCATAATAACAATGATAATGATAACTCTACCAAACGAGATTGACTTATTGGTAAACTTTAGCATTATAGTAGGTAACTATATAATGTTTAATTACTTTTCTAAATTTACCTAAGTTAAAATTAAAAAAACTATATACTTCAATACAAACTATTGCATTTTATAATCGTACGTGACAATAAGGGATGAAGAAAATAACTGATTTTATATCACTGAACATAGAATAATTTGGGTGTTTTAAAAATATATGACAGGATGCAGAAATGTCATTTTCTAATGGTATTAGGACAATCAAATTAGTTATTTGATATTTTGGATAAATTGACACAAACATAATTATGAGAAATGAAGTTGGGGGAGTGAGAGAGAGGGTCCCAGGAGTGTGTGTGTACCTCTTTAGCTATTCTTAGCGTCTTCAATGCTATCGGGAAATAATTCTCGGGATTGCAAAAAGAAATTAGGATACTGGTGTTAATATTGCGTCATAACATATCAATAAATATATTTCTATTTATGTTAACCTAAGAGTGTGCACAATAGCTGCCATTTGTGCAACTATTATTGTGCAAATATGGTACATGTAATGAACCCTGTCAAAATTGTCGATTGAAACTTCATATAACTTTGATAAGTTTTCAAGTTTCATATAACTTTGAAAACATAATATAAATTACAAGCAAAATCAAGAGTTTGTTTTAAACCTGGTTTATCAAGTCCTAACCTTGTTTGAAATCTACAAAGAAGACCACCCTTTAAGACCCATAATATTTCGCGTAACAACCCCACAATACTGTACAGCAAAAACATTAAACAAGATTTATCTGTACATCTTCTTTTAAAACGCTTAATTAAATTCACTGATGAACTTTTAGAACTATAAAGGTCACCAAGGAAATATTGACATCAATGGATGTTGGATCTCTTTGCAGAATATGTCAAGGTAGAAAAGACAATGAACACATTTTTGATGTGTTATGAAATGAGTATGTTTATAATTCAAAGCTATAGAGTTTGATTAAACACGGTAGTTACTGAATAAAAGCAGAAGAAGGCAAGGAAAGGGAAAAAAGTGTGATCGGGTAGGGTAAACAGAGGTTCAAACAAACAAATAAAGAAAATATTATCTAAAATTATGAAAATTCTCTAATCAAAGTAATGGCTTTCTTTTATTATGCTAACTAGTAAACTCTTAAGTTTATAGTATTATATTTGTTGAATATCTTTTATACATGATCATAGTAAGTTCTTTCGAACTTATATCATGATTGTCACTATTTTATGCTAAAATCAAGCATACAGTAGACTACTAATGTCTTAGTAGTCTCACTATGAATATTTTATGATGACATTTACAAGCAAATTAAATTACATATTACATTATCTGGTCAATTTTTTCCCATTTCTTACCTCTCTCTACTTTTAAAATAGCTCTCTCACCCCGTTCTTTATACCATATCACCTATTCAATTTTCACAAAACTGTTTATTAATTGTTTGACTTGACAGTAACAAGTTACTTGAGAGATTTTAGCACCAGTTTCTTAGCTTCTACTCCTTTCACAACAATGTTTTGGTATATCTTTATACCATCAAGGCTACAATCTATGGTAGTATATTTGCAGTTGACTACATATAATGTACAGCTACATTTTATCATCATTGCATAGCAATAATTTGAATCCAGTGTGCTTATTTACATAAATTTACCAAGTGTACCAGTTTTAAAGAAAACAATAGATGTAATTTATATGTTATATGATGTACTTCAACATATTTATATTTGTCTTTATTTAATTTGGTAACTTACTGTCTAAATTGTAGTCCTGTGATGATGTAAAATTACATCAAAACGTTTGTTTAAAAGAATTAGATGGTTATCAAGATCAAACCCTCGTAAGCTAAGTATATTTAGCGGCTAAGAGGGAGGTGCAAGAAAAATCTCAAAAAAATCAATTTTCCCTCCTGGAAAAAGTCCACCCCATAGAATCTCCAGAGACGGTATACTAAATGTGTAACACGTGAAGTAAATTCAACTGATATTCTAAAACTTGACAACATTTTACAAACATCACATTATATTCAAGTTAATATGTATTAAACCAAAAATTGATAAATTGTGTGATATGAAACCACCGAAGCCAGTGAAACTAAAATTTAATACTAACACAATAGCTAATAGAAAATGAATTATGCAAATGAAATATTAAATTATTAATTTAATTTATGATGTCATAACAATCTGCCATTCAAAAATTAGAATCAAACTTCTATTCATTTTAAAAAGTCTTTAATTTTACCAATTTTCTATATATTCTGGGATAGTTTTGATGCAAAGAGCTGAGTTTGTACATGCATGACCTGCAAAAACCTGTTTTACAAATACCCTTTAAATGGGGCCAGGTTAACTCAGTGGTTAACGTACTGACCTCTGAACTGATATGATCGGGATTCGATCCCCACTGGCCCTTGATTTATTCATGCGAGAGGTGAACAAATCTGAGCATGTCGTCCCTCGGAGAAGGACATTAAACCGTCGGTCCTGAGCCTGTGCGATGTCAGGTACTCGTTAAAGATCCCTACTCTTAATACAATTCAGTAAGGCAAAATTTAGGACTCCTAAATCAATCTTCATTGTGTGGTTACACAAAGGGCCAATGCTCAACCTACGTGTGTTCCCTTGTGGGACTGCAACCTAACCTAACCTAACCGAAACTACCCTTTAAATGCATGTCCTGTCCGAACACATAGATTGAATGTCCAAATTCTAAGATAGGAGCAACATTCTAATAAAGAAAAACTTTGGACAGCATCTTTTTCATTGAGCTGTTTGTATTTGGTAGATCAACCTACACTCTTGAAAAGGTATTCTGAAAGTTCACATCCAACCTATGCAGTCATTTACATCTGCCTGTTGGTCTGCCAAACAAATTAGGTTTACAATAATCAATGCGGTGATTTGCTTCTTGTAAAAATTCTTTAAGTGTACTAAAAAGTCTCTTTATTATATTTATTTAATATTATACTTTTTTTAGGTATAAAACTAAAGGTGAAATCATTAAATTTTCGGAAAAAAATACAGTTAACGTTATTATTATTATGATTATTATAGAACTCTGATAGACCACTATTAAATTTTGCATAAATGTTGTGGTTAAAATGAAGTCAACTTTCTTTTCTATGGTAGAAGAAAAAACAATTGCTAACTTCTTAATCATGGTTCAATGTTGTCATTAATTCTATCAGTCCTAATTCTAACCATAGCGTCGTCTTCAATACACCCTTACAAACATATGACACAGATATTCCTAGAATGTCTTCCTCTACTTATTTATCTGTCACTAACATTTGATGTAAAATGGTACTATTTCTTTATTTTTTTTAATTTAGCCTTACATACTTTCTTTAGATTTTCGAATTGTTAATATTTGGCTTACAAATAACAACGATTTTTGTACACCCACCTTTGTGTGAAAAAAGTTTCTAACTTTAAGAGCGTCCCTACTGGGGTGAGAGGAATATATTTTAAGGAGAACTCAAATTGGCACTGCATCTCAGAACAACTAAAACAGTAACCCTACTGTCTCTTCCCTCTTCACTACCTCGTCGTCTTTAATGTCTTCTCAGTTGACTCAGTTACTTTTGCAATTCTTTTAAATTATTAAACAAGTACAAATGCATTCGACTGAATCATTAACGTTACCCTCATCATCTCTGTAGAGAATGGTACACGGTTCAGTGTGACATCACTTTAAGTCAAACTTTCATGTACATATATTGAGGTTTGGCGTTATACTCTTAAAATTTATTAGATGTTTAAATTTCATTCATTCAACATTGAATTTAAATGCTAGGTAGTTCCTATGTGATTAACTACAACTGAGTTTTCACTTGAGAATCAGGGCTGTGGAGTCGGAGCCAGGGCATAATTTCGACATCGACTCTTCACGTATTTAAATTACTTGTGTATATTAAAAAGAGATAAAACATGATTAAGTAGTCCAAGTAGGAATTTTCTCTTCGGAGAAAAACATTCGACATTCCATGGTACAACAAAAAATCTTTAGTTTAATGCAAAATATCTGGCCTTGCCTGTTCAGTGTTTCAGAAGATTAATAATTAAAACCTATATTTTCCTATAATTATACTTACTATAAGTAAATATAATATCAAACTTCTTGGTTGTATAATTTAGATATAATATAAATGCCTAAATAGGAGTTGTTTATTAGTCTTTCATTCCTGGCGGTAGCGCAGATAGTGATAGAACCAGTTGTCAATATAAACGCTTATTTTGGTATATCACACAACTGAAACATTTAATATCCTTGATATTACCACAGCAGTAATTACACTTTTATAAAGACAAAGAAAAAAAGTATTACGGAATAATCACTTACAGGGAACATGGCTTTTGTTTCCATAGCCAGTGGATCTCATACAAGGCCATCTGTAACATTACATCGCCACTGGGTCTGTTACATTTAATGTTGTTTATCTAACCTTCTTCTACATTGAAGAATTAAGCAATTTTTCGTTTAGAGGCTTCAAAATACTCTTATTTTGTTTGAAAAATGTCAGAAATAATTAACAAAAAAAATCACTGAGAAATTAGATTAAAATTAATATCTGTTTTGTAACGTAGAACAACAGAGTGCATTCGTTATACTACATTATTACCCAAATATAATGCTATTCGTAAACACAAGAAAATATACATCTGATATTAAGGTTTCGTTCAAGGGTGCAACATATAGATTGATTAGGGTATTTTGTTAGACAAATCCACCAACCATGGAAATCATAGAAATTATAGGTTTTTGATTGGCGCAGATCATTTAAATATAAAATGTTATTCTTCTTACATCTCATATAAAGTCATGAAGTCATTTAAACTTATTTCATTAAACACCTAAACATAAATTTTATTTCAGTCTATTTGTTAAAAAGTGTCTAAGTCAATTTAAACAATGTAAATAAATGCAAACAAATCCGACAAGTGTAGCAGGTGACCTACTAGTCCAGGATGAATATTCAGTTATTATAGTTTTATTGCTCTTTGCGGTAATTGAAATTTCATGATTACTTTATAAACTGCTAATTATTATTATCATTATGATTACAAAGTACTAATTATTATTATTATCCACCCATCATCTGTTTTTTAATGATTAAAAGAAGAGCTGGAGTCGGAGTCGGATATTGAAAAATATCTCGCATCGCTTGCGTATCTTACCTGCACCCCCTCACCCATACAAAGTGCTTCTCCACCAGACACTTGCTCTTTAGACGTCATGTCGACGCAAAACCACGTCATGCAGTCCAGTCTTGTTCGCGCATCTCATTCTGTCCGAGTCCGAGTCGGTCCTAAGAGGTCCGACTGCACAGCTCTGTTGAGAATTAAGAAAAATGTTATCGAATTTCAATATTCCAGGAGTGACTGTGTCTGAAAATTGAGAGGAATTCTCATGTTGTCTTTTTAAGAATTTTTTGAAGACTAATAGAATTTAGTAGAAATGAACTGCTAGTTTTATCCATAATCCATTGGTCAAGGTGATGCATACAGAAGCTAGAAAGTTTCTTCTTTATATGAGTAACGATGCCGGTGATATCAATTTAAAACTCGCAACGTTACTAAGACAACTGTATGAAGCTCCCAGCAGTGAGGGAATAAGTTGATAAAGGATGATGGTAGAATGAGATGCGCGAACAAGACTGGACTGCATGACGTGGTTTTGCGTCGACATGACGTCTAAAGAGCAAGTGTCTGGTGGAGAAGCACTTTGTATGGGTGAGGGGGTGCAGGTAAGATACGCAAGCGATGCGAGATAGATGTTTAGAAAAGTACTCAGTTACTGGTCATATTGAATTTGTCTTTAATGTGAAAACTCTTCAAACAAAATCTGGAATAGCATACACTTTTACTTTAAGTAAACAAAATATAAAACTAGTTAACGACCAACTGAAGTTTTGTGATGTTTAAATTTAAACCAATAGGAGTATAATATTAGTTTTAGCACAACAGTAATGATAATTTTGTAAACCCAAGGTGAAGATTTCTTGTCAAGTCTCTTTGTTATACTAAATAATCTGTTACAGCAAACATTACTACTGTTCCCTTAGTCAGTGGATATGTTACAGGGCTTTTCTAATTTAATCTTTCATTTAAAAAATCTCCAAGAGTATGTTTGTAACCTACCTTGATAGCATTATGTTATTTTTTTTCTCCTTTAAAAAGGTGTAAGGACTGTTTTACATAGATCTACATCATGACATTACGCCTTTACTCATCTATCATCGATTTCAAAAGGATACTGCAACATCTTCTATATATCCTCTCGTATCATAGCCATCATTATATAGATCACTTAGCAGATCATCTACAACTAATCATTAGAATAGGAGTAATAGTAAATTTTTAGATGTTGTAGGTCCAATACTCACATTAATTATTCTTTACAAAAATCCAGTTATACATTCTACAGTTTTCCGATCAATCCATCTAGATATTAGAACCATTAATCAATTTGACTACGTCATTATTTGACCTTTTACATACAAGGAATAGGGTAAAGTGAATCCTTTCAAACTTCAAAATATTTCAGTTATGTCAGAAAAATAATATAATAATTTCAGGTTTAACGAATCACCAACAAAAAAAAAAAAAAATAGTGTCCGTTTTGTAATATAAAAGGAACAAGTACATTTCGAATACTTCAATACTACCCAAAAACAATGGAGTTTATAAACGCACCTAGAACTTACGAGTAATTTGATATTAAAATTTGTTCAATGGTGTGACACCTAGTTCGATTAGTTGGACACTTTGTTCGACAATCATCCATCATACTATAATTATATGTTTGATTGACATAGATTTTTTCGCCTATTGTAGATGAACCCTATTACTTTTTTTTGCCGAAATGTGTTTTTGACATTTTCTTTCTCGTATACTAATAACTCTAGACTCATGAATTTTTGACATTTCATGGAAATGACAAATCAATAACTGGAAAATTCCTCAAACTTTTAAAACATTGGACATTCTTTTTCAATAAAATGCAAAAATTTGGATCTATGATTATATTTGAAAACTGGTGATGAGGATACCAGCCACACCGTTGATGTATCAAAATGAAGTTTTATCTAAAAATAGACCACTATTTAGGGAATGAGTTGAGGATTTTTTTTCAAAATTACTTTAACCAAAGGGGCGTAATAGAACATTTTATGTTTTTGATGATATCGACTCAATGATAGTTTACCAAAAAATTGATCAATTACAAAAATTAGCGATTCTATTAAAATAAATTCCTGAAACATCAGTCACAGCAATGAGCTATAAAGGTATAAAAACTGAATATTCATCCTGGACTAACGGATCACCTGGTGTTCTTGTCGGATTTGTTTACATTTATTTACATTGTTTACCTTGACGTAGAAATATTGTAAGTGAATCTACTGAAATGAAATTGATTATTAGATTTTTAATAAAAATATCTGAAAAGGTTGAATGTCTTAATATGAGAAGTAAGAAGAATAAAATTCTTATATTTAAAAAATCAACTGATGCTTTCCACGGTATGAAGGATTGGTCTAACAAAATGTTCTAATTAATCTATGTGTGCGCCCTTCAATAAAACTTAATATCAGATGTAGATTGAGTATTTGGTAGTTGATGTGGTAGACTGGAGTGTGGATAGTCTGGATTGTGTGATCGGCGGAGATAAGTGTGTGTTCTCTGAAACGGAGAATTTGCTGCCTGATAAACGATCCAAAATTTTATATTTTTTTTATTGATATAATACTCTTGATGTTATTAGCATAAAATTTAATGAAATTATTTCATTTATAAGTATATAAATGATGTTTGTTGTCAAGTAGGTGGCTGGTATTAATTTTAAGTAAAGAATGTTAAAAAAAAATTTATCATTTTAAATTTGAACATTAGTATTAATATGACGTTTTTAGGTGATCTTAGCTACAATATCAAGTAAAACTATTATTCTATTCACTATTAGATCGAAAGTGATTGAAATGATCATTTAGATGCCATTTTTTCTAGACATATATTTACAGCCGGAGTTTATGATACTTATCCGATCCCAGAGCAATACACTTGATATTAGAACAACTGGAACAGAGACCAATATATGTAATATTGAACTGATTAAAAGAGGAAATTCAATTTTAAACCATTTCCATAGAAACGTATGGACCAAATGAATGTATGTAATTCATAACGATAATTACATAAAAATAAAACAAAAAATCAATTAGTTGTCAACAAGTTTGAAAATAAAAAGTTTACTTATAGTAAAGTTGAGTGTAGGCCATTTCGGATTTTTTGACTCAGTTCACAAAAATTTGCTGATTCAGTTTAAATAATCTTAAGAAATGTAAACAATCCCACAAGTACGGAAGGGTGACCCTATATAGTTAGGCGAATTTCATTTTTTTATAAGTATATTACACTTTGAACTGCAAATTATTAAAATTATTAAAACAAATTGCTAATTTTATGTCTAATTTCTTGGAAAAGTTGATTGTTCTTTAATTAGGGACTTAGCCATAAGAAGCATTTTCTGAAAACATAAAATATACGATAACACCCCATTTGGACAATGTAGCTTTTAATACAAATCGCTGAAGTCATCCCTGCATAATCTTCTCTTTTTAGGTATAGTTTTATTTTGATCTATCAAACGATATTGCTTCTATCATAAGCTTTCAGATTTCAACATACATCAACAGTTCCAGTTATTCAAAAATAAAATTTTCCAGTTGTTTTAAAAATCTGATGATTTTTTAAAGTGCTACATCTGTCATTTAAATGATAATACCAACATTTATCAATGTTAAATACTCTAATACAATGTTCAACAATCTAAAGTTAGTGATTTATAAGGAAGAAAATGTTGTATTAAAACATATATTGGCCAGATAAGTGACTTCCCCATTATGCAATAATACCTCTACACCAGGGGTGTCCAATACGTCGATCGCGATCTACCAGTCGATCGCGAGGCCAATAGTGGTAGATCGCAAACAAGGTTTGAAAAAAAAAGTTCCAGGGTCACAGTCAGTCCTTATTTTTAATTATTATTATTATTTTTATTATTATAAATTCTCAATGTATTGTTATTATTATTAATATTATTATTATTTGGTAATTACAAAAACATGATCAGAGCTTATTTTGTAGCAATATTGGCTCAAGTGGTAATGTAAGGTAAGAATCTTCAATAAATTTTAAAATAACATTCGCTTTTATGGGTCGGTAGATCATTTTGGCTTGGTCATTTTATAAGTAGCTCCCATACTGAAAAAGTGTGAGCACCCCTGCTCTACACAATAGGGTTCTTGTACACTATAAGACCCATTTTTGCGTAAAATATTAATTTAATTTATCAAATACCATGGACTGAAACGTGATCACTAACTTTTGGATACTCACTCATGGAAATCAAGCGAAAAACGTCAAAATAGGTTTTTGGGGACCTCAAAATATGTAATAATTCAAAATCTCGAGTCATATTCTTCCTCGATCACTATAATTTACGTCTAACAAAGTATAAATTTAAATTTAATCTCGCTCATTGGTTTTGATGACGGCATAATATGAAATTTTACTGGTAATTTGTTTTATGGTAGGCCAGTTTATTGTTTGTTACTATCTGAGGAAGTTAAACAAAGGACAAAGGAAAGGCACTTTAATGAAAATTTGAATTAATGTTATTAGTGAAGGCTGTAAAGAGCACAAGCATTATTTAAACTGTTTTGGAGGGAGGCTTGGTGGCCCAGTTGGAGGCGGCCGTGACGCATGACCTGCCGCCCCCGGGGACGGCCCCATATGGTCGCCTCTTCGTCCCCACCCTGATTGCTCTGCCGCAGTCCTTGTTTAACGCTCCACTTCTTCTCACAGAATCACGCTATTTTCTCTTCCAATTGCTTCTTTATCTCACCACTCAACTTCAGTACACACATTTGCCCTAGACTCTTCTCTTATACTTCCCCATTCAGCCTACTCTTTCTTTTCTTTAAATGTTTTTTGAAGACGTTCTGATTAGTCCTCCGCTTTTACCTCTTCACCAGTAGTATTTATTTAATTGCTGTACCATTTAATTCAAAACATAAATAATGAATGATAACTCGTTTTACAGATGAAGTATTCAAATATCACTGAAATATTATTTGTTTTTGTGTTTAATTTAGTTTGCCAGGAAATGCAATCATATTTCTACTAATTTACCAGTAGTAATGTAAAATCTGCTGAAATATGAACATTATTATTTATTATTTACTAAATTATAAACCAAAATTGTAACTTATTTGTTGCATTTATCAACATATTTTTTTTACAGTTTTCAATGTGTAACACAAATTTTTCAGAAGTTAATAATTTGTAAAAGCTATTAACTTGATGATAGAAAAAGAAGTTGATACAACGGGTTGACGATGTTATGAATATATATATTTCACTTTCTTGATACCAATGTGGCACTCATAGTTTTTAAATTGTTAGATAAACATCGGATCATAGCATAATGAAATTAGACCCAACACCTATTACTCTCGTACAGCTGAGATTTTAATATTCTATAAACACGTTGTCTTCACATAACGTTTCATAAATTAACAATTAAGAATTTTATTATTTACAGTTATTTTGACTAAATACTTTAGCTTCTTAAGAATCAAAATATTGGTTTTGTTTTAAAACATCGTTCTGGAAATATTAAATGCAGAGCTATCACGACTGGTGTGAAAAGCCGTTTGGTTTAAATATTTGGGGTATATAGTTATTGGCATAAAAAATCTGTTGATTCTATCAAAAAGGTGAGTTTTTGATGATATATGTTTTTAGTTGTAACAGGCTAAAATAATTATTTTTGAATTATAAAGTAATAGTGATGTGTCTATGGTTCAGGAAAAAACTGTTCTTTAATGATTTAGCAAGACTACTAATTGTAATTATTAAACTAATTTAATATTATTAATAGTAATAATGTTTAATATTGTTTGTTAATTCCATAATGGTCAACACATTTACATATTTATAGTACTGAAAACCTTCTGACCCATATTCACCGTAAGCAGTTGTTCTTATATACAGGCAAAGATCTATGTACTAAGGCACCAGACAATTTTTAAAGTAAATCACATTTTTAACGTCATGGACATGATATTTTGAAGCATCTCTTGATAAAAGCATACTATGGTTACCAGGTTTAGTCATTCAATGGCAGCATAGTTGATTTTACTTCATACCTTTTACATATGTCGAAGTAATAATAATTGAAAATGACACGCTACTCATTCTACATTACAAGTGTAATCAATATGAATACGGTTAATGGTTTTTACAATGGAGCCATACACTGTACTTGTTCAATTCACTGTGACCTTTCCTATGCAAGACTGCATTATCCACATAAAATTATTGTTCTTTGAATGTAGAATGAATAGTTCCCCATTATCAAATATTATTACTACTGCCTATAAAAAAGATTGTTTTACTGAAACATGTTCCCATTGAAAGGTAGATTTTATGGTTGAAACTGAGGGAACCCTAAGTCATTTCAGTCCTATTCTACGTGTGTAAATAAAGTAGTGAGACTGGCAACGTCGCTTTCGATCTGGCAACGCTGGAGACGCTGGCCTTAGTAGCGTCAGGTGCACGTGTGATGCGCTCCAGTATGAATCTGAACTCGCCAAGTCATTTGTTTGTCCGTAGCGTTGGTTTTCGTGAAATGGTTTTTTCTTGAGCGTTTTAAAATGAGTGACCTCAAAGTTGAGCACGGTGTGCAATCAAATTTTGCTTCAGACTTGGACATAGAAACTTTTGAAAAACTTCAGGAGGCCTATGGAGAACGTGTTTTATCAAGGGCACAGGTTTTTCGGTGGTTTAAGGAATTTTCAGAAGGAAGAGAGTCGATTTGAAGATGAACCACGAAGCGGAAGGCCTTCAAGTGCAAACACCGATGAAAATGTCAACAGAGTACGGAACCTTGTGCGTTCAGATCGACGCTTGACAGTCAGAATGATCGGGGAACAGTTGAATTTGAATCACACCTCCGTTCATCACATTTTGACCAATGAATTGGAGATGAGAAAAATTTGTGCGAAAATGGTTCCGAAAAACCTTTCCCAAGACCAAAAGGATCTCAGAAAGGGAAGGAGTCTTGACTTTTTGGGTTCAATTGAAAATGATCCCCGTTTTCTTGAACGTGTCATTACTGGTGACGAGTCATGGGTGTTTGAGTACGACCAAGAAACGAAACGTCAGAGCATGGAGTGGCACACTGCTACTTCTCCAAGGCCCAAGAAAGCACGCATGAGCAAGTCGAAAATCAAATGCATGCTGATTTGTTTTTTTGATAGCCACAGAATCGTCCACAAAGAGTTTGTGCCACAAGGCCAAACCGTTAATCAGCACTTCTACCGTGAGGTCCTTGAAAGACTTCGAAAAAGAGTCCTTCGTGTGCGGCCAAACATCAAAGACAAGTGGGTATTGCATCACGACAACGCGCCCTGTCACACTGCCATCTCAATAAACGAGTTTTTGGCCAGTAAAAACATTCCTGTTGCTCCTCAGCCTCCTTATTCACCAGACTTGAGTCCTTGTGACTTTTTCCTCTTCCCGAGATTGAAAAATCACCTCAAGGGAACTCATTTCGGGACACTACAAAACATACAAACTGCTGTAACCGACCAGCTGAAGGCCATTCCAGAATCCGAGTTCCAGCAATGCTACAATGATTGGAAGGACCGTCTCCAGCGCTGTGTGGCTTCCGAAGGGAACTATTTTGAAGGTGACAATATCACATTGTAATTATATTTGAATAGAAAATTTAAAAAAAATCAGTCTCACTACTTTATTTACACACCTCGTATTAAATCTGTGGTGTGAAACTCCCAGCGCACGAATGGTTTTCATCCGTCTTTTTTTTTTCACATGAAAGACTACATGGGCTAAACATACATTCAAGATTTAAGGTAATCGCAGAAATCATTAAATGTTTTTCTGATAGTATGATTTTCAAGGAATTATCGTTAAAAGAAAAAAAAATATTTGTCCAGAAAAAAAAGTAATTATTTTCTTTAACCAGCTTGTCGTCAAAAGGAGTAAACAAGCGAATCAAACACCTGAGAGCAAATGTCAAAGTTTCTAATAGTCGTGACCTCTCCAATCTGACTCCTTTAAAACCTAAATTATGAAACAATTGGCTATAGATGACAGACTTTTAACATTAAAGATATCCGAGAAATCCACATTTGTTCTTTAAATAGTACTTGCTCCATAACTCGTATAAAACGAAATATTTTTTGATATTGTTAGTTATTTTTTAAGCCATAATGTTTGCCAATTATTGATTTTTTTTAAAAAATAATTTTTATCATGATTTTTATTTTAAAATTATTTTATCTTTTCTATACCATATTGATCTTTATTGATTGTAGTGTTATCTTTTTTGGTCATGAGGGTTGAAGTGAATAGTTTTGTTTGTGTTGTGAGTGTGGTAAGTGGGGAGGATTCACGCTCATGTGGTAAGCAATGGTCTTAACTACCTCCTCACAGAAATGACTTCCATTATAGTTGCATAATAATATGTGAAGAGGTAGTAGGCCATATTCTCCATTTGTTGATCTGCGTTGGTTCAGAGTGGTTCTTTTGACAACAGGCCTCCAACACATTATTGACTTTTGTTGAGGAGGTGAGAGACCACATCTTGCGCAGCACTTGCATAGTTGAGCCATTCACTCATGCTAGACCGTATCTAAGAGCGGATACTACAAAAACTGAATCAGTGGGATAAGACCAATCATTCAATGACAACAACTTATATAGCACAATTAGGAAGCATTCACCTTTTGGCTGAATATAACTAATTCATGACTATACTTTCTTATTTTTAAAAAATAAATATAAAACGAACCCTTCTCTTCGTAATGAGTTATCTCAATTCATCATCTTCTTCATAGGAACTTTGTAATTATTAACTTTTTGTTATCAGTTTCCAATATTTTTTTCCAAATAAGTAAATATTAAATTAGAGTGAACTGAATTTGAGAAAAGTGCTTATCTTATTACTATTGTAGCTTTATAAGAGAACACTATTTCTAATTAAGGCGTATACAGAATAAATATAATATTTTATTATGTATTCATATTTTTTAGTCAATAACCAGAATGAATATTGCTATAAATAAGAAACTGTTGCTTTTGGTTTATGACAAGATCTTTGGAATTTTCTACAGATGTGACGAATTACTTGTTTCAACTGAGTTCATTGTTCAAGTGACATTAATCAGAGTCAACTTGAAGGAAGAGTATTAGGTTTTTAATGCTCTTATGAGAACCACTAGGTGTTTAGCTGAAATAAGGGAATCAAAGCCGACAAAGGCTTGATTTAATTGTGTTTATTTAAAGCAGTTTCCATCCTCCCTGGTTGAGAAAAGAGATATTGAATGGATTTTGTTGAGCACAATGATTTCAGCAAGCGAAGGCTTGGCTCTAAAGGGAGATGAATAGTTAATGGCGATTTACTGACTTTCTTTTGACTCAGTTAATTGCATTTTGGATTTATTCAATTACCTTAATATAAATATGCCGGAAGGGTAGAGCAATGCCGGTGCTACCCTGTGAAATCTCTACTGTCAACACGACTCTCAACCAACTGCACAATGCTTCCAATTTCCCGTCTTTTGTTCTTTTCACAAAGCTCTATCTTCCAATAAACAAACTCGCTTTTAAAAAAAAATTACTCTGGCATTTATACACATTCTGATAGTAACTAGCTATTCCTCTGATAATAGCTACATCTGCTTCCCAGCGGTTTTATATAACAAATATTTATAATAATTCTTATTATTTCACTTTAACTAACAGACTAGTTCAATTGCATGTGTTTTTAAATCTTTCAATAGACAATTACTTAGAAGAAATTAACAGACAGGCTTTAGTTCTTCAATTTGCTTCATAAAAATGAAAAAGATCAACAGCAGTAAGGTTTCAATATCATTTCAAAAAGAATGAAAGTATTACTTCATAATACATCTGAAGTATTAACATACTTCAATTACATAGTTTCAATATTGTTTATTTCTAATTGTAATAATTTACTATTAATTTTTATTTATTTTTAGTTTAATTAGTTTAATATCTTTTAGTACTTGTTAATAAAATAAAAGTAGTGTAAATCGGGCAGGCTGATGTGAAGCTGTGCAGTTAGTTAAATAAGTAGTGTCAACGTAGGACAGTGCCAATGAGGGGCTTCACGCTACAGTCTGCCTTGTCGTGGATATTGTTCCAGGTGACACATTCACAGTCGACTTTAGTGTGTTTGCTGCAGGTACTATGCCTCTTGATTAATCCCTGTATATGAGATAGAAAATGCCTAGACAAGTTGTCCATGAGAGAGAAACGTCTGTCACGGAAACTTATATACTCATTGATGATCTCTATTTTTAATAAACTTCAATATATATAAAATTCAGAGCTTCAACACTTCAAAATACTCATTTTTTGTTAAATAGTAATCTTAGGGTTGATGAAATGGTCCATTGGAAAAGGACCACTCTTCTGCCACTACTTTGGGCAAGTTTATTGACTACTTCGCAATCAGATAATTTGATCAAATGTCCCCTTCTCTTCTGTATATAATATGAAGTTACTTGTATATTGTATAAATGATAGTTAGTTAGTATGCATTTAATTATATATCTTTCCTTGGTAGATTATTTTATTTTTACAAATGCCAGTTCTAACCATATTTTACCTGCTTTCTTCTTCATCCATTCACCAATTATAGGCTGAGAAGACTGGGTGTGTAGTGTAAAAGGGCTTCAGGGCAAACAAGATTTCTTGGAATCCAACCATTTTCAAACGGTCCAGTGTCTTATTCCCCTTTATTCCCTTGTGTCCAGGATCTACATTAGGGTTAACTTATTTTCATGAGTTTATTATTAATTTTCGTCCTTCTGTATACCAGACTAAAGTCCTTTTTTGAAATTAGGAAGCATTCAACACCTGATAATTTGTTATCACTTCAACGCTCCCTGTGAAATGTTCTATGGAAGCCATTATATCTGGTATCATATAGACTAAGTATTTACGTGTCGTCCATAATTTTTTTTAACATATTGCTCCCACAGATGCCTTTTCTTTTGTACCGGTCTCAATTGACTGAAAATTACAATATCTCAGTAAAAATATCTAACTGTGGGACGTTTATTAATTTTCCCATGCTGGCGTGAAGACAAATGGTCATTGGTTGTGTTACCCTAGGCTCACTTGTAATTGATTAAAGCTAATTGGAGCACCATTTTCGTTTTAAATAGGACACTACACAACTAATCCAAATGATACCATTCGTTTTATTACAGCAGTAATATATTTGTAGAGTTAAAGTGAAGATTTTAGGAAACTAATAATTGATGTCGACATTGGACTGTATATCTATGTTCAGCCAAACAGGATGAACTTAACAGATTTTGTTTGAATATTCCTTCATGCCTTGCTTGAGATTACTTGATTGCACCTTAATTTTTTTTAACTTTCCAAAGTTCTTCAACGTTATGTACAATGAAAGTAACTTCTCATTGAAAACAAATCTAACAAGTACAGCAGGTGATACACTATTTTCCAGATGATTTTTCAGTTTTTATATCTGAATTGCCTTTTGCACTTTTTGAGAAATCTTATGACATATTTTTTGCAGATTACTAACTTAATGTTTAATTTTTTGACTGAATTTTATTCTTCTATTATTAGTTGTTGAACGTTTAAAAAAATTAAACAACTATATATATATGTTGTACCATCCCCATGAATAATTTAATGTAATTTTGAAAAAAAAGTCTTCTGTTCATATTCGCTGAAGGTTTTATTTGATTAAACTGGTATGGCTTATATCCATCCCTTAAGGTTACAGAAGCAATCATAGTCCAATAGTTTTACATTTTATTGTAAAAACTACCTTAAGAAATATTTTAAATATTTGAAATTTTTTTCTCAATTATTTTTGTCAGTTCATTGTTACTGCCAAAATTTCAAGACCTAGAATTAGTAGTCTTGGGGAAAAAATGTTTAAAACACATCTGCCAATAACGTAACTCTCCCATCATACAAAATATCACAAAAAAAATAATAAAAATGTCTACATTATAACAGCAATTTTGGTATAGATATGAATTTGATTCATCAGACATGGTCTGTAGCGTGCCAGAAGAAATTGGATGTACACGCATCCACCACGCACTTACATACAAACAAGTATTATTTTCGAAAAAATCTGAAGTGGTCTTCACTCAACTTTACTATAAGTAGACATAATATCAAATTCGTTGTTAATCAACGACTTTGTTTTCATTTTAAATCTGGCTATCATGTAGGCTTACTGTCAAACTCACAGATAATAAATCATGATTTCATTTGCCTAAATATAGATATATCCATTTTATTAGTTTGAACAAACTGAAAACCTTTGATATAAAACAATCTGACATTTAGTTTTATCACATTTGTTATATTATTAATATAAACTCAGTGACTTAACGTCATCAGACTTGTGCTTACCGCTGTCACATCTGTCATATTCTACAATAATTTGTCATTTTTAAATTCAACTTTAGATATAAAGTTCTTTTTATGAACATCATATATGTTCTTGGAGAATTATGTAGAACTAAAATTTATAGTTGACTATGTGTTTTCAGATTGTCTTTTAGTCAACTGGTGAAAAAAATTTTTAATACAAATATTTTGCCTAAAACTGCTTGAAAATATTATTTAATAAAACTTTCACAGATATTAAATGCATATCTGAATTTATGCAACCAATGCATAAACACATGCATTATCCAAAAAGTAATTCACATACTCGTAGATCGCACCATAAGTAGTTAACTGTACCTATTTCGTATATTCGTAACGCAGACACAGCTCTTTAAAACAGAAACTTTTTGAATATTTGATTTCTTAATGGTAGCACTAGTAAAATCACGATATACTCCTGTTATTATTTAACAAATTTATTTTTTTTTACCAAACAAATAACCTTCAGGGATTTTTTTCTTTTTTCAGTTTAATAAAATTGGATACAATTTTTTTGTACTTAATTATTTCTTTTTTAATACCTCAATGAAAGCAATTCTTTAAAAATTGCTTTATCTTTATTGCAGAGTAGTTTACTACACATCCTTTTATAGAAAACAACTTCGAGGTAGATCGCATATTTTACATTGTGAGTAATAACTAAAAAGCCAGAATCACATCCATTTTAATCAAAATCGTGTTCACAAATTTTTACCAAATCACAAAGAACTGTATTTTGGTAAAAAAATTTTGGTAAACAATGCCGCTCTAAAAAAAGTGTAATATCGCAATCGTTGTATCATCTGAGGAATAGCAGGATCTCAAATTTGAAATTGGCTGATTATAAGCCAAGGGGTTTTTACAACAAACATGCAAACACACAAAAACATAGACCAATTCGGAAAAAATAGTTTATTAGACTCAAAAAGCCTAAAAATGTTTATTTCTAATGAAAACACGATATTGAAATTTATGCCTAAAATTTCGGTAGAAGAGATGGTAAGTCCCTTGATGACCCAGCATTCAAGGTGCTCAGTGATCTGACCATGATCTCATTCTCAGTTGCCCTCTAAGGAGCTCAAGTTCGCCTTATACAGTTTCTTCACCATCCGACAGTCTTCTATCCTTTTCAAATGCTCCAAAACTTCCAGCTAAGTCTGCTCTATATAAAATATAGAGGTATGAATTTCATTATAGTAAACATTTTGGAATTAAAATGAAATACATTTTTTGAGGTCATTTCAACACAACAAAATACATATGTACTTGTGTTAGTCAGTGATTTTGACTAGAACGAATTCAATAAATTTTTATAATATATTTTGTATATGAAAAATATGATTAAAATTAATTGAAATTTCATAATTTTAGAACTTATTACAATGAGAATTTTGCTATCAGGACCCGACAAATGTTTGATTCTATAGCCTTTCCACAGTACACTAATACTTCAAACTTTTAATTTACAAATCATGGTTAAAGAAGGTTAAGTGGTTATGTGGCAAAAAAAATTTTTTCTGAACTGGATTGAGAAATTTTATTGTTTATAATATGTTGAACTTAGTTGTTTATTGAAGGTATAAAAAAATTGGACTTTACAGTAGGGATCTTTTGTAATGCAATACAAAATTTGTCTGCAATGCAAGGACCAGTATAGGCTTATAGCATAGCAAATATATACCACCTGTTAGAAAATCTTATTAGCGTAATGATTGTACCATTACATAAAGTTCTGGTGAGCTAAAGAGCAAATCATCTGGCTAAATTAGAAAGAGAATAAACTGTCTTCCGTCGTATACTCTGCTAGAGCTATCCGACCGGTTTCGTCATCCACCTTCCAAAGGAACTGATCAAAGGAGTCGATATCAGTGTTTTATAAGTTATCTACTTTGACTGCTGTCCAGTTTTTCTTTTAAAAAACTTATATCTAGTTAACATTACTTAGTTTGATTCTTTATCTATTATTTTCATCGTTGTCAAATCTGTCAAGTTGTCGTTTCATTACCCTTAAAAGTTTAAATAAAATATTGTTTAATGTTTTATTTGCTTCTTTATTAAATTACCCGATTCTTTATGTCTATGCATCTCTAATTCTTCTGTTACATTAAGTCTCTGTTCTTTCTGTTTCTAATCACTATTCTATATATAATATTAATCATACTAGCCTCAGTGCTATTAACTGTATGTATGAAGATAATCTTTTCAGATATTTTGCTTAAACGAAGAATACTGATCATCTGTAGAGAGACAAATCCATGTAGAAGAGTGTTGACCGAGAGGGAAATCTGTCATCACCTCAATTAATTCACCACTAACTGAATATTGTTTTCAATTTTATCTCAATGTATCTTCTGATATAACATAATTATTAGAACTAATTTAAATTTATCAATAATTTCTTCAACAATACTACAATTGTGATTTAAAGGGTCTGTTAATTCTTTAGTAACAAAATTAATTACGTGGTAAAGGTAATTTTATAAAATAGATCAACTAGCATTTTTTCAAGATCTATAGAATGGTATCATTTTCAAACTGAACCACTTTTGTTGGCTTTATTGGTATTTTTTTGTTCCAAGAAGAAATTGTGAAGAAGTAAAGATTCGATAGATATCAGGCTCCAGTCATTTTGCCTTCTGAACACATTATAACAGAGCTTATTTTCTTAGTGCGCTCCAAAAAGTTAGCGGTGACAGTTTCGCTTTTTTGATATTATACTTAATAGTATTTTATGTTTCGTTTGAGATCTTCTGTGCTGTTTTGATTGTATTTTAGTGTTTGCACTAATTTCACTTATTTTCTGTCATGATTCACTCATTTTTTGTAACTATTTATGGCAACATTAAGAATAGACAGTCATAGCGGTATCTGGAATAGCAGGAATTTAGAATGCTAGACGGCTAAGCTGTCCTAACGAACTCAGCGATTCAGGATGCTGACCATTATGCTCACCTTTGTGTCCAGTATGTAAGAAACTCAATGCTAATATTGAGAGTTTATCTAAGAATGTGATCATTATGAGAGGCCAATAAGCACTGAAAAATAGACTAATGAGTGTTATAATTATTAGGATGAAACTAAAGTGGCGTGGGCGGAGACTGAGCTGCTGAGCCGAGATGTGAATAGACCGAGCGAAAAGTAGATTAGGGATTAAAGGGGTGAATGCTAATTAATCATAATGCGCCATGGAGAGCTCAATTGAGCAGCAGGTCGTTCAGATTAGCGCCCATTCAAATAATTCTGACGCAGCCCACTCTCCTTGTCTCTTTCTAAATACATATTATTTAGTCTCCTGATCAAACACACATTAGTTACGTCTTGCATCCAATTATACCACGCTTTTAAAAATATGCTTCGAAATTTCAATGCTTTATTTATATCAGTAACATTTATATCATTTAGCATTATTGTCTTTGATTTAAACTTATTGTCGGCATTTTTGTTTAATAACTCGTATTGGATTGGCATTTAAAAATCAAAACACAAAATTCATATATCACCTGCATTGTTTATGAAAACATTTCATTCAGCTTATTTTTACTTCTCTATAAGTAGAAGATAATAATCAAAAAATGAAAATTCTATGTCGAAATTTGCACGATATTACATGTTTTTGAGTTTCTAAAGTCATTTTTGGACGTTTCTTCGATAATATCTGTGTCAGTTTGTGCATATCCTAATGTTTGCGGGCTGGTTGCAGGTCATACTGTTTAGTGAATCAAATTGATATTTAACACTAAAACAGGCCCCACAGTGTATATGTGCCTTATTGTTTTTGGGTAATTTTGCAAGATGGAGAAATTACTTTTTAGTTAAAATATGATTTTAGAAAACTCTTTTTTCAAACACTAATACTTTTAGAGTGTTCAAACTTTTGGATTATAATAAAGCAACCAAAAAGAATTTTTAGTAATAAAATTTTCCTGTCTTTATGACCATAAGTGTACTATATCCCGGTAATTAAAAAAAGAAATAGCGTCTTAAGTATTGCCTTAATACAAATATTTCGTGATTCACTATATATAAAAGTTATATTAAAAAAAAATACTATTAGCTTGTATCTGTAATGATTTCAGAAGGTTTAGGTCAATAAAAAATTGGTAAAGGACAACATACCCATCAGATGGGCATATAAACTCCAAACATTTTTATTTTCAAAACAAAAAAGTTTTTAGTTTTAAACGAATCAATCTGAGCTTCGTTTTGAATATTAAAGCAGTATTGATAACACCACTTCGAATCCATTGCATCAGAACTAGTCCAGGGAAGTTCAACAAGAACTGTGGAACTACAACAATAACCAAGAATAATTAGTGTTGGTACAACTTAAATGAGTCATTAAGTCTGACTGTGGTTATGAGAGGTCATCAATGACTCTCCTCAGGTCTGCTTCACCCCTATTGTTGCGATTAGTTATAAATGACTTACTGGATACTCAAATAGTCAAGGTTACGATATGCAAATAACTTTTATATTATAAGAAGAAAAACGATTGATTCAACTGAATTGAAGCTTATGCAGCATGTTATTCAAGTTGACGAAGGATGGTCAAAGAAGAAAGGCCTGATATAAACCATCTAATACTGTCTTTATACCTTTCTCAAAAAGAAAGCCTCAAAAACCTCTTCATTAATATCACTACAATGAAATTCTCAAGGGTATGATAAACATCAAGCATCATGAGATAAACGCCAAAACGGGATAAGCGAAGGAACAGATACTTTGATAAAATTTCAAATGCAAAGTTTTGCTGTATGAGACTCGTTGGTATATAATAGGTCTTAATCGGAATTCTACATTTTTGGCACCATTAAAATGTCACTGCTGATACTGCTGTGGTAACGTGTACCATATGTATTAGATGAAAAATGAAAAATCTCACCAAATTAGTCTTAATAACCACCGAGATAAGAGTGTCAAATAATCGCAAGAGTAATGATTACTCGACCTACCTCCAGTATAAATAAGCTAAATAACATCCCTACCTTCCATATTTTTGTCAACAAACGGAGAATTTACAATCTAGTCAAACTAGGATGAAATGAAAATGCCTCAATAAAAAAAAAAATTAAAAAAATTGATTAGGATGAAATATTGAATGTTAAACTGTATATGACCAGATGAAATGGTCTCCATGGAATATTTTACATGATTTATGGAAGAGTCTTTCAGCTGTATACCGTCGAGTAAAAATTATTAATAATAAAACTAATAAAAATAAGTCAACTTACAATTTACACAAGAGTATACAATGGAATAAAGCACGACATAGGTTGCAAAAGTTAGATATCAAACAATCTTTCATTATTACGTTGGTACTTTCAGTTTACTATGAGTAAAGTATAACTATACTAAAAGTAAAGTATAGTGATGATTGAAAAAAATAGTATAATTGTATACTATTATGTATACTAGCCCTATTGTTTGGGAGCAATCATGCATGATGGGCAAGTCACTATTTTTGATAGAAATCTGTTTTGAGACAATATTTTTTTCTTCTAAACTACTAATTCTAGAGTCTTGAAAATTGCATTATCTTTGAGGCTACAAACCAATAAAAGAATAATATTTTCATATTTTTAAAACAACAGACATATTTTTTTTCAATGAAATATAAAGATTTTGACTTATAATTCAATCTGAAAGATTGTGAGAGCTATAAAAGCCATTCCATTAAACGGATAAAGAAAACTATATCTAAAAATAGAACATTCTGAGGGGAATGAGTTAAGATAATTTTTTCCAAAATTCAGTACATTTTCTGTTTTCAGAAATTTTTTTAACCCTAAATGGCTCACTTATAAAACATGAAATTTGTCCAAAAAATTTATCATAAAACTTACAACTTCTTAAAAAAATGTCATGAAATTTGAATTACGGAAAAGAGCAATAAAATTATAAAAACTGAATTATAAAAAATTGAATTATTATCCTAGACTGATAGTTTATTTGCTACTCTTGTCGTATAGTTTATTTGCTACTCTTGTCGTATTTGTTTACATTTATTTACATTGTTTACTAGAAATTTTTTGAGTGAGTCCACTGAAATAAAATTTATCTTTAGAGGTTTAATGAAAAATTTTTACATAATTTATTAACTTAATATGAGATGTAAAAGAATAAAATTCTTACATGTAAAAATCAACTAAACATATAATTTATGATTCTTTCCATGGTATGATGGATTTGTCTTACAAAATTCACAAAATTCGTCTTAACTCTAATCTAGTGTTCTCAATGTGGACCATACCACCCCTCTTCGGGCTTTAAAGAAGTGCAAGGGAGTGGTAGAAAGTTCTGCTTTTTATGGGGGCGTCCGACATACAGAAGGGGACGTTCAACATACAGAAAACCGTGTTGGACTGATTCTATTTATCACTTGCTTAAGACTAGCACTGCATTAATTCAGGACTCACAGTGCAGTCATCGTGTGCAGTTATCACCGTCAGTCAACAGGTAAGTTTCGTGGAGTGAAGAGGGTTATTTGTGGCACGTAGAAATTGTATTATTTCTGAAGAATGAATGAAAGAGAGGGTTCTACATAGTCAAGAATATCTCTAAATATTACATGTTCCCATTATGTACCAATGAGAAATAACTTTAAGGCTGTCCACACGACAGACAATTGACACTGAAAATTCCAGTTCATTTCACAAACTTGTTTGTGAAAATTCAATTGCAATCCAAAGAAATGAATGTGTGGTCTTGGTAGGCTTACCCAATGTCATCAGTGTTACCGATCTCATTAAAAGTTCTAAATAACAGTTGAGTTTGTCAGACATTGTTCCGCACTATTAAAATTTATTTACAGGTAATACATTTTGCAATTTAATAAATTTTGTATATTATACAATTAAATTCTTTAGGGGGTGGTGGCAAATCACACTGTCTTAAGGTGGCGATGGTTAAAAAAAGTTTGAAAAAAATTGCTCTAATCAATCGATTTGTGCCCTTGATCACAACTTAATATCAGGTGCAGATTATTTTTCTGTTTGTGAATCATATTAACTTCGGGTAATACTGAAGTGTGAGGAGTGGATTCTTTCCTATTATGTTTTTGAGAAACATCCAGCTCTTTAGTATTCTGGTCTAATAGTTCATATCTATAATTTTCAAAAATTGCAACCTTCCAGCTATAAAAGTTCAAAATTATACTGACAGGTCGGTTTTAATTTGATTTGAGTATGCAAAACTGACTAATTACTAATATATGTTTTCTCAATATATATTTAAAGCAAGCTTATAACAGAGAAAGGACGCAGAAAAAAACACTCGCTCAGAGTAAATTAGATGTTTGACAAAGGGAAAGAAATGTAATTTTTCAAAAAACATCAACCATGATACGAAATTTCCAGTATAATAATTTCATAAAAGACCAAAAATGTAAAACATAATTCAATATTGAAAATATTGTTTTGAGGTGCCCCGTTTTTTCATTGACATCTGGATGCATGTGGGTGGTTGGGTAGGTATGAGTCGAAAAGTTTGTTAGCATGCTGCAGTCCACAATCTTGGATTCCTCAAAGTTATATATTACACAGAAATTGGCTTTATTTCGTCATGTTATGCAAAAAAAAAAACATGAATTTTAAAAAGGATTTTAGACTGAATAATAAGAAAATCTGAATAATCATGTTCACAGACTTCTGATATAATTTCACAGACTAACATAAGAATGAAATTCTCAGTTGCTCAATTTGAGAGTTGGTCAAGCAAGAATAAAATTTTGTTGCGTTAGTTAAATTCTGTCCATTTCATTCGAGTAAGAGGAGCCCAAGTATGACGTTTGTCAAGGCACAGTTCTAAGTATGTGGTACTTGTAGATTGTAGGATAACAATACAATTTATAAAGACCAGAGAACAGGTCCCCACCATCATAGTAAAGGTTACATGAGCACCATTTTATTCATTCATAGGTATCCTTCCATTTTCGAACCGAGGCTGAAGTGTGCTTTGTCGAATGTCTAAAGTGTACGAGGCGTACTAAAGTAGTCTAAGTATACTAACTTGATGGTATAATTAAATAAGGTGGTACACCTAATTTAATAGAAATAATAAACGAAAAAGGATTTTATGACTTGGCTAACAGATAAGCTAACTTATCAAAAAGGTTAGATAAAACTGCATATGATTATGTGGACTGCACGAGTAGTATGTAAACGAGAGCACTCTCTCAAGTTTATCATTCACGTATTGACCGATCTAAGAAAGAGTAAACTAATTTTTATCTGTTAACGGTGTATACTGATTAGTATTAGTCTTCTGTATATTTTTAGAAAAATTCATTGCGAGTTTCATCAAGGCTTTAGTCCTATAGTTTGTTTAGAGTAGGCCTGTCTGGTTTTCTGCTGTTTTCCCCTTGAACGTTTCATTTGTTTTAATTCTTTAAGGTATAATTGGTTTATAATGAAACGTTTTTTGTTTTTTTATGCATTTTTAAGTAATTTACACTAGTATATGTGTTTTGAGTAAATTTACTATTGACATTATCTATATCTTGTATTGCTTTCAGGTCAATATTTAGATCTGTCCTGCTAACAAATCTTTTCAAAAATATTTTTCAGTGAACGTCTCTGTAATGTTGTCTCTGATTATTTATGATGTTTTTTGAGTGACTTGATACCGACAAAAGATCAGCATAGTCGTTGGAAGTAAGGTATAGAGGGTTCTGATATATATATTAGTGTTCAAAAAGGCTGAAGTATACCAGGATTTTTGATTATAGAAGAAAATCAATACATGGGATTTGCAGTTTAGAAGGTACTGAGGAGGGCGCCACAGATAATAGAGCACCGTAAATTGGTTACACCAAACACCACACTGATGTTTGAAATTAAAATCTCCACAAATAAATTGGTGTTAATGAGTTTGAAACAATTTGGAAAACTTTCGATAGGTTTTAAACTGGTTAGGTAGGTTGTAGATGGAAAAATTTAATTGATAGAGTTTTATTCTAGGGATAATGTGCAAACCTGCATAGAAGGTGTTGATAAAGAAGATTGAACATGTTGCTTAAGGGATTTGCGTACATATATGGCCACTTCACCATGAGTGTTATTGTCAGAGTGGTCTGCGTGACGAAGGGGTTTGTTATTCGCAGATAAGATCTTCTTCATGTGAGTGAGTCCCTGTCAGTAAGGAGATATCAATTCTCTTGTCATTTAATGCATTGTCAAGTTCTTGTCAATGCTGAGTAAGTTTGTTATCATTCTAAATAATGATGGTAATAGATGATGCTAGTGGTCATTTAAAAGTGGTTGAGAGAACAAGGTTTTGTAATACTGATGTAAGAAAGGTAGAGAGAGGTGTAGTAGTTGATTTGAGGTCATTTAAGGGTAATGGGAGAACGATTATAAATTTCTGGGAATGTGCAGTAGATGGGATTAAGGCAAGTATGTTGTGAGGTCCTATTGGTTGCTCTGATAGAGTTATTTCTCCTGCAAATGATGATAGCATAGCTCACGTTCTTGTCGACTAGATTAGAGGGTATCGAAGGAGTTGCTATTCATTGGTCTTCAGTTAAACGTACTGATTTTCCATTGGAGATTGTTGTGTATCTCTGTAACTAACTGGATATGAACCGTCATATAAGACACGGTGTGATTTGATTTAGACCTCTGATTTGTGATGACATTTTACACAACGGCAGACTAGTCTCACATTTGTTTTTTAAGTATGCATAACGCTGCCACTTCTTACACTCTACTATTTCCTCTTTTTTATATAAAACTCTTCAACCGTGAACTTGAGAGGGAACAATTCTGTTATTTCTAAAATGTATTATTGGATTAATGTCTCTTTTGCTAGTGGCTGTTTTGTAACATTGTATATGACATCGGAAACATTTTTGCATTCGACTCTTTTCTTTGAGCTCCCTCTTTTTTTTTGTTAAATATCAGGAATGATGAATGTTTACCATTACTCTAAAAACTTAGTCTTATTAAAATTAAAATCTGGAGTGGCCTGCCCACTACTTTACTATAAGTAAACATAGTATCAAACTTCTTGGGTAAATAATGTATAATGTCCAACTTATGAATAATATAAATGTCTAAATGGCAGTTGTTTATCAGTCTTTCATTCCTAGATGTAGTGCAGATAGTGACGGATCCACTTATCAATATGTATGCTTATTTTTGTATCACACCACTGATGTGGTTTACTTACAGGAAAATATGGCTTTTGTTCCCAAGCCATAGGATTTATTGAATAGTTCATCTAACCTTTTACATTGAAGATTTAAGACCAGTTCCCCACATAAAACTTGAAAATTTTTCTATTTTGCCTGCAAAAGTCAGAAGCATGTACAAAAAATGTCGTTTTAAGATAATTTTTAATTTAATATGTAGGATAATTTCATTTATTATTTTTCAAAGAATGTTTTCAATTTGGAATAATGCTTTTCAGTTTTGGTCTTTTATAATCATTACACTTGGAATTTTATGGCTTCCTGATATTGAATAGAACAATATCTAACCTTTTTTCAAAAGTAATTCAAGAAAACATTCTTTTTTCTTTTTGAAAAAAATTTTCAAAAAGTCCAATTTACTCTGAGAAAATCTTATCTTTTTCCTACATGGTTTACTGTGCTATAAGCTAGCCCTATGATGCTATGGGGCTTTTTTTTTCATAAAAAGAGTGCTATGACTGCAGGGACCTGAACGTTGGCTCTACTGGCGGATGGAAGAATGACTGTGAAAGACTGATTACCATGAAAAATATCGCAAGCAGTTGAATTTGTTGGAGCTGTTTTTTTAAAGTGGATGGAAAAAGCCATTTTCAACGACTACGTTGCTTTATAATGATTAATAAGTAGAGAACCGTTTGTTTGCCTTTGACAGGTCCTTGCACTTGTAGTCTCATTGTTATTAAATCTCCGTTTTCTTCTTTTTTGTTCCAAAAATGCCACAATCTGTAAGTGTCTGAGTACGTGGGTGTGTATCCAAAAGATTGTGGACACTGCAGTCGCTGCAGTGACCTGAATTTTCTATCCTGACACTGCAATCCTGAATTTATGATAGATCGAATTTATATCTTACATAAGGTGGGCAATATAGTGTAGATATTCCTTATTGTTTGGGGTGATATAGCATATGGCAATATAGCAATTTGCTCATAAAGTCACTTTTTTGGCCAAAATGTGACTTGGCCATTTTAGAGTTTTGAACTTTTGGCCTCGTCATGGAAGTAACAGAAGCAATACTTAAAAAATCTTCAGATTTTTAAAATAATTGAAAAGATTTTTTTTAATAAAATATAAAATTTTTGATTTAGCCAAAAATTTGAACATAAAATTAGTAATTTTATTATTATTTTAAGAAAGAAAAGTTATTAAATTCCAATTACCTCAAAGCCATAAAAACTGAAAGTCTATCTGGGAATAAATGATAAGATAATAATGATTAAGATAACCTGTTCTGTTGGTCAGATTTTTTACATTTGTGTACATTGATATAGAAATGAAATTGAGTGAATTTAAAATAAAACAATGAGGTAAAATTGTCGTTTATTTAGTTCAATAAATGTGAATGTTTTAATGAGTTAATATAATACGTAAGAAAAATATTGAATGTAAAAATCAATACCAATAAAATAATCTGATACTTTTCATGATATGATGAATTTGTCTTACAAACTGTTCTAAACAAGCTGTATACATGTTATGTCTTTAAAGAAAACTGAATGTCAGATATAGTTCTGTGTGGGTGTGAACTATATCTGACTAAATGTCAGATATAGTTTTGTGTGGGTTAATGAATCTAATTCTCTTTGCGTTATATTGAAGTATGGAAAATATACTCTTTCATTCAGTATTACAGAACGGATACAAATTTTAAGCTACATCTTCAATCAACTTAAGATTTTTTCTTACATTCCACTGAAAAAATAGTAACATTTTCAAATCTTAAAGGATCAATTTGTTTTAATTTGTAAATGTAGAAGTATATCAGTAAATTTACAGTCATATTATAAAATAATACTCGTAATTAGTGTGAGTATTAGATATACCGTAGTGAACAATAGAAAATGTCCTCATCCAGGTGTCCTATTGATCCTATTCTTGTGATTATTTGTGGATGACCTACTGAATACAATATATAATGACGGTTATGACACGCAAGAATATGTATAAGACATTTAATAAAAGAAGAGTAATACATTATGATGCTGCTTTTCAGATGATTCAGAATGCTTTACAACAAATGTTGAAAGATGGGTAAAGGAGGAAAATCTGGGTACAAATAAACCTAAAACGGTCCTCAAACCTTACTGAAAGAAAAAAAGGTTAACCTAAAACTATTAAGGACATACCCTTGGAGGATTCTTAGATCAATGATTAAATTAGAAAAACGCGCAGCACTTCATAATGAAAAAATCTGGAGTGGCCTACACTCTACTTTACTATAGGAAACTTAATGTCAAATCTCTTGAGTATATAAAACATAACCTCTCATTTAAGCATAACGTAACGTAAGCATAACATACCTAAGTGGGATATGATTATTAGCCTTTCATTCCTGAGGTAGTAAAGATAGTGATTGAAGGACATATCAATATATAAGCTTATTTTTGTACATCACACAGCTGATGCAAATAATTTCATCAGTATAACTACAGCAGTAATAGCATTTTTGAAAAACCAAAGTGAACATTTCTTGATACGAAATATTCTCCTACAAGAGAACATGGCTTTTGTTCAAAAAGTCAGTGGATTTCTTACATCGTTTACTTGACATCCTTCTACATTGATTAATAAAGTAAAATTTTCAAATTTAAAACAGGAAAATACCCTTTTTTTTCTCTGAAAAACATCATAAACAGCGAAGAAAATGTTGTTTTAAGGTGATTTATAATTAAAGATGTACGATAATTACATTTATTAATCTCTAAACGAAAGATTTAAATATTACTTTTACATTTTTGGTTTTTACGGAATTATTATACTGGGAAATTTATGGCTTCTTAGTATTTAATAAGATAATAAGATCATTTTCCTTCCTCTTTGTCAAATAACATATATACGAATCGAATTTTTACTGAGTGAGTGTTATCATTTTCCTGCACAATATTATTCCTCTTACATCTCATATAACTCAATAAACAATTAAAATTGTTCCTTTTTGAATATCAATTTTATCTCAGTGGAATCGCTCAAAAAATTTCTAAGTCAATGTAAACAATGAAAAAAAATATAAAAAATTCGACAAGTATAGCAAGTGATCTCTTAGTCTAAGATAAACAAACAGTTTTTATAGCGTTATTGCTCTTTCCTATAATTGAAACCTCATGATTTTTTTTTTATGAATTGCTAATTTTTTTTTCCATTTTTGGTCAAATTTTCATTATTTTTTAATGAGCCGTTTAGCGTCAAAAAAACATTTTCTGAAAACAGAAATCGTACTGTAACACCCCATTATCAAATGTAATTTTGAAAAAAAATATCTCAACTCTTTCTACACATAATTTTCTATTTGTAGGCATAGTTTCATTGTTGTCCGTCAAACAGTATGGCTTGTAACGCTCTCACAAGGTTTGAGATTGAATTATAAGTCAAAATTTGTACATTTTATTGAAAAAAAAATATTTCCTCTTGTTTTAAAATTCTAAATATATTTTTAGTTTGTTTGGTTTGTAACCTCAAAGATAATGTCAAAATTTCAAAACTCTAGGGTTATCAGTTTAGGAGAAATAAATGTTTTAAAAAAAACGGTTTTTGGCAAAAAAGGTGACTTTCTATCATGCATAATTCTTCCCAAACAATAGGGATCTTTTTCCCTATGGGGCCCATTTTTGTGTAAAATATCAACTTGATCCATCAAAGATTCTGGACCGTAGCGTGGTAACAAGCAATGCTAACACACTCACCCACCCACCCATCCACCCACACACACACAGACATCATCGTAAAAACCTCATAAAACGACTTCTGGGACCTCAAAACATGTAATTCCGTCAAAATCTCGAGATCGAATTTTTTCACGATCACTATACTTTACTTATAGTAAAGTAACAAAAGCAATGTTCTGCTGTTAGATTTATTTCATAAAAAATGGAGTCTTAACACGAAATACTTCTCTTTTTCTTTACAAAAGTACTATTACTGCTATTTTAAAACTAATGTTACAATATGCATTGGTTGTTTGATATAAAAATATAAGCATGTATAACGATAACTGGATCAATCTCAATCTGTACTACCCCAGGATTGACTAATGAGACTAATATGCATTCTAGACATTTATGTTAAAACGTTTAATTTTTTCGTTTTTTTTTACAAAACAGAAAGGTCACTGTATAAGATGAAATACAAAAAATTAAAGGAATGAAATATTAATAGTTTTCCTCTATGTTGATAAGATACAATGGCCTATGAAGATTTTTAACAGGAGTTCTAGAAGTGAACACAAATGGTCACTTAGATTGAATGCTTTCTTATATCAATAAGAGAACTCTAATTTAATATACTGACAAGTGATATATTAATAATGTCAACAGTGTAACTAATTTGATTTTATTTAATGTGAGTACCTGGAAACCAGGGAATACCTAGGAATGGTTTAGTATACAATTTGTAAATGTCTGGAACGATAGAAACATCTCATAGTCTAGAGCATTTTGGACCTACAGACCTCAGTTTGTACAGGAGTGAAAACTGACATAAATGTCAGATCAAGAAGAAAAGAGTTAAGATGTGGCAAGAACAACGGGGTCTATTTCAGTTTAAAAAGCTCATTCGTAAACAATACCATGAATGGTAGTTGTATTCGATATCAAACAAAGAATACAAACGCTCTATCTAGAAGAGATAGATAAACCGTGATATCTGAATACGAGTCAATCGGTTTGAAGAGGATAAAGTTTCCGTCAAATCATACCTAACACTTTAGAAGTGGGGGCTACTTCTCCATCTACATTAATATCTTGATTAAAGAATTTAAAATCTTAAGTTGAACTTAGTTACAACCATGGGTTGTACAATATGACAGTTATAGATGCGGAGTCTATATAACTGAGAAGTAGGAGTCTGATGAGGTTTAGGCCTACAGTTTTTATATTGTTAATAATATGACAAAATGGCCAATGATTTCAAGTTTTATTAACTGATAAAAAATTATATCCATATATAAACAAATGACACATATAATCATTTTATATTTATATGTAAAAATATATTATTTATATATTTATATATACATAACTAATATGTATATTGCCACATTAAATCCAAACATAATCATAATCCATAACATAATTGATTGTTAACGAATTTGATATTAAGTTTACTAATAGTAATATTGGGTGTAGGCCACTCCAGATTTTTTGATGTTAGTTTCAAGACCGAAATATATAAATATAAATTAAAAAAAAGGCGTAATACTTACATTCCTTTAAGTCTCTGATTTATTTTTTATTATTATACTATACACTTCAATAATAATATAATATTTTGATTGGTTTCTTTGAGTTAGGGATAATTAAATTGAAAAATGGAAATTTTATCAAAAACCAAGTTTAAGGTAAATTAAGTAATAATGACTTATGATAATTTCATTTCTATAATAATAAGGGAATGGAAAAAAATGATTTGAAAGTAGTATAAGAAAAGTTTATTAACTCTTGAATATTGGTATAAACAAAGTTAAGGAGATTGCAATTGTAAAGAGGCAGAATTGGGAAAATGATGGAATTTTAATGAGCGTTTGTGTTTAGTTGAATTGAGCCGGCGGAGGGGGTGTCGTTTTAATTAAGTTGCATTCCCAGGGGGCGCAGCCATCTGCCTCAGTGAGCCGATTAAAAACTCATCCCCTCTCGGCTGTATCAGTTCTGAGCCCACTCAAGACACCTCGGCTTCCTTACCACCAACATCCCACTCCTCCTTCCCCAGCTTCCATTAACAAAAACAAACCACCATCTTAATAATACAGCTCTATTGATTTTAGCTAGTTTGTTCAATGCTTACAGTAATACAATAGATGACAAAACTTTCGCAATGAAGTAGTATATGCTTTGTTAAATCTAACTGGTTAAAGCAGTTTCTAGACAACAAAACCAAAGAGAGATGGTGTGTCCCATTCAATGAAGCAGTAAAGCACTGCTGAAGTTCATCTATTGGGACGTACTCCTTCTTGAGTCATAATCAAAGAATACCACAGCTGTTTAGCAATATATCTTATAAATTACCGGCTAGTTTACTTGCTGCTAGTACCAATGCACCGTGTCTCTTAACTTTACCAACCACCAATTATTTCAAATGAGATGGGAAATATTGCGCTTCTTGTTTTAACTACCACCGAGAGTAGATGTGGATAATGAGTCCGAAAGAAGAAATTCTTACAGTAACTTTAAGGAATAACTTTGTATTATTTATTTGGACGGGATGAAATTTTAGTGTCTTGATTAGGCACCAGCTGTGTGCTAAGTTACTCAATAGGCTCTGACTTAACAGCCCTATCAATATCCGCATTTCTCAGCTCCTTCAATCAGAGACGAGTAGTCTAAGTTTTGATTCCCTGAATTACATGATTCTTAGATTCTACTGTTCGAACCAGGTTGAAGATCCCTAGGTCATAGTCGTTCCAATTACTACCTTATAAATAAGGTCATTTATTTCATATGAAATATTTTTGGATGTTAGGAAAGAGTATAAAGTTGACGTAAGTTTTCCATGGTTTTTACTTGTTTCAAAATAACTATTTGAATGAAGCCTGTTGCCTATGACTACAATACCAGGTATTTAACCTGTATTTAGTAAGCTATTAATTAGTTCATTGGCTGAGTGGTGGGATTGGTAGTTCTCTATAGAACTGCGTTTTAACACCTTTTGTAAGATTCACAACGAGCTTCCAGACATTAAAACAATAAGAAACCAAACAAGACGAACAATAAGAAACAAACGGCACATTTAAAGACCTCCGTGTTATCATCAGGAAAGGGATGCAAAAATGATACAGTTTTTCTAGGAAAATTTGAAATTTGGAAACAAAACTAATGAAGTTTTAATTAAAACACAAAGATTAATAGAAGTGTATAACTTTCTTGAGGTACGTAACCCCTTGTCATTGGTCTCTTGGTATAGGTGGTGGTTACTGATGGCAGCAAAGGATTGTCTGTTTCAGTTGAAGGACTGAGTTGTTGCCATGAAGTACCACTCAAAGAGGCTGAAACATCTCAGCTTGTAAATTCGTTATTTGAAACACATAAGAATACCTATCTCCAGAGATAGTATCTAGATTGTTGGTTATAATGTGTTTTCAAAGCTTTTATAAGTCCTTCAAGGATCGATAAGATCTGAGAAGATTTCAGTCAGTTGAACTAGGTTAGTGGTGCACTGTTTTCAACAGTGCACAGTGCAACAAAGAAATTGATTATGGTAGGTTTTTGTCCATAACTAGGAAATTACACCAATGACGAATATTAAAAATCGTATATTTGGTATTGTACAAATACCACAGTAGAGTTAAATATTAACCGAGTAATTGTCATCGTAGAGTAATTATAAATCTTGGAGAATATTGAATGCTATCAGCAAAGTGGTAATAATACATATAATAAATATTAATAAACTCTTTTATTTAAGTTGAGTTTGTTAATACTTTTTAGACAGCTCTCTATTAATAACACGATTACTGTGTTACTTATGAATCTAATATGCAATATAAAATTAACAAAACTAACTAAGGCAAATAAAACTAACTGAATATGCTATGGGTACTTTTTTAAGAGATAACTGTTTTAACACTCTACAGAGAGAAGTTTCGTTCATTAGACTCAAATCAATGACATAGGTATGTCGATGGAGAGTTTTCCAAATTATTGTTCAAACTAGTTAGCATTCAATTCGTTGACAGAGTTAAAATGAGATTTCTCCCCATTCTGAACTGCGTATACCATTATTCTAAGAAGTGTAAAAAAAGAGTAGTTGAAAATAGTCACATAAAAAAAATCTTTTCAAAAAAACTTTTCAGAAACTTCATTCTTAAATTAAGATACAATGTATTATTATAATTGAAATTCAATTATTATCACAAGCTAATGAGCACGTCAATAAAGCTACAAACCATATACACCAGAAAGGCAATTTCTTTCAGTTTTTTGCTTACCTATAAGTAACCTTAGACCGCAAGTATATTTTAGAATTTGCCTTAAATAAACTGATAATGTTATTCTTATAGTACTTCTTTGTGTGATCCAACTCAAATTGTCAATATATGACTGGATTTCAGACAAGCATGTATTCTGCAAGCCAGGAAAAATTTATAATCATAATTTCTTAGGAATAAAACGGTTCTATGGTCTGATCATTTCCCTGGAATGATTTCTTTGCAATAAAGTGAGTATTTAGAAGTGAGAGAATTATCAAGATTTTAATGGAATTAAGTACACTTATTTCTTGTTACTCTGATAATTCTGATAACATTTTTTTATAGGACGTATGTCTCGGGTTGATATGTTTTTGGATACTAGAGAAATTTGTATTATTATACATCCTGCTTAAATCAAGATTCTTGTGCCAATGAGTCTTTCACCTACGCACTGTCAGATACAGCACGTGTATTTTCACTAACTGATAGGCCCCCTGCAGTTCTAGTAGAAACAGTTCCTATATGGTAGCTCATAACTATACAGCTGCAGGTCAATCGATATCAGCACTGATTCAATATAGTGAGGTCCGACAGAGTCAGGAATAAAACAAGGTTTTAACTAACTCGTAGATTTATTAAAGTGCTTTTTCTTTGTTCCGTTTGCTCTTTTGATTTACCTTCATCATTCCAGCGGGATTATATATCAGTACAAATATATATATCGTTACGATGGTGACCAATAGGAGAGTAGAGTTTGTAGGTCCATGAGTGCGGTTCTTAGAAATCTTCAGTTACCCGCTGCCCAGCGAAGCCTCCGTTAGTCCGTACTCTACTCTCCTATTGGTCACAATCGTAACGAATCATATTTCTTTCCCTGGACAACTCATAGATAACAATATACATATATATATTTCCCTGTAACAAGAAATTTAAAATCCTGTTGCACTAAACTGCGGTTAATGACAAAAGAATACATCTTCCTTAATCTCTTTGATTTTTTAGAATAATTGCATTCATTTCAGATTCATATAATTTCACTCTCGTCATTGGAAGTATTTTATGTGTTTTTCTCATTTTCATCACAAGGTTACTAGATTATTTGATTGGGTCATGTAGCATATCAAGAACGGTGCTTTTGCACTAGTGTATTCATTTCTTATCTCATTTGTTATGGAATCTCTGATGAATAGTGACTGTATCGCGGAGTATAGAAGTAAACAGCCCTTGAGTAAGTTGATTGGTGGTTTGGATGGAGTGATGCGGGGCGGATGGGAATGTGGGCGATTGCTTGATTGGCTTGGCCGCAAAGCTCAGTCTGGTGTATCCATTAGGTGCAATTGTAATCTGGCCACAAAGTCAATTATGCACGAGGCTGAGTGCCGCGCTGGTGCTCCTCCTGATAGTATCTAATGGTGCTGATTACGACTGATAGGCCACGCGTGCTCGCTCTAATCCACCACTCATTATTAATAACCTCTTCTGAGCAGGCGTGTCGTCTTTGTCCAATACCTATCCTCATCGACTTTAAAATGATCCAGTTAATCAAACTTCTAATTATGGAAAATATAATTTATACAACTCGTGGAATTATTATCGGGGAAATATTAATTTGGTTATTCATATTAATAAATACTGTATTTTTCAGTACATTGGAGCTAAATGTATAAAATATGATATTAAACAATTAGAAGCTTTCCATTGCACACATTTAAAGGTCAGGTGGGTTGTTTAGGTAATGTAGTTGACTGTAATATTGAAGACTGGAGGTTTGAATCCCGGCCATGTCTCCAGATTATTCATTAGCGACATATGGAAAATCTTGTACATGTCATCCTTCGGGTAGGAAGCACAGATGTTTATTATGGAGCAAGCGTGCGCAATAAACTTGATTGAGGCAAAGTTTAGCACTCTCAATGTAGACTCAACCTGTTAAGGTGACTCACCAATCACAAAAATGATTGCCCTCTCAACTGACCAGTATTGGAAGTGAAATGTTTTAAGAGCGGTTATGGGAAACAGCTCAATGACAATGGTACCATACAATCATTCTATTGTAACAAGACATAATCATGTAACACTCACTTTTACTGAGATCTGCTATCTACCGCTTTTTTTTTCACTAACAAAATAAACTATTTTTTAGTAGTAATTATTAAACGTTGCACAGAAGTGAAATAAGAAGTTATAAAATTTTGTAATAAATTAGAAGAGGAGATTATAAAATCAAAATCTATTATTTTGTATCTATTCAGAATACAACAACATAATGCAATTAATTAAACATGTATGAAGACCAAGTAAAAGATTAAATGTAGCGTTTTTTTTAAAATAATAAACAATTATCTCAATGGTTTTTGATATTAGAAACGTATAATACTTCACAGACCAATTTCTCACTTAAATGTATGAAGTTCATACTTTGGTACAACAGAAGCAATAAAAACACATTAAGGGATCAGTAATTAATAGTTATAAATAAATGTACATTAATGAAACATTTTATTCGACTCCTTCACTAGTGAAAAATCAGTGAAGGATAGAGATATAGCTACCCCTAAGAGTGCTATATGAGTGTGCGCCGATCTTGGAAGAGTTTCTATTTCTAGTCCATGAGGTCATGTGATCATACGAGTATAACTATAACTGTTTTCAATGTTGCTTAAGCTGAAATTAATAATTCGAGGATAATAAATGCTATATTAAAAGTATTGGATTCGTATGAAATGTAATTTTATCAACCATTTGACTGATTTGAGATATTTTTTATCTTCAATGCAGTTGTTTTGAGGATGATCTCTGTTACTATAGCCTAGGGATGAATCGATGAATCTGAAATCCATTCGGGGATAATGTCAATAAATATGTGAAGAAAAGAACGTCTATCACAAAGCCAAATATATAAATTGATTTTTAATATAATGTAAAGGTATTGATTCAATAAATAAAAATCAAGGGAATCAAATGTGACTTAACATTATCAAATGATTTACAGGTAACATGAACGGCAGGATGTCTCCGACGCAACAGTGCTTGCCACCTCTTCAGTCAACCAAGCCCAGTCAGGTCGGTATCTCTTCATATATACTGAATCTATAAATTCTTATATATATATATTATATATATATCAACGTCCAAACAACAATAAGAAATAAAAAAAAAGACTAAGATCATTCAATCGTAACAAACAGTTTTCGTCAGTTGTTACGGTTGAAAGATCCTAGTCTTTTTCTCATTTCTAATTGTGGTTTGGAACTGATTGTTATTTTACGAGTTAAATTTACATGCTATTGTGAAATCTTATTTATTTATATATATATATATATCAACGTTCAATCTACTAAAAGAAATGATAAACAAGACTAAGATCTGTCAACCGTAACAAGTAGTCTCCGTCAGAGTCAAATGTCAACTGATTTGATTGAATGATCCAATTAATTTCTTATTGGGTTTGAACGTTGATTGTTATTTTACGTGTTTATTGTTAAATTTGTCGTTGGGTTTTTGACTCTGACGAAGACCGCTTGTTACGGTTGAAAGATCTTAGTCTTGTTTTCCCATTTCATATTGTGGTTTGATCATTGTTGTATATAATTATATACTAAACATGACACAGAAAAAAAGAGAAAATACACACTTACTAAATTCAATATTTCGAACTGTTGTTCGTCATTAGGAGAAGACTAGAAGAGAGGACGAAGAGAGAGAGATCTCCCCACGTCGAAGGAAAGAAAGCGAGTCATTGAAATTAGTAAGTGTGTATTTTCTCTTTTTTCTGTGTCGTGTTGTGTAATTTAAAGTTCTATAAGTCCATGTGGACTGTTTCTTCAATTTAGTTTATATATATATATATTTATGTATATAATTTAAGTCACTTCTAATTCTTAAACTTTTATAACATTTATTTATTGCACTTGTTTTTTACTTATCAAGATTAATATCCCAGTATATCGATATAGATGCTTTTCAAAAAAATAAATGTTTTCCCTTGATTAATGTTCCATTTAATTAATGTCAAATAAAAAATAAATAATAAAAGCTCACAATTGTTAGAACTATGAATGAGATATATTTAAAATGTATTAATAAATCTAGCATTTAGTACTAAAAAAAAGTTGGTTTTAAAAAAACAACGTTTTTCTTTTGGTTATAAAGATATTTCACTTTTGATGGAGTTATGTAGAAATAAAAATGTTAATCTTCGATATCATAAGTTCTTGCCAATGGTTTGAACAAACAAGTTTAAGAAAATATATGATGCTTTTAATAACTTGAACTCTCTTTTTAACCTATTAAAACATTGTATTAGGAACATAGAATTGAACTATAAATTTATTAAAGTATATGTGATTCTATTATTTTTAATATCGTATGATAAAAAGATTACCAACTATTCATTAATTAAATTAATAATCAAATGTATAAAAATTAGTAATGGATTATTGAAATTAACGAGAGCAATATCCTTATCTATCAAGGTTAACAACTAGTAACAAGAATGTTATTTCTTCCAAAGTGGTTTGCTTACATTAACTTAAGTTACATTTATTACCTTTAGTTACTTCCACGCCCTTTAAAATACCTCTGTTGTCTGCCTCTCTTCTCAATACTGCACCAGATATCCGAATTTGCTTGTTTCAGTTCAACTGTGACTCTGATGAAGACCAGCGTTTTAGACGAAAGATCTTAGTCCTATTTCTGAATTTTTTACCTTTGTTTGGGCGTTGATTTTGATTTCACGCGTTTTCTGCTGAAATATACGTGTCAACTACACAGAAAAACAGAGAAAGAACTGTCAAAATCACTTCTAAACTTTGATTTCTGTCACCATCATAAGAAGAAGTGGTGAGTTAAAGGACTAGGTACTGGATGGAACAGGAAGTCCTTGAGTGCAATAGTTACCCAGTACTAGAACAAGAAAACGGAATAAGAGTAAAATAAAGAGAAGAAGACGAAACATGGACGGAGATAACTTAGCTTACTACTGTCAGAAGTTATTGTCTTCTGGGCTGTTATGTTACTCACTATCTTTAGTTATTCCTGCGAGTTCAGTAAGTTCTTTTTCGCAGGAGAATTCAGTCGTGAATTAGAAAAGCTCACCACCATCCAGCGTCTCTGAATAGGGTAGATGACAACTCGCTAATCACTTACCTGACTGTACTAAAAGTGTCATTATACAATCCAAATCAACCATGACAAACCTTTACTCAGCAGTAATATGCCTAAATCCATTGAGAGGCAGCATCTTTAGATTACGTCTGGAGGCCTGGATAGATTGCCGTCTTTTCAATCAATATAGCCATTTTGTCCAAAAATCAATCAGTTCTCTTTCTCATCCTGTCCTGACCCCCTCTATTTATTTAATCTTCAATGAAATAAGAAACAAATAATTGAACTCTCTTTTTAACCTATTAAAACATTGTATTAGGAACATCGAATTGAACTATAAATTTATTAAACTACATGTAATTCTATTATTTTTAATATCATATGATAAAAAGATTACCAACTATTCATTAATTAAATTAATAATCAAAGATGATGCAAGTAAATTTTATTAAAAGAAACGAAACCGTAGAATCTTCGTACTATATAATAGGTTAATTCTTAAAATTCTAACTTATGAATCAAACAGTACGAACACGGATTCTACACTCTGTAGAAAACTTGAGCATCTCCCCTATGTGTTCGCATACAGCTAGGCTAGATTTAAAATTAGATGATACTGACAGTTGATCACCGACAGATCATCAGCAAAACGTTTTTATTATAGCTTAATATCAGCACAGAAACCTCTTCAAAGAACAAAACTTTCATTCATCCTCTCAGTTAAGCTGTAAATCGGTCAACTAGCTACCTCTCGACGTCGAATTCTAGAAATCGTCCAACTCGTAGTTGAAGTCAAATAATTAACAGCCGGAACAAAAAACTCCCAAACCATCAACATTATCTCATAAAAATCGCAACACAATACATCCTTGGTAAGCTCACGACACACAGTCAGCTGTTAACTTGAAGACAGCTGGTTACATATTTGCAGGTTAAGGATTCTCATGGAGTCATCGCTTTTTCTAAAATATTCCTTTCAGTTTAGTATATATAAGCATATCAATACATTCCTATCGTTTATAATAATATTTTATATTTAATTAAAACACAAAAATATATAAACAAATTATTCACACCGAAACGTAGCATACATGTAATGTATGTATGCATATAATTGTTATACAACAATTAAAAATACTATATGTAATATCTATAATTGTTAGGTATTACATAAAAAATATTATATAGTACCTATTAATTGAAAATACACTAGTTATCTATATTAAAAATTCCTTAAGTTACGATCAAAATAATATTTACACGACTCAAAACTCATAACCCTGAGATTATTGACACCTTTCTTTAACCCTTATTTTAGTCTTTTTAAACTTTGAATGTAATTAGAAATTAAGCATTATTAGACCAACTAACGTTTAACAAAATTCTATGGAACAATTTTTTAACAATATTATTATTCATAATAGAAAATGTATGAAGAGAGCCATTTCTGAGCTAAGAATTTATTCTGCAACCACTTTCTTCCTTCTAGATTCATTAAGTAAAGACAGTAACAAAGGAAGACGGTTGCATCAAAATAAGTAATGGGCCTGTTCCTGGACATCCAGAGAGCTTTTGATTTCGTCAGGCAGCCGGCTATTATCAGCGAAATACATGACGCAGTAGTCAACGACAACATTGTCGGCATGATCAACTTCTTCTTCGAACATCGCACTGCGATTGCTAAGGTTAGAGTGGTTACGGTAGAAAGAAAGGTAGAATGAGGGTGTCCGCAGGGTTCAGTTTTAGGCCCAATTCTGTGGTCCTACGCCTTCGAGCCTCTTTTGGTATGATTAGTCATATATAGGAAGACCTGAAGCCCATAGCCTTTGTTGACGACCTAAGTATACTAGTGTCGGCAACGTCAAAGGCTCAGTTGGAAGAGAAGGCAAAAGAGCGATTTTGGAATAGTGCCACTATGCCAGGGTCGACCTCTTCATCAGAAAGTGCTCAATCTTAATGCTCAAAGGAGGCTTTAGAAGGAACTGCGGGCCCATAATATCATAAGAGGGCAAAGAATCCCAGTCGCAGAGCAAGTCAAATATCCAGGCATCCTGCTCAGGGAAAGGCTAGCTTTTGGCATCCATATTAGGGAGTGCATCCAAGGCCTCGACAGTGTTTGCATCGGTGAGCAGGATATCCAGGCTAACATGGGAATAGGGCTCAAGTGGTGCACCATTCTTTATAGCGCGGTGTTCAACGCCATTGTTAGCTATGGTGCACCGCTATGGGGACCCTTCATGAACAGCGGCAATTAAGGCTCTTACTATCCAAACAAAGGATGGCCCTGTTAAAGGTTGCCAAGAGCTACCTCAGCTCTAGCATTACATATAGTAGTGGGACAGATGCCGATCGATATCCTAATCAAACTGAAAGTGGAGAGATATAAGGTAAAAAAGGACTACCCCTCCCCCCGTGTGGGCTCCAAGAACTAATGGGGACATGGAAGTGAGATTAGAGGAGCTGAAGAATTGGGCGCTGGGTCTCTGGGAAGCGTGATGGGCAGCAGGGGAGACTGTAAGATGGACCAAAAATTTCTTATGGAGTGTGGAGAACCGTCTCCGAGCCCTTGGGCCTGTCCGTGTCAACCACTGGCTAGCACAGATCCTCACGGGCCACTGGGACTTTAATTCATACCTCCATAGGTTCAAGAAAGTTGAAAGTCCGATGTGTCCGTGTGGAGCAGCCCCCGAGACAATAAAGCACGTGCTCGAGGAATGTGAGCGTTTTTCCTTGCTACGGTGGAAGTTCATGCTTTATACGGGAACGTTTGTAGCATGTGCGTACAAAAACGCCTTCCTTGATTAATACAGAGCCTCATTACTCGAGTACGTGAATGACAGGGGAAGAATGAACAGAGTGCTTGCTTTCCCGGCAGTGACCCACGGGAGTCGAGTAAAATGAAAGCTCCTCCACTTTTCCCTGCTGGTAAGGTAAAAAGTTAAGCATCAGGCAAATTGTTTTTTCTGGATTTGAGTACGCTCACCTAATACTGATGCGTGATGTAAGTCTTGATGCGCAACGTAGTATCGTGCTGGCCCGCCTTCGTGTGCCCACCTCGGGCACTTTGAAGTAATCTAAAGTGGCTAAAGGGCAGTACGTTAAACTTTATGCCTAAAGTTAAACTTTATTATCATAAAGTTACACAGGCATTTTATGAAGATTGCAGTCTTGTGCAGGTCTCACAGCAGCTGTTACGAGACCAACTTTCTAAAGAACATAAAGGCAAAGCCATGTTAGAGGTTAGAAAGTAAAGTTATAAAAAGAACAGACTTGGATCTGCATTAGTCTCATTTTAGGGGAAAAATTTAGTGTTTCATAGATATTACCATTTACCATAGAAAGTTCCTTATTTAAGTCTCTTAAACTATTACATACCAACGCAAATATCCCACTGATCTGGTTTAATGTAAAGAAAACTGTACCTGACTCTGGTTAAATTCTGACTCTGGATGAATAATTACATTAATATCTCAATAAAATTTATCATCAGAGACTGGAAACTTAGGTGCTTTAAATTCAACAGAAATGGTGTTTATATGCAATTCAGTAAATAAACCCCCGAGCTGGGTATTATATTTGACAACAGGTTTACCTTTAAATACAATTGCAAAGTAAGCATAAATTGAATCATTATCTGACCAAATTAGTGCTCAAAGTTATAATTTAGGAATACCCGACAATCAGTGAAAGATCTCTTTTGAGGTGATGATTAAGACTGTCATAACTTTTGGAAGCTTGACCTGGTTCTAGAAAAGAAAAACTGATTCAGATAGTCGAAAATATGCGTCATCGTGTAATGTTTGGTGAACTGATACGCCATGAATGTAGGCATCTTGATCAATGTTAGGTTGTAAACTACATAATAATTCAACTTGTCACAAATCAAGACTCAGATATCTGGGTTCATCCTAACCATAGTCACACGAATTCTATTTCCCAGAAAATCCCCATTATGTCCTATGTGAAGATGTCATTTATTTCTCAGTGTAGTGACTGAAAACAAAAGATAAAGTCTGAACCAAACAAGACAATTCTGATGTACCCAATACTCATTTAATCAGAAAGAGAGGGTTCATAGCCTGGATTACATAGAACTGGTGATTACATAATTCACTGTAACCTGTGAAAATATTTGTTGCCATGAAAACTGAATAAAAAAAAATGCAGCTCATTCTAAAACAGTTCATAACGTAGTCAACATTATAAAACACATCCAAACTCCCAAATTGGGCTTCTTTTGATACCACTAAATAAATGAAATAGAACCTCTTCTCCTGGAACAAGAAATGCACAAATACTTTTTACATTTTTTATCAACCAATTTTTTGTCTGGGTTGGTTTCAGCAGTGATGCGTGCTCGTATATCACATGCTATGCTTGTGATAGCTCACTAGCAGAGTGAGCTTCATAGTTTCCAATCTCTGAAGCTTTATGCTATACTACTACAGAGCACATTTATGTGTAAAGTTGAGTTCATGGGTCATATATTTTTCCCATTTTAATAGGAAAACTTCAGCAAATTAAAAAAAAAACATATTTACAGATAATCAAGTACAATCTGTTTTTTTTAATAACCACATGAAAATTCTATAGTACTCCCACATAACTATTGAAACATAAACTCTTATATATTATTATATATTATAAACATATAATATTATATCAAACATTAATAATTATATTAATGTATTTCAAACTAATAATTCTAATGGTTTCCGATTACAATTACACTTGGTAGCAAGTCTTCAACATATTCTTGTGAAGATCCTCCAGCAGTTAGAATATAACAAAGCAAAACTACTGCTTTCATCAGTTTAAATGATACGCTTTTGAAAATGACAGACCTAATGTCATAATAACTATTTCAACAATTTATAGGAGACAACACTACTCGGCACATTCAAGGTGACTTTAATAGAAGATTGAAGGGAAAATGGATAATAGTAATGCTAATAAAAAGCAAATATGAAGAATTAATAAATTCCTTATTCAAAAAGAGAACAATTTTGAATTAATTAGACAGCAAATGTCACTAACATGTAAGAACCATAAGAATGTCAACTAAGAAGACTTATTAGGAACCTTACACCTTTCTTACACAAATATAACAAACCAATATGGAAGTAGAAAATATAACTCCAATAAAACAAAACAACTTTTATAACAATAAAGCAAAACTTTGGATCCTAATGGATTAGGAAATTTAACATTATCTTACTCATGATTTGAAACAAACCGGTAAAAGCAAATGGATATGGACTTGTGCATTCACTAATTAACCTTAGAATGGCTTTCGACTGTGCACAGATAACAGAAACTCTTAGCAAAAAGTCGAAGCAGATTGATTCCTTGTATTCCAGGTATCATGCTTGGGTATGCAGTGATACTGTGCAGACTGATTTGAGAAGTAACATTTAATACCAAGATAGATTTGTTGAAGAGATCACACTATTGAGACAAACGTAGTAAGGAGATTACGTAAATTACCTCAAAAAGGCTTGAAAATATCTGAACAAAAAGAAATACTAGTCAGCTATATACAAGTCTAGCTTTAAATATTGAAGTGAATATGATATAAGTTTAATACTAAAAACTATTGATTGTCAAACTAAAGAAACTATAAGCGTTTTTTTATACCAAAATGAGTTCCACAGCACAATGATATGTAATTTTATATGATAAACTCTATTCATAAGTCAATTTTTATAATTAGAAAACTTCAGGTTAGAAAATGTGTTAACAAATGTATACATATTTACAATTGTTACCCAAATATTGTAGAAAAACTGGTGGAAAGATGACTTTAAAAGAATATACAACTTATTTTGGAAGATTACTTGAGAAAAACTTGCATTCTACCTCTCAAAAATGAGTTCAGCTGCAAAATAAAAACATTTCTTTGGCGTAAAATGAGTTATTATCAAATAAGATAAGTTCATAATAACCATGAAAAATTATAAATCACTCTGTTCTAACAAAACGACAGATTCATGAGCCCTTGAAGCGTTGTAGGGTACTCATGGAAATATTTTTCTGCAAACTGGAATTAAAAAAATACTTGGTCTTTATATAGGTACTGCAAATAATGCAGGAGACTCTTTAGGATTGCAGTCTCTGAAGACGCTATATAGGCGTATCTTCTTAAGGATTACCTCTTACAGCATTCAAATATTTTTGAATAATTTTGTCTATAAACTAATAAACTCATCCTCCTATAGAAGGCAATTTTTGAGTTTTAGTTATTATTTTCACAAGATGGTGTATCATGTTCAAAAGCACTCGGATCCAATCATAATTATTTTTTTTTACATTTTAAGGAGAACCGACAGTTCCATATTAGAAAAATTCTGAAATATTTTTCAGTTAATGCTAATAATAGAAAAATAATAACTGCAACATTTCTGGTATCTAGAAGAAATTGTTCAAGATCAAGAAATTGTGGTCTACACATTTTTGGATAAACACCCACTCCCCACCCAGACTGCCAAACATCAAAAAACCACAAAAACGGACTCAGTAAACATCAAAACGTTAAAATCGGGATTTTAAAGTTTTTCAGTTTCCCATAATCGTACAATTGGTAGTTAGATTAGGTATCAAAGTGGAAAAATGGGACTAAAATTACAAATATATGATAACCAAGAGACAACCCTCAGTTTCACTTTAGAATTGAAATCAGTCGAGTGTGCAAGGAAATTTATAGTGTAAAATGTTTCATTAGTTTTAATTGATTAAAACTTATTTTACTTTACATCATAATTCTGTTTGAGTAGCGCCTTATGAGTATGAACTTTTGTGAATCAGGTTGGATCTGTGATGCTATACGGTGTGCCGATCGTGTCACTGGTCATGGATGGAACAGAACGACTCTGCTTGGCTCAGATCAGCAACACTTTGCTCAAAGATTACAGCTACAATGAAATCCACAACAGGCGAGTGGCTCTGGGTATCACCTGCGTCCAGTGCACCCCTGTTCAGCTGGAGATGCTGCGCCGCGCAGGCGCTATGCCTGTCTCTTCTCGCCGATGTGGTAAGTATCAATGTGATAAAGGATACAGAAAATGCTGTTTTAATGTAAGCAAATATTGATTGTGCTAATTAGTAAAGCAAGAAGTAGTATGAGGCCTTAGAAGCCTCATTCACCGAGCCTTAGGGTCAACCAAAGAACAGTGCCCATGCTATCCTTTCTATCTGTTTGTTACCTTTCTTCCTACATCTCTTACACTTTTCCTCAGTTACCTATTCTTCCTATCCTTCTCTACTCAATATTCCCTGTTTCTCTTCCTCCTTAATCTTCAGCTTTCATTTGTAATGCTCTGTGATCTCTTTTACCAAGTGACTGTCACTCTTTCAAAGACTACAAGTCATTTACAAGCTCTTGTTGATGTAAGTCGTGAAAGCATACCTTCACGAGGACACTTTACGGATACTGTGTCGTTTTTTACATTAGTATGAGTGTGAATGGTCTCTCGCGACGAGATGAAAACAATTCACGTTAAAAAACATCAATCTGGTCAGCTTTATTATGGTATGACCGGAAAACTAAAGGATATGATTAAAACAAAACAGGCTATCATGTAGACGTAATATCTCAACCTTTTGTAAAGCATTATCAAATCCATAGATGATCAATCTAACGATTTCGTTTTAATATAGCCTTATCTATTATAAATAAATTTTATCCTCGAACAATCTGCTATAATTTAATTATTATATTTATTTTGTTATTATTAAACCAAGCGCTTGAGCGTCACGTCTATTCGTCTTGGGTATAATTTAACCTCGTGATGGTGATTGCCTCGTATTTGGATAGAACGTTCATAGTTGTACGCCTCTTCAAAAAAAAGATGTATTCTTCGTCGGATTTTTCATTTCGTATTGGATACACTCGTAATACGAATGTATTATTAGCTCACAATAATAGCAGAAAATTTTTGCTTTAAAACTAACAACTATGAAGAACTATTTCCAGTAACATGAAAAGTTTTTGGAAACAAGCATCTTCATTAGGGAGAGCATAACTATCAATAGAGAAAATAAACTAAGTCAGCTCCAAAAATTTTAGTTAACTACTAAATAATCTTCAAGGCTCTAAAGGAATCATACTGGGCTATGTTTTGCAGAAAAAAAAACGCTTTTGTTAACATGAATTTGAATCCATATATCGTCACGAATGTATAGGTATATTAATTTAGGGAAAGAAGAAAAGGTTATTAAAGCACTAAAAAATATTGTATGTATACGTACTACCAAAACTAAAATTGTGACTACTAAAGACTGTCCTGCGGGATGTGTGCTAACGCCTCTATTGCGACGATTAGTTGTGGATGACCTGCTGGATACTCGCTGATTCAAGGTTACGATATGCAGAAATATTCGAATGACATATTTTTAAATTTAAAATGTTTATAACTACATTCAGCTTCTATATAATGGTTCCATTTTTTAAACTGAACTATCTTTTTGCGACTAGTATAATTAATGCAGTGATTTATGCTACATGCCTTTAACACAGTAGCCAAGTCAAGAAAGAAGAAAAGGTTAATAAAGCACTAAAAAATATTGTATGTATACGAACTACCAAAACTAAAATTGTGACTACTAAAGACTGTCCTGCGGGATGTGTGCTAACGCCTCTATTGCGACGATTAGTTGTGGATTACCTGCTGGATACTCGCTGATTCAAGGTTACGATATGCAGAAATATTCGAATGACATGTTTTTAAATTTAAAATGTTTATAACTACATTCAGCATCTATATAATGGTTCCATTTTTTAAACTGAGCTACCTTTTTGGGACTAGTATAATTAATGCAGTGATTTATGCTACATGCCATTAACACATTAGCCAAGTCAGTACTGGAGTTAGATGCATTGTTTTGTGGTTAAAATACCTTATTGCTCTTCAGTCGAGAATATTGGGTATTTTGAGTTAAACTTCACGCTTCAGGCAAAACATGCTTGCATCACGGAGTCGTCACTCCAGTACTGCATGAGTTTGTCCAGAGGAAATGGCCTATCTTTTCTCAAAGTAAATGGCTACTGCTTGACTCTTACACAAGTATGGACTTACAAGAGGCGTATCGGTACTTGCTCGGCTTTTCGCTATCTTGTTCTGTATGAATTCTGCTCCATTCATCAGCATTGACGAGTATTTGAAGTTCTTTAAACTTGATTAATGGCATAAAACAGTCATATTTTTTAAAAAAAATTACTTTATGGACCTTAGATTTTACAAAAAAAAACGTGCCAATATGGTTTTAGAATCCATCTGTTTGAGTTGCTATGATTATCTAAAAAATTCATTTTTTCAAGATGTTAATTGGTGGTTATTATAACTAGTTTGTGTCCACTAAAGGCAGTTGTCGTGTGTTCAGGTATGATCACTCGTCGAGAGGCCGAGAGGCTGTGCAAGTCTTTCCTTGGTGACAACTCTCCCCCTCGCCTGCCTGAGGACTTCGCTTTTGCCGTCCATCACACCTGCGCATGGGGTTGCTCAGGCTCCTTTGTACCCAGCCGCTACAACTCCTCTAGAGCCAAATGCATCAAGTGTTCTGTCTGCAATCTCTTTTTTTCCCCAAACAAGTTCATCTTTCATTCGCACAGAACAGGCCCTAGTGCCAAGTACGTCCAACCAGATGCTGCCAACTTCAATTCTTGGAGACGGCACATGAGGTTGTCTGGCACTCCTCCTGAAGCTGTTATTCATGCTTGGGAAGATGTTAAAGTAAGTTTGCCATTTTTCAGATCTCCCTGCACGAAAGAGTAACTGTTGAGTTAAAAGTTTAGACTTGACTGACTATTTTTGCTTGAAGGCTATGTTCAACGGAGGAACGAGAAAGAGGGTGGTGAGTAAGAAGGGTGACTCGGGGGTGGAGGGCGTGCGACGCAGTTCACCTCCTAGAGTGCCGCCTTTACCACTCGTTGACTGGTGGAAGCCCTACTACCCCCTTCCTTGGCTACCACCTACCCCTCTACTTCTACCAGACTCTAAACCACACAGCGCCTTCACTCCTGTTCACTCGACCACAAAAGATGACTCTTGTGATGACGAATGCATTGACATTGAGACCTGCAATGATGACATCAAACCTGTCTGGCAGCAACAATCCCAGGTAATTATTCCTTTAAAAATCAATTTGTGATGCTTAGATATAACCAGCTGTATAATTTTGTTTGCCTACTCAGAATTAATTTATTGACTTCAGACAGAACTAAACCTGTTTAACCTGAATCTCCCTATACATACCTATACTCTGTGAGTAAAAACATTATTTCTAAGATAAAAAATAAAATGACAGGGAACTCTGAAGAAACTTTTTTTTTCATATATATTTCTGCACTTTCAAACATTACTTCCAACATACCTTTTACAGTTAAGTTATGAACTAAAACTAAGTCAACTTTTTAATTTGCGTTGATAGAAAGAAAATAAGGTGCTAGTTTTAAATGAAAAACATAAACTGAGAGGAAGATTAATAACTAGTTACTTAATTAACTAGTAACTCTTAAAAAAATATATATATAAAAATAAAACCAGCTGAAAGTTTCTATTCTAAAGTTTTCATATATAATGGTATATACTCATAGACAACACTCAAACTGAAATTAGTAAAATACAAAACCAGTCAAAAATTGTATTTTGACTATTTCAAATTGAGTAATAAATAAGGAGGTAGATACATTCATATGTATTTCGCTTAGGCGCCAATCAACACATATTAATGTTGTTCAAGTTAACTACTCACTACCTTCCTTTTTTATTGAGCCTTATTAAAATTTGATGCCAACTTTGAAATGGTTGTGTAAGTTGTCAAATTCAGGAAGATTTCTTAAAGAAAGTACATGTAATTTCAAAGATCTGGCACTATGTTTTTAAAATAATTTTATTATGGAAGCACTCATATGATGACTCAATTCCTTTAAAATCAAAGTCTAGAATCATGAAATTAATTTGGTGCACTAGTTTTTGTCTCGATAAATTGGACTGGCAAAACAAACCATAAAAATTAAAACTAGAGGCAAAACCAGTTTTCTTTATAAGAAAACTGATCTATATAAATTGATTATTGTAAAAGTGTCATCAAAATATTTGTAAGTTCAGCGAATATGTACATATCTAACTACATATTCCTAAAAATTAAATTTCGTAGATTTTACTAAAAATATTTTTTTTTAAGCATTTATACAAAAGATCATGACATCTGGGTATTTATAGACAGCTTGATTTTAGCGTAGTATTACGACCTCCAAGTTTTTGGTTTCGGAAATTGATATAGAAGAACAGGAATAAATAATAAAGTTATAGATTGAGTAATATTTATAATTCTTTTATATTGGCGACCTGTTGAAGAAATGGTAAGTTTGTGACATTTACTCTTTAAATAAGGTCGACTGGAGGGGCCGTTCCAAGAGGGTTGGTTAGTTGTGTAGACTGTTGTACTTCGCTCTGTCCGAACAACAATTGAAGGTCAAGTGGTGACATTTAGACAAAGCCTGCTGCGTCCCCATCGCCTCACTGTAGTTAGGGAGGGCCTTGAGAAGAGCTCGTTCACCGGCCGTTAGCAATGCTGTAGGAGTTCAAACACTAGTAATAAATCATTCACATGCACTCTACAGTTCTAAGCAATAGAATTGTTAACTCTCTGTTTGTGCTACTCACACTTGTTTTAATTGTTTAGCTAGTGTTGAGATTATGATTGTTTATCAAGTGACTTAAATGCAGATATTCACGTGTGTAGTTTTGGCCGTATGTCAAGGAGCATACATCGCAAAATGACCAAGCACTGTAAAATCTTATTTAAATTTAATGATTTCAACAAAAGTTCCTTGTGAGAAGTGTATGAAGAAAATCATCTTTGAAATACACGAACCAAGTGAACTTAAGCCAGGATTATTAGGGACTTCAAAATCATGAGAGAAGATTAAACATTCCAAGACCCATATAGCTGTCAGATATGATTTCTCTCAGACACTTTGAATGAACTAGAAGAGGAGGCAAAGTGGATTTATATACATCCGAAGGAATCTGAAAAATTTGAGAAAATAAACAAATCTTTACATTTGTAAAGTAAAAACAGAAATAAAATAGGGGTTAATATAGTTAAGAAAATCTGCCTATATCTTTAACAGAGAAATGAAATATTATCAGGCCCAGTAACTGGTTAAGTAGTAGACGCAACAATCTCAGACGACGTTCGCCTTATAACTGACAAATAAGTACAAAATTTTAACTTCTTGATACTTCCAGATGAGAAGAGAACCAGGCACAGGGCTTGCATCGAATAGTGATGTCACGTAGAGCTGTTACTTCATTTTTACACTTCTGGTAGAGTTTATAAAGATTTAATAATGGTAAATAACAGCGATATACTGAGCTTGCAAATTCGGATTCAATTATTTTGGTTTGTATTATTCAACTTTTAAAGTAGGCAAGTGTCTAAATATGAACATATTCAGTTAGTTCTCAATTTGTTCTTTAATCTTTGGCCTGCCACATGTCATGGTAAATAACATTGTGTTTTCATAACAACACAGTGTAGCCTTCATTTTCAGCAATTACTTACAAATTTCAATAAATTTTAAGGTTTTTTTTAAAGCACACTACTTTGTTGTTGTCATATGTAGTAAAGACTGTAAAACTTGAAATATACGGCTTGTAATATTCCTGGAGTGACCAGAAAAAAAACTATCTGGGGAAACAATTTAATGACTTTCTTTGAATTAATTTAATGACTTTTACCTAATCTTTGAACTCTGTAATTTGATAACCTTCAGATTTAGTTGACCAAGTATATATTAGGGATATAAAAAAATGGTCGTCAGTTAGTTATAAAAGATTGTTTACTTTTTTGAAAGTGTGAGCCTATTACTTAACCTTGCATCAAAATATTTCTTAAATTAACCTCTATTCTTCGGAAATCTGATCATTTTCTAATACACTCTAACTCTATTCTAATCATTTGAAATATCACAATAAAATAAGAGGTACAGATTCTAAACCGGGTCTATAAGTTGAAAACATTCTTTTTACTGGAACTATGATACAAAATATTTGTATATCTAAAATACTGTCTGTGTATATATTCTTGAAAATAACACCAAACTTAGTTGATTGCTCTTTCTTAAGAAGCTTCCAAATTTTCTTAAATAACACTCTCGATACTTTGTCTACATTCTATAGCACATTTCCTGCAGTCATCGTTCATCTTCAGGACATGAATAACTTCTTAGAAGAATTTTTCTTTAATATAAGAAAAGTGAAAATAGTGGGGGTTGGTTTCTTTAAGTTCATAATAAGCCATTTGTTATAAATATAAGGAAAAACCCCCACTATCTCCACTTTGCTCTGAATAAGAAGAAGGTTTCTCATATCCTGAAGATGAATCATAAACATTTAATGCATGAAGACTAGGAAATGTGGTATACTGAGTCGACGGTGCAGTGAGAGTGTCATTTATGAAAATTGAAAAGCTTGTTAAGAAACAGGAATCAGCTAAGTTTGGTGTTTTTTCAATAATGTATATCTTAAAGAAGGACCACTACCAATATTTACAAATATATTTGTACATATATATACATTTTGAATATTACAAATCAATAAACTAAAAATACAATCTTTGAAAGTATATTGTAAAATGCACTTCTTAGATGTCCGTATCCATAAAAGAGACTTGAAAGAGTTGCGTTCAAGTGTATTTAGGAAGTCCACCAATATAGTAAGAGACACCTTAGCTTTAATATATATTTTTCTACTGGTAACAACTTAGTCATTATGTTAATTAAAAACTCTCCTTGAGAACAAGATCTTAATGGTATTTGCAAAATTAAGTACAATTTTTTTCATTATTCATGTTTAGGTCAAATTACTATCATTAAATTGAGTGTCAAACAACATCAATACTCAGTAGTTAGAGGTGACAAAACACTCTCTCATTTTTGCATTTGAAAAATGAAAATTTGATCGAATTGGCAGAATGGTCTCATATGAAAGAGTGATGTTGTTAGGAATATTATTGAGTTTTCATTAATTAAATTCAAGAAATCAATTACCAGTAATGGCATATTCAAATTAGACTCAATATTAACGAAAGCAATAGGCTTTCATTTTTATTAAGTCTAGCTAGTTGACAATGTTTTACTTATTATTCCTGAACTTCTTGTCTTTCACGCCATATATATACATTTGACATTATATTTATTTATATTTATACTTTATATATATATATTATTAAAGTTGGCAGCAACTTCTGCGTTGACCAATTTATGGCTGATTTTTTCTAGTTTCCTCACTAGTACCATAGTTAAGTTGTTCTCTATACCATAGCCTTAGTTTTGATTATAATTTTAGTTTATAGATTTTTACCTGAAGATGGCTAATGTAAGCCGAAAGCTTGTGTTTTAGATTAAGTCGTAAATTATAGTGTTAGAATAAAGTTTTGAAAGTGTTTAGTGTTTACCTTCATGTCGTTACCAGAACTCCTCTGGAAAATACCCGAGAGTTACCGTAAACTAGTGAGGAAACTAGAAAAAATCAGCCATAAATTGGTCAACGCAGAAGCTGCTGCCAACTTTAATAATACATGTTTGAAAGAAGATCTGCTGCCATCATACACAAACAAAAAAAATATATATATATATATATATATATATATATATAACAATTAATAATATATCGACCGTTTGATAGAACGGTTTGATAGAATATATATATATATATATATATATATATATATGACAGATGTAACCGAATTTCTCAATAAAGAAGTAAAATAAAAATCAACTTATAAATCACAGTGAGAAATAACAAGAATGAGGCTAGGATCTTTGATCAAGTGGTTACCACGTCAGACACACAATGATTACCACTGCTTATCTTCTAATACCCAGAGAGGGAGGGGATGCTTTCAAATAGATTTGGTATTTCATTTTATCGTTAGAAAACTACCCTAGTCATTGTTGTAGGAGATCCGTTCAATAACTCCGTATCATAGTTTTCTTGTCCACACATTGGAAGGTAGAAATATTTTTGTTAATCTAAATCCGGATTAATATATTTAGATGATTTTATACTAGTAAGGATAGTCTCTGAAGTCTACTCATAGTATTGGTTTCGATAAAAGTAGTCTATTATTTTTATTGTAATTATTTGAGGGTGATTATAGCACTGCGTCTTAAAAAAAACTATTGTGCATCCCCCGTTCTGTACTAAAGTACCCCAGCAATTAGCTTCAACGCCTTCAAGGAGTTCGGCACTTTTGCTGGTTCTATGGTTTTGTTGAGTGCCCCGAAGCACCTACCTATGTGCAGCAAAGTTGCCTTACAGTCATTCAGCAGGTGCAACGGTGTTGCAAAATCTGCACAAAGCGTCATTGATAATGTCCATTCAGTCTCCCTAAGTTTCGGGAGAAAGTAACTTCCTTTCTTCTTCTTCGGGTCCTCAGGTGCACTTGTGGGAGGTTAGCTCTCACTAGTTGCACTTTTGGACACTCTGCACTTCCGGAGGATGGTCTCCAAACTTCCTTTGCCTTACAGGGGAAAATTGCTGAAGCTCTATCGGTGGTATTTTGTCTGCTCCGGCAGAGCACCACATACTGGAGTAAGGCTACTTACTCAAGGGAGTCGCCTGGTACCCTTGAGTCTCCGTTCATAACACGTACAGTAACCCCTGTATCATCCATCCTTCGGAACGGATCACATAACACTTTACATTGGGGCTGGGATAAAAGGAGGCGATTTGGGGATTAGGAAGGATGTGAAACGAAGGTGGTCAGGCCCAGCCCCTGATCACCTTCTCCTCCTCCTTCGTTTGTCCCTACAAATTGCAGGTTAACAGGGTAGTCTGGTGAAAGCCGAAAGTCGGAGTTGAGTGTTAGAGGCTATTAGTGGCGCTTAATCACTCCATTACTACCCTAAAGTAGTCTAACTCAAACGCAATCTTATTTCTTAATATTCTCTTCGAAATATATATTAATGATTAGTTTCATATAATTAATGTTTTTAGTTGTTTACAGTATATCACCAGCTTTTAAAGTTTTCTACATCAGAGAGGAAAATTTAATTCCTTTTTCTTACTAATAATCATTCTTTACAGTGATGGGTTTTTGATTGAACGGCCTGTCATATTTAATAAAGAATAATTAGATTAAGTCAAGGAAAGTTGTTTGTTTTCTGTCATTTTCTTTATAGTCAGACAGGAGGCCTGTAGTCATTGTCTACAAACACAATTTCCTAATCATATTAAAGGTCGTCCTCGATGGCATATTTAATATCAAGGTTCGGTCGACGTGGCCGCTTCCCCTCTCTGCGGCCGCCCCTTTAAATATCATTTGTCCGACTGTGACGGCAAACAGATGTCTCGACACCCCGCCCTCCATTAATCATGCTCGTCTCCACTGCCCCAAATCAAATAGTAATCGTATCCCACCCAACCGTAATCCACTTTCCTTGCCACCTGCCTCGTACATATTTTATCAAATACTCACTCCACACTGTCCCTATCATTTTCCACGCTTCATCCATTCACTTATGACACAAGAATAAACGAGATACATACAAATAATTCCAAAAATAAACAATCACAATAAAAAGTTCATTATTATATTTATAATTTAGTTCTGATTTAACAGAAGTAACATACTTGTAAGTCTTATCGACTATCGAAGAAATATTTATTACCCAGCATTAATGATATTCTAATAATCATTTTTCTCTCTAATGCTAAAGAAATATTTTATATTTTTAATAAAAACATTTATAATTTTTGACGCACCATACACACTTAAACACACTCAGAAACACGCACACATACACTACATTCACAAAAAGATCAAAAAGAATGAAATGATAGAAACTCACTACTATCTTCCTGATGACGAGGCCTTCGAAATATAATAGTGAGTATCTGTAATTTCATTTCTGTAGCTCTTTTTGTGAATATAGTTTATTTAGTTCATGGAACCGTTTGATTTATTTATCATATATATATACTTCATTAAATATCTTGCCAACATTAAGTTTAGTTTACTTATTGTAAATAAGTATTTATTAGAATTGTTAAAAAAACCTTGTATATAGAATCCTTGAGAATGGTCAACGTAGACCGAAACGTCGGACATGTGTAATATGAAAAATACATTTAAAGATAAAAAAATCGGTGAGTTAATTTATATGATACCACAATGATGGAAAAGTAGCATTCGAAACCTTGAAAAGGTATGTAGAAAACATACTAAACTTAATGTTGGCAAGATATTTAATGAAGTATGTTTAAAAGAAGGTCTGCTCCCAAAGTATACCAATATATATATCACAAATGTTTCCCAGCTGTTTTATTACCTTCCTCCTGGTTAACTTTTTTGTTACCTTCCTGCTGGTTAATTTTTTTGTTACCTTCTTTTTTCTTTGTTTTTAGTTTTTTTACTTCATGTCATCAGAGAAAAAACAAAGAAAAAAGAAGGTAACAAAAAAATTAACCAGCAGGAAGGTAACAATATATATATATATATATATATAATCGATAACAAGATTTTACATAAACACGTGAAATAACAATTATGATCAAACCACAATAAGAAATGGGGAAAAAAGACTAAGATCTTTCAACCACAACAAGCGGTCTTCGTCAGAGTCAAAAACCCAATTAAGGGTTTTTGACACAAAATCGTCTGTGGGGCTTTTGACTCTGACGAAGACAGCTTGTTGTGGTCGAATGATCTTAGTTTTTTTTTCTCATTTATATATATATATATATATATATATATATATATATATATATAATCGATAACAAGATTTTACATAAACACGTGAAATAACAATTATGATCAAACCACAATATGAAATGGAGAAAAAAGACTAAAATCTTTGAACTGTAACAAGCGGTTTCGACGAAGACCGCTTGTTATGGTTGAAATATCTTATTGATTGATATTTCAAGTGTTTACTTGAAATCTTGTTATTTATATATGAAGCCTAAAGTTAAATGTTTTTCTGATCTAAATGCTAAGAGTTGATGAAATGAAGTTCACCTTGACTGCAACATGTGGTTTCTAAACACATAGTACAGACAAGCCTTAATAGTAACTGTGACCAACTACTCCAGTAGTGCTACACACTATAGACTACAATAATGGTCTGCCAAAAAGCCTTTTCGGGATAAGTTTCATGAACTTTTCAGGTTTTAATCTGTAAATATTTCTTAATAGACTAAACTGATTCTGAGACAGGAACATATGAACTCTGACAGAAAAAGTTTTAAAAAAGTTGTATAATAATTTCTTAATTGTAAAAATTCCTGTATACATCTGTAACATTCATTACATCGTTTTTCTTTTTAATTCAGTTTATATGTGGAAAATATAATATCATGGAAAAGGTTGAAAATATCAACAGTCATATTACATTTTGTTACATCATGAAAGTCCAATTATCTATCATTTTATTCTGTGCTGAAAACAATTTTAATTTGTTTTATAATTCATAAAAATTACTATTAATGTATTTAAATCATGGCTTCGTCATAAAAAAGTATTATTTAATTCACAGTTTTTTAGATTTATTTAAAATATTTAGTTGGTATAGATTTAAGGCAGGTGTAAGAATGTCTGCAAATTGCCATTCTTATTCAAATAAAGAACTGTCTTGGGACACCAATTAAAGCAAATGTCCCTCACAAATCAATGTCTCATTTGATGGAAGCAATGAAACGTCAAAAAGAACAATCTAGAAAAGCGCAACAATTTCATTGAATGTTTTCAATTTACTTTGGAAAGAGATTGTCTGGCGTGTTACGAATTCCATATGAGGCATCATTCTGTTAGGTAATAAAAAATGTGTCTCTGAAGAAAGCGTGGTAAAGTTTTAAGCAGCGAGAGGGGTGAGTTATAGGGGGTGGGAGGGTGGGCCGCTAATGGTTAAGGGTGAGAGGCAGGTGTAAGGAGACGTCACGTCCAGTCCATTCCATCCACAACACCCCATTGACAATCCCAACACGTCCGCCTACCCAATCTAACTTGCCAAATCAAACCTTAATGGCAATTTTATAAGTCGGTGAATAATAGTCATCGTTTTGCTTAAATGCCACCCCAAACATATAACCTTTAACACTAAATTGAACTCACTTTCAGATTACGGCAAAACAATCTTTTATCCTTTCAAAATTTGTCAATTTTTTTTTTGTTGCAGTAAATTCACGAACAAATAAACTTCAATTTTGGAAAACCAATTTTCTATTTCATCTATCAATGGAATATTTCAGTGCCAATTTTTATATAAACCGATTAACTTGTTAAGTATTTACTACAAACATATTCTTTAAAATTGCATTTTTATTCCTAGTAAGCCAAGAAAAGAAACCTAGCATTCATGAGCGTGCATTTGATGTTAATGAAACGTTACACATTTATTGGAATGGAATTTTTATAATTTTTATTTCTTCTCAGGATTTCATTTCTTTAAGTAATGTGGCATTATTACTTAAATTGATATGTTAATTTAATAAAAAAAACATTATTTTCGATATGAATGGTAGGTAACATGAGCTTTATTAATAGAACTGAATAATAATCTTACAATTTGTACGTTTTATATAACTTTTATATAACTTAATCAAGAATGCAATCAATAGATGTTTATGTTAACTTTATGGTTCGCTTGCATTATCGGACCTTGACAAAGTTATAAAGTGCCTTAGTTTTTGGAGTTGGGCTTGAGCAATTAAGTAAATAAATCAACTGATTACAATCACTCACGAAGTAACGGTCAATAGTAGATTGCGATGGGTAGAGATTGTAGGCTTTCAATTAAATAGAAAGTACCATGTTGTTTGTGTGGCATTAAAAGTGTTGCACTAATTACGACCTCACTAGATTGAATGCGTCTTGAATTATTGAAGAAGCAGTGTTGTCATAGTTGTCTCTTGTTGTGCGATCAGCCTGATTAGAGATGAAGGAATAATTGATGTCGCTGAGGGCGTTAAGTGTATTGCAAGAGGCAGGGATTTATTTGGGCTGGCAATCAGTCCGGGACAAATGACACGCTGAATCAGTGCAGTCAATATCACGACTCGAGCGTCATCACTGCCTTCACGTCATTAGCCTCGCCCATAGTCCTCAGCATGGCGCTCCACGCCTTAACATCCACACTCGACTAATTCAATAACACAATGGACATTTCTAATGATAGCTCTTGTCTAAGGATTACATGCCATTGTTACTGACATCCAATACGACTTCATATCCATTAAAATTTAGTTTGAATTCGATTCATAATTATAGCACGATTGCTTCGGATGAGTGTCATCCTCAACTATGATAATTATGTCTCCTTATTATTTTAAATAAGTTCCGTACAGATAATTAATTAGACAAGTGATAACTAAGCAGCGAAGATTCATATATTAACTAATCCTACTCCTACTGGATAGTATTCACACTTTCAATTATTCCATCATCTTTATAATAACAAATCTAGACTGGGCTACACCAACTTTACTATAAGTAAACATATTATAAACTCTGTGGTAAAAGTATTATCAAACTCACAGATAATCGTAATTTAATGGCTTCATTCTGTACGTATCTACAAGCATTCCGAAAGTTCAACAGAAATAGACTCACTGTTCCAGAACCAAATGACAATTCATTATAATTAAAACTTCTTTTTGTCATATTTAGTGTATAATATTCTTTCTCAATATTTTAACTGTATAAATTTTTATATTGAAATATTCATTATAAAATATTCTAATATGAAATTTAGATCTTGTAGGACTACCAGAAGAGTATATTCAAAATTGTACCCTTTCTTAAATAATGAACATTATTGCACCTTTCCCATGTTTTAAATTTAGGTGAATACAATCAGGTTTCTTTCACCATCAAGAACTGAAATGTATAAAATAGCATTAATTAAGTCGAACTATGTGACTATAAAGAGATTAAACATATTTTCAACGGACATCAAAGCCTACATATTAGCCAAAAAAATCTGGAGTGTCCTACACTCAACTTTACTATAAGTCAACATAATAAAAGGTGTCCATAAAGTCCGTGTGCACTTTAAAAAATTTATAACTTTATTTATATTTGCGATAGAAATAATCTGTAAAATGGATTTGAAAATAGTAAATCTATATTTTTTAGGCTTTTATTGAAATTTTATTTAAGTTTCCACATGCCCTCCATCATTAGCAATACAAAGGGTAATACGATTTTGCAGTTCACGAAAAAACATTTGCCAATTGATTTATAGTAATGCCTGAAATCACATTAGTTATTCTAGCTTTCAAATCTTCTAATGAACTAGGTTTGGTTGCATACACAATTGTTTTCACATGTCCCCATAAAAAAAGATCTAATGGAGTCAAATCTGGCGAACGTGGAGGTCAATGAAATGGTCCACCCCTTCTAACAAAAAAAAAGAAAATATTTTTTACTTATCTAAAAATTGTTACGAATTTTGTGGTGAAAAATTATTCAATAACTATACTTAAAACTAGATACATGAAACTTTATAACATTTTTTACAGATTATTTCTATCGCAAATATAAATAAAGTTATAAATTTTTTAAAGTGCACACGGACTTTATGAACACCCTTATGCTTCTTGGGAATATAATATATAAAGTTCTATTTAGGTATCATATAAATGTCTAAATGGGAGATGTTTATTAGTTTTTCATTCTTGGAGATAGTACAGATCTTGTTCGATCCACTTATTAATATATATGCTTATTTAAGTATATTACACCACTGATACATATAATAACATTACTATAACTTAAGCAGTAACATCATTTTTGAAAAGAGAAATGATAGATTTCGTATTACTAAATAATCTCATACAGGAGAACATCGCTATTGTTGCAATAGCCAATGGATCTCTTACATAGTTTATGACCTCCTGAACTCTTTCTACATTGAATATTTCAGATACATTTTCCCATTTAAAACTTGAAAATATTAATATTTGTTCTAAAAAATGTCAGAAACATCTAACAAAAAATATCGTTTTTGGATATTTTTTAATATAAGATGTATGATAATTACATTTCTTCCTAGCAAACGTGTCCATCATTGACGCATAGTTTTTCGACAAATAGGAGATGATACATGGTATTCGAAAATATAATTAGAAATTATAGAATAGTAGAAAACATCATAATCAGTATTTTGTCAAGCAAATGTCTCTGCATATACTGACTGACTTTCAGGTTTATGGAAGGATAAAAAGTTAGAAGCTCTGACTCTTGAGCAAGAAAACTACAGTTTCCACCTATTTATTTCAATTCCTGCTGTAGATAGAGTTTTCCCCTGAGATTTAATTACCATCATCGCGAAACATTGCAATCGTTTGAATGAAAACGGATAGTGGCTCGGCATTAATGGTATGCGTAGTATATACACAGACCACCCAGTTCCACACCCAGTCATGATGTCCACCTCTAAGGCATATCAGTGCAGAGAACGAACTCAGACTCGTGTCGCACATATATGTTTGGGGCAGTCATGTTTCGTAACATGAAATTTGTTACTGCTACTAAATCGTAGCATGATTGGTGCTCCTAATTTAATTTTTTACTCATGAGTAGGCAGTCCAGGAGCAGTTACCAACCAACGACCAACGATTCTTTCCACGCACTGTAGTGCGCGTTGTAATTAGCAGTTCCAGGTCACGGACCTACTACTGCTGAGTTTCTGTACTGCTGTGTTTGTGGAGTCAGTAAGTAAATGTCTGTAGTCTTTTGTTTGTTATTCATTATACATTATTTCGTGGTCGTCTGGTCTTCTTGGGTCGTGAAATGTTGTCAGTCTAGGGTGTGGCTTTCTATTTCAACATCAGCGTCTATGATGGATATGGTTGGGAGTTCTTAGGGATAAGCTATGAACAAGGGGGTTTGGATGGGGTGGGATTTTCGTGTCCTCATTGGCCACCAGTCTATTTGTGAAGTCGTCAATTGATTCTAACCTGAGGTCTCTTTGAATGTCCACATTTCTGGCATACCAAGGTGCCCCAGCCATAAGGCGTGCACATTTATTTTGAACTACCTGTATCAGGGTTTTATTTGTTCTTGCGGCTTGTAACCAGGTCGAGCATCCATAAGTAATGCTAGACCTAATTACCACCTTATAAATGAGGTCCTTTACTACTTGTGGAGTATTCTTTGACTTCAGGATAGGGTACAAATTTGACATTAGTGCCAGACCCAGTTTGTATCTATTCTTTAGATGGAGTTTGAAGGTGAGCCGGCTGTCAATTATTATACCTAGGTATTTGGCCTGGGTTTTATAAGGTATTAACTGGCGACCAATGAATACTGGAGGGGGTTGCTTTGGTGTTCCTTTACTGAACTGTATGTGGATGCTCTTTGCTGGGTTGACTTCAAGCTTCCAGCTATTGAACCAGTACGAAATTTGATCAAGGTAGTTTTGCAACTCACCTGTCGCAAACTCCACACTGGCGCATCTAAAGGCCACCGAAATGTCATCAGCAAAGAGACCCAGAAACGATTCAGTTTTCCTAGGGGAATTTGGGAATAGAACTGCAGGAGGATTGGGCAAGTCATATGTATATAGGGAATAAAGGATGGGTCCTAGCACACTTCCCTGAGGTACACCTCTCAGCATCTGCCCTATTGGAGAATGTTGGTCATTAATGGCAACAAAAAATCGTCTGTTAGAGAGGAATGATTTCATAGTGTCAGTAAACCAGTCAGGTAGGCTGAAACATCTCAGTTTGTAGAGGAGTGCCCTATGCCACACCGAGTCGAAGGCTCGCCGCAAGTCCAAGAACACAGCTTGGGTTCTTTGAGGGGACGGAGCCGGACCATGTGACAGCCCTTGGTTTACGAATTGTAAAAACCTTCGAATTTGTAGAGTGGTTCCGTGTAAGGCACGAAAACCAAATTGCTCCGGCCGGAAGGGAAGGTCATTTTTGACCTTTAGTAGTATTAACCTCTCATAGACTTTACCAAGACAGGATAGGAGGCTTATGGGTCTGTAGTCTGTGGGACAGTGTCCTGATTTTTGGGGTTTAGAAATCATTACTATCTTGGCCATAGGAGCAGTTACGGAGTCAAGAAATTCTGTTCGATAATGAACTGCTTCCTCATCACTAACCACTTGTACATCCTTTCTTCAGCTTGATATAGAGTAAGAACTTGTGTATTGATTTTTCCTTCCTGTTTATTAAGAGGTTGAGAATTGCTCGTTCGCAAAACCATTCGGTTATTCTAATGTATGAAACGTAAAAAAAACTTGAAAGGAGTCAGTTCTAAGGAACGTACAGACAAAACATTTTTTTTATTTATAATGATTCTTCAAAAAATGTTTTCAATTTTGAATCATGTTTTATATTTGGTCTTTTACAGAATTATTGCACTGGGACTTTTATAGCTTCCTAGTATATAACAAAAATCTCTTTTCATTCCATTTTTCAAAAATCATATATACAGTTCACTCTGAGAGAATGCTATCTTTTTCCTGTGTGGTGGACTCTGTTATAAGGTCACTGTAATGTGTATAGAGAAAAAATATATTAATAATTAGCCAGTTTTACATACTCAAAACAAATTTAAAACCGGCTATTCAGTGTAATTAACACTTTTATAGCAGGGAGCATGTAATATTTGAAAATAATATATATGAACTATTAGACCAGAGTAGTGAAAAAACTGGATATTTGTAAACAAACGTAACTCCTCATTCTTTAAGAAAGAGTTCATTCTTTACAATCCAGTATTATTTAAAGATGCTGTGATTTATAAACACAAAAAAAAAAGCAACAGAAATTTATGTTCATTGGTAGTGATTTATTACATGTAAAAATTTATTTCTCTTATACCACATATAAGTCAATAAATTATGTAAATTTTTGTATTATACTTCTGAACATCAGTTTTATTTCAATGGATTCACTCAAAAAATTTCCAGGTAATATAAACATTATAAATAAATATCAATTGATTCAAGAAGTATAGCTGGTGATCTGTTAGTCTAGGAATAACAATTAGTTTTTACAGCTTTATTGGTCTTTGCCGTGATTGAAATTTCATGAATATTTTTATAAACTGCCAATTTTTTGTTACATTTTTCGGCAAAAATTTAATTTTTTTTTAATGACCTCTTTGGAGTCAAAAAAATGTTGTGAACAGAGAAATGTACAGTAACGCTCCTATATTAAATTTATTTTAAAAATAAATTTTTCAACTAATCTTCTATATTATGTTTTATTGTTAGGTATAGTTTCATTTTGATCGTTTAAACGGTATGACTTGTATTGCTTTCACAAGCTTTCAGATTGAATTAGAATTCAACATTTTTACATTTTATTAAAAAAAAATTCGGTTGTTTTAAAAGTATGAGGATATTCTGAGTTTATTGCTTTTGTAATCTCAAAGACAATATCAAAATTTCAAGACTCTAGAAGTAGTAGTCAGGAAAAAAAATATATAGTGTAAAAACAGGTCTTTGACAAAGAAAGTAACTTTTCCGTCATACATAATTGCTCCCAAACAATAGGGCTTATCTACAGTATGATGCCCATTTTTGTGGAAAATATCAACTTAATCCATCAAAAATCCTGTACCATATCGTGGCCACAAGCTATGGGAAAACTGACCAACCCACACACAGACATCATAGCAAAACTTCATAAAACGACTTCTGTGACCTCAAAAGATGTAATTCCGTCAAAATCTCGAGATTGAGCCTTTTGACGATCACTATACTTTACTTACAGTTACCTTTCCCACTGGCTATGGGAACAAAAGCCATGTTCTCCTGTAAGAGATTATTCCATAACAGATATTTATCCTTTGGCTTTACAAAAGTATTATTACTAATGTGATAATACCAAAGGTATTACATTCGTCAGTTGTGTGATACTCAAAAATAAGGGTGTATATTGATAACTGGTTCAATCAGTATCTGTACAATCTCTGAGAATGAAATATTAATAAACATCTCAATATAGACAATTATATTATGTCCCAAACCCGAAAAGATTGATATTATATTAACATACAGTAATGATGAGTGTAGGCCACTCCAGATTTTTTCTTTCACTTTTCAAATATTTTTCTTACAAAATGGTAAGATTTTTATATTTTTAAAGAAATTACTTTGACTTAATTAATGTAAAAAACTGATAATAAACGCCTTGGAATCGATGAATTACATTAGGTACTTAAGGATTAATCTACAAACTATAGAATGTATAACAGTAAATTAGTAGAAGAATAATTAGTGTAGCTGTTGGAATTACCACAATGGATGTTCTCAGAAAGGTGTGCTGTTGCTTCTGTTCTAGTGATTAGTTGTGAATGATATACTGAACACTTTACATAATAATGTTTATGTCCTGAAAAATATGCAGAAGACCATTTATTTGAAGAATAGTACTGCGTCGTCCCCAGCTCGTTAGAGCAAAGAAAAATGTTGGCATCTAAATGCACCTAAACATAAAACATCTCCCATCACTAATAAACAAATGGTCATCTGGTTTGAACGCTTTATGATATCATTAACTGGGTCTAATATGATATACTGAAGGGCCATTATTTAATAATGGGAACAGTGTAATTCATTTTTTTTTTCATCTGACTACCTGACAACAAGGGAATACCTGGGAATGAGATAATAAATAATTTGGAACCCGCAGTCTCAAGTATTGCACTACACATCTCAGATTTCACGTGAGTGGAACTGACAAATAAATCAAGAAGAAAGCAGCTAAAAGGTGGTTTGATTTTGATTTTGATTATACTATAATTGTAAGAGAGCCATTCTTGTGAAGGATACTGATTCTATTAAATCATACATATGGGTATAGAGCTAGGGACACTTTTCTAAATGTATACTTTTCTAAGGACATTTATGAAGGTCATTAAAGAACTTAAAATGAAGTTAAATTTTGTTGTAACAGGAACATACAATATGACAGGTATGGTCTCGGAGAGTACGAGTCCAATGAGATTAGGCCCTCAGTTTAAAAATGTTAATATCATATCACATTGATCAATGATTTCAAGTTTCTTATAACGATGTATTCAAATGATACTATTAGTTACATTTATAGAAACATTAAAATATAACAAAATATCCGTTTGATGTAAATGAGTTAGATATTAGGTTTACTTATAGTTTGTAAAGTATAGGCCCCTTAAGGTTTTTGAACTTTTTCGATGAAATCTGTATGTGATTGAGTGTGGTTCAGCGGGTAATGAGTGTACGTCCAAAAGATTCTGGGTACTCTGCAGCACCATTGTTTGTTTGTTAGATCTAATTCATTTCTATATAAATAAAAGAATGATTTTGTCTGTACATTGCTTAGAACTGACTCATTTCAAGTTTCCTTTACGTTTCATACAATAGAGAAACCGAATCAATCATTAGAAAAATTTCTGTCGGTTTGTCAGTTTGTCGGTTTGCACGCAAAATTTTGTCACAAGTAAACTCAGTCACCATAAGACATAGAACGCTGAAACTTTGACAGTAGATTTCTGTATGTTTAACTTAAAATATAGGCTCTAAATAGATTGATAATTCAGTGTAGAAGCTAAGTTATGGGGCTTTAAGCTGTATTTTGCTAACTTCACAGACATGTTTATTTTGAAAATACACAGGTGTGGCAAGTAGGTATTGTTTGTTGATTTTAATTTCATTTACTACCAATTATTGCAATTTAGTAGCAGTAACAAATTCATGTTACGAAACGTGAATGACCCAAAACTGTGCAACAGGACATGCTCTGAACAGATGTGCCATAGAGGCGGACATCATGACTGGGTGTGGTATTGGGGAGTCTGTGTGTACTATTGGGGAGTCTGTGGTAGCATACTATTGATTCCGAGCTACTATTTGTTTCCGTTGAAGTGATTGCAAAGTGCAGTCAGATTCTGTTTCGCAATGACGTTAACTAAGTCGCAAGGGGAAACTTTATCCAACGAAAGAATTGAAGTGGTTTTTCTCAAAACACTGTATGGTCAACTGCAGTTTGCTTGTTCAAGAGTCTGAGGTTCAAAAGTCGTTATATGAAGTTTTTTCGATGATGTCTGTGTGTGTGTATGTGCGTGGGTGGGTGCGTGTGTTAGCATTGCTTGTTACCACGCTACGGTCCAGAATCTTTGATAGATGAAGTTGATATTTTACACAAAAATGGGCCCCATAGTGTAGAAGATTCCTATTGTTTGGGAAGCATTATGCATGACGGGAAAGTCACTTTTTTTGCCAAAAACCGGTTTTTAGAAAACATTTTTTTCTCACAAACTGCTAACTTTAGGGTTTTGAAAATTTGGCGTTATCTTTGAGGTTATAAACGCAACAAACGAAAAATAAATCAAAATTTTAAAGGAACGTAAAATATTTTTTTTTAATAAAATGTAAAAATTTTGACTTATAATTCAATCTCAAAGCTTGTGAGAGCTATAAAAGCCATACCGTTTGACAGGTCAAAATGAGACTATGCCTAAAGATAGAAAATTATGTGTAGAATGAGTTGAACTATTATTTTTTTTTAATTACATTCTTTAAAGGGGCGTTATAGTACGATTTTTGTTTTCAGAAAATGTGTTTTTGTCGCTAAACGGCTCATTAAATAATCATGAGAATTTGGCTAAAAATTGATCAAAATATTACCAATTTAAAGAAAAACATTCATGAAATTTCAATCACAGCAAAGAGTTATAAAGCTATAAAAACTGTATGTTTATCCTGGACTAAGGGATCACCTGCTATACTTGTCGAATTTTTGATATTTTTTTACAATATTTACATTGACTTAGAAATTTTTTGAGCGAATCCACTGAGATAAAATTGATATTTATAAAAGGAAAATTTTAAAGAATTATACGAGATATAAGAGGAATAAATTTTTACATGTAAAAAATCACCGCCAATAAACATTAATAAATTACTTTTGTCTTCCATGGCATGATGGATTTATCTCATAAAATGCTGTAATAAATCTGTATATTGCACTCTTGAGCAAAACTTAATATCAGTTATAATTACTTTATCTTTGTGAATTGTAGTATCTTTCCATGTTATTGAAATGTGACGAATGGACTCTTTCCTCAAGAAAGAGGATTTATGTCTGTTGAGAAATACTCAGTTTTTTCACTATTCTAGTATAATACTCGTAGTTCATATTTATTATTTTCAAAAATGAGAAGCTCCCAACTATAAAAGATTTAAATAATATTGGATAGCTGGCTTCGATTTTGAGTTGAGTATGTAAACTGGCTAATTACTAATGTATTTTTTCTCAATATACATTCATAGCAAGCTTATAACACAATACAGCAGGCAGGAAAAAGATAACACTCCCTCAGAAAAAATTGGTATCTATGATTTTTGATAAAACGGAAGGAAAATGGTTTTGTTATACACCAAGAAGCAATGAAATTCCCAGTATAATAATTCTATAAAAGACCAAAAATGTAAAACATAACTCTAAATTGGATTCTTTCGTTTGAAGATTGATAAATGTAATTATTGTACATACATAATTATAAATTATCTTAAAACAACATTTTTTCATCGATGTTTATGATGTTTTTTGGAGAAAATAAGAGTATTTTCCTGTTTTTAATTTGAAAATTTGACTTAAATATTCAATGTTGAAGGAGGTCAAGTAAACGATGTAAGAAATCCACTAGATATTTGAACAAAAGCCATGTTCTCTGTAGGAGATTTTTCGTATCACGAAATTTTTACTTTGGCTTTTCAAAAATGTTATTACTGCTGTAGTTATACTAGTGAGATTATTTGTATCAGCTGTGTGATGTTCAAAAATAAGTTTATATATTGATAAGTGGATCAATCACTATCTGTACTACCTCAGGAAAAAAAGACTAATAAACATCTCCCATTTAGATGTTTACATTATGCTTAAATGGGACGTTATATATTATATACCCAAGAAGTTTGTTATGAAGTTTACTTATAGTAAAGTTGAGTGTAGGCCACTACAGATTTTTTATTTAATGTAGCTATACATACCTTTTAATCAATATATCTCATTTGTTTATATGCGGCTTAATAATGTTTTTAGTTATAAGGAACTTGAATCATTGATCGATCCGACATGTTAGTAAAATAATTAAACTGAGTGTCTCAGTCTTACGCCCTCATTTATAGCTGACTCTTACATTGCGCAGCTATACCTTGTCATATTGTGTATCCTATTATTGTAAATAAATTCAACTTCAGATTCTAAGCCTTCCATGACCTTCATAAAGGAATATATAAAAGTAGTCCTCACTTCTGTAGTTTTAGGCATGGTTTGAGAATAATCTTTATTCATAACCAAGGTGATTGGTTAGAATACAGATATAATATTAAAGGTTTCTACCTCTCCTAGACATACAGTTCGCTTTCTTCGTAATATGTGAAATAAGCTTCCATTCATAGTATTTAGGTAAACCAATTTCTAATACATGTTTTACATATGATTTTAAATTCCCTCTCTGAAGATATAGTATTTCAAAATGTAAGGTAAGTTGAACTGAACCTTTTTACCTATATTGGACACAGATTCTATAATACATGCTACCTCTTTCTACCCAATGCCTCATAAATTAAGCACATTTCACTCATTAATTCACCGTCTTTTTACTGTGCTCTTACCTATCCAAAACAAATGCACAGAGATCCAATCTATAAAAACTATAGGAAAAAATAACGGATATTCCATTGATTTAATTAACAAGTTAATGAGAATAAAAGAATGAAATCAAATCATCAGTCGTACATTCCCTCTAAACCGCTCCTCTACAGAAAGCACATAGGCTATTCTTGCAATCCCATTCATTGGTTATCCATACATAAGAATAGTTAAAATACTACAAAAACACAAGTTAAAGCTAGTAAAGTTACCATTACCAGTTAATTTAAATCATAGTTAAATTATATTAATTATAGTTAAAAAGGATTAACCATAAATAATATCAATTAGAATTTGTTAATTAATCACTTATTAATTAGAGGATAAAAGTCTCTGTTATCTTCTAAAATAGTTCACCAACCCCTTTCTCTTAGTGATATCTATAAATTGACGTGCTCTAATTATCGTCCATATTATATAGGCATAACACGCAGATCCCTTAATTCAAATCCCACAACAATAACCAATTCATGCGTCATTTTGCTAAACATTTAATCATAAATAACCAATTTGATCCAGATCAAAGCATAAAAACATTACAGAGAAACAATAAATCTAGCAAAATATTCTAGAAGCTTATGAAATTAACAAACCATTGCGCAATAATTTTTCCGTTTGCCTTAATGAGCAAATCCCTTACTGCAAAACTTTTCTTAAATTATTAATATATAAGAAAATACCACAATAAGAAAATGGGAAAACAAGACTAAGATCTTTAAACCGTAACAAGCGGTCTTCGTCAGAGTCAAAAACCCAACTTCTGAGTTGGGTTACTGGATCAATCACTATCTGAACTGCGTTCCTTTTGAAAGACTAATAAACATCTCCCAAATACATATTTGTATAAAAAATTATATCTATTCTGTTTATTTTACAAAAAAAAAAGACTTCTATAGGAAATGAAATATCAACAAAGTTATTATAATGAAACATTGAAGTTTTATCTATATTTTGGTTAGATAAATTGCCCTTTGTAGATTATTTTACTAGGGGCATCAAGGTGAACACAATTACCTGGGTTAATTGCTTTTGCATTTCAATAAAGGTGATCTAATGTGATATCCATACATGGGTCATATATGTATCATGAAATCAGGGTAAATAATTAGATTTTCTTGTGAGTTCCAGAAACAAGTAAAGACCTGGTCGAATGAGTTAGTAAACAATTCAGAAATGTTTGAAACAATACAATTATCCTGCAGTCTCAAGAATGCTTGCACTACATATGTCAGTATTCATAGGAGTGGAACTGACAAATAAAGCATGAAGAAAGAAGTGAAATTGTAACAAGAGCAACCGGGTCCAATTTACGTAGAAAAGTTCATTCTACCTTATATTACAGTGGAAATAATACTATTCTAAAAATAGTATTTTAAATATATATTTTATATTAGAAATAGGTAAAACCGTCATACCTCGTAAGATGATCATGGAGTTTGAGCTCTTTCGGACGTTGTCCATCTTCGATCGCAACAAACCTACTGAGCTGTTTATTATTGCTAGGGCTTTCGTATTTGTCATTAATTTTATTCTTTCTATTTTTTAATATTTTTTCTATTAAGCTTGAATTATAACCGTTATTCGTTGCTATTTTTTTAATTATATTTAATTCCTTATTATGGTTGTTTTGATTCATCGGAATTCTTATTAATCGATCTATCATATACCGAAAGGCAGAAATTTTTTGTTGCTTTGGATGAATTGAAAAATTATGTATGGTTATATCGGTCCCGGTTGGTTTTCTATATACTTTAGATTTAAGTTTATTTTCGGTTTTTTCAATAGTTAGGTCTAGAAAATTTATTTTATTGTTTGATTCTATTTCGTGAGTGAATTTAATTTTATTATTTATCGAATTGAGATAATTTTTTATTTTTATTATATTATCTTTATTAGGGTTATTTATTAACAATATGCATGTATTTAAATATATATACTTGGAAATTACGATGAATGGAAGACATATTAGACATCACAGGAAGATTTCAGACTCTGTTCAGATGATGCAGAAAGCAACCTTTTATCACATTAATATCTGGATGTGAGCCAATCGGATTAGAGTATATAAAGATTGTTCATCAAATCATATCTATAACTATAGATGTGAGAGAGACTTTACTATGTTCATTTATGAGCAATATTCAAGAACTACAAATCTTAAGTTCAATTTAGTTACAACAATGCGATGTACAATTTGACAGGTAGTACTTGGAGTGCACTATGGTATTAGGATGCCCTCAGTTTAGTAATTTTAATAATATGTCAGGTGGAACAATGATTACAAATATGTTTCACTAGCAATATGATTATAACCAGATGTAAACAAATAATGCGTAACTGATTAAAGTGTAGTGACTTTAATACAAAATAGATAATCGCCTGGTTGTCAATAACTTTGATATCATGTTTGCTTATAGTTAAGTTGAATGTAGGCCACTCCAGACATTTATTTTAATATTCACTGATGTGTTATTTATCTTGAAGGAAAAATTATGTTTACTAACGGTCAATTTTCTTGAAGCTTTATTACATACTCGTAAGTGAGAAATGTGTACAAAACAATCACAAAAATTATGATCACGAAAAGTCCATCAGCATTTAATAACCTCTAGAAATTTTATTAGTCATCCTATCAAAGATTCAGAGTTTCAGAATTAAACTTTTTTGGGCATAACATTTCTCAAACTCTTTTAATTGAAATAACTTCAGAAATAGCAGTCCACAAAATATTTTGGTACTTAACTAACGGTCCAGACAAATGTATTAAATATCATTCTACATTGATTTTAGAAAAGTGTTACCAACTTCATTTATTTATTAGGTTATCTACCTCACGTTTGTTTGGTTCTGTTTTAATTTAGTAAGAAAAAAATGTAATTTAGGAACATAGTACAAAGTACACATAGTATAAATTTTAACGGTATTAAATTAGAAGAGTAGAAAATACCCAATTTTCTTTCGCAATCTTTGGTTGTGCCAATAATCAATAATCTGTCTGAGTCTGTTTACCCTCCTAGGCTTCTCCAATGTTCCTTATGTTTACCCTCCTAGGCTTCGCCAATGTTCCCTATGTTTACCCTCTTAGGCTTCGCCAATGTTCCCTATGTTTACCCTCCTAGGCTTCTCCAATGTTCCCTATGTTTACCCTCCTAGGCTTCTCCAATGTTCCCTATGTTTACCCTCCTAGGCTTCGCCAATGTTCCCTATGTTTACCCTCCTAGGCTTCTCCAATGTTCCCTATGTTTACCCTCCTAGGCTTCGCCAATGTTCCCTATGTTTACCCTCCTAGGCTTCTCCAATGTTCCCTATGTTTACCCTCCTAGGCTTCTCCAATGTTCTCTAGTATCCAGTTTTTTAAAATCATTTTGGTTTCAGAAACATGCTTCGAGCTCGGTGTCTTCGCAGAGCAGCTCCGAATCGTCCCCCGTCAGTCCACCTGCCCTGACCCCAGGTAATCAATTCCCCAAATACTCAGCAACTTTATCAATACAATTTCTGCATGTATAAATGTACTAATGTAAAAAAGATGTTAACAATTTCTTAGTGTTAATTTTATAACATACAATAATTTAACTTAATAATTGAAATTTTATAATATACACATAAATACATTTAAAAGAAAACTCTATTTTGTGTTATAATTTTAACAATAAAAAACAAAAATTCCTTATTACACACTTAATATTTTTAATATTCTAATGAAGGTTAACAGTCATTAACCATACTGATATGAGTAGTGTACACTTAGATAACACTAACAACCTATGATAAAGGTGGATGGGTGGATTTGACCGTCCCATGTAGGATACACATCATAGTAAGTACATAGCAAGTAAGAAAATAGTAATTTTTTAAAGAAGGGAAGTGGCAGTTTGACTGTTTAGAACAGACTCTTGATAAACCACAGTCATGTGCTGTTAAGAAAGAAGGCACAGGTTACGTTGCAAGAAAAACACATAAACACATCTTTCATAAACACATCTTTAATAGGAATTCACAGAATCTTCGTTTGAAAATAATATATTTGATATTCACATTCCTGAATAGAATGTAAAACACTTTTTATGTATTATTTGTCTAATATAAATATAGTTTATAACCTGTGGTTTGTTCCATTTGTAATAAGTCTCCTTCCAGAGACATGTCTAGGCATGAAAGGGTCACTTTTCACTCTACTCTGAGTAAAAATAGTGATCCAGAAAAACGATGGTCTCGAGATTTTGATGGTTAACATGGTTTGAGGTCCCCAAACACCACTTTTCGCCCTGCTCCCTTGATATCTGTCTCTGTGGTGGGTGGGTGCGTATATCCAAACGTTTGTGTGCACGATACAGACATCACCATTAAATGGATCAAATTCATATTTTACTAAAAATTGGCCTGCAAATGTAGATGTGCAATATAGTTATTTGAGATATTCCATTATGTGATGATTTTGACTAAAATGTGATTCTAGACAACATTCATTTTCGCAAAAATAAAAATTTTAGAATTTTATGAAACTGATAGTAGAATAAACTGAAAAAAACCATCGGATTTTGTAAACAAGCAAAAATACCGACGGTAAAAAATTGACTTACATTTAATTTTGAAAGTTTGTACGCACGATACTAGTCACACTATTTCAGAATTATTTTTAAATTATATCAAAAATCCTAGATTCTCATACACTCAACATTAGTATAAGTAAAAATAATATGAAACTCATTAACAATCAAATGATTTCTTGTTTTATTTATGCGTCTACATATATATTTAAATAAATTCTGATCATTTTTTACATGCGTCTTATCACTAATAAATGTATTCTTATTTTATTAGTGATAAAAAAAATCTGGAGTTGCCTACACTCAACTTGACTATAAGTAAACTTAATATCAAACTTCTTGGGTATATAATATATAATGTCTCATTTAAGCATAATATAACCGTCTAAATGGGCGATGTTTATTAGTCATTCATTCTATTTGTAATTAGCCAGTTTACATACTCAAATCGAAGTCAAAGCCAGCTATTCAATATAATTTAAATCTTTTATAGTTGGGAGCTTCTAATTTTAGAAAATAATAAATATTGTACTGTTTTACTAGAATAGTAAAAAAAACTGGATATTTCTCAACAAATATGTCTGTTGAGAAATTTAAGTAAATTCAGAAACATATGGTAAGTCCTCTTTCTTCAGGAAAGAATCCATTCATCACATTTCAATATCATGGAAAGGTACTACAATTCACAATGATAATGTAATTGTAAGTGATATTAAGTTTTGCTCAAGAGTGCAATATATAGATTTATTAAAGCATTTTCTGAGACAAATCCATCATGCCATGGAAGACAAAAGTAATTTATTTATGTTTATTGGCGGTGATTATTTTACACGTAAAAATATTATTCCTCGTACATCTCGTATAAGTCAATAAACTATTTAAATTGTTCCTTTATAAATATCAATATTACCTCAGTGGATCCGCTCCAAAAATTTCTAAGTGAATGTAAACATTGTAAAAAATATGAAATATTCGACAAGTATAGCAGGTGATCCCTTAGTCTAGGATAAACAAACAGTTTTTATAGCGTTATTGCTCTTTCCCGTAATTAAAACTTCATGAATTTTTTTATGAATACCTAATGTTTTGTTCCATTTTTGGTCAAATTTTCATGAGTTATTAAAGGGCCGTTTAACGTTAAAAAAACATTTTCTGAAAACAGAAATTGTACTTTAACGCCTCTTTGGTGAATGTAATTTTGAAAAAAAATATCCCAAATCATTTTCAATATAATGTTCTATTTTTAAGCATAGCTTCATTTTGATCCGTCAAACGGTATGGCTTGTAACGCTCTCACAAGCTTTGAGACTGAATTATAAGACAAAATTTTTACATTTTAGTAAAAAAAATATTTCCCGTTGTTTTAAAATTCTGACTTAATTTTTCCTTTGTTTCATTTGTAATTTCAAAGATAATGCCAAAATTTCAAAACCAAAGGGTTATCAGTTTAGGAGAAAAAAATGTTTTTTAAAAAACGGTTTTTGGCAAAAAAGTGACTTTACCATCATGCATAATTCTTCCCAAACAATAGGGATCTTCTACGCTATGGGGCCCATTTTTGTGTAAAATATCAACTTGATCCATCAAAGATTCTGGAGCGTAGCATGGTAACAAACAGTGCTAACACACTCACCCACCTACCCACCCACCCACACACACAGACATCATCGAAAAACTTCACAAAACGACTTCTGGGACCTCAAAACATATAATTCCGTCAAAATTTCGAGATCGAATTTTTTCACGATCACTATACTTTACTTATAGTAAAGTAATAAATTTCTGATCAACGTGACATGTCATTAAAAATATAAAACAAAAGGCCTGTACATCGTCGGACATGTACAGTACGAGGTCATGCCTACAATATCCCATATACCATTGTAACAAATTCGACAACAGGTTTTAGGGTCTTCAATAAGATACATAAATGTGCATGGATAAGTATAATTAAAATTTATAGTTTTAGGTATGATTAGAAAAAAAATATATGTTTTGCAAGGAGACTGGCAATCTCAGGTATAATATAATCAAAGAGGGTAAAAGTATAAATCTAGATAGAGAGTTTGCATTCTTCATCTGATGTCAAATACATCTTCCATTTGTAGTAAATAAGTAGAAAAATTTTGTGGTAGACTTTTAGTTTACTTTTAAGTTCCCAATTTGAAGGTATCGTATTCTTTGAAAAGTAAATACAGCTGTAATGAGCTTTTTAAACTAAATTTGACCCTGTTCTCGTTGCCAAAGATTAACATCTTTTATCTGGATTTGTTTGTCGGCTCTGCTACTGTAAAAGCTGAGCTTTCTAATCCAAACATGCTCCAAACACGTATGTCTTCAAATATTTTCAAACTGTTTACTGACTCATTATCAGGTATTCTTTTGTGCCCAGCCATTTGCATGCAATAACATTATTTACACTATTTTTATTATTAATTTAAAACCCATCGGTATATCAGACTAGAGCTCTTTTATTGAAGTCAGAAAACACTCAATCCAGGTTATCATTTGTGTTCACTTATACAACCTCTGTAAAATAATCTTCATAAATCATTGCATTGCACCAACATATCAGTCAACCTATTTATATTCTTGTCAATTTTTTTTTTTTTTGATATTTGATCTCCCACAGGTCTTTACAATTTGTAATATAAACGGAGACTTAATCATTTGTGACATAGACGTTTAATTGGGAGATGTTTATTAATCTTTTAATCTTATTTGCAGTACAGATGGTGATTAATTCATTTTCCCTATAGATCCTTTGTTTTTGTATATCACACTATTGATGCATATGATATTACTTTTACGACAGCAATAATAATACTTTTGTATCGCAAAAGTGAAGATTTTGTATTAAGAGACCATGTTGCATGAAATAATCTCTTGTAACAGAACATCACTTTTGTTCACTTCATCAGTAGGTTTATTACATCGATCATCCAATTTAATCTTTTATCTAAAGAACTTCCAACAGTTTGTCAATAACATAGATAGAATTAGGTTAATCGTTGTTCTTTATACTCAGGTAGAAACGCTGTTAGAGGTGGTTTTATCCGAGAAATTTCCCCTTTATCCCCCTTAATCTATATATGGAGCATTCTGCATCAACTGAAAAGCAGTGTATAGACATTACTCATCTTCTAATGAAAGTTCTTTCTCATATCCTTGTATGTCAAAGCCAACGTTATATAATCAGAGTATTTAGTAGGTCATCCAAACTACTTACTAAATAGTATCTATAAAACACCTCCCTGAGAGCATGCTTTAGTATTTACAACTTAAGCTGTGGTAGGTCCAATACTAACCCTTTTTTTTTAACATCTTTATTATTAAATATACAACTACGCATCTTCTGCGTAACAGGCATTTGTTGTAATAGATTACTCAAAAACATTGATACTCATGAACAAAGAATAGAACCCACTGGTTCAACTTTTCACATTGTTTTTTTTTTTTATACTAACCCTAATTATTCTTTTACAATAATATTGTAATATATATTCAATAGTTTGTGGATTAATTAATGTATATCTTAATACTATTCATCAATGCAAAGGCTGTTTCTACATGGAAGGGGTAAGCTAAAGTGATTCCTTTAAGATTTCGAAATGTTTCTATTCTGTCAAACTAACATCGGAGAAATGTAAGAACAGATATTAGGTGCTTGGAATCACCAAAGATGTACATTAAAATTAGTATCTTTTTGGTAACAAGGAAAAAAAAAATCTGGAGTGGCCTACAATCAACTTTACTATAAATAAACATATTACCAAACTTCTTCGGTATAATATATAATGTCCCATTTAGGTATAACATAAATGTTTAAATGGGAGATGTCTATAAATCCTTCGTTCCTGGAGGTTGTACAGCTAGTGATTGATCTACTTATCAATACACACTATAATATCTTTAGTATAACTACAGCAGTAATAACATTTCTGAAAAGCGCAAGTGTAGATTTCGTATTTCGATATTACTCCTACAGGAGAACATCCCTTTTGTTCCAATAACCATTGGATCTACCTACATAGTTTACCTGACCTCCTTCTACACTGAAGATTTAAGACACAATTTCTTCCTTCCTAAAACTTGAAAATATTTTAAGTATTTTAAAGCATTATAAAGTTTTTGTCTGTAAAATGTCAAAAACATGTAAGAAAAAAATGTCGCTTTCAGATAATCTTTAATTTAAGATGTAGGATAAATTCATTTATTGTGCTTAAATTTTTTTATTAATTTGGAATTATATTTTACATTTTTGGACTTTTATCAAATTATTATACTGGGAATTTTATGGCATGCAACAGTTTTTTAAAAAACTGTGTTTTAAAAAAAAATTTCATTTTTCTTTCCCTTAGTCAAAAATCATAAAAATCCGATTTATACTGATGGATTGTTACTTTTTCCTACGTGCTTTACTCTGTTACAAGGTTGCTGTAAATTATTGAGAAAAAATATATTGGTAATTAGCAAGTTTTGAATACACAAATAAAGTTCAAAGCCGACTTTTCAGTATAATTTAAAATTTTATAGCTGGAGCTTGAAATTTTTAAAAATATTGGTGAATGTAATTTTGAAAAAAATTAGTTCACTCATCCTCTACAGAATGTTCTATTTTTAGTTATGTAATTTTGAAAAAAATTAGTTCACTCATCCTCCACAGAATGTTCTATTTTTAGGTATGTAGTTTTGAAAAAAATTAGTTCACTCATCCTCCAGGGAATATTCTATTTTTAGGTATGTAGTTTTGAAAAAAAATTAGTTCACTCATCCTCCACAGAATGTTCTATTTTTAGTTATGTAATTTTGAAAAAAATTAGTTCACTCATCCTCCACAGAATATTCTATTTTTAGGTATGTAGTTTTGAAAAAAATTAGTTCACTCATCCTCCACAGAATGTTCTATTTTTAGTTATGTAATTTTGAAAAAAATTAGTTCACTCATCCTCCAGGGAATATTCTATTTTTAGGTATGTAGTTTTGAAAAAAAATTAGTTCACTCATCCTCCACAGAATATTCTATTTTTAGGTATGTAGTTTTGAAAAAAATTAGTTCACTCATCCTCCACAGAATATTCTATTTTTAGGTATGTAGTTTTGAAAAAAATTAGTTCACTCATCCTCCAGGGAATATTCTATTTTTAGGTATGTAGTTTTGAAAAAAAATTAGTTCACTCATCCTCCACAGAATATTCTATTTTTAGGTATGTAGTTTTGAAAAAAAATTAGTTCACTCATCCTCCACAGAATATTCTATTTTTAGGTATGTAGTTTTGAAAAAAAATTAGTTCACTCATCCTCCACAGAATATTCTATTTTTAGGTATGTAGTTTTGAAAAAAATTAGTTCACTCATCCTCCACAGAATATTCTATTTTTAGGTATGTAGTTTTGAAAAAAATTAGTTCACTCATCCTCCACAGAATATTCTATTTTTAGGTATGTAGTTTTGAAAAAAATTAGTTCACTCATCCTCCAGAATATTCTATTTTTAGGTATGTAGTTTTGAAAAAAATTAGTTCACTCATCCTCCACAGAATATTCTATTTTTAGGTATGTAGTTTTGAAAAAAATTAGTTCACTCATCCTCCACAGAATATTCTATTTTTAGGTATGTAGTTTTGAAAAAAATTAGTTCACTCATCCTCCAGGGAATATTCTATTTTTAGGTATGTAGTTTTGAAAAAAATTAGTTCACTCATCCTCCAGAGAATGTTCTATTTTTAGGTATAGTTTCATTATGATAAGTCAAAACTGTGTGGCTTGTATCGCTCTCACAAGCTTTCATATAAGTCAAAATTTTCACATTTTATGGAAAAAAAATATTTCCCGTTGTTTTCAAAAATCTTAATATATTTTTCGTTTATTGCATTTGTAACTTCAAAGATAATGCTAAATTTTCAAAACTCTAGAATTAGTAGTTTAGGAGAAAAAAAATTAGTCTAAAAACAGGTTTTTGGGGAAAAAAATAACTTTTCTATCATGTATAATTGCTCCCAAACAGTAGGGCTCATCTACATTATGAGGCCCATTTTTGTGTAAAATATCAACATGAACCATCAACGATTCTGAACCGTAGTGTGCTAACAAACTTTTGATACACACTCACCCACCCACCCATGCAACAACCTACCCACGCACCCACCCACCCACATACACAAACACACACACACACAGACATCATCGAAAAAACTTCAAAAACGACTTCTGGGATCTCAAAACATGTAATTCCGTAAACATCTTGAGATCAAATTTTGTTAACGATCACTATACTTTATTTATAGTAAATTAAAAGGAGTACATTTCCCATAATTTTATATTACTCCAAGAGAATGGGGTTCATAAACACAGTAAGATCTACTCGTATATCTAACATTAAAATTTTGTTCAATGGTGATAAATATAGGTTGATTCGTTATAGATAGGTTATTCGTTATTCGTTATAGACATGTAGTGCATTCGTTAGACACGCTCACCATAGCATGGAAAGCATCAGAAAATATGTTTTTCACATTTAAGAATTCTATTCTTCTAATATATACTTGTTTTTCTTAATCCTCGAAATAAAAAATTTATTTCATTGTATTCACTAAAAAAATGTTTAAGTCAATGTAAACAAGTAAAGCAAATGATCCATTAGTCAAGGATTAATGCTCATGTGTGTTTAAACATACTTTACATGCAACGTAAAGTAAAGTACATGTATGCCTGCTCCTTTTGGTCAGATAGTAAAGATATTTGTATTTTCAATTAAAATTCAGCACCTTCTGAAACACCTTAGTTATAAAATTAAATGTACTAGTTTATTAATCACTTTCAAGCAGCTTTTGTTTAGCATATTTCCTACTTAATGATATAATCATACACACATACAGCTCTAGCTTGATCTAAGACGGGGATATCCCATAAAAGGTGGTCCACTGTTTGTGATGTAATTTCACTACATGGACAGTATCAGTGGTTGCATCATTATCGGTGTAGGTATCATGGTATCCTGAGAGTGTTTGCGTTACATATAGTTTACAACAATATGGGACATCCTGGAACGCTCTCTCGGTGATGGTAACTGCCTAGTGATTGATTCTAATCTACAGCAGGCCAAAGTGTTCTCCCACTTAAAGAGTATTTTTTGACCAGCCCACATCAAAAATAGTGAATAAGAAAATGTTTGGTACTGATATTGAGTCGCTGCCCATCTCATGTTTGATGATTCTTTGGCTAGTATATCAGCCCGTTCGTTCCCTACGATTCTTACATTCGCTTTAACCTAACTGAAGTTAAATCTGAATCTTTTCTTACTTCGTGTACATAGATATTTTCTAACTTCTTTAAAAAAGGGAATTAGATAGCATACCACTAATGCGTAGAGTCAATTTCAACCTGGCTGTCGTTAAGGATATTACCCAAACTCCCTTGGCCGGTTTCTATACGCTCTTTCCACAGCCTTCAGTATTGCCAACTGCTCAGCTTAGTTGTTAATTGACCTACCAGTCATCATCGCGAGGCAATGAAACTCTTGCCATTAGTTGTTTTAAAGGTGACTTGAGCCAAATCATCATTCGCAAATGTAAGGGACCGGAATCTAGAAATTCTTCTATCACTTCACCTCTAAGATTCGTAACAACATCCAACCAACTGGTATATATTCAGTTGCTATCCATGGCAGGAATTGAACTATCTGGTGAATTCTATAATATATTATTTTATACTTATTTTTATTATATGATCACCAATCGATCCATCAAATGGTGAATGATTATTTGCAGCTCAGAAATGAAGTACCTACCCACATATGATTTCAACTAAAACACCATCATTATTTTGATAGTTGCGAATGTATATATATTATTTATTATATATTTTTAAATTATAACTAGACAACTCGTGACCCCTTGTGTCAATAAGTTTTAAGAAATTATACCGACACTTAATAAAATACATTCAGTGAATATGATAGACAGGAATAACTGTTATTGCTGTTTCTTGTTATAAGTCATGAATACAAAGATTCTTATATGACTCCAAGCTTTTGATATAGCATTCTTAACATGATTTAAAATATATACACAGTAAGTATATTTAGTAAAACAGTAAATAATTTAAAAGTAAAAAATCTGGAGTGGCCTATACTCTACTTTACTATAAGTAACTTAATGTCAAATTTCTTGAGTATATAAAACATAACGTCTCATTTAAGCATAACATAAATATCTAAATGGGATATCGTTATTAGCATTTCATTCGTGAGGTAGTACAGATAGTGATTGAAGGACATATCAATTTATAAGCTTATTTCTGTACATCACAAATAATTTCATTAGTATAACTACAGCAGTAATAACATTTTTGAAAAACCAAAGTGAACATTTCTTGAAACAAAATATTATCCTACAAGAGAACATGACTATTGTTCAAATAGCCAGTAGATTTCTTATATCGTTTACTTGACATCCTTCTACATTGAATATTAAACTAAAATTTTCAAATTTAAAACAGGAAAATACCCTTTTTTTTCTCTGAAAAACATCTTAAACAGCGAAGAAAATGTTGTTTTAAGGTGATTTGTTAATTAAAGATGTACGATAACAGAATTATTATACTGGGAATTTTATGGCTTCTTAGTATTTAATAAGATCATTTTCCTTCCAATTTGTCAAATAACATATATACGAATTTTTTCACAGTGGGTGTTATTATTTTCCTGCACAATATTATTCCTCTTACATCTCATATAAGTCAATAAACAATTTAAATTGTTTCTTTATAAATATCAATTTTATCTCAGTAGAATCGCTCAAAAAATTTCCAAGTCAATGTAAACAATGAAAAAAAATATAAAGAATTCGACAAGTATAGCAGGTGATCTCTTAGTCTAAGATAAACAAACAGTTTTTATAGTGTTATTGCTCTTTCCCATAATTGAAACTTCATGATTTTTTTTTATGAATTGCTAATTTTTTGTTCCATTTTTGGTCAAATTTTCATTATTTTTTAATGAGCCGTTTAGCGTCAAAAAATAATTTTCTGAAAACAGAAATCGTATTGTAACGCCCCATTAGCGAATGTAATTTTAAAAAAAAATATCTCAACTCATTCTACACATAATGTTCTATTTATACGCATAGTTTAATTCTTTTCCGTCAAACAGTATAGCTTGTATAGCTCTCACAAGGTTTGAGATTGAATTATAAGTCAAAATTTTTACATTTTATTGAAAAAAAAATATTTCCTGTTGTTTTAAAATTCTGAATATATTTTTCGTTTGTTCCATTTGTAACCTCAAAGATAATGTCAAAATTTCAAAACTCTAGGGTTATTAGTTTAGGAGAAATAAATGTTTTCTAAAAAACGGTTTTTGGCAAAAAAAGTGACTTTCCCATCATGCATAATTCTTCCCAAACAATAGGGATCTTTGTCTTTATGGGGCCCATTTTTGAGTAAAATATCAACTGGATCCATCAAAAATTCTGGACCGTAGCGTGGTAACAAGCAATGCTAACAAACTCACCCACCCACCCACACACACACACAGACATCATCGTAAAAACTTCATAAAACGACTTCTGGGACCTCAAAACATGTAATTCCGTCAAAATCTCGAGATCGAATTTTTTCACGATCACTATACTTTACTTATAGTGTAGTAAAAATTTTATTATTTTGTTACAAAAATAAACAAAACATCAATTCAAGTTATATATTTAAACCTGTAAATTGGAATATTCCATTTATCTTACCCAACATAAAATAAGATTAATGAAAGGAATATGTCTTTATAATGTTACCTTAGAACAATCGTATTTAAACTGACATTTGTGTTCATGTTTCTATTCCTAAAATTATTCATTTCAAACCTTTGATGCAATAGTTTATTATATATACTTTCGGAATGTGATACATCTATTTATTGCTTAAGTTCCAAACATTAAAACGTTGCCTTTCATAGTTTGATTTGAACCTTGAAAACCGGCCGATTCCTGATGAATAAAATTTGTTTTATATATATGTATAACAAGTATTGACAGTAAATGCATACAATAAAAAACCATCGTCTAAACAACAATAACATTTCGAAAAATGGGACTAACATTTTTTCTAGAAAAAAACTAGTTAGGTTTATTCTATAACAGATATAGGTTTTATATCTGGAATCATTAATTTTACCTGACTTACGTTGAGAGAATTTACTTTTCATTCTTCTTTCTTTTTATTGCCATTATTTCTATAGTATATATTACTCACTGTTTTCTTTAATATTTATTTGAATGATTCAGTAAAAACTAAAATTGACAGGTATTCTAATTTTCACCTGTGTGCAAATATTTAAGCAATAACATCAGAGTTTTATAAGTATATAGATTAAAACTAGGAATTTTACTATTCAACAGGGTATGGTTCTTGAATGAAAATTAAATATATATCATTTCTATCGATGTATGCGGAGAGTAAGTGAGTAGGTTTCCTTGATCATTGTAGATTGATTTCTGTTTAATTATGACGAAATGGTTTTTACTGCTCATAAACAGTATTCTGTTTTTTTCCTGCACGTCTGCATCAAATAACTAGGGCATTGCCTACTCAAAGCACTATGATTAGTTAGTACCCTTCTTTCAGCAGAAATACACCTATTATAAATGTTGCAAGTGTTACATTTAATTTCTTCAATTTTGGCTTTAAATTCCTTAATATTTGTGTCTGCCAGAATATAGGGCAAATTGAATGATTATGGTATCTGGTAGGTCTGGTTGTATTTCCCACATTTAAAACACTGCGTTACCAAAACAAGGTCTTCCACTCTATACACTCCAAAAGAATTTTATTTTACTTTCAAGAAACACTTTTTGAAAACTAGGTGAAACTTCTAAAAAAAACCTTAAATTTCTTTTATTTTTGAAAACTGTTCTTGTAATTCTTTTATTAATTCCATTAATCTTGTCATCATTTTGATTTCTAATAACATCAACTGCGTTGTCAGATGTAACCGTATGGAGTATATTACATATCTTTATTCTAGGTGAAAACTCCTCATACTACACCGATATATTATCTGTGGTGCAACTGTTAATTTCTCCCATTAACTTTTCAAGATCTCTTTTTACATCAGATTCAAACAGGAGTCTTCTTTGAGAAACGCCTTTCATAGTGTTTATCCCTATTTTTAACTGGCAAAGAATGCAGTTCTTACTATTCTGTTAAGTTAAATCTTTTGACAGCTTAACGACAGCCTTAAGGTCAATTTGAATTTATCTGATTCTAGATTTTTAACGGTCTTGTTTACAACAACAGCAGCATAACTTTGTCTAGGCCGATATGAGATGTTTAAACCTTCAGTTTAGTTCATCAATATCTGACTTACAAATGCGTTGATAATTATTGAAAATCTTTATGAATTCAACTATGTCTTTCTTTAAGAAATTTTTAAGATTTTTTACTGACATAGTAACGTTTTGTAATAGCCTTTGAGAAAAGATCGTCTGCACTTCCCTCCATATTGACTTAATACGGCAGATGAGTCAAGCAGTTCATAAGGTTACTTGCACTACAGTTTAGAGTAATCCTCTGAAAAATATCTGTCAACCCACATCTATGTGTGTGTGTGTGTATGTGTGTGTGTGTGTGTAAGTGTGTGGGATGATCGAGGGGGGGGGGGGTTAGTATTGTATGTCTATGCAAAGTTTCTGGCTATAATACAGGTCCCAAGGTCAGATAGGCCAAATTCATAAATTACTCAATATGAGGTATAGAGCCTATTTTTTATGGTCAGCATTGCAGAGGAACATTACTTTCTTGGTAAAAATGTGATTTTAGACAACCTTTATTTCTCTAAAACTACTAACTTTAGAGTGTTGAGACATTGATATTATTATTAAACTATCAAAGAGTAACTGAAAAAAACATCAAATTTTTATAACTAGGTACCAGAAAGTTGTGTTTCTCAGTAAAATGTAAAAATTGGAGCTTACGAGTATGACTGATTTTGAAAGTTCCTAGTCAGGAATGAGATCACATAATCTTAAAGAAAATAGTACCACTGAAGTGGATGGGGTAAATATTTTTTTGTTCAAATTACTTGGTCAGATTTATGATTATAAATTCTTGTTTTTATTTATTTACAACAAACATGTATTATTATTATTCAACGCCTCCAAGAAGCTCAGCTCTTTTGCTGGGTCCAGCAAAAACCATAAAAGTTTTTCTATGGTTTTGTTGAGTGTCCCGAAGCACCTAACCCTGTACATCAACGTTGCCTGACAGTCGGCCAGCAGGTGCAACGGTGTTTCTTCCTCTTCTTTGCAGAATCTGCACTGTGCATATTATAATGCATTTATAATGCCCATTCAGGCTCCCTACGTTTCGGGTGAAAGTGATTTCCTTTCTCCTTCTTCGGGACAATCTTCTTTGGGTCCTTTGGTGCACTTGTGGGAGGTTGGCCCTTACTAGTTAGCGCTTTTGGAACCTCTGTGCTTCCGGAGGATGGTCTCCAGACTTCTTTCTCCTTAGTATCATACAGGGGAAAATCCCTGATGCTCTGTCGATAGTATTTTGTCCACTTCGGCAGAGCACCGGATACCGGAGTAAGGCTACTTACTTAAGGGGGTCGCCTGGTACCCTTGAAGCTCCGTTCATAATACAGTAACCCCTGTATCATCTATCCTTCGGTAAGGATCGCATAACACCTTAGATTGGGGCTGGGGTAAAAGGAGGAGATTTTGGGATTAGGAAGGATGTGAAACGAAAGTGGTCAGGCCCAGCCCCTGGTCACCTTCTCCTCCTCTTTCGTTTGTCTCTGCATATAGCAGGTTAACAGGGTAGCCTCGTGAAGGCCGAAAGTCGAAGTTGAGTGTTAGAGGCGCCTAATCACTCCATTTCTACCCCACAAACTCTAACTACAACGGGTAGCTGTAAAAGAACGAAGGTTTTTTTAAAGATATCTACACAAAATTTGTATTATACAAAAAAAAATCCAAAATTCTAACCACTGTAAAATGCAATATAACTCTAAAACCTGAAAATTTAACTTCGGATAGTAGATAACCTGTTCGCTTTGTTTATAATGCCTAGAAATTTTTTGTCAGAATGGACTCATAAAGAATTGTCCTCTAAGTGTTAATAAATAAAATTCGACAATGTTTTAATGAATTAATATGATATGTAAAAAGGCTTAATTCTTAAACCTAAACATGGAAAGGTAATGAATCAATTGTATATTTTACAACATCTTTGAGCGTGTGATGGATGGTTGTCCAACAATGGGTTGTAATCAATTTAAATATGCGTCCATTAAGAAATTCTAAGAGCAGATATATACCCCTATAGTGTGTTTAGGAACGCAATTGTTTTGAGCAATATGGAAGCATAGAAAAGTATCTTTTTCTGTTCTTCATGGTAAAGCGGCAACTCAATTTATGCCACTTCTCCAGTTATTCAATAAAGCTTAAATGTTGCATGTGTACTGTCTTACTACAATTATTTATGATCTGAAGTATTGGAAAAGTAATATTAAACAGACAACTATTAGGTTGTACCTAATTTCTGACTTGGAGCTTGTGCAGCATGCTCTGCAAATTATTGAAAGATGAGAAATAAAAGAGAACGGTCTTGGTATAAATTCAGCTTAAATACTCAATACATCATTGTATAGGAGAAAAAGTTTTTCTCAAAAGCATCGTCACTATAAATGCCAGACTAGAATTCTCAGACCTATGAGAAAACGTTGGATTATCTTTAGATGAAAGACTTAACTGGAAAAGACATATAACAAAAACATTGATTATGAAATCAACAATAGATCTTACAAATCAGTGTACTGCTATAAACTATTCTTAAGTAGAACATAAGACCTTAACCTCAAAGGTTTATGTTTAGATAAACAAATTATTATTTCTACTAGATTAGTTCCTAATAAGATTATATCCATCGGTTATAAAATGAAAAAGGTTTCCAAATGAAACTGCATAGACAAACATAACCAGATATAACTGAGGAACAACCAGCTGCTATACATTCAATTCTATTTAGCCATTAATTTTAATAAAAGAAAGGTAATTTTTAGCCTACGGGAGTAGTATATATATATACCACCAACATACACAATTAGTTTTACAACAATGATTTAGACTCTGTTATTGATGTCCTTAGCCTGTTCTGAAACAATTTATCAAATTCTCAATATGTAGCATGTAGCATATGTTACAGCATCATTCAAAATTGTTTGCTAAACAATTTTGGTTACTAAACTTTTTTTGATTATCAGATAAGAAAATAGAAGAAAGCGGAGAAATGTGGCGCTACGGATTCACCACAGACCCCTACCACGTGGCCCGCCATCTCCACCTTATCAAAGGTAAACATATTCCATACATTACTTACTTATCTTCAACTCCAACTCTTCCTTCAAAATATTAATCTATACATTTTTTGCAGCATCTTTTAACTGCCATCAAATATTAACATCAGGCAAGACCCCTTTCAAAAAAATCATCTGTTATTTAACATGATTACTTTTATTATTTTCATATTTCTTTATTCAATACTGACTTTCAAAATATAGACTTAGATATAAATGACATATTAAATCAAATATTCCTTTAAAGGTTTCGTTTCTAAGAATACGAATACTTTACGATTAAATAAGAGTTACATCTGAATGTCAGGACTCACTCTTGACATCTAAAAATTATTTACAAATAATGGACAACACAGTAAGTATTCAAACTTTTTTGTTTAAAAAAACAACTACATGGGCAAATTTTTTTTAATAATGAAACATCTTAAATTATATTAATTTAGTATGGAAATGGTTCCATCATTCATTCGAATACATAAAAATTTTTCATTTTCAAAATACAAATAGTGGGAACAAAATTATAAGTTGCTGTAAATGAGTAGTACTAAAAAATTCGATTCTATTAACTACTTGTAAATAATGATGCTAATATCAAAATGAAAATAGCTTTCCTAACTTCAGCGTAACTTGTAACCGTAGTAGGTTATCAGTGTTTGATGTCTAGAATTCATAGAGCCGGTTTATTATTTAAATACCAGAACTTAACTTATTGAGAAGCTTACTGTTGCCCAATCCAGGTATCTTTCAATGAATCGTGAGAATTAAGTTCAAATTAACTTGAATTTACTAACAAATAAAAAGAAGACATACTTATCTTTTCCTGTACGAAATTTCTTGTAATTTGTTGACGGTAAAATTATCTACCCAACGAGTTATTATTAACAAACAATGTTTACAGCTTAAAAGCGGAAAAATAGAAATAATTATCTATTTTTATATACTTGAGTTCTTTGAATAAGTTATAAAAATATTTTAGAAAGATACAACATTGTAAAAAAATTTGAGAGAACTTCTAATGATATTATCGTTAGACGGACGTTAGTCAAAGTAAAACCCACACCCAATTATGTCGAAGGAAGACTGGTTGAGCACCTCTTTTTTCTTCTGCTTTTCTTGAAGTCCTTTACTTAAATTAAAGCTGGAAATTTGGTTGGACGATTCACTATCTAGTTGAGAGAGTACTAAGACCTTAAGCTGACGTCTTTTTCCACGCTCATAAGCCGCTTACTGCCTATTTCCCCTAAATCAAGCTCCAGACCAGCCTTTCAACCAAGACTTAATTCTCCCTTTTCGCGCCCTTTTAATGGTTATTTTTACTGTGCTCACAAAGTACACAGAGTTTGGTTTATTATTTCAGGATATGAGGTAAAAAAAAACAGGCAGAAAAAAAGGGATGTTTTGGGATGAGGTTGGGAATTTAATCTATGAAAAATAAGAGAAAATGCTTTTGATGGAGAAGGGGGTGTAGATTGGATGGACTGCTTCTAAACCACACTGCGGGCACACTTGAAAGCCTTTTTGACACCTCCATGTAATTAACTGAGAATTACAAGTCTTTAATTAGAAACATGCTGTCTACCAACATTTCCCGAATTAATTAACTTGGTTCTAAGAGGAGGCGTAAAGCGCTTACAGATGGAGTGGGGGAGTTGCAGCTCCTGAGAGAGGATTAGGCAACAAAAGGGCGTCAGTACATAACATTTAAGTCATTTTGCTTAATGTCTACATTATTAAAAAAAATTTCCATTGAGTAAGTACGTTTATTCAGTCGCCCTTACAACTTTTCCTCCTCACATACGATTCTTTGAGACTGCTTCTTTGCTCATATTCTTATAGTTCTTCAGTCCTCAGATTTCCACTCCCACTACGTTGGTCGGGGTCATTAACTCTTAATAACTTTGTTAGTTCTCCTTCATAATAGTTTTTACTTGTTTTGCGTCAAATCATCCTCTAGCGAACCAATTTAAATTGCATTTAAAAATTACTACTATTTAGTAGTTGAACTTAGATTTAACTTTAATAAAACATTTTCATTATATTGGTGACACATTTTAATATAATAAAATATCCGTAATCTCAAATTGTGAGTAATCTTGAAGATATATCACTGAGTGTAAATAATCTTTATATAATGTACGATATTATTTGTGCATAGTTTTTTCTCTTAGCTCCTCATTATTGTGTTAAAACAATTAAATTTACTGAACTCCTGTGAAGCAGAAAAAACCTTGAGAATTGTTTGTGGTTTGGTTTTTAATTCCACATTGCTTTTGAAAACTGTGGTAAATTTTGTTCCATCGCCGGAGCATGTGCTCAACAGAAGCCATCAACAGAATATTGACATGTAAAGTTTTTCTGAATTGTTTCTTAAAAGTGTCTAAATATTTTGTAAATACTCTACCTCTTTTCCCTAGACTACTTGTAAGTAATATTTTTTTAAAAGATCTGTACCTCATACTTATATTGAAGTAAGAGGATTATGTTTTTCTTACAGATTCATTTTAACAACAGTATATAATATTAGGATTCGCAACATGTTTAATTGCCAACCCGAGATAAAACAGAGTATTTCAATAAAAATTAAAGAAGCTGCTTCAGTCATAACACTCCTCTTTAGAGTTTCAAAGACAATTGAATAACTCTGTCTCGTTTGTTTGAGGTTCTCACTTGAACCACTTCTACTCCAAAGACCTTGTTTTATTTTCCGAATTCCGAATACTGTTTTATGCAGTAAGGTTTATAGCTATTACACAACATTGGCAATATCTGATAATTGTTTCTATGGAAGTTGGTGCTGAGAAATATAGCCATACATTACAAAGTATGCATAAAAAATACATATTGTTCAAATGTCTCACGGACTTTGTCTGCAAAGATCACTGGATGTGAAAAGACGTACATTGTCCTATTTCCGTCTTGCGACTATCATCACAGGCATTTGAATCAGGGAAAACACTCAGTTTCATGTTTAATTGAAGTTCATTTATGATAAGTACTAAGATTATAAGTATCATAAATGAATACTTATGATACAGTTGAAGATAAGAAATCTACCAAAATTTTCAAGATAAGTTAAAATCTTATTTTGGTGGATCATGATAAGACCAGTTAGATGTAAAATGGCTTTACTCCAATAATCTTCAGCAGCTATTAAGAGAGGGTTGAACTTCACAGAGTTTCTACTTTTAGTTTATCTAAAATATTAGAGTGCATATAATAACTATTTGATGGCAACAAAAATCAGTATAATTCTTATATTAATGTATCAAATATCAGCCTATTTTACATAGTTATTACTGCATGGGAAACATTTGTCCTTTTTTTTAAAAACTTAATGACATTATGAATTATCTTTGGACAAGAGGTTGAGTATGAAGAAGTTATGTTAGAATGTATCTAATCTGAGTTATGTAAAGATTTCACTGATGATGTTTTGGAATCATTGGCTGTTCGCGATGAAGACACATGTGAAAGGATGGCAGTGCTGTTGAACTATCTATTTCTGAATAAGTTGAAAATCCCCTTGATCACTGCCCGGTTAGGGATAAAATTACATTAAAGTTCTCCTAAAACTGTCAGTTATCCTTTGGGTTTCATTATTTGGTTTTGTAACTAATTACTAAACATTAAAATAATCCAAAAATAAATGTTTGGATTATCTGCTTAGAAATATATTAATTCGATAGGAAAACAAGATTTCAATAGAAGACATCCAATTTGTAAATATTCTTAAGCCAAAAGTAATTTCCATGTACAGTGGTGTTTTTGCAGAGAGCTGGTGGTGCTTACGATTGAATCGCTGGATTGCTCACATTTGAATCTTATGTTACTCTGTTTTTGGGCTAAATCACATATATGTGGACCCTCGTTGATTGATCTATATTTCCTATTCCCTTCGGTTAACTATTGCTGTTTTAAACACAAAATCAAATGTAAGTTTTTCAAATTTATTTGAGCACTAGCTATGTGCTAGTGTAGTTATTAAAATAGGCAGGGTGTTCGAAGTACACCGTTTTCATTTACGACAAAAAAAGTTCTTAAGCATACAAGGTTTGTAAAGCATGAGGCGTTTCCAAGTTATCTCTTATGACGAGTGCCCATAGTTTCAGATATTAAGAATACCATATAGTTTTGGGTACCTACAAATAAAAAAGTTAAGCCTCCAACTGTCTGTGTGTCCGTTCACACTATTGAAATGAACAAATAACATTCATTTTTTCGCAAAATCCACTATTTTTTCTTAATTAATTATTTAATTTATATAATTACAAAAATATTTTCTTCTATAAGAAGTTGTTGTTTTGGTACTTTCTTTCATCATTTAAACTCCTTTTATTCGCGATACGAATAAACAAAATAGGTATACTAACCATATCTGAAGAGGTCTATGTGGATAATTTTTTACATCATGTCTATTCCTAAATATCTTTAAGTTATGTGATAAATACAATAATGTATTAATTCCAAAATATTTAAATTGAAATAATAAAAAAAATGATATTTTAGAAAAATATTTTTTCAAAAACAAAACTCAAGTGGTTCTTCACCTCCTTATGCACAAGCATTTCTTTTAAGGGGGGAAAGAATGATACTTTGAGACGGTAATCTGTTATATTAAAATATGAAAGTGTTCAAAATTACTTGTCTGAAGCAGGTTACAGTGGAGTTAGCATATATAAGTTAGATATACTTTCAAAAGGAGACGTTCTAATAAAGTTCAAAGACATCACACCTGATAATTATTATCTGGTGAAATAAGTACTACAGTATATATTTACTACTGGGTATGGTGTCATATCACTTATTTTATTTTCATATATTTTTAAAATATATGCTTACTTTTTCTGTACCACAAACTTGTATATATCTTCTTTCTATGAACACGTTAAATAACAATCAATGATCAAACCACAATATGAAATAGGAAAACAAGACTAAGATCTTTCAACCGTAACAAGCGGATTTTTACGGTTCAACCGCTTGTTACGGTTGAAAGAGCTTAGTCTTGTTTTCCCATTTATTGTGGTTTGATCATAGATTGTTATTTCACGTGTTTATGCGAAGTCTTTTTATCTTCTTTCTACTGCATTTATTTCATTAAAACTATTGTACGATACTTGCGCATTTCTCAAGAGCTAGGAAACGGTTTCAAGAACATTATGCATGAAAATGTTGGTCAGGAGATCATTAGCAAATCACTGATCTGACAAAGGGAATGGTCAATCTAATTACCGTAGCTATCAGTTTTCTCGCATGTCAAGCCGGGTGGGCAGCATATCCGTTTGTTATAATTGTACAAAATTATGGATGTTCTCCTGATTGATCTTAATAATATCTCAAATATTAAAAATCCAAATTAAGTAAACATTATAGTCTATATTTTTTTTTTAGTTTCACTATACCTTCAAACTGTAAACTTCAAACATGTCAAGTTTTTCGTAATTTATTTACTGTATTCTTCTTGAAAGACTGTTTTCATCATTATCTCTCTAAAATGTTTTTTCTAATTACAAAAAGTATTAATTTATTGACATCGAATTTGTAGAGTGCAAGTTGACTGGCCGACCCCTACTAGGTCTACAGTTTAAGGACTACCATAGGATCCTTGAGGATTCGGTCGTCCCCCTCTGAAGAGGGAAGTTTGCCGTTACCCCGGGATTAGGGGTTATAATGATAACATTTGGCTCCTCTGGGCTCCACTGTGGGTAATCTTGGCGCATGTATGATAAGAGATAGAGAGATTAAAAATCTCTTGGAGGCCAACGCCACCTGGTGGGTAAGGACTATATGTCAGAGGATATCTAGGTCTCTCTCTTTCGTTAGAATAATGCTCGATAAGGGTTCCCTTCATACCCACCCTGACTTCCATGAAAGCCAAAAGGATAAAGCAACTACTAGTGTACCAGCCCACTTAGCTGAGATCATGGTCCGTTCCTACTGGTAAAGTTTGGGGTCTAGCTCCCCTGGATGCTAAGCAGGCATCCACCCGAGAAGATACTGCTCCTCACGCAGCGACCACAAGAGTTTACCCAACCTGGGTGAGAACACACAGCCACTACGAGTCCGACCTCAAGGGCGGCCTGGAGAGAAACTCTTCATGGGCCCCTGCCGCCCATTAGTACCGACTTGTTTTAAGAGTTTCGGATCAAACTTCAGACCGAAGTCCTACTGAACCTGCTCAGCTACAGGTAGGGTCAGTGGCCCTTGTTGCCCCCAGTAAACTCACGTGAAGAAGCCAATGCAGCTTATGGCAGAGATGCATGGCCCGAGAAGTGGCAGTAATGTAGCCCCGGTTCAAGAACTATGTGGAGTTTGAGCCATGCAACCTTATATGTAATACTGCATGGCCCCACTTGGGGCACTAGAGACGGGCGGATGAGTGTCAGTTTGGAAGACCCACCACAAGTGGTGCTGCACAAGGCTACCATTTTGACACTCTGTTGGCAAACCTTTTCTACTCGCAAAGCGAGAGGCTACCATCCCGTACCACCCAACAGGTCCAAGCCGTGAAAGAAAACCTTTCTGGTAAAGTCATCTGGGCTACTTGACCGCACTTGGAGCAGCCTGCCCTGTACTGTCAGCTTGGCAGTGCAGCCTAGACAATTACCACCTCTGCGACGGAGACGCCAGTACTAGGTACATCCACCTCGAGAGGCAGTTAGAGGCAAAGAGTGCAAGTTGAATGGCCGACCCCCCACAAGGGTCTACAGTTTTAGGTCTACCACAGGATCCTTAAGGATTCGGTCGACCCCCTCCGAAGAGGGAAGTATCCATTACCCTGGGATCAGGGGTTGCTACTTTTGAACTCCTCTGGGCCCCGTTTTGGGTGCTCTGGATTTGATGTTAAAGTAATGAAGGGATTAAAATCCCTTGTCGGCCAAACGCCACCTGGAGTGAGGAATTGGATGAGGAGGAGATCTTGTCTCACTCGCTAGTTCAAAATAGTGCATGAAAGGGAGGGTACCATTCACACCCATCCCGAGTTCCTTTAGAGCCAATAGAAAGCAACTACCAGTATTCCAGCCCACTTAGCTGAGACCGTGGTCCGTACCTACTGGTAAAGGCTGGGGTCTAGCTCCCCCGGATGCTAAGCAGGCATCCGCCCGAGAAGATACTGCTCCTCACGCAGCGAACCGAAGGTCTACCCAACCTGGGTGAGAACCACATCCACTACGAGTCCAACCTCAATGGTGGGCTGGAGAGAGAAAAAACTCTCGCCAGGGGCTTCCCTCCACCCGTAGTACCGACTTATTTTAAGAGTTTTGGATCAAACTCCGGACCGAGGTCCTACTGAACCCGCTCAGCGCAGGTAGGGTCAGTGGCCCTTGTTGCCCCTGGTAAAACACATGCATAATGCTAGTGCAGCTATGAGCTAATTGCACGGCCCCGGGAGTGGCACTAATATTGCCCTGGTTCAAAGAACCTTGTGGAGTGTAAGACATCCAGCCTATGGAAAAAGACTGCATGTCCCCACTGCGGGCTCTTGGACAGATGAGTGTCGGTTTGGAAGACCCACCACCAAGATGGTGCTGCACAAGGCTACTACTTTAACACTCTTTAAGAAAACCTTTTAAACTCTCCTCAGAAGAGGGGCTATCACCCCGTACCGCCCAACGGGTGTCCAAGCTGTGCCGAAGCACGTTAAGAATTCCCTCTGACAACGTCAGGGACTAGGCTACTTGACCGCGCTTGGAGCGGCCAGCCCTGTACTGTTTGCTTGGCTGCGCAGCATACCAATTACCACCTCTGCGAGGGGACGCCAGTGCGAGGTACATCCACTCCGAAGAGTGGTTAGAGGCAAAGAGTGCAAGTTAAATTTTGTCTTAGTTCATATTGGTTTGCTAAGAGTTATTGAATATTTGAAATTCTAAAATCTATTTCGCATCTATTTATTCCCGCCAGCTTAAACTGCTGGCATTTTTCAATTTTGTAGAACTCAAATATTTGTCTTTGTCTGTTATGAAAATTTATTTTAAAGAAACATCACTATTAAGATCCTTAACAGATATGCTGCATCAGACCACATGAATGCAATTGAGGACAGTGGTGCTGTAAAATCTTATTACTCACACAATGTTATGTTGCGAACAAAAATAACAAATCTAATATTCGTATAAATTCCATGGCAGACCTACATATAATCGTTATTTATGATTTCATTAAGGGATGACGCATTTATTTAGATATATTATTTATCAGAAAGTAATATTAGTATTGCTTTTAGGACTATTTATTTATAGTATATGCTTTACTAATATTTTTTTGGATGTGAACAACCACACATTTTTAAAACTTGACTGCATTTATATCTCTTGACATAATAATGTCTACGGAGCTAAATAGAAGACTAGTATATGCCTTTCTCACAGGGAATAATTATATTATAATCATGTAGGTGTATAACAAACGTTCATGCTGATGGTAAAAGTATATAATATACTATGCGGAATAATGATTTCATGAACAACACATTGTTATATTTACTTAGTAAGGCTACTATCTATACACTTATAAAACTGATGACCGATCATGTTCGATTTATTGCCACCGTGCATTGTCTGAATAAATAATAAAATGTCCCTAATTTTGTGGGAATCGAATCCACGAAATTTTCATTAAAAGTCCAGTGCGCTACGCTATGGGTTATGAGGGCTTTCTTACAATAAATACACTTTCAAAACCTGATATAAATTATGTTTTGTGTGTATAAGTCAACTAGAGATGAAGCCTTGGATGTTGCACATAGGTTAAACTTGGAATACTTCTTAGTTTTAGTTTATGCTGGATCATTCAAATAAATATTAAAGAAAACAGTAAGTAATATATGACTTTACAAATAGTGGAATTAAAAAGAAAGAAGAATGAAAAATAAATTCTCTCAACATTAGTCAGGTTATATTACTGAGTTCAGATGTAAAATCTATTTCTGTTATAGAATATACCTAACCAGTTTTTTTCTAGGAAAGATTTTAGTCCTATTTTTGGAATCTCATTGTTGTTTGGACCATGTTTTTTTTATTACACGTATTTACTTTTTGCTCTTAGCGCTACATTCTACGCCAAGGAGATCTTTTGCACTTCACTTCCAAAACATATTTCCTAACTTCAAAAAATTTGTTCCTATTTAAGCTCTATGTTAGGCCTATTTGTTTATGTTAAGCTCTAATATACCTCAAATATGTCTACAACTATTTGTTCAATGCATTAAGCAAGGAGGAGGTGAGGCTGATCGGCTTGAAGTTCTTAGCCTGTTCATAACTACACTTTTTAGGTGTGAGGATAAAAAAACCTCCTTCGCCTTCTGCCATTCAGCTGGTTCATAGCCTAGTGTCAAACTGGCCCTAAACATTATGCACGATATGGGAATGACAAGATCAGCCGACTTCTGTAGGACAATCGTAATGTTCCCATCAGGCCCAGGAGATTTATATGCTTCAAAGGTTTTTATTGTTCATATTTTTTTTTATTGATAATTTTCTTAGCCATACTCGGTTCTCCCTTGCAACTAAACGCTCGCAGAATTCCAATTCTGCGTTAGGAAAATGTGCTTCTATTAGTGTTTTCAGGACTTCACAACTGTTTTTGTGTTTTACCCCAAGCTATTTTTAAGGGTACCTATCAACATGGGTTTGTTCCTATTAAGTATTCAATTGATCCTGGCCAGCGCGGCAGTGTTTAGGGATTCACAAACCCTTCTCCCTGGTCTAGAACCTTGCTCATGTATTTTTATCATGTGGCCACCATTTCTGAGCACATAGTCATTTGTTCTTTAACAGAACTACGCGCTGAAATAATGAAAATATTTTTAGTTTTATCAGAAGTAAATAATTTTTAGTATTATTTTTTATAGAAATAATCCTACTCTTAATAAGAATGTATAATTTAAGATTCTAAAATATTTCAATTTTTAATTTAAATCAATTTAAATATCTGTACTAATAGTTTAACAAACGAAGAGATAATTAGAACTCTTTTAATATTTGTTGTTACAAAGTCAAATAATGGTCTCTTTTGGTAACTGCCATAGTAAAAAACGGCTTTGGAAGCTATTTTTCCAAAGTAGGAAGGAAGAAAAGGTCCCTATTATCTTATAAATGTAAAATCATACATTTTCTATTTTCAAGTACCATTACCTCCTTTAAAATTGTAAGCAGTAAGTTTAAATAACTCTGCATTTTTATGGTATTTACTAATAGAATTTTGTTCTAAACAAATTTGTGCTCAGTAATTAAAATTAACCATCAAAATATAAGACATTTATTCAAATTTTGACAGTACTACCTCCTTGTGTGGCTTTTACTTTTCCTTTTTATTATTATTGTTAAAGAAATGTTAGAACAGTCGAACTGAATCAAGAAGTTGCTTCAGAGTACTTCATGCAAAAACTGGAAAATCGAGAAAGTCACTAAGTTTGTTTTAACTGATGTGCTGCAGATTAATAAGGGCTCTCCCAGACGGCGTCTTGCTGCGCATTTAGTGTCTTCAGTGCTACTTATTTGGGTTCTCTTTATTACAAAGACATAAACTAAAAAGTGTTTTGATTAAAAAAAGGTAAGTAGTTAATGGATATTACTAAACAATTTCAGACACGCTATATACAGATAAAATTACAGTTTGTTCATGATGGATTCGCTAAACAATTAACTAGATTAAACTAGGTTAAGTATTCCCATTGTTTTGTACCGAATTTCACGTGATGTCCTAGTAAAAAAGTTAATAAAACTACGGATGCTTACGAAAGTCAATAATACAAAATGACTTGTATATAATGGTCCCTATTTAGTTATATTGGCCTCATTGATTCATTATTTGTTTTGTTATTTAAATTATTATAATAATTTTGATTATCTTTTTTACTTTGCAAAAAAAAGTATTTCCTCTGAAAGATTGCTGTTTCCATGGTTTTTCTTATTGTATTTTTACGTTGGTTGACGTACAATTCTATTTGTAATTATACAGGAAACGATCTTAGTTTGATTGGTTAAACGTTGGCCCCATCTTAAATAAATTACACCTGGTTTCAATTAAAATTCATTAAAAACCTCCCTGAAATACCGATTTTGGTTTGACGGTTGATTAATCCATATTATTGTTTAAGAAGGTCAAATTTTGGGAACTTGCTGAGAAGAGAATCAATGGTAGATTGATTGTAAGTACTCACAAGGGTAAGTGCACTCTCTATTTAATTGTGTCCCACTCCATGTTGTCCGTTCCTCTCTGTATTGTGTATCTTTGTTCTCTATTTCCATGCTGAACTGGGATTTGACATTAGAAATTACTCTGGTTTGGGTTACGTATTTCTCAAAAAAAAAACAGCAAATAAAGATTATTTGTAATAATGGTATTCATTACGTATAATAAAATACCCTGCGATCATTTGAAGTTCTTTCAAAACAAATAGTCCAACGCAATAATTTTAATTGACTTTAAAATATTTATAAATTAAAAGTATATTTTTCATGAATAAATTTAAAAAATAATATTCAAAAACAGCGTGAACATTTAGAATTTTAGAATTTCTGTTTGGTAATATTTATTTATGTACCTAAATTTTCTTATTCAAAGCTTAATTTATAACATATAACTTCATTACAAACCTATATTTTTAAAAATTTTTGTATTTATCTGAGTATCTGTCTTTAGTACAAGAACAACCAAATGACATTCAATTTATACAAGAGACATCATTTTATTGAAAATTTTACGGGTAACTATTTAGTAAAACTCAATCTCAAGAAATTAGATTTTAAATAAATAAACAATTTGACTCACGTCAGATAAACCAAATCAATATTATATCTAGAAATAGTTGTAATAGTGTAGGTGAGGTGACTGGTTTCTATGCAATGTTGCCTCGTAAAAGTCTACTTTATTATCTTTTATGTGTTTTCGTTGACTCTTTTTTTTTTAAACTAGTAACTCATAAGAGTTAGAAGTTTGAATTTTTTATGAAACTAATAACGATATAAACTGCGAAAAGTTCTGTGCATTTTCGCCAATTTTGTTAAATAATAGCAGGATAATATTACAAAAATGTAGGAGATGTATCGATATAAGTTGGGAATACGGAGGAGTGGTAAATCATTTTTGAATCAATAGTTTTAAAGGATGATTTCACTTCATAACATTGCCATTGCCATTCTGTTTTGTTTTTCGTTTTCTTTTTTGCTTTCATTTTAAAGCCTAATAAAGGAAGAAAGAATATTTCTATGAAATCTAGAGATTTCTAGAGATTTTTATGAATTTAAATGTCTAGTAAACCATTTTTGATTTTTTGCTTGGTGTGACGGGTCAGTGTCTATCGGTAATTTTATAAACACTATGTAAGTCCAACCATTTCCTATATCTTATTAATATTTCATGCAATTATAGTTATTGTTATGATAGACTAATACTGCATTGGATTGTATTAGAAAACATGTGAAACGTTTTTTATGACACTGTTTCTCAAAAAGGTGCTAAACTTATCCTCTTTTCTACAGAAATTTTAGAGATAAATATTATCTTAGCATGAATACTTCTTTAGAAAAATCTCAACCATTCTAAATATTGATTAAGGATTTTTGCACAAAAACGGACAACTATTAGCTTCCATATGTAAGCTAATATATGCATTTCTAAACCATAGATTTCTATGATTTTGTTATAACAATAATTACATTTTTGTAATTGATAGAATTAAAATTCAATGTGGTCAAAAAACAGTATCAATGATTTATTCTACAATATACAACATATTTCGACTACAACTGCAGCATTGTTAGACTACATACTACTGAACATAAAATGCATTACTAATTGCCGTACTAGTTAAAAAAATTGTTAAAAATAAACATGTTTTCATAGTAGAATATTTCCAGGTTGTGAAGTTTCTGTTTGTGTGTTTAGCAATTCAAGTGTTCTCAATCTAAGTAAGTTGATAGCAAAAAAATTGGTTAATTATTTAACATAACCTGCTGAAGACTATATCTATATATAGGTCTGTATTTCAGAAAAAAATACAAATGAACTAATCATATAATAAGCAGTGGAAATATAAGTAGGTATACATGCCGTCTTCCAGAAAACCATTGGCTCTGTAACAATCTTAACTTTTCTATTTCCGGAAAACGCATTGCGTGTATCTACTGTTGCCTCACTCTGAGCTTTCTGGCTTTGTGAACTATTGCTTACAGCCTAATGAATGTAACGATATCTTTCATTTCCTCTAACTCGTTCAAAATTTGTCTCTGCGTATAATTAATTCCTGGTCATGGATCACTTCCCTATATATCTCTATTCACCACTCTGAGAGTTCAGTTGTTTTGAGATATTTTCTCAGTCCATTGAGAAGATTTCGTGAGAAACTTTCGATTAATACAATACAAGTACAAGTTAAATAATCAATTAAATAAATAACTGATTTATTTGAATTGATTTACTGGCTAAGTTTTTATTGTTATAAAAGTGATTTCCATATTTATATAGAGCAATTGATGGCCACTTGGAAGGTAAGTTTCTCATGAATGACTTGATTCAATATGCAAAAACAATTAAAATAATAAAAATAGTAATTATAATAATAAAATATTAAAAATAATAAATAATTCAATACTAATTAAATTGAAAATAATATTATTTTTTTATAAACAGTAATTTAATAATAATAATAAATCATTAGTAATTAGTAATAGATTATTAAAAAAATAATCAATATTCTAAATACTATATTTAAGCCTTTAATATATTAATAATGAAATCAACAAGTAAAATACAAAGTTTGATTTGTAACATGCATTGAAATATATTTATCAACTATTTCATTAAATGAAATAACAATCAATGTAATGTGACGCGTTATCGATTGGTCAGAGGACCCAGTTAATCACAGACTGTCCTTTGTGACAGTTTGCAAAACCAGAACGAATAAACGGTAAAGTAAATAACTCTAATTAGTTCTTCAAATTCTCGTATTCAGTTTACCTGTTCAGATAAAACTAAATAGGAATGTTAAATTGTTTAACAGCAACATTGAAAGAAACAATTCTAAGTCCTTCAAAGAACAATTTATATGATAAAAATCTCTGAGATTTCTCATAAATTCTTTCCAAATTACATAAATAATTATCTCGGTTCATTTTATGATTCAAAAAATTTTAATTTTAATGAGAAATGTTATTTATTTTTTATAATTATTTTCAACTACGACAAGTCTCATTACATATATATGTATTTGTATTAATTTTTGAAATATGTTTACTTGTAAGAAATTATTTATTTTGCTATTTAATTCAAGCAAATACTGATAAATATATCCAAGTATGACCATAGGTAAAACTTTAGAGTTGTCCTTTTTTAGTATTATATTATCCCCCACCCCCTCCATACAATTAAATTTATGAAATATTTGTTATCCAATAAATAATATAATAAATATTTTACAGAAAAAAATTTACTAAATCACTACATTATAATACTAATATAAAAAATAATATTAAGACAGTAATGTACTCAAATCATAAAATTTTGTATGGACTAGAAGAGCAGAAAAACTTTCTACCTAATTTAATACATAACTCAACAAAATAGCTTTCATATGATTCAATATTACCCAAAAATAAAAATGTTTGCTTCCAAAGCAAAGACTACGAAATATTGATAAATTTTATAAAAAAAAAACCGTCAAACAGTGATTTGTAGCGTTATTATAAAATTATTAATACACTCTTACTCATATGTATCAACAAATGTTACAAATGCTTTGAGACATCTTCGAAAAGTCATGATCTTAAAATAGATTTCTTTTGATTAACAATATACTTCACTTTCTAGAAAGCAAGTAAACACTGACTAGCTACTAAGTTACTTTCGGGTTACATATACACGTTAAAAGGAAAACTATGGTTAAACGATAAATACATTAACACTTCCTCTCTCCCGATAATGGATAAACTGTCAATTACAAACTATTAGTGTGTGAGTGTGTGTGTGTGTGCGTTTATCTATAATTTACCTTTAACGTTTTTTACGCTTTTTAGATCATTTTCGTGAAGCTATATATACCTACAATATTTCACACAAACAAGTGAAATATCAATCAATGATCAAACACGATATAAAATTGGAAAAAAAGACTAAGATCTTTCTACCGTAACAAGAGGCCTTCGTCAGTTGAGTTCTTGACTCTGACAAAGACCGCTTGTTAGGGTTGAAAAAACTTATTTTTTCCCATTTCGTATTGTAGTTTGATATATATATATATATATATATAAACTAGAATTTAAAAAAGAACACATAGAAAGGAAACCACTGAACTCACTACTATATTTTGATGTCCTCGTCTTCAGGAAAAGAAGTGAATCGCTCCAAAGGCTGATAACGACTGACAATTACTGATATTACAATATATATATATATATATATATATACAATTAAAAGAAACGGTCCAGCGGACTTTTTTAAAATAAAATAAATTCAAAACGAAGGAAACACACAGAAAGACACAGACATAACTCACATCGATATTTCGACCATCGTCGTCATCAGGAGGTGTGAAGAGCGAAGAGCGAAGAGTCCCGCAGGAAGACAGGGCGGTAGTGTCAGACAGTTCCTGCGGGACTCTTCGCTCTTCGCTTTTCACACCTCCTGATGATGACGATGGTCGAAATATCGATGTGAGTTATGTCTGTGTCTTTTTGTGTGTTTCCTTCGTTTTGAATTTATTTTATATATACATATATATATATATATATATATATATATATATATATAATGAAAAAAGACAACAAATAGAAGAAGCGAGAAAACTTACTGGGTCGATATTTCGAACTGAAGTTCGTCGTCAGGGAGAAGAAGGGAAGAAGAAGGGAAGAGGAAGAGGCACGTGCGTCCACTCGTACAAGCAGAGGGCTACTGGGGGCTCCAGGCGGCGGTCACCAGTTGTAGTATCTCGAGGCGCTGCAGGCTAATCCCCCGTGAACGACACCATTCCACCACGAGCGAACACGCGTACCGTATAAGTCGGAAAAAGGTAGAGAGGAGGACAGAAGTGGCGAAGAGGAAGAGGAGAAAGAGAGTGAGGGAAAAAAATATATATATAAATAGCAATAAATTTAAAAAAAAAAAAAAAAAAAAAACACACAACTTTAACGTTTGAGATTGAGGCCAGGTGGGGAGCGGGTATTAAGTAACCAAATGTGATCCTCCTCAGAGGCTCTCAAAGTTAACCTTTTCTCATCTTTTGCAACTACTTTGAGAATTTGTACTGCTCAAAGTAGTTGCAAAAGATGAGAAAAGGTTAACTTTGAGAGCCTCTGAGGAGGCTCACATTTGGTTACTTAATGCCCGCTCCCCACCTGGCCTCAATCTCAAACGTTAAAGTTGTGTGTTTTTTTTTTTTTTTTTTTTTTAAATTTATTGCTATTTATATATATATATTTTTTCCCTCACTCTCTTTCTCCTCTTCCTCTTCGCCACTTCTGTCCTCCTCTCTACCTTTTTCCGACTTATACGGTACGCGTGTTCGCTCGTGGTGGAATGGTGTCGTTCACGGGGGATTAGCCTGCAGCGCCTCGAGATACTACAACTGGTGACCGCCGCCTGGAGCCCCCAGTAGCCCTCTGCTTGTACGAGTGGACGCACGTGCCTCTTCCTCTTCCCTTCTTCTTCCCTTCTTCTCCCTGACGACGAACTTCAGTTCGAAATATCGACCCAGTAAGTTTTCTCGCTTCTTCTATTTGTTGTCTTTTTTCATTTATATATCTGTCCGGTTTGGACCGTTTTAATATTTTGATTTATATATATATATATATATATATATACAATTAAAAGAAACGGTCCAGCGGACTTTTTTTAAAATAAAATAAATTCAAAACGAAGGAAACACACAGAAAGACACGAGTACCGCCCTGTCTTCCTGCGGGACTCTTCGCTCTTCGCACCTCCTGATGACGACGATGGTCGAAATATCGATGTGAGTTATGTCTGTGTCTTTCTGTGTGTTTCCTTCGTTTTGAATTTATTTTATATATATATAAACTTTAAATAAAACTTGGTTATTTTGGTGTAAAACTATTCACTTTATTTAGAATTTAGAAAATATTTAGAATTATATAAAAATGTTTACAGTATAATATAAATTATTTTCATACAGTTACTCGTTTATGAGAAAACAAAACTTAATATTTTCTATTGCTTATAATTTTTTATTTAATTTATATATTTAGCCAACTAGTACTGCTTATATGAATTTCTGTCTATTTCTTCTCTTAATTCTATACTTTAAGACCGGGTACGGGGAGCAGCACTGGCGGTTACCGGGTTGGTTACTTGCCGTTGCGTCTACAACGTGCTTGGTCTCCCTTTCTCTTTTCTCCTGAAACGGATTACCCAAAAATTTGAGTCTGTAAGTGTGTTTCCTTACTCTGTATGTTTCCTTACTCTTCTTGAATTTTGAACTTGTATGTATATATATATATATATATAATGAACTATTATATATGTATACACTTCTACTATAAATAACGTTGAGAAAGAGATATTCAAAATTCAAAATATTCAATATATCAGTACATTTAGGCGGTAAAATATTTAGTTTAGACGAGAAAAAATAATTAAACGTGTAAGAGAAAATAAACTAAATAGTTTATGAGTTTATAAAAACACATTTAGTAGAGAAAAATTAAGAAATAACCACAGATACGTGAGCTACTAACGGTTATTGTTTTTGTTTTCTCCCTTGAGTGAATTATCAATGAAAATTGAAAACTTTTTTGAATAATCGTTATTGTACGAGAATTTAAAGCATATTTCTGAACTTTGATTAATTTCTTTATAAAAAAGCCATGTTGTTAAAATATTTAGATTTTGCATTTTCAATAAGTTATATATTTATTTATGTTATGTTTGAACGAACACGTCGTTGAAACACGGAATTAAGACAGTAACAACATTGAATGAAGCTGAGACACTGAACTTGGTTGGTAAAGTTACCAGTGAATGTTTCGATTCAACATAAAACTCTGGAGAATTCAAAGTCGATGGCTGTCATACAGCTATAAGGACAAAATATAAATCACAACATACAATCAGTTAGTTAAATTTAAAAGTTCAATCCCATATTTAGTAAATGGCACATTTTTTGTTGATAATTGTGGTTTAGTTTTTTTTAATTATGTGCTTGAATTACTTGCATGGTAAGGATGGTTCTTGATGTGTCATTTTTGTTTGGATTTTTAACTATAATGTACTTCTTTTTTATTTTTTAGTTTTCAGACTTTTTGAAGAATATGGTGTCAAGTGCTAAGACCGGATTTTTAAAATTGTAATCAAATAATGAAGTAGACTTCATTTATATTATTGTGCTTATAACATCTTGTTCTCTAAGAACTTGGTTAACACCAGGTTGTGACTTTACAAAAAGGAGAACGAGACTGTTGTAGGTGGTAGACCTTCCTCCATTTCAAGACTTCTTAAGTGTATCAACATAGCTTCAAGAACAAGGAATCTAGTGTATTTGGCAGGCCTTGCATAAATAAGCGCCATCAACAGACATTTGGGGTCATCAAAACATTTTATATAAAACACATTTCCTGTCTGTTCATTTGAGAACGTCATAGCACAATTGCAACCTTCCCTTCATGTTTAGTCCTCAATTAAAAAAAAAATGGTTTCCATTATTTCCTTACACAATGTTTATGGTACTTCAAAAAGTATACTGAAATTTAAAAGTAGCGTTTTTAAATACTGTCTTTACCACCTATTGTTTGAAAAATTCAACGATAATATAAAAAAGTTGAAGAGCAATACAAATATAATTTGTAAATTACCTTGCAAAGTAAAACAAATTTCAGTATAATTGATTACAATACTTTCTCAACTATGAACTTAAGTGGACATATATGTTGAAACGATTTTATGTTTATTGTAATCGGTGTGTAATAATATTATAAACTGACATTATTTGCAGCAGACTCTATTTCGGACTTGTATCACTACACTTGTTTTTCGGCTAAATATTTCCTATAGGTTGCTTTCTTTGCTCATGAATGGGCGCTTAGCGAAGCCACCGGTACAGCAAGGGTTGACGGTATGTATGAAGTAAGAGCACAGTGTTCAGTGTTCACAGTGGAGGTTTTCACAGGGGCAGGCCACCTGGAGCGCATCAGGCTGGTGCTGCCATCCCGGCCGCAAGGCATCAGGCTGCCTGCACCTCGGCCGACCCACTTACACCTCCGCTAGACTTACTCCCTCACACTTCACTTCCCTCCTCCTTCACCTATCCCAGTCATTCAATTCAATCAGCTGTGGGTGAGAAATAAAGTAAAAAAGAGTCCGCTCATTACAATATATGCTCTCACGCTCCCATCATCCATAAAATAGTTTTATAACTTCTTTTTTATTGAAAAATGACTTTCATTGATTTAATAAAATGGTAATTTAATCTATTGAAATAAATTAAATCTACTGATTATTGAGTGAGTTTTATTAGGAATTTTAAAGAGATTTCTAATTGTTTTTTACCAGCAGAGTAACTCTTATTTAGTTTATATCTCATCTGTTATGGCCAAAGTGGGTTGTACGGCGTGAAGTTACGAGCAGTACTGGAGAGGAGAATGTCTGGTTTAGGATGCATTGAAGCTCATGTCGCCGCGCAGATCACGTCCCAGCTGGCCGCTCCAGCGTGAGGCGCTTCTCATGTCCAACTCTCATGAAAACCTCCATTGTGGTTCTCCTCACAGTGTTTCTTAGAGAGAATGAACCAAACTCTTTCCATATCGCTTCGTTTTCATATTATTATTTTTTATAATATATTTACAATTACTATACCTATTAAAATGTCTTTATATATTTTTTTACTAATATGACATAACAGTATATTTGTAAAAATAATAGTGCTAATTGGTTTGATGGCAATTCCTCATCGCGATTTTAATGTTATCAATTGAAATATTTGCAACACATTTGGTTCCTTCTCCAAGACCTGCTACGGCCTTATTCTAGTCCCCAATTGAAGGCAGCCATCTTGGTTGATAATCTTAATAAATAGTGTGAGATTCCCTCTTGGACAAGAATTAACACTTTTTTTTAAAAGTGTCTTCCAACCACTTTGGGAATTTCAAAATCAATTGTACTGAAATTAGTTATGTTTTCCGTTCAGCCATAAAGGCCTAATAATGCTATAATTAAATGATATTTTCACTCAATAAAAATTCAGTACAATTTGATCAAAGTATAAATCTTCCAATGTCATTCTTTTATGGACTTTAGAATAGGCCTTGCCTGACACATGCCAGTAACAGCAATGTGACCAAGTGCAAATGCAAGCCAATAACTTTCTATCACCCGCTGCTTTCTTCTTACCTCGTCCCTCTGTCAATCATGCCTTCCCTTATTACTTTATTATTTGACCTATTCAAACAAAAAAAATCACAAATTCAATTTGGAATGATTAAAACAACTCGTTTTACTCATAGTCACTAATAATATAAACTTCAATAACAATAATAGTGGATTCCCTCCAGTCAAAAGCGTGTTCGAACTCTAAACAAACAAGACACCGTATTGTTACAGTTCGGTAAATCTCAATAAGCAAAACAATACTGTTGAATCTGCGAACCAAATATAGTTTATAATAGACACTGTTGCTAACCAACATTTACACAGACATCATACTTTCTTTTACTTATGGAATCATAGGATCGGTTGTGCCGTCAACTTACTTAAAAATAATGACAAAATAAAGCTCGTTACATAAAATGAATAAGTGATTATTAATTTCAGTCATATTTAATTCATGGTATATTATACAAAACATGAAATACCATTCAGCGTTAAGCTATTTCTTCATATATTTCATATTTGAATGGTTTTTTACACATACACTTATCATTCAATTAACAAGTTTTGGCTTAAATTTTAAATGTTTGCAAACCATTGGTATCTTCATGACAGGTTTGATTCATTCAAATCTTTAAATACGACCTCTAAAATTAGTTTCAAAATCGCAGTTTAGTGATATCCATCGAATCCAGGGAGATAAAAATTATTGTAATTATTGAACTGTTATTGACTCAAGAATCAAGGTTTATAACAAGCTTGCATTTGCACGAGGGTTATTTTTTTTAAAAATTGTGTTTTTGAACGGAAATGATGAGATACTCTAGGCAGATGCTGCCTTTGTTTAGAATTATCTGTTCCTGGGAGAGAGATGTTGCCTGCTTATCCTACACCGGCCGCTGATCTAACGCTGTCAGGTAATATTGCTTTATTTTAAACACAAATATTTCTCTTAATCCTTTAAAATGTTTGTTTCAGTATTTTAACTTCACTCCTACGTCCATGTTCTACTACAACACAGAAACATTATATAACGAAAACAATGTATTAAACATATACATTGTATAAACATAACACCAAAAAATCCAGAAAAATTATGGTCGATGAAAACAAGCAATATGCATGTATTGAATAAATATATTGAATAAGACCTTCTCGGATATTCTAAAAGTTGCTCTAATAAATAGTTAGCGAAGCGCTTTCTGATTAGTATGAAGACGAATTTCTATGACGAAAGATAACTGATGATGATATCTGTAAATAAGACTTCCAAGTAATGAGAAGTTAATTATCGCATTAGGCAAAGTAATACGTGAAACATGTTTTACACCACTTTTAATCAACTTAGTTCATTTAATTGACAAACGAGTTTGAAAAATTTATCTTTTTATCAAACTAGGTTCCAACACAGAGCTAGCATCCTAATATTAATTTCAATAAAAATCCTATATAATTAAGGAATATTGTAATCTGATAAATAGAAGATGTACACAAAAGATTTCTGCTCTAATAAACTTGTATATGACAAAAATTTAGGACTGCCATTGTAGAAGTAACCCTATAATGTGGATCATTCATGAGTACCAATCGGCGCCAATTAACAGAAGCGTCACGATTCTGCTCTGGACAGCATTCAAGTCAGAGCCTGTAAAAATTGATAAAATGTGGTCCATTTATATTGTTTTATTGATTATAAATAGCACTTTTTGAGTGTCATGTTGCTTTCCTTTTTCTACTAGTTGCACTGTAGCAATGTAAGAGTTGGTTTGCACAAAGCAGGTTGAGTGTAGTTGTGACGAGGTTGATGTTGCAGAGAAAGGCATGACGCCAATGGACTGCAGCGCCTGCTCGCAGCTCTACACGCCCCTGATCCCCCTGGGCCTCAGGCACCACGCCCACGCCACCAACTAGTACAGCCTGCTGCGCTGCTCTGCCCGGCACGACGTGCCCGCCTCTTAGTCCTTGCTCATCACCACTTGCTACCACTTCTCTCAACTTTGCACCAGACAGCTCCTTCTATCAAATTATTATAAAACACAAACTATTATAAAAAAAATAAGGTAAACCCTATTTCTTCTCTTCTCATGATATTAAAAAGTATGTGTTAAAGGTTAAAAGCTAAAGGACAGAGTTTTTATATTCTAGAATTAGATAAAAAATTATTCATGTAATTTCTTGCAAGCATAAAATGTAAATCTCAATTCATTTTCTTGTAGCAGCAACTTCATACAAGTTGACTTCTTGTGTTAAATAAATTCTCCGCAGAATAAGTCTACTTTAATTGCTTCTTGGTAGAAAACTAAATCACATTTCTAGGATTAGTTACTCTCTAGTCTTTAAATTAACCCACTAACACTATTTAGGAAACATCAAACATTGTGGATGTCACATTTCAATTGTCAAATTATTGACAACTGGCATTTATTTACATGTTTTATTCATTTGACCAAATCTTATAAGAAAAACAAGAAACTTATTTTAAACGAGTAATTTTGAAAAATACTGTTCAAATAAAACTAAATTCAAACAAGTTTAATATAATACTTTTATATTTCTTGATGTTAAGATGTTTGTTGGACGTTAGATGACCAATGGAAAAACAAACAATGTAGAGTTAAAATACTCATACCGCATTCAATACTTCATGTCTTAAAATAATTGAAACTTAAACATGTTCAATTGCTTGAGCGTAGAAACAATATAGGTATAGATAGGTTTTCTGTAATATAAATTATCTAAACAGGTGTGAATTGATAGCGTGCTTACACCGAATGATAGAGAAGCACACATTGGGTCGTTCGTGGGGTTGTTGTGCAGGTGTCAAAAGTTAAGTGTGCACCTGTTTGGGGTTATTCGTCTGGTAGACTTATCTTTATTTGCTCTATACAAACTCCATACAGTTAACACTCTTATTGATATCAATGGAATTACACATTCCTTGTGTAATTACATGTATAACTTTGTAAATAATTTAAGATATGGTAAATGGAAGCCGTTAGGGTAAAGAATCGCTTTCTGAATGCGGTGATTTAAAGTTAATGTATATCTAGAGCGGGGTTGTATGTTTGTGGTCATGCAAAGGACTCCACGACAATATCTCTTTGAGAAGTTAGAAGTCTGTGATACCAGATACCCACTTGTCTCACCTCTTAAGTCCTTTGAATAACAGCTTAGCTATCAAATGATCACTGAGAAGGGAGGTTCTGTTCATATGGTACTAAAACAATGTGTGGTGTTATGTGATGCTGCAATCACTTATTTCAGAACTGCGATCAACTAAACTTTAGCAAACATTGTGTTTGTTGTCTACGTAAAACAGGATTTTTATTTTTGTTTGAATAATTCTTAATCTACACTCTATTTTTATATATGGATTTTCAACAAAGTTGAAATTAATCCAATTTAAACGTAACAATAAGGTTCTCTTCTAAATATAAATATCTCTAGGAAAGAATACTAAAAGGCGCAACCAGGAGTCTACTTTACTCAATCGTTAGGAGAGTAATTCTGAATCTTATTTATGATATTTCAAAATTAAACATTGTTAGTAGACATATGTAAATAATTTATTGTAATTACGTTTATCAATCGCTTGTGATTATTAAATATATATATACTAGTTAATGTGAAATGTGTATTTTGTTTTAGTTGTTAATTATAAACTAACTTTCACTTTGAACGTATTGTTCAGTTATTTCTAACAAATTGATGCGAGCATACTGCTTGTAACTTGTTAAGCGTGCTGACCGAGTGATGTCCTTGGCCCTCATCAATCAGTCTGCTCTCAGTCCGCATTACCAATAATATTACTCTTTACTAGCATATCTCTTCATTCATCTATTGGTTTGCATGTCCAGTCGTTTAATTTATTTAATTACATCAGCATTGTTTTTGCTTGCTTACATCCAGTTAGTTAATTTAACTTCAAAACAGTCTTGTGTCACTAGCCCAATATCATCGCTGAGTACATCAGCTCTCCTCTGTCAGTCCACAAAGTCAGTCGTAGCACTTGAGGAGATTTCATCCCACATTACTTTAAGTATCACCTGAATAATCTTAGTATTAATGATGACTTATTCTAATCTTTTTGGGCCAGGTTAGTTCAGTGGTTAACGTGCTCGCCTCTGAACTGGTAGGTCCAGGGTTCGATACCCGCCTGGTCCTCGATTTATTCACGAGATCAGTGAATAAATCTGGTACATCGTCCCACGGAGAGGACATTAAACCGTCAGTCCCGAGCCTGTACGATGTCATGTACTCGTTGAAGATCCCTACTCTAAATACACTTGATTTAGGCAAAATTTACGGCTTATAATGTAGAATCACCGATCAAACAAAAAGCTCGTAATATGCTGACGTTTATAACACGCCAGGGGATCGGTTTAAACAATAGAAAAAAAACTAATGAATTTTGTTTTTAAATAATGTTTACAATTTGATACTGTTACCCACAGTCGTTGTTGGAGGATCTTACGAAGTTGAGATAATAAGTATATACTTATAGGATGCATAAAAATCTTTACTTGCATTAAGTTCAATCATTACAGATTTCATGTGCCAGGGAAGGTGATTGGTTGTCATTAATTATTTCCATTTAACCTTCGGAAATAATACACTAACAAAGCCATGCTTTAAAAATAGGTGGCGAGAAAGAAGAAAAGTTGATTGCTGCAAAATTACATTATGCTTTAATTTTGATTATGATTTTGAAGTTTTCCTCCCGATTTGATGCACTATGTTACGAAGTCATTTTAATAGTGACAACACGTAAGCAAGACTGAAAGGAAATTCGTTGAGAATCATGACAGGAAAAGTTAATATACATTAATGTTCTACTTTTACGTAAGACAAAATACACAAATTCACACAGGAATTTCAATGGACCATATCTAAAAATGACTTGACTGGTAATGTAGAAATAAGGATGGTTTTTATTGTTTCTTGTAACTTCCTTTCATTCTATTTACATTTTTACATAATCTGAGGGTTATTCCTGACTTGATTCATCCAATAATCCAGCAGTAAGAATATTTTTCCTGCTTTTGTCTTAACTTTAAAGCGTATTTGTGGAGAAAATGTTTAATTCACCTTCCTAATTCATAAAACTACATTCTGTTTGGTAAATAATATTATTGTTTAAATAATGGTTATCAAAGATGCTTTATACCTCAAAACGTACTGAAGAATGTCGGGTAACACCTGTCATAATGCTATCTTCATCTGACATATCAGAGTCAGACTTGCTTTGAAAACATCACTTCATTTCCCACACCTTTCCCTTTGTTTTATTGTTTTTTCTTCCAACATTTAGTGTCTGATGTGGGAAAATTCACAGAACGTGGTTTTTCATTTCATTTATAGCTATACTAAATTCTTCGATACATCTTCATAACGTAAGAACAATATGATTTTCCACTTATATCTTTCGACTGGAATCATTGCAACAAACAGAATGAATTAAAGTAAGTATATGTAAGAAATGTGTACTCCGGGTTTTTTTATCATTTTTTTCTTGGATTTTTTTCCAAGTTAATGGATTTAATTAAATGAAGCTAAGATTACAAATTTTTAAAATGAAATCCACAAAACTGTTTACTAAAGTTTATTAATGTTTATTATTGTAATTGTTTATTTTCATTTAATTATATGGATAAGACATGTATTTCCAAAAACATGTTTTTAATTATGAATAATTCATTAGAGAGTATCTTTAACATTATTAATTTTTGTTCAAATGTAACTTAATTTGTTTCTGTGTAATTCTCACTAGTTCGCGAAACGCGAAAGTGCATTATATTCACTAATATAGAAAAATATCAGCATAACTAGTAAGAGAGATCTGTAAAATAAAGCTAGTTTCAATTTTATTCTATGTAATAGCAAAAATATATTTCTTCAGAAATATTGATTTTCATTGAACATCCATTTGTAAAACTGGTCCAAAGGTGATTATTTGAATTAAGCCTGCACGTTCAATTTTGCATATTTAATGTGAAGTATGTAACTGAAATGTTTCTTGTCATGCAAAAACAATGCTGGTATATAAGGTGCACTTACAGTTGTAATCAATATGTATTTATTACATTGTTGTACTTTTAATTAGTATAATTAGTATTGTCATTTAAAGTATTCATAAAGTTATCAATGTATCATACAAGAAAGTAGCAGGCATAGTAGTATATGAAGCACATTGTATGTACACTAGAATGTAAAAGGTAAAAAGATAATTAATGTTATCAAAAGCTTTGTTATAATTAAATTATTTCAAATATTTCATTAGAAAGATATGCTATATGTCATGAAATAAAGAAGTGATTATTATTAATAACCTTGTCATTCATTAAAAGTCCCTGAAGAAGAGAAAGGTTCGTCTTGAGGGATTGGTGGTATAGCTCGAGAGTTGCAAGCCTGCCTTTAGAATCAGTGGTCCAAGACTTAACCTTCTCACAACCTGTTGGCAAGTTTTCACGTTCTATAAAGGTTCATTCTGTATTTATCACTATAACACCAAATACCATAACACCTGAAATTTCGAGATGCGATCTGTAAGTTTTGTATCAAGGTTAAATTTAATAGGTGTTATATATATATATAAATGACATCTAATCCTAGCTTAGACCATTTATACAATTTGTTGAGTATCAATTTTTAAATAAGTCTTTGCCTGATTAGGACCTTCCTGTATATCTTATTACTGGATATGAACATCAGAAAGTAGCAACAAATAACTCGTAGAAAAATTAACCAAGAGGTATTTAGTAATCAAGTAACCGCACTTTCATGAAATTGTTGTACTTTAAAATGTTTAACCGACTAACTCATATAAATTGTGGTTTGGTTTTTTACTAAATTAAATTTAGAAAACAATAACCTATAAGTAGCATCTACATGACTAACATTATAGCTGGGCTTGACTCGTAATGTTCTAGGAAATAAATTTATTTATTTAAAAATTGAAATTAAATAGTATTCAGTAGGTGAAAGAGTGAATTGGATGTCAAGTTTCCCAGCAGTAACACCAATCTTTTACATTTGAACAATTCTTGGTGAAAGTCAAGAATGGTTCTTTGTACGCAGTAACGATATTGTTAGGAATAATGCACATATATTTCACAATAAAAATATTAGAGACACTTAATTGTCTACTATGAAAGTGTGGAATGAATATCCACCACCGAATCTCCAAAAATTACTCTTTTTGTATATTCATATATAGAAAGCATAAAAACAGTGTATATTATTACAGTAATATTAATAATAACTAACAACTAGTTTTATATGGAAAATTAGTTTTAAATGAAAAATTTTACCATTTTACACTCAATCTCCTGGTTATGATCTTTCTCTACTGGGCGCCAGGACATGCAGGAGTAGAGGGAAACGAACGATGAGACGAACTTGCAAGGGAAGCTGCTAAGTAACCGCATATTAGTCCAAAACCATATTGTGGTATAGGACAGCACACTATACAAGATCTTGTGTTGTCTGGAGAGGAGGCGGAATAATCTAAGGATATTAACGGGTCACTGCAAACTTAATGGTCATCTGCGAAAAATGGGCATTATCAATGATGGTTTGTGCAGATTCTCCAAGGCAGAGGAACAAACACCGTTGCACCTGCTGGCTGATTGTCAAGCCACTGTGCTACACAGGAGTAGGCTCTTCGGGATACTCAACAAAATCATAGAAGAACTTTTACCGTTGGACCCAGCAAAAATGCTGAGTTTCTTGGAGGTGTTGAAGCTGACTGGAGTACTATAGTACAGGAGTGGGGAAAGTAAAATAGTTCTCAGGACGCAGTACAATAATCACCGTCAATAAAATAATAAATAAATGCTATTTTACACGTAAAATAATAAACATTTTACTTGTTACTTATTATAAAAGAGAGCTACCATTAAATAAAAGGTAAATATAAAATAACGAAAATAGAGGATAAATAATTGGACACCGTATAGTGGAAGAGACAAACACTAACTTTACACTTGGATAATGTAGGTAAGTAGACACGATATGACATTCAGTGTGAGCCTGACTGGTAGTCAGAACAAGAGACTGACATCATGGATGTTAGGTATGTGCTAAACAAGCTATCATGTGCTAATCCCGTCATTTCATCCAATCAAAAGAATAAAAACTATAGTAATTACAGTTAACCATATTTCACTTTTTATATCCACTTCAGTTTTTAAAGTTTGTAAATAAAAAATAAAGTAAAATATACTTGTAAATCCACGTGAAAAATGTGTAAATCAAACATTTAAATGAAAGCATGAAAAAAACTAAAATAATTATTATAATTATTAGGTTTTATTTAAAATGAAATAATTAAAAAAGAATGAAACTCGTCATCTCATACTATAAGGGATACAAGTACTCAGGCCGACAGGCAAGGTTTATCATTACGACGGCTTAAACTTAAAGCCATTATAAACAAACAAAGTCAATAGAGAAAATAAAGAGAAATCAAAGCTGTAAATGTAAGAAAGCCTACTGAAAACGGTCAGTTTCACTCTGGAAGATGGACAAGACCTATAACCAGACAAGTGACAAAGAGGGCAAAATATTTGCAAGATAAGGTGGTACGACTTTCTTATATTATTACAAAGATTTTTGTTTCACAAACATTTATAATATTATGTTTGTAATGAAATAATTTAACGGGGAGCCTTTTGTCTGAGGAAACCTATCTTTGCCTCAGAGAGGCACTTTTATGTTTCTGATATGTATCAAATAACAAATGATCACAACACAAAGATTGTTTCTCTGTGAGGACCATCCTACTTTCTTTCGACGAAATATAAAATATTACATGAATTTTTTTAATTATAAATACAACTTTAGGGTATAATAATTATCTGATTCACTTTTTTTAGGGAACAATATACTACACAGACATATTATATATATATTATATATATATATATATATATATATATATATATATATATGCCGTGATCGTCTAGTGGTTAGGACATTGCGTTGTGGCCGCAATAACCCAGGTTCGTATCCTGGTCACGGCACGCTATTTCCCTCACGATATATTGGGATGACTGCAACGAAGTTATCGAGGCGTCTTACACTTCATCTATCTAACGGAGCACCAAAAATGCATATGGAGAAAGAACATGGTACTTGTTTAACGAGGGAAGTGCTAGTGAATGGAACTTCTGTCCTCATTACTAACAAAAACCCCCTTCATTTGCATATTTTGGAGGCATTGTATATTAAGGAAAAAATCCCTTCTCTAAATTGCCAAATTAATGACATGTTTGTAATTCCTAGTTCTAGGAATATTAACCCTAGTTTTAAATTTATAAAAAGTGATAATGTTAATTCATCCGACTGAGCGCTTGGAGCGCTAGCAGGTTGTAACCTTCCTTGCATTAGTTGTTATTTATAATCTTGTTTATCGCTTAATTTCTATTCTAATTTTATTTCATTTTACTTTAGTTTAGTGCTATATATGGTTTTACTTTGTACAGTACCTTATAAATATATATATATATATATATATATATATATATATATATATATATATATACAAAATTGTCAGAATAACACGTGATATAAATATTCAGGTAACTCACCACAAATTATTGAAGATGATTGCTCTGAGGTCTTTCGTTTACACGTCGTCAAAGGGCAAGTGAATACAAGTTGTGGGCAGGTTATGAATTTTGATTTAAAGTTGGATGAAGAATGGCATCATTGACAGTATTTTTCCCTATGAAATTAGAAATAGTCTTGATTCGTTTAACAATTCCTTCAATTAGAAATTTATCCAATTTAAAAATGCCTGGAATAGTGTTGACTAAGTATTAGAAAAGCTTTTTATGAGGGCACTTTCAACACTGTTTCTTCTTCTTTCACATGATATAAATACCAACTCCTTTGCTTCTTCCCAGTTGATTAAGTAATTTTTGTCTTTAATGTGTAGGAACAAGGCACTTATATCATCTTGTCTTCTAATAAAATACTGATGTTGCTTAATCCTTCTGTCTATTCCTTTTTGTGTCTAATGTAAGCTAACTCGCAATCCTTGCAAGGAATTCTGTATAGACAACAGTTTTTCAGTATTTTCTTAGAGTTACGGACAAGTCTATTTGACAAAATTATCACCACTGCTAAATATAACTGAGATATCTAACTTCTTCCTAAAGAGTCTTTTAAACATGGGCTATAGGGAATTATTAGCAAATTCCTTCTTGAAAAACGTTCCTCGCTTTCAGATGACATCAAAGATTGTTTGGCTTTTTTCATAACGTTATCAATTAACTTTTTTGGATACATTAGAGTGGTTGAAATTTTGTAAATATATTTAATTTCTTCTTCTAAATGACACCAGTCACCAAGGAGTCTTTGGGAAACCAGATTCGGGTAGTGAGGCTTAGGTTTTGCAGTATACCTTGAATTTCCATGTGAGCGTGAAGAAAACTAAGTAGCATGTTTATATGTCACTAAAGAGTTATGGTAAAAACAAAATTTTCCTTCAATAAATATGACTTAAAATAACACAACTCAAATCCTGGGCAAAAATAGATATTAGATAGCGAAATAATAATAACCTGAAGTAAAGTACAATGGCACAACAAACACTGTTAAAACAAAGTACTTTATTTTAGTGTCTTTTATTTTAACCTTGCCTAACATTAATCAGTGAATTAAACTTGATTTAAGATAGCGCAATTCAATGAAAACTTTTATAGAATATATAAAAGGTTGTTTGATTGTTGGAAGCGAATTTGGTTGGTGTGATAGAGGAACACTGTCAAAGTATTTCAATCTAGTCCAAGTGGGCAAATAAGTTAGAGACGGAGTCAGAGGAAATAAAGTGCTGTACGAAAGTAGCTATACCTTGGGGAAGGGAATTGAATGAGCATGGAAGTTGTATTAAACAAGCGAGCAAAAAAGTCTTGTTTACTATTAGATGAAGGGCAAGTCGAAATGGAGTTGGTCCAAGCGACGTTCGATCGTTGGACGGCTGCTAACAGCAAATAGGAACAAAGCCGTTACCGCCGTCACCTGGTCCCCATTCAGCACGACTCCCGGCTCTCAATCAGAGTGTTTGAGAACAATCACTTGTATCAACTAATCGCACAAAATAACATTTCCAATGGCCGATACTCAATTTTAGTTGAAGAAATATCAGACTTCAAACTTCTAGTACAGATTAACCCAGTTATCAATATACACGCTTATTTTAACAGTGATATACACGTGCAGCCCTCAACTGATCCATATAATATCATTGGTATTACCACAGCAGTAATAACTCTTTTTTTAAAGTCAAAGTGAAGATTTCCTGTTACGAAATAATCTCTGACTGCAGAACAGGGATTTTGTTCTTCCAGCGAATGCATCACTTACATTGCAAGTGGATCTGTTTCATTTGATGTTATCTATCTGACCTCCTTCTAAATTGAAGATTTAAGACAAAGTTTTCCCTTTAATACTTCAACACATTTCTATTTCATCTGAATAATGTCAGTGTCAGTGAAAAGGTCCATTTCTCATAATTCAATATTATCTAAAGATAATATGATTCATTAACACAAGAAAATCTACAGTTGGATTAAGATTTGTTCAAGAGTGCAACATAAAGATTGATTTTATGTTGTTTTTGTTGATTTTATTCTCAACAAATGTTCAGAAATTTGTTAGGCGAATCCATCAAGCCATGGAAAGAGTAGAAATTATATGTTTGATTCGTGTTGATTTCTTATATGTAAGAAATTTATTTCTTGCATCTCATATTAAGCCATTAAATTATTTCAATTTTTTACATTAAATCTCTAAGTAAATTGAAGCAAATCCGACAAGTATAGTACGTGGTCCATTAGCCCAAAAAGAAGATTAAGTTTTTATAGCCTTATTTCTCTTTGTCTGTGGATGTTTTCATCAAAATTTTATTTTAATCATATGTTTATTCTCTTTATTACTATAAATTGAAAGTACAATAAAATTTAATTACTATTGAAATAAGTACAGTAGTTTTGCAACTGCCTAGGTAATAGGCTTTATGTAAATTATATGGCCCTTGTATTTGTTAGTTTTATTTGTTTTAAGCATTTGTAGTGAGAAGATTTTAGTACCATAGAACCTAGTCATATATTTGTCAGGGAAAATATTGTAGTAACTCTAAACCCTCAGTTTAAATTAACTTAGGCTTCAACCAGATTAGTGTTTAAGTTTAGATGCAGTTAGGTTTATGTTTTTACCCATGGAAAATATTGAATAATTGTGAGACCGTTTTACATATAATATTGGAAAAGCTCATCTTATAACTGGCTAAGTTGACACAATCTTAGTTAAAGATTTATAATTCCTTCTATGACAGGGACACTATAAAATAGTTAAATCTACTTCCACAAAACAAATCAGGAAAATCATGTCAGATATGTAAAACTCTGATATGGAAAAACTACGAGCGCTATTCAAATAGTGCATAAATATGTTACTGTTGTGAAATAAAAATACGTGATCTTCCTAAAGGTAAAAATAACTATATTAATTCTCACATGAGTGAATTTGACATTGATTCAGTTAGTACAAAACATGTATGTCGATTTCAATAATAAGTATCATACCTTGTAATACCATATTTTCAAACAATATAATGTTACAATTTTAATGAAATAATTAATGCAAGTGATAGAAAATTGCTGCTTCTTTAAACTTCAATGCTATAAATATCATTTAAATGGATAAAGCAGAATACGAATCAAGAATAGAGGGGAAGAGGATAAGAGCCATGTGGCAGAGTTATCAGGAAGCTAGAGCTACAGTTGAACAAGTCCCTAGACGAGTATGCAACATCTGTTGGTAAGAGCTCACAGCTTTAATTCACTTCTATTCATTCAGCTAAAGTGTATTGAAATTTACAAATATGCATATAGTCAATATAGTCAAAACATGTCGAACTGGATATTAACTCTGCCTTTTAAGTCTAATAAATAGTGTACAAACATCTTTTTATCACTATTTGTTTAAATAAAAAATAAAAAAAACAAGAAAGTTTTTTAACTCTAATCATTTCAAATCATTCTCAAATTTCATTCATGATAATATTAAATAATAATTTATTAAACAATAGTGTATTTCAATTAACAATGGAAAAGAACAAATGTAATTCTCATGTATAATTTATTTATAATGTTGAGTTATTATTAAAATATTTTTTTGTAGTGATCTTTATCTTTCAAAATGTTGATTTACAGCAGTTGATACAAATATCCTATACATCAAGCTAACCATACAAGTAAATATCCCATGCCTTTGTCATGAGATTAACAACAACTAATTTTCACTGTCTTTCTTGAAATAATTAAATCATTGTTATTTTTAACTATGTTTATTATTTTCAATTATTCTCATTTTCTATTGCCCTCTATATTTAAGATTTCTGTATTATCAATGACACAATTATGTAGAGTACTGGGAAGCGCAATAGTCATGCCAGTGGTGTGCCATATCTTGATGAGTTCATCGAGACTCAGTCTCTCAGTTTCCTTCGTAATAATAATATTTCTGGTTATTCCAGATCAAATTTTTTAAGCTTGTTGTAACCGAAAAAATGGATATAGCCACATTAAAGCAAATGAAGTCATAAGCACTTTACCAGGGAGTTTGATATTATGTGTTCACGACAGCTACATTCAAATAAATCCAAAACTCAATTCATAGTTAATTTATTAAACATTATAATAGCATTCAGTAAAGTTGAGTGTAGACTGCTTAGGTTTTCAAATAGTGTTTAGATTCTCCAATGTAAAGGCTAAAGCATTGTGTATAGGAAATCTCGTATAATGAATTGGAATAAGGTCTTCTCAATTATTTTAAACTTGTAAACGTAATAACGAAGTTCTTTAAACAATTTTTTAAAATGGTTCTATTTATATTCTTGATGAATACCAATTCTAAGTCCAAAGTTTGTAAATTGTGTTAACAGCAAACCAGAAAGGACTGATGCTAAAATGTTATTTAGAAATGTTTTATCTAAATAACATCTTTTAAGCAGACACTTTAATTTTTTTACACACATTTCAAATTACTTAACACTTCCAAAAAAAATTAGTAATAAAAAAAAGGATACGTGTTATTCTAGTTTTCATCTTAGTACATGAAGAAGAAAAAACAAAAGTAACCTACAAAGTTAACGATTGCACATTGTCCTTAAAATGTCCTTCTGTTACAAATTTGAAAAAAACATTTAGAATGCTGTAACCAGCAAGATTTCAACTCAAGTGGTAACGATATCTTGTACAAGATTAAGCACATAAGTGTCAACGTTTCACTCGAACACTGAACACAAGATGGAGTCCATCATATTCAATACTGATATCATTGACTTAGTCCTTATAAGGTACTGAATGTTACAATGAACAGAAAGGAAATTATAACTTTAGTTGATGAAAAAACAAACATTTTGTTTAGAAAATAGTATTTTTTTTATAACAGTTTTTAAAAAATCTTTAAAAAATTCTTTTTTTCAATGCCAAGTTTCTATAAAAATTGGCATTAAATTCAACTTGGCAATGTGTTATGGTATTAATAATCAATTTATTTTTGAAAATTCTTTCTAAATAAAAACATTATTTAGTGGTATAATTTCACTATAATTATACTGCGAAAAAACAGAAAGAATGTAATAGCAATCTTACATTTATGCCGTACGTAATCAATTCTTATCAGAAATTACAAAGCTGGGCATATGATAAGGACTGTTCAGGTAATTCATCGCACGCATTCTCACATCCTGCACAATACAAAAGAAATCGCTTAAAAAGAACACATTACAACAAAACCACTTTTAGCATTATTATTTATAGATCGTAGGCTGAGTGTTTTACTTTCTAAAAGAGACAAAAAAAATTGGCGTCAAACACCTAGTGTAACTGCACAGAAAATTACAATTGGCGCGTGGTAAGTAGAAGCCTGTTATATGAGTAACAGAATGATTTCCATTCTACTGGTATAACTAACTCAAAAGAAAACTTTACATTAACTATGAGCTCCACAAATACAACATATTCATACCAATTCTTAAAACTTTTGCTAACTCCTACAAAATATATTAGGTAATAATCTAGTTACATAGTGGAATTCTATGAAGCGTGCTATCATAAAACAAAGCCATGAGGACGGGTATACTCGTAGGTTGTGCTTGCAGTTCCAATAGCAGCTTTCAGAGACTTTTCAACCTCTTGTACTTCTTCAATCTTTGAAGAGGCACTGCTTATTTCTCACTCAAAACTCCCTACATCTACAGCTGAAGAATATGATTTTTATCCCAAGCCTCCCAATTCCATTCCTCTGAATATGATGTCGCGCCATAGATTTTTAAAAATATAATCAATTATTTTGCTTCTTATACTACAGTGCATTATATTTTATATATATATAAAGGGTGGACCAAAATGATCTGCATATTTGTAAGCTTAATAAAAGCCAAAATAATAAATTATTTTAAAAACCATTTCCTTTTCAAAATGAACATATAATGCCATTCTATTTCATTAGGTTTTTAAAAATAAAATTAGTTGAATGCATTCTATTATTGTCAATACAATGTTCATGAAAATTACTGATAACTCTATGAATCATTTCTTGTGGAATGTCTGTTACGTCGAAATGAATTGCACGTTTAAATTCTCAATAAATGACGGCCATTGACTGAATACTGTTGATTTTAAATATCCCCACAAGAGGAAATCACACGGGTTCAAATCAGGAGTTGCTGTAGGCCAAAGATCACTATGAAAAGAACTCAAATGATCAGGGAACAGCTCCCTTAAAATTTCCAATGAACGTCTGAAAGAAATAAATGTTTGGTTTCAACAGGAAGGAGCAGTGGTGCATACTTCCAGATTTTCATTGGAAATTTTATCCATTAAAATTGATTCAAAAAAACCTCCCTAATTGTATACCTTTTTTTTTCTTAATTTACACTTTCGTGACATAAATGAAACCTTTTTGGTAGTATTTTATTAAACTTTTATTTCTTGTTGGATTTCATAATTCTAATTAAAAATCATGTCAATGATCCAACTTTACCACTAGTATTTACACAACCTGAAAATCATGATATCTGATGCTTATTCTACTTTGAACTGTTTAGTTTTGGCATCAGTCACCACGTAAATATTGCATTTTTACCCATTATTGGTTATTAGAAATACCTCTCCACAGCTTTATGTAGGCACACCTTCTATCATTTTTAATAATTTATTACATACTAGCAGAAGTACCCGACGTTGCTCGGGAATAAAGAGAAGAAATGATAGACAGAATAGTAATTTTTATTTCTAACATATATTTCTTCATAATTAGACAAAGATATACAATATCATATTTAAGACAACTGTATGAGACATTCATATTTTCAATTATCTTGAAAGCAAATCGTACATTTCACAATCCTTTACAATACTTTACAATATTCTCTGTAAACTATATTCTTGTTTTGCCTTGTGGTACATATATGAACAGATTTGATTTAATTCCAACTCTTGAGCAGCCAACATAAAGTTGACCATGTGAGAAACAATGTTCTTTCAAGTGTAAGCCTGCTACTTTCAGAGTCTGACCTTGAGACTTATTAATAGTCATGGCAAAACATAACTTTATTGGAAATTGCAGCCTCTTGAATTGAATTACAGAATCATTGGTGATATTGGTATCCTGGGTATGAAAAATGATTCTCCTGCTGCACATCCAGATAGAATTATTGCTTCAATAACATGAGGCATCATTTTTTTGATAACAAATCTAGTCCCATTACAAAGCTTAGGTGGATCTAAATTTCTAAGTAACATTATTGGGGCACCAATTTTAAGTTCTAATTTATGAGAAGGCAGACCAGACATCTCCAAAGAATTCAAAAATTCAATGGTATTCACTGCTTCATTTGGATCAATAACAGTGTCAATAGATTTGTAATTCATGGTGCCTCCCTCCAGGGAATTAATTAGCTGAGAATTGATTGAATTCACTGTAGAATTTTGAGGTGCTAGAATAGCCCTTTCACACAACCACTTCTCAGACTTGAAATTTTCTTGTAGATTTGGAAACACATTACAAATCAGATCAGTTTCTGTTTTCACTATTGTACTTATTCTTGATGGATCTAATAAACCATCATTATCCAATGGTGCAGTTCCTCCTCCAAGGGCCAATAAATCTTCTGCAAATTGCTTAGACAATCGGTCTCTTTGCAAATATTCTCTCATATTTGTTTGGAGTTTAAGATTCTTCACATTCCTCCACAATCTTGAAGACTTTAAGCAAGCTTTTATTTCATCTGCTTTTGTACCTTTTGGGATCACTGGGAGAGTTTGTCTAAAATCACCAGACAAAACTAAAGTTATTCCTCCCATTGGCAAGTCATTTTCTCTGATATCTTTCAAAGTTCTATCAACAGCTTCCAGAGCTTTCTTGTGTGCCATAGTACATTCATCCCAGATGATAAGACTACATTTTTTGAGAACTTGGGCAATATTTGAACTTTTAGTAATATTGCAAAAAGGATTTTCATTACTGGACAAATCTATGGGAAGCTTGAATGTAGAGTGGGCTGTTCTTCCATTAGGCAAAAGTGTAGCTGCTATTCCTGAAGATGCAACAGCCAGAGCAATTCTTCCTTTCTGCCTTGCTTTAGCTAGTCCAATTTAGTCACAAAAGTTTTCCCAGTACCACCTGGAGCATCCAAGAAGAAAATGCCTCCATGATTGTTTTGAACTGAACCAAAGGAGCACATTTGAAAGGCACAATTATACTTCTAATGTTTCTCAAGAAATGTTTGGACTCTGGAGTTTCTCCAATCAAAAGTCCTTTAAGCGGTTCAGGAGGTTTTTAAGGAGATTTATTTAATTTTTCCTTTTGAACAGCAAATTCCTTCAGATTCACGGTCCCATTTTAAAGCACCACTACTTTGCACTTCACAGTCATACCACCTATTTTTACAAAATGCTCATTGGCTAATTATGTGTTGGATCATAATTAAAAGCCATTAAATTCCAGTCCTTAACTTTTTGATTGCGATGATTGCTATTCTAGCTTGGTCTTGTTGGTGCCTCTGATTCCTAGCTTCTACAGATTCATTTTCTCTTCTGGCTAAGCTCTTGTTTTCATAGAATGAAGTCTTTCTGACTTCTGTTCTGGAGCTTCATTTTCTCTCCTTTCAGCAGCCCTTGATCTCTCTGTCTGAAGTCTGACAGATTGCTGCACTGCAGATTCATCCTCTCTTCTTTGGGCAGCCTTGTCCTCATGGATTGAAGTCTTTCTGATTGTTTCTGTGGTGTTTCAAGAAGTCTTCCTTGGGCGTGCCGATTTCTATCATATTCAAGTCTCTCTTCCCTTTGCAACTGAGACTCATTTTCTCTCAAATGGGCACTTCTTTCTTTTTGGTCTTGAAGACGAAGTGATGTTTGCTCCTCAGTTTCTTTTTGCCTCTGGAGTTGTTTTCTCAAGGCAGCTGGGGATTTTCTGCCCAATGTGTTTTTCTTAGGTGGCATAATGAAGAATCACTGAAAATAAATATTGGCTATTCACAAGAATATGTAGATGAAAACATAAAGTGTAATGCTGTTCCAAGGTTTTTTAAACAGAAAAATTTTATTCTTTTTATAACTCAAATTATTTCATTAAAGTATTTCAAATTTTTTATTTATTAAACCTTTAAATATCAACTTTATTTCAGTCGATTAACTGAAAACATTTCTAAGTCAATGTAAATCCATGTCAACAAATCGGACAAGTATAAAACTATTTAAGTAATCATTAAAAATATAAAAATAAAGCTAAGTAGGAATTTGTACTTACTATTTGAAGTATTATTTAAGTATTGAAGTTTGAATTGAAGTGTTATTTAAGAAATTAAATGGTTAACACAATAAAAAGGTTTAAAGATATTTGGAATGACGCGGAGAACTAAACTAGGAGTATAATTGGCGCCTTTTTAGAATGATTCAGCTCTACTGTTCCTCTAATCACTGGGAGCCCTTAGTGTAAGCCAGGGATGCGCAAAGGTTTTTGTCTATGGTTGATGTGGGCTCCCAGTGGGGGGATGGTGCTTTGCAAAGTGGCCTAAAACCTTCCTTATTACCACATGTGGCCACATGTAAAATTTCAGAAAGATTCGTGAAGTCTGTGAGGAATGCATAGAGGACAAACGGACATACAAACATACAGACGAACAAAATTTTGCCTAAAACCTTCCTTATTACCACATGTGGCCACATGTAAAATTTCAGAAAGATTCGTCAAGTCTGTGAGGAATGCATAGAGGACAAACGGACATACAAACATACAGACGAACAAAATTATATATTAGATATTCAATTGAATATTCTTTCTAGTCAACCTCTAAATGACATAAGTGTGTACCTTTGACATATAGGTTGGTTTTCAAATTATTAAATCTTACAATACTTTCATTGCTTGAACAGTAACTGCTAATCATTTTGTTTATACAAAGTATATTTTTTTAACATATAGAATTATTTTAGCTCGTATGTGAAATTATGAAGTGAAAATGAATTATTATATATGAGGAAATGTGTACCTTACAAAAGTATGTTGTTAAAATTAAGATTCATTTTCGATTTCTATCAAAATATTTTTTTATTTCACTGCAGCGGCTTTATAAAGACTGCTGTGAATTTGTTTTCGTTTTGTCAAAGTTTCATTGCAGGAAGATGAATTCGAGGAGGAGGAGCAGATGTTTGAATTTCTACCTAAAGTTACCTCCTTTTGTTGCTGTCTTCCTCTGAACAGTGGAGTCAGAACTGTGGCATATACACAAACGGTAATCTTTGTGTCAAGAATTTAATTTAAGTAAAGGAAGAAGAAGTAAACTGTAAAATTTCCCTTCTTGATGTTCTTGTTCATAGGTTCCCTAAATAATTAAGTGTTACTTTGTGTAAAAAATCCACTGCATATTTTTTAAGGTCATATTTATCTCTCCTACCAGAAATGTTAAAAAAATTACAGTTTTTTCATATATATTTTTGAATGTGTTAAGATTTTGCCTCCTGAATCCCTAAATTTCCATCAACGTGTCTTCTCTTCTTTACTGTTTCAAAAGTCTCTCGCCCCTCCCCACTTAATGCTGGACACACAATTTTGAAATATTGATAGCATAATAGTAAGTTACTTAAAAGCATTCTTAGAGGCATGAGTACAGAGCACTAGGAATAAAATATACTTAGGTCAGAGCGGAAAGTCATTATAACTACTTGACCAAAAAATATAAATATTTGTTACTGAAGCGCAGATCAATCTAAGGCTCAATAATTTATATCATTTTTGCATATAATGATGGTTACGAAGAAAATTAAACAGAACATAAAATGTAACACCTATAAGATTGATATTGTTTCGAAATAATATCTAGCGTTCATTGATTAAATTTAAAAGAACAAATACATTAATCATTAGCGATGGATTTTGTAAATTAGATTGACTATTAACAAGAACAATTACTTGCCTATGAAGTGGACTGACAGGTAATGTTTTTTCAAATTTGCTCGTGACCTCTCCTGTCCCCTGTCCAGGATAACCACTTCGTTGTTCCTTGACTTTTACTTCATTTTAAATACCTCTCATAATTCTTCTTTCAACTCCATAGCATATGGCCGCTTTCATTGCGTGGTTCTGACGATGACCGTTTTTACTTGGTAGATAGATCTTAGTCCCATTATTATTTTTCCGACTATTCTAGTCAGAGATCTGCCTCCATATTTATATATTCAATCCATCTAAAGCTTTTAAGAAACAGACCGTACATTGTTGATTATTTGGATTCATTATAATCTAATGATGCCTTACTTTTAAGATTACATAGCTACGGCTACTACATATGTGCTTTGTAGATAATTTGTCGATAATATAACAAAGTATTTGATTTGATTCTTTTCATAAAATAATTTAAACTCTAGTTGTTTGAAAGAATCATATGAAATTCTAAAGCAAATCTTGAAAAAATAAAAAGATTTTTCTGAAAAAATGAAATAAGTTGACATAGTTAGGTGACAAGACGAGAAAACTAGTACTGTTTAAGAAACATATCTCTTAAAGGTCATTAATAGTTATCCAGGGAGCTGAAAAGTTGTGATTTGTAGCTTCTTTCATAGGCATGAACGTACTAAACCATGTGACAGCCCCTCACACCAAAGTGAATATATATAAAAATGAACATAACAAGTTATTAAGTCTTCTCTGTTTTTGTCACATAAACCCTATTTTGTTCTCTGAAACCATCAGAAATGGTTTATGAATGAATTATTTTATCCTTGTATTAATAAAACCATAATATTATTAATTAATGATACATATTTTAATTATGTGTATAAACATATGCCTATGATGTATGTCTAAAATATCTAACATTGAAAGTGTTTTCTTAACAAAAATAATTTCAAAATTCGTAAAGGATACGTTTCAAATGTACTGAACAAATTGTCAGGGGTCAACATAAAAAATGAACAAATTCTTGGGTTATTTATCATTGCTAGTAATGGATTATGAAGGAAGATTTTACTAAATTAGCCTAAAGGAGTTTAATAATGTATATTTTACCCTTGTAGGAAATATTTACTCGTTCAGAATAATCTCCCACCTAACCCTTGCCTCAAGTTTTGCCTCCGTACCAAAACCTTCTCACTAAAAGATCTATATATTGTCTCTGACAAGAGTGGTCACTTCTTACTGTACTCTACCAAGACATCACTGATGTGATTAAGACTCAACGTTTCATTTACATTATGCGTTTCATTAACTTGTATCAAGTGAAGAATAAAAAAGAATGATTTCATTAAGGCACAGTTGCATTTAACAACCATGTGAAATGTGATATTTTTCTTTACTTTGAATCAGTATAGAACTGACTTATTTACTTAAGAGATACATACAACATTACAGTAATAACAGTTAAAATGGTTTAATAAAATGTTAAAAAATGATACAAACATAATAGTAGCAATCATTATTTAAAAGATAAAGTCTGACCAATCATGACTACTACATTCATTATTTTATAATAAATGCCTTCTGCCTTTGAAGTTAATGATAACCTGGAAGAACTAAACATCTCAACTTAAACCAAGTACAGCTTATGTTTATTGCAGCCTTCTAACAACCAATGAATCATTTACTATTTTAGGTGTTCTACATACTGTCACTATGGTATGAATGTTACATTTTCATCAACTTCTTCTGTGAGTATTATTTCATACTTTCTATATAGCAAATAAATATATCATTAAAATTTGATGTCTAAACTTAGTATTTATTCATAGAAAACGTATTTAATGCATTAATTAATGTAAAATATAATCTATAGTAATATATTGGCTAAAGCTATATACTTTTTGTTGTTTAATAAGTAAAACTTTTTTTTATAAAAACAAAAAAGTAAGAAACAAACCGATTTTCACAAATAATTTCAAACCTCAAGCATAGTTTTTGATGGAAGACTTGACGTTTTTTTTCAGAATTACTGACATCTGTCTCTATATATGAAGTTCGTGAGTTTGTTTGTTTGATTGTTCACCAATTTTCCGTAGAGATAGAAACCTGAAATAAAATATATATTATTTATTACCTGATTAATGTTAACAAAAGAAAATTATCACTATACTCCCAAAATTGGAGCCAGGGTAGCGTCCTCACCGATGACAGTAGTGCAAATGTATAATATATAAATGTAACAAAAAAAAATTAATTGAAAATTTGCGAAATATAAACACTGGTAATAAAAATAAGGCATGGAGCCAGAGTAGCCCAGAGGCTTGCGTGATCGCTGATGACGGTAGGGCAAATGTATTATAAATAACTGCAACAAATATGTAATAAACTTCTACATTAGAGGTTAGAAATGAATAATTTTAGAAACAAACTTGTACACAAATGTCAGATAAAATACGAATGTTCTGAGGTAATATTATGAAGACTCATTCCTTCCATTAATTTTATGTTATGTTAGGTAAATAAATTGAAATTTCAATTTACAAGTTTTGTTTGTTTTAAATGAATTGATGTTTTATTTATTTACATGATAAAATAAATGTTTTTTTCTACTTTTAAATTATTTGTATTTTGCTAAATATACTTACTGTGTACATTTCTTGAATCATGTTACGATACTATATCATAAGCTTGAGCCATATAAGAATCTGTTTCCTTGCCTTAATAACAAGAAACAATTAAAATTTCCCTGTCATTCATGTTCAGTGAATTAATTTTAATACCTATTGTTATAATTTCTGATTGACACAAAAGGTCATGGGTAGTCTAGTTTACTTAATAACTCACGTCTTGTATACAATTTGATTCTTGCAATATTTTTATGTGTGAGAGTGAGTGGTAACCAAACATATATGACATTTCTTAGCAATCCCACACATGATACACAACATAAATAAATATCCGAAATGATAAACATATTTATTAGAAATAGTTGGAGAACATGTTTCAGATGATTCATGTAATGTCATTCATTATGGAGCTATAGTCGACCTTGCCTAGCTCTATATCTCTATTTCTCTAAGGAAAATAACACTGGAGGTCAAATGAGTCTGACTGAATGATCCACAGCGGGAACATATTCACATATATAGGTATCGAGTTGTCTCTGAAACAACGTAAGGCTTGTTTAGATTGGTAGCTGATCCTTTACTGCTCGATATTGTCTTTACCCCGTAGTTTTAAATTTTCACATTAACATAAATGTTGAAGAATTAAAATGAAATCTAGTATATTTTGAAATATAAAAAAATAAATAATTGTTCGTTTTATCAGTTCCTCGAGGGTTGGAAGGAACTAAGATTCAACCTCTCCTGGCAATGTGAATATGCACTCTTTCACGTTGTTTAGGGTAGCCAACGTGGACTCGTTCATCTCTGCGGATAGTCTTAACACATCACTCTCTCATTATATACCTTGTTTAGTAATTAAATCAAGTGTTTTTGCTTTTCAGACCACCCAAGAATGGAAATACTCATATACAGAGTCACCACCATCTCTAAATTATCACTTGCAGTAATATTACTCATTGGACTGAAGAAGGTACTCATGACTCTAATTCAGTGCTCAAAATAACAATTCAATCCCTCTAGTAATCAAAAAACAACATAAATTCAATATTCTTCTCAATTTATACCACCATTAAATTTACAAAATCAGTTTAGTTCAATACCCATATAACAACATACAAAAGATTTTAAATGAGTTACATTAAAGCTTATACTAAGTATTATTTATTTCTTTTCAGAGAATCTAAATCATACTAGAAAAATTTATAACTTATAAGAAGATATATATATATAATTCTTCTAAATACATATATTTAATGATATTGTTGTATGGCACAGTAATGAACAAGGTTAACGTCGACATCTGAAGAACATGGCAATAACATATAGTACGCTCAAATTTATAAGTTCTAATGATATTAGCATTAGACCTGAATAAATCTTATACTTTTTCATATTAATCCTACCCATTGAAAAAAACAATTTTGTTAAACTTTTTTAAAGTATAATATTATTTTTCTGTGAATTCACTTAAAAAAAAATTACCTAACTTAATCTAGACAAATTTGGACAATGAAAAAGTCTTCTCTTGGATTCTAATGGGATTTTCAGGTTGATGGTTAGGAAAACAGGTCCATGGACACAGTCAGAATGTTGCCTAAAAGCTTGTGCCATGAATGAAGTTTGGTTAAGGTAAAATTAAATCTGGTCTCAAGGGTATCCAGCAAAGAGTAAAATGTGTGTGTAAAAGTGTGAAATAGTAATCTTAAATATAAATTTTAATTGTAGGGTTCGACATGTTTAGTTTAAATTTTACCCAAGGTGATAAACATTATGGAACACTTGTCTAAACTATTTATAAAACAAGAGTGTTATACAAGAAACAAAAAAGTTGTTTTTTATTTTGTTAGGAAAATTCACTATCGTGACCTTGTTTCCTTTTTAAATGAAGGAATATTACTTTTATCAATCTGTAACATGTTGTGACATTTACGTTTCAGAATAAAAAATCCTACATCCTCGTTTGGATCATGGGAACTGGCGCAATATTATTACAAGAAATGGTAGAGTACATATTGATTGTCTTCTATCTGACCATAAGGGGGTATTTCGATCTGAGAATATTTACATCATATGCAGAAGAGGAGATATATATAGGTCAGTTAAACTGTTCCTTTTTCTATTCAAGTGGAATACATTTATTTATTCACTTTTTTATCAATTATAAATAGTTGACAAATGAACTAAGACTAAGGGAATGGTTGGGTTTTGGTAATAGCCCATGACAGTGGTACTACCCACATCTAGGTGCCCTGCACGTACTCACCTCATGTTTTCATGGAGGCATTATAGGTAATAACAAGAAACTTATAAATAACATATGCCCATTTTTTTCATATTATTCTTCTTTACTCTAATAAATGTAAGAATTAGCTTCCTTTATTTAATAATTGTACAGGACTAATTTTACAAAATAATTAATATTTCATCAATGGTATCTGTGGTGTCATGTATTCTATCTTTTGTATTGAATGTATTTGTTTTTTTACTGAATAACATGTTTTATCTAATACAATGCAATAATTTACCTATAGACACAATCTTTATTAAATGGTGTAATTTCATTCCTCGTACAGTCATGCCAGATTTTATAAATGTTTAATAAATAAAATTTAAAAATTGATGAATTTTTGGTTTAAAAAATCATAAAAACAAATTTATTAAGATAACATGTTGAACTCACTTCTGGACCATACATTATTAATATTATCATTATAACCTTCAGAAGCAATAATGAGCAATTCTTATGTCATTCCATAGACATATATTCTAATATTATTTATTCCAGTACATACGCTCGGAGAATTAATGTTTTTAATATATTTCCCTGAGACTTAGAACTTTCAATTTCTCTTAACCTGAACCTCTAGGTAGTATGACGAGCTAGGAAGGGCTCTGCCATATCAGCTAGTGCACAATCTTCTCTGACCATGTAGTTCCTAGACAAAAAACTAGAAATCAGTCATGAGGTGTTTTGGGGCCTCTAGAAAACATAGGGAAAAGTTAGATATCCAAAATCGGGGAGCACAGCTGATAGAAAGACTAAAATAAGTATCGCTAGTGTCCTACAAGAACACATTTTTCTTTAAAGTATCACACTATTTCGAATACCAAAATAGCATTACAGTTCAACAACAACTAGCATAATTCTATATACCTCAAACACTAGATAGAAAAAGTCTTATAATTCCCTTTACAAGGAAGAAAAATGTTTTTAAAATTCCGATTGTTAAAAACTAGGGTCAGTGATGTGATTTCCAAGTTAACTAATGTTCAAGCATAATAAAACACAATTTAATATTGTCCCACTGCCAAAGTGCTTGACTGCAGATTTTCTACTGTACCAAACAACTTCCAGCAGATAAATTGTAGCCTATATGGAAGAAAAAAGTAAAATCAACAATTAACATATTCGATAATAAGAGTTCAGGGTTGGAAATAATACTTTTTTTTTATTTTGTTTACATAAACATTCATTTCTTCTTGTAAGCATAAAATGATGGCAAAGTAGTTTTTTGAACCTTGTCGATGACACGGCAAAAAGCAGCAGAATTATAAGTGATTTTAAATCGACGAAAATAAGCATAGTAAATCCCATAAAAATTTTAAAAGACTTTTTTTCCATTATTACTATATCTTATAGTAACCAATTAAAGATCATAAACCAAAAAAATCGCCCTGAAATTGGTTCAGATAATATCAGATATAGGTTATAAGTATGACCTATACATTGTTTAAGCTATAATAAAAAAGAAGGTTAAAAATAAAATATAGGAATCATATAAATCATACCATACACATAAAATTTATATATTTAAAATTTATTATTATGCAGAAAATATTACTAAGTACTCCACAATAAATTAGTTAATTTGGTACCATGCAGTAAAGAACTATATATATCTCTCCATAAAACGCAAATAATCACATATAGTAGGCAAAAGTAATATTCTCTATAGTACCCACTCGATTAGTTTTAAACGATTTATATATTTTATATAAAAAATAAACTAAGTGAAAATATTTCAAAATGTATAAAAAAAATGAAATTCAGTAAATACCAATGAACGAATTCTGAATTGAAATGCCAGACAACCGAATATTCTATGATGCTCTCCTAGGTTAATGATTGTTGTCTTGTAAACAGTTGTTTCCAGCCATGTTGCACTGTGTACACGCTATTAGTTGGTGAGACGGTAAAGCCTTCATTCGGTAGAATCACAGGTTCTCTTTTAATATTCCTTTTCAAATAAACTTCAGTAAGTTAAAACTTGGGACTCCCTGTAGAGTCTAGCTGGAAATGTGACTTATCTACACTAAAATGAGCCCATTCAAACATTAAGCCCACTCAAACCAACTACATTTTCTCCATCTAGAACATACTAAAAACAAAAGGCATAAAAATAGTAACAGTATTTTCATAAATAACAAAAAACTAAAATATAACTAAAATAGAATAGACTTCTACAACACAATATGTATGCCAACCATATTTTATATATTAAGGCTGCAACATATGACTGACAACTTTTTCTATTAGACAATAATTATCAACCTTGGAGAGCATCATAAAATATAAGGTTGTTTGGCGTTTGTTTACATAGTTTTAAATATTTTTGTGTGTTAAATAATATATTAACTCTATAAATAATTTGAAATTTCTTCTAATAAACCCTAAAACAAGAATAATGAGCCGATTGTGAGGAAAATTTTGAAGTAAATATGAACTAATCTGACAAGTACAGCAGGAGCTATCCATTAGTCGAAGCTGAGTTTTCAGTTTTCATATTTACACATATGTACTTTTTTGGTATTTTGTTGAATTTCTTTTGTACATTTTTTTTATTAATCACTAATTTAAATTAATTTTCTCACAAAAATTTAACTTTTTACAATCAGGTGTTTAGCAATAAAAATTGTTTTCTGAAATCATTGAATAAACCATAACACCACTTTTCTTCCATTTAATTTTCAAACTAGTACTTTTAATTGGTTCTTTTTTGAGAGCATAATTTCATTATGATCTGTCACGCACTTTAACCTGGTTCCGGTCGAAAATCATTGAAAATCAATCATAAGTCAATTTTTTTATATTTTATTGCTAAACTGATCATTTTGGTTGCTGTAAAATTTTGAATTTTGTTCAGATAATGCTGTGGCTAATTTTATAATAATCCCAAAATGTCAGCAATCTAGAGTCAGTAAGTTTCGATAACAATAAATTTATAGAAAACCACACTTTGTCCAAAAAAGAAATGTGCGCACATTGCAGCTCCTTCGTGACTCAATATCACCCACAAATAAATGAACAAATCAACGCTATGGGGTCCATTTTTGTGTAAGATGAATTTTATCCATCAAAGGTGTGACCTGAATCTTGCTCACAAAGTTTTAATATGAGTATTGTATCATATGTGTAGTCAAAAGGTCATTATAATAGCAATTAATATGATTAAAAAAATCTGTTGTATTCCCTTGCACGTTTTTCTTTTACATCTCAGTCGGTTTCGGAACTCAATCATTTTCAAAAGAAAACCTAATATCAGTTTGAACCTTATAATGGACAAGGTCTGAAAGCAATTGAGTAGATAGGAAATGTACAAGGAAAACGGTATACTTTTTTAAATATATTCCTAAAAACTTCGATGGTGCTAAAACAATATCACTCGGGATTAGTGATTGATTAATCTAGTTGGCCTGGTCAATGAACCAATGGATTATTTCCTCAGTTGCAGTAACAGTTGCTTCTATATAATGAAATATGGTATCTTTTAATGAATTCCTCATAACCGAATCTGTCAAAGGTAGGAGTTGTAAGTGGATGTCAATTAGTGAGTCTCAGCTCCTTCCGTTGTACTCTTACAAAGATTTCTTGTCAGGTTTAAATACATAGTAGTGCTAGTATCTCAAAATAATCTCAACCTTATGTTTTGATGTAACTATAACCATCATTTCATATTATGATACATTGATTCGTTTACACCTCATTTTTTCTTGTTACAGTATTGAATGCCTACTTCATAGTAATCGTAAAAAGCTACTACAAATCACTCTGGATCAAACCCGATTTGGTTCAGCAGGAAGAAGCAACCAGCTCTCCATGAAGAAGCAAATCACAACTGTCCTCATAACTATTAGAAATATTGCCCAAACATTATATACGTCTTCAAATAATTTATGTAGATTAGCTACTGTTTGTAATAAACAAATGAAAGCTAATTTGTATTGAGTTGCCCTAAATTACGATCTAAGATGGACTTGAAAAGTTTCTATTGAACATTTGGAAACCTGCACAAATAATTTCATAGTCAAATTGTTATTTGTCCACAAATATTTAATATTCAACTACACCAAAGTAGTCTAGAAAACTTTATCCATAACATTATATTTATGTTATGGATAACAAAGGAGTGAAAAACAAATTGAATTTCTTCTACAAAAACAGATTACCTGTGAGGTAACCTATGCATGGTCAGAAAAAAAACGTAGCGATCACAGAGTCGATATAATATTCTGATTAAGACAATAGTTGCCGAGCGTTAATTCAACAACCAATGTATTTTTCTTTCTTTAACCCTAAACGACACAAATGAGTTTTTCTAAAATATTCTAAGTGATCTACATGTCATCTATTGCTGAAAGCATATTTGTACAATAACTTAGATGGGCAAAAGACTCATCTTTTGTTAAAAAAAAAAATTTTCGGGCCTCTTTATGAGAAATTCCAAGTATATGGTCATAAATGAAAAACACAGATGCAATATTTTTTTTTTACTTTATCCAACTGGCGGCTTAGCTGCCAATTGGATTCACCAAACTTGAACAAGAACAACAGTTCCTCTATTTCTCTCTCTCTCTCTTTCTCTCACTCTCTATAAATTTGTATTAATATACATTTATTACAATTGTAATTTACAGGTAGGAGGAGAAAAAATACCTTTTTTGAAAAAAAATTAATCAGCTCATTTGAATTTTTTGGTCTAATTTCATTATGATTGGTTAAACATGAATGTATTGTGTAAATTAAGTCAACAATGTATCCTATTTCGAAGTATATCTGTTTGGTTATTGAAAACATTGTTTGTTTTTTTTTTTGGAGAATACAGCTGTTATTTTAATAATAATGTATATATTTCAAGACAATATAATAGGTTAATACTCTATATTTGAATATTTAGCAGAAGAAAAGTTGTCTCCTAACAAATTTAGTTTTTTGGACACTAAAATAGTGTCCCATGGTACAATATAGTCCTTAAACAATGAGCGGTAGTAGCTTGTAGTGCGCCCACAAACGTATATTTAAGTTTGCCATTAGTATGCCCAGTACACATACTAATGGAAAAACGACAGAAAAGAACACCGACGACCTGAAATTATGTAAATCCATCAAAACCTCGAGATCGACTTTTTTCATGATTACTATACTTTGTTAAGAGTAAGGTAAATTTATCTTATGGTAGATTTGCAAGCTTTTGTTCACTGTACCGGTCACCTGTTTAACAAATCACAATAATGTTATACCAAAAAGAAGAATCTTCTAAGAGTATGAGTTGATATGATTCATGGACAGGCATATTACGTAACGCCAGCCATATTAAAATAAAAACAATACTAAATTTCTTGTCAACTAGTTTGATATTATGTTTTCTTATTAGAAAATAGAATGTAGGCCATGTCAATTTTTTTTATAACTGATAACTGAATATGGTGAATATACATATTATGTACTCATTGAAACAAATAGTCATTAAATTGATAATCTATGAGTTTGATGATACATTGATATACCTTTATTCTGCGATAGCAACATTAAAATACAACATTAAATTGATTCTCACCATGTTCGATATGATATTTAAATATAGTAATGTTGGGTGTAGCCCACTCCTCATTTTTTTATAGTAGTTTTTCTTGTAGACTATTGTTATAAATTGTCTAGCGTAATTTTAATTGATTGTACCAAAGTAATAAAATTTGTTTTCTTTTTTTAGTACCACTCAAACAATTATTAAATAATGAACCAGATTTTTTTTAATCTTGATTTATTTTAAAAATATCTTTATTTAACCATTTTATAAAAGAAATATGAAAAAAATCAGAACGATGTTCTAATGTCTTTTAAGGTTTGCAAATAATTTACTGGAAACTAATGTAATTTTGTATACCCCTCTTCAAAATGCTTACATTAAGATAGGGTTAGAAGTACAATGTCGATCATGTCTGTAAAGAGAGCTGCATGCAGTTATTGAGTTCATTCCTACAACAGATGTACACTAAGAGGGTCAGGTTAGTTGCTGTCTGATTCTTACGGTTGTAATTCATCGTTTCCCAGTGAAGCCCAATTCAAATTATACAGACTTATATTCGTTTCACATTTATATTGATGATAACACTTTATTCTTTGCTATTTGGTTACTTTAGAAAATAATGTGAGGGTGAAAGCTAACAAAGCTTTATCTTACACAGGAGGCTAGTCGAGTCAAGGCTGGCCTGATATGCGCAAGATAAAGAACATGTGTTAGTTGTCAACAGCCACTCTGTAGTCTTCCCTCGTCATCACAATCAGCTCAGATGAACGCTCTCATCGTAAGTCAACACATTTCTCTTATGTACGTCAAAATTACATACTCCATAACACAAGTCAGCCCTACACATTGAATTTTATTTAACTGTCTGCCGAAATAAATTAAACTTCAATGAACACTAGCAACATTGCTAAACAAAAGATATTATTGCCTTTGAAACACCAAGTTCACATAGAATGGTTACTTCTTCTTGTAAATGGCCAAAGAAATACTGCTGGAATTCATGCTAAAAATATAGACATATACTACACTTATTCTGACAAATTGTTGATATATTATTCAATTTGTTATAATTATGTATATTTATATATGTGTGTGGTTGTCTGAGTGTAATACATAACAACGACTTACTTTTTTAACATTTAATGATTGTAACAAACAATGGCACAACAATATTTAATTTTGGCCTCCTGTTTACTGCGTTCTACTTTAACAAAAACAAAATGGCCGTTATTCCTGCTTATATTTATTAAAGATATGCATATACATAAAACACATGTAAATTTGCGCTCAAAATGATACTGCAATTAAAAAAAAATTCCCATTTATAAAATTGTTTATATTTTTATAATACTGAAAGAAAATCCTCAGTTTTTACTTTCTTGTTTCCATTGCAGTGTTTACGTGATTCATTTCAAAATACATAATCTATAATATTATGACTTGATAAAACTAAAACTTACTCTTAACGAAACTTTAACTACCATCTCGTATTTTGAACAGTCATCCATCATCAGGTTAATATCAGAACAGAAAATAAAGTGAGAAGATAAACTGGTCAAACAAACACCAGCGGCAAGTGAATAGCTTTCCACTGCTCTATACCATTTGATACATATATTTATTTTTTAATAAATTTGATATGAAATTATATATAAATGGGCAGCAAATCTTATAACAGTTCCAGAAATGCTGGTCTAGATTTAAATATATCAAGTGTGATTGTGTCAGTTGACCTACTGAGCGCAAGGCCACACTGAGTTTCACCCTTCCTTTGTTTTATTACCTGTTATAACTATATAGTTGTCTCTTATGCTAAACTTTAATTCTGTTGAGTATTATTTTGTCTTATTCTGGTTTTTAGGAACTTACCCTTTTCACAATTCTGAAGATGACTGAAGAGCTCGAAATCTTGTTTTAAATTAGAAAATTTACCATCAGTTGACAGTGTAACATCGAAAAGTATTTATAAAAAAATAATGCTTATTTAAAAAGTAAGTAAATAATGCTTACTTACATTATTTTTACATAAAAGACCATTAATACTAAAGCAGCTCGAGATTTTAAAAATAAACACGTTATATATTAGTCTAAACCACTGTAAGAAATTAGAAAAAACAGACATACACATATATAAATATACATAATTATAACAAATTCAATAATACATCAACCGTCTGATAAAATTATATGCCTCAGTATATCAGTAGTATCAATTTCAGAAGGATTTCTTTAACCACTTACAAAAAAATCAACCACTCCATGTGAACTTAGTGTTTTAAAGATTTTCTATATAGGTAATCTCTGGATAAGGACAACTAAGAAGGGCAAATTACAATTTATTTCTCCTTCAAGGACAATATTCCTATGAATATTAGAGTTAATCGAATTGTGAATATCAGCACAATGATTTGAGTTAATGTGTCAATAGAAATGAAACTAATGAAAAGAATTCCTCGTTCTATCAATGTGTGTGTGTGTGTGTGTGTCTGTGTTTTCCTCACGGGCAGTACCCCTGCCATGAGGGAATTTATTTATAACAGCATGTTTCACAATTTGTACTGCAGGTAATTGTCATCTATGTTCATTATACGTTATTTTTACATAACCTCTGTTTGTTGTTCCTAGGTAAACAAAATTCATATTTTCTGAATATATAGAGTCTGTTAGTCTACAGAATTAATCTCAGTTACACTTATAATTAATACTTCATACAACTATTTTATAATTTTCTATGTAACAACTTAGAATATTTTTGCTATTGCCAACATTTACTCCATAAAATAAAATATTTGGGTAATATACTGTACATAGTGAACAAAATAGTCTTTATCTAACAGTTTATGCTTTCTCCACAAGGGCCCTCTCCACCTCCAAGAGTAACTACTGCTTGCATTAGTGCAGCCCTGGCAGTGTTCAAACGCTGGCAATCCCACATCAGATGGTCGACAGTTGATGGAGCTCTGATGTTGCAGGAACATGTGTCATTATTTGTTAGTTGAAATCTGTGGAGGTAATTTTTATATTTTTCATGATCAGTTAGAATTTGCGTTAATTTCCAAATAATGGTGAGGTGGTCTAGCATTTTTCTTCTTTCAACAGAGAAGATAAATCTCGAGTAATTACACCTATCATGGAGTTTGCCCAAAGTACCTGCCACTTTTAGAAGCTCCGTTTTGTAGCCCATGCGAGAACTGCTGAGAGAAGGAAGTCTGTATATTGGGGTACGTCCTTTTGTCTAGATGCTGCTTTGGCTATTGAATCTGCCATTTCCTTGCGTTCTATTCCCGTGTGTCACCTCGGTGAATACCTCAACTTCGTTTTTTAGCAAGCACATTATCGTTTGGACTTTTTCAACAAGTGGTAAGTGGTTTTTGTAGTTATTCAGCACCTGTAGACTGATCTTACTGTCAGTTTTGACAGACACGGAAGCTCCTGCAATGACCGACGATCTCACCCATTCCAATACCTTTAGGATAGCCAACTGCTCAGCCTGGTTATTGGAACAGGAGGGGCCAAGCCGGTATCACTGCTCCTTTAAAATTCCGCCTTTATGTTAACTTTATGTTAACTCCAACAAAGCCAAATCTCACTTGGTTTCCTTCCTTGCTGCCATTGGTGAATATGTTGTACTCCCTATCTTTCTTTGGTCTTCCTTGATATATGTGAAGGTCTAAGGAAGGTTCCATAACTCACCACCGATAGGACTTTCCAGATGCAATCCATCCATGTCCTACACCTGTTTTCCTGCCTTTACACTATCCACGATTACAGCTTGTTTGGCTACTATGATTATTGGCAGGATGCCGGCAATCACACAGGCGGCATTGTAGGAAATTGTTCTGTATCCTTTTATCATTCTCAAGGAAAATAATTTTTGCACTCGCTCCATTTCTCTTATTTTCTTTTCATTTTTAAGGCCTCGTGGCAAACAGAAACACCGTAGAGAAGCATGGAAAGAAAAGCTCCTGAGTACATATGCTTGAAAACAGGGTGACTCAGCCCCGAGTGAACCTTCGCCGCCCTGGGAAGGACATTGATTGCCTGGAGGCTCGTTTTACAGGTATATTCTATGAGCTGATTTCACGTCCATTTTGAGTCTAGAAGGACACCGGGATATATTAAGACTTCAATGGTTTTCAAGACATCATCTCCTAAATTTATGTGGACTACTTGAGGTGGAGTAGATTTTTTTCGAGTGTTTGCTCTATTTTCCAGTTCGAGAAGATTTTTGGCTGCTATCATTAGTAGGTAATCATCGGCAAATGCGATGGCATCCGAGTGAGTTGGAAGGGTTAGTTTCGAGAGTGAGTCAAACATAATGATCTAGCATGTGGGGGCTATGCATGAACCTTGGGGAATACCTTTGTGAACTGTCGCTGATTTACATGTATAACAGGATGATATTTTTGCTCGCCTATTTGAGAAGTAGCTTTCCAAAAGCTGATATAAGATTCTGGGGCATTTTCGGTCTCTAAGGCTTTCTAGTATTTTAGGCCACCAGGCAGCATCAGAAGCTCCTTTTTCATCCAAGGAGATAAGTAGAACATCATTTGATATCTATATATTCTTTCACAAATTTTGAGATGCATATTAGGTCTGCGACTGTATTTTCTGGGGTCCGAAACCATATTATTTGTCCAATATTTGCTATTTGATGTGACACGGCTCATTATTCTTTCCACTACTAGTCGTGCCAGAACCTTCCATGCTACTGGTAAGAGGCCGAATTGATCTGTAATTAGATGGGACTTCATATGTTTCTGTGTGTATGCGTGTGTGTATGTGTGTGTGTGTGTGTGTGTGCGTGTGTGTGTGTGTGTACGCTTGTCTATGAGTGTATTCATCAGTGTTGTGTAAGATAGATAGATACAGATAAAAGAAATTTTATTTCAGTCACCAGTGCATTGTATAATTTTCAGGAAGATGAATATGAGGAGGAAGAACACATATTTGATTTTCTTCCCCTAGTCAACACATGTTGCTCCTGCCTTCCTCTTTTGACTGGAGCTAAGATCATTGCCTATTTGCAAGTGGTAAATTAATAATTTTGTGTACCATATAAACATTAATAATATATCTGTTTGTGATAAAAAACTGACAAAACGTATTTTTTTAGCAACATGCATATTTTATTTTATTATTAATTATAGAAATTAATAAATGAACTTTTTAGTCACTATTCTATACAAATTACACATTTTGAAACCTGTAGTACGTACGTAATTTTATAGAAACTCAATGCAAAATGTTATCAAATACGTAAGCTTTAAATCCTTAGATATATGAAGTAAGTTAAACGACTTTTAATGGATACATGTAACTATTGCTATGAAGACCAATATTTAGAAACATTTGATAGCTAACAGTCTTTGATAAGTAGTGCAGCTATTCCTACTGGGTGGTGGAGCGAAATTACTCCAGCAATGACCACCCCCCTTCAACAAGAGGGTTACTTTTGAGTTGGATTATAACTCATTATCAATAATCATAATAAAAAAAAAAATCAAATGTTCTTCTTTTCGACTTCGTAATGTTTTTGCATTGAAAGAATAGATAACAAAAAAATGAAATAAATTATAAGTTTAAAATACTCAAAGGAGTTGTGTATTGTAATATTAACTAAATAAACTAAAAAAATCTACAGTGTCCTACACTTAATTTACTATTAATAAACATAATATCAAACACATCGAAAATTAATTCAATTTTTGTTTTTACTTTAATGTACCTATCGTGTAGATTTCATATCAAATTAACTGGTAAAGGAATTTGTAATAGTAATATGATAGGTAATCAATTTAAGCATTTCATTACTTTATTCTTGTTATATGGATTTCATGAGTCATAAAACCTTGAGATCATTGATCTAGAACAATCTCACCCGTGATTGTTATTAACGCTATTAAACTGAGGAGCTCAGTTTTATTCTTGTGCAACGAACCATAGAGTCCTAGAATTCCTTTTGTACATTATAAAATCAACTTTAGATTTTAAATCCTTAATAAACTTCAGATCGTCCTTAAAAAGGTATCTCTAACTTTTACTAGTTTTAAGTATGACTTTTTAAAACCATTAACCATTAAAATTAATGCATTGACATTAGCATTGTTCAGACGTTTCCGTTTCTCTCGTATATAGAGAGCCTACCTTGTTGGTATGATGTTAATAGTAGTTAGCGTGAGTGGTAGTTAAAAGATTTAGGTCCAGTCAAGAATTATATACTCGTTTATAAATCCATCCTTCTAAGATGTATTATTTTCAGTTGAAATGAACCTTTTAGACTAAATTAGAACTGGCTTTTTTAGCTGTCAGTTATCTTCTTCGATTTATCCATTCATGAATTCCATCCTAATGAAAGATAATGGCCTATTTTGAAAAAAGTTCCAACCCCCAGAATACTTGTTTAAGTTCCAACCTTTCCAAATCAGTACTCTTTCATACTCTCCTGTAGTTCCTCAGTACCCACATAAGATTTAAGTTAGTTTTACTGGATTTATTACAATTATTGACTCGTCAGCATAGCAGAGAATGGCTACGGCTGAAATCCAGGTACTCATTTTTGAACACTTGGACGCCTCCTGTAAAATATTGTATCGAAGGGGATTGCATATCGTAACATATGGACCAATTATTAATATTTCGTTGCATAACATACCAGTCTAATTAGACTTTAATTGGTTCTTACTTGATAAAAATATTTGTGATGAGGATCCTAAAAGTCATAAAAAAATTTAGGGGCCTAAAAATATGTAAATAAGTCAATTTCTCAAAATCATATATTTTCAAGAACACTAAATTTACTTATTTCAAAATAATAAGGATTTGGAGGTCCTCAAAAAAAGTAAATTCGTCAAAAGTCTGAAAATTGAATTGTTTCATGTTCACCACAGTTTACTTATGATAAAGTAAATGCATATTTCATGGAATAGAAGATATTTTAAGTGAATGTGAGAGCCGGAATAAGCTTTACTCGGTTTTACTAGCGCACGTACGTCAGAATACTAATAGATAGCTATTTACAGTCTAGTGAATGCGGCATACAGCATCCTAAGCCTAATACTGTGAAGTACTAGTGTATTACTAGAGATTGTTTTTATGACCATGATGGTTATGACGGTTGTGATAACGACAATGGTTATGATTAATTATCAACATTAATAATTGTTGATTATCAGAGCATGCTCCAGTGAAATCACGCATGAGTCACTAGCAAAGCCTTGTTCCATGAACCATCCAAGAGTATCCTTTTCGCCATAACTAACGTATTTAAAGGGTCCAAAATATCAAGTAAAATAATTATGTCATAACTGCTAATATAACTAAGAGATAATTGATTAGCTTAGTCCTCTCTGCGAAGTCAGTGGGATGGAGGTAACATGACATAGCTAGCCCAGTCAAGGGTCCATGTGCCTGCCAACGAGTGCTTTGTGCATGCTCTCCCTCAGAAGTCATACTTTCTTACAACTGGTACTGAAATCATGAATATTCATTCTAGTCAGAAAGGAATGAAATGTCTGGAGGATGTCCCTGAAATTTGTACTGAGGGATGTGCTGTTTCTGGAAGTTTTTGTTACTCTAGTGCATAAGCTCCCTAAACAAGTACTATGCCTTAATGAAACGAATTAATGTTTGGCTAGGTATAGCGTTATATCGTGACAGCATATAAAGGAAGGGTTTTACTCAATTCAAACAAAAGTTCAGACGACCATGTAGAGTAGAGGAAGGTTACCAACTTCTGATAAACAGTAAATGTTTGAAAGATGAAACGGAAAAGACTTTGAACAAAACCCTGCAAAGATTATAAGTTGTATTGAAAACCAATATAGTCTTAGTAAGAATCATATCCGACTGTTTTCCAATTAATAATACTATGTAAATATTACTAAAATTTACATTTCTTGATTAACTAAAGTAATTTTTCATTGTTTTAGGTATATTATACTGTGGCAATAGGTTCCCTCCCTATTTTATACATTTTTTTTGACAGTAAGTGTATTATCAAGTAATATAAGTATGTACTTTTATATTGTTACACATTAATTTTGTTACATATTTATTTAAACATGATTATTCATAAATTTATACATGGATATAAGGTTATGAATTTAATTATTAAAAAAAATAAATGGATAATGTGAAAATTGTATTTTTGTATAGCTATGGTTGTTTTAACTGTGCGGTATGTTTCCTGTGAGTATAACCATGGTCATTGGCATTACAAATTAGGATAGAAGCAGAGTTCATAGATACATGTTATTTTAGTCAAAGAGACTCCAAGCACATTTTGCCATTGTTTTGGTGAAAACAAAATTAATGTAATTTTACAATGACACCTTGTGTACTCTGCTGTTCACCTAGTTATCTGTTACTGAAAGTTCTAAAAACCACTAAACTCTCCTATCAAGTAGTTGATTATATTTAGGAAATATTAATAAATAAAATTGTGTTTAATGTACATGAAGTACAAAGTTAGGCCCTATTGGAAATTCTGCACTCGGTGTGTACCAACATTGGTTACAAAAGTGTGCAAAACCAAAGGAAGGGGAATAAGTTCTTAAAAGAAATATGGCAGGGAAGGAAACATGGGTGGTATATATTACATCAGGGGTAGTAATGGAATAATTCTGTGGCTCTAATAGCCTCCGGAACACAACTCCGACTTTCGGCCTTCCCAAGGCTACCCTGCTAACCTGCTACATGCAGGCGCAAACGAAAGAGGAGGAGAAGGTGGCCAGGGGCTGGGCCTGACCACCTTCGTTTCACAATCCTTCCAACTTCCCAAATCCTCTCCTCTAATTCCAACCCCAATCCAAGGCGTTATGCGATCCGTGCCGAAGGATGGATGATACAGTGGTTACTGTATTATGAACGGAGTCTCAAGTAATTACCAGATGACTCCCTTGAGTAAATACTCCGGTATGAGGTGCTCTGTTGGAGCAGACAAAATACCACCGATAGAGCTTCAGATAATACTAAGCAGCAGGCAGTCCGGAGAACATCCTCCGAAAGCGCAGAGGGTCCAAAAGCGCTAACTAGTGGGAGCCAATCTCCCAGAAGTGCACCTAAGGATACGAAGAAAGAGAAAGAAAGTCATTTTCTCCCAAAACTTATGAAGCCTGAATGGGCATTATCGATGATGGTTTGTGAAGATTCTGCAAAGAAGAAGAATAAACACCATTGCACCTGCTGGCTGACTGTCAGGCAACTTTGCTGCACAGAGGTAGGTGCTTTGGGACACTCAAAAAACCATAGAACAACCTTTACCACTGGACCCAGCAAAAGTGCTGAGCTTTTTGAGTGCGTTAAAGCTAACTGCTGGGGTACTTCAGTACAGAAAGAAAGGAAGTACAATAGTTTTTAAGACGCAGTGCTACAGTCACCCTCAAATAATTATAATATAATATGTTTCATCAACTCCACCCCAATGTAACCATCGGTTATTTAGGATTAATTCTTCGTGCGAACCATAGAAAGTTCACCAAACTTTGTGAACCAGATAGGTTTTGGTTATAGTATTTTTAGTTGAAAAAAAAATGTCTCATAAATGCTTAAATTTAAATGGTCACTATGATGAAAAGTAGTAAAAATTTGTAGTTTTAAGATATAAATATGACATAATATTCTTCTCTGCAAGCTTTTATTCATAGAAAACTGAGGTTTTACTATAAATGAAATATTTATATAAAAATATATTGCATGAAATGTAATAAAATTTGTTTTGTTTAAATATTGCAACAATGCAAACATAAGATTGGTAGTATTTCCCCAAGTATTAACGCGAAATGTGCGTTGTGAAATAGTCATTGCTTTTTTTTTCAGGTGGGCCTGGGAAATTACCTATTGAAATATCATTCACCGCAAAGCTGTTACTTGCACTCTCCTTGCTGAAAGGTATTAAACAGGTACGCTCAGTTGTTTGCTTAGTAACCTATCTCAAGGAAAAACCTAGCATTACTATAAATAAGTCAATACAATTTTAATAAAATTAGTGTATTAATTGAATTTACCTTTACCATTCTGCTAAGGCAATTGTAACTTTTCAAGAGAACAAAAAGGGATATGTGCTCGTCTGGATCTTAGGCTCAGTTGGAATGTTTATACAAGAAGCAATGATGTTAATTGGAGTTTTGGTACAAATTATTGGTCAAAATAATTGGAACTACTCTCTCATTGGACTTATATTGCCAAGTGTACTATTTTTAGGTGAGCAGGATTTACAAATGTTAATTTTTTTTGTTTCTACATGTGTGTAGTGTGATGGAGAATATATAAGAAGCAACTTGTTTGTTTATGACAGCCAGTTAATCCATTGTTTGTGTCTATTTCAACTGTTATTACAAGCAGACCCTTCATGAGCACCATACATTATTTTCCAGCTCTGAGTTTCTTCTACATAGTTATTGTCAAGAGCTACTACAAGTCGCTTTTTAACAGACATCTTCCACTTGCTGAAGAACCTGACAGTACTGAATAATGTAACTTCAAGACTACATCCATCATCTTCCTGGTTACAATCATCGATTAGCTACTCAGAGTAATATCACAATATTAATGAATCTCTTTAAATACTTAACTTTTGAGTGTTATGTTGATATTAAAAATTCATTGTTCTGTTCAATAATATTGCTTTTTTTATTTTTCTCTTGTAACCAACTGTATAACATGTATTTAGAATATTACAACAATAACTTACATAGTATGTGTCTACAGTTTTAATTACACCTTAAATAAGGTTGAATTTACTCAGAGATATCATATTATTTTACTAATTGAATCTTTAACAATTAACCAAAATGTGTTATTGGAGTTGTAAAGTAAAAAAATCATGGTTATTTCTTGTTGTCATTATACCTTCCTGCATTATATAAACAACATTGCTAACTTTTCTTTTAACTTGTTTATTGTTAATTAATCACTATTTCTGTAAAAATTAATTTGTCTACCTCATCCTTGTTGAAAGAGCTGCCATTCTATATCCAGTGTTGATAAATCAAAAAGTTTTGCATGAATGTTCTTTCTTTTTCACTATCTTTTTTTTAAAAAAATAAACCCATTTATCTAATGTTCTACTTACGTTTCATTTTTGCAAATATTAACACTTTATATTTGTGATGTTAATATTATTTATGAATATGCATGCATGTTAAACTACCTTTCTTTTAAGCATAGTTCATTGTTTATACTTTCATACTTTTTATCATTTAATATCTAGAGATGAAATTTATTGGCTTTCTCAATTAGTGTTTTTCGATTTCCTGAGTTAATTTGAACAATAATGTTAGTAAGCGAAGCGAGACAAGTGGAAAGAGCCGAGTGGACGAGTGGTTGAGGTTGCAATAGATGTAGGTAATGAGAGAACGGGGCTTAGTCTGAATCAACAGCTGACTGGTGGATCTGGGATATATATAATCTCCGTATAATAGGAGGGGAGGGGATCACAACAAGCCATAATTGTGTTCCCCAACAATTACTAGCCGCGCCATCTCCCTCCAAACAAATCGGCTTCTGTCCGCTCCAGGGATGATTTTAATTTCGCCCTCAGTGCGCTTAGTTACGCCCCCATCCTGTTCCTAATAGAAAAATACAGTCAGCAATAAATAGGATTTGTAGAGATTGGTTGGAGTAAAGGGATGGGGAAGCCTCCCTTCGAGGACCCACTACCAACATCTTTAACCAATTCTCACTGGTACAGTCAACAACCGTTTAGAACCAGTTTAGAACCTGCCATACCTAATGCTTAGAACAAAAACTTAGTGAAAATAGTAGACCCAAATAAACATTTGATTACTAAAAAAAAGTAGAATGTGTTAACATTAGATGAATTGCAATAAACACCCATAACATAAAGCACATCACCATATTTTCAATAACTCGTAAAAAAAATAGAACCATGGATTCTTTAATTATTTATTGACTACTTACTACTACAATCTACACAATGAACTTTGAAAAAATTGAACAAAAAGGACCTTGAGGTCTTGATAAATAATTCTATTGGGTCACACTCATAGGATGGCAGGTGAGACAATAAACAATTACAAAACTATCGACGGTCTCCAATCGTTTAAGGTTTGTTTAAGTGTTTCACAACAAGCAAATGTCAAATTGCAAACATTTTTACGTTTTTATGAGGAAAATTGAAGTTGATATGCGTGCTTTTTTCTTACATTCAGAACGACGAAACGAGGGTTGGAGAAAAGCAGGTTCTATTGCAACTGGTCAGAAGCTGCGGAGGAATCATTGTTGATAGTTAAAAGAGCTTTGTAATTGTTGACTATTGCCACAGAAAGCAATCATCGCCCAACATGTGTGTGAATAATGTGTTATGTCTTCTGTGTATTAAGTATTGGTGACAATAAACTACATGTGGAACTTCTCCTTGAGTCTGGCAAGGAGACCAAGTAGGTTTTAAGAACAAGGAAGGATATAAAAGGGAGGAGACTCTTGACTTTTCATCTGGGAAGCTCCCTCTATAGCTGGAGCCTCATCTAGGACGAAACTACAGCAATGTTCTCCATGCTCAAGAGAAGAATCAAAGAAGCAAATCAGACACTAGCATGCTGGAGTTTGTTTCAAAAGCCGAATTAGTGTTTGGGTAGACATTTAGTTGAATCAAGGGAAGAGTTTACAAGGACGAAGAGGCTTTTCAATAAATTACCTATAATAGATAACACGGATATAGGCCAGTATGAAAATGGCAAATGAATTAGTTTTTGTTTATTTGAGATCATAATGAGGAGATATTATCGAGAGGATTGGAAATAGGTAGTGAGTAGAAATGCATTAAAGATAATCGCAAGAAATATTAAATATTTAGTTTATATATTCTTAAGAATATACAGAGTAGGTTGGTTTTGAATGGTAGCCTTATGATTTGGGTGGGGAATATTTCTTGCCAGACGTCAGGAGTAAAAACCTTTTGATGGTAGAAATAAGTGGAAGCTGCTCAGACAGCTCTTTGACTTTTTTTCTTCTATGCATGAAATCATAAATGTCATGATTTTAAACGTAACGAGTTTAAATTAACAATTCATTATTTATTTCAAAGTTTTATACTTTTTACTTTACTAAGAATAAGGTGTAGTGATCCAAAGAATCCAAAGAATGTAATATTTTACACAAAAATGGGCCTTAAATTGTAGATGTGCTGTATAGTTTGGGAGCAATTAGGTATGATAGTAAAGTCACTCTTTTGGCCAAAAATGGGTTTTTAGACATTTTTGTAAGTACATTATGGGAAAGTCACTTCTTTTGCAAAAAAAAATGGGTTTTTAGAAATTTTTTTCTCCTAAATTACTAATTCTAGAGTCTTGAACTTTTACCATTATCTTTCAGGCCATAAAAAAATAACCAAATAAATTTTCAGATTTTTAAATAATTGGAAATATGTCTTTTTTTTAATTAAATGTAAAATTGTTGACTTATAATTCAAGCTGAAAGTTTGTGATGACGATACAAGCGAGAACGTTTGATGGATCAAAATGAGATAATACTTTAAAAAAGAGCATTATGTGGGGGATGAGCTGAGGTATATTGTTTTGAAATTACATTAAGAAAAGGTGGTTAAAGTACATTTTCCATTCTCAGTAAATGTTTTTTGACGTTAAACGGATAATTAAAAAACAATTCAAATTTGAAAAAATTCAGCAGAAATTAGTAATTTAAGAAAATTCGTGAAATTTTCATTACCGCAAAGACCAATGAAGCTACAAAAATTGAATGTTTATCTTAGATTAACGGATCATCTACTGTACATGTCGATTTGTTGGAATTTATTGACATTTTTTATATTGACTTAGACATTTTTTAAGCAAATTGACTGATAGAAAATTAATGTTTAGAGGTTTAATAAAAAAGTTGAAATGATTTAATGACTTAATATGATATGTAAAATGAATATAATTCTTTCATGTAAAAAATCAACACTAATCAAACACAATTCCTCATGCTTTCCATTGAATGGTGTATCTGTCTAATAAAATACTCTAATCAATCTGTATGTTGCATCCTTGAACATAACTTAATATTATTTGTAGAGTTTCTTGTGTTATGAATCTTATTATCTTTGGGTATATTGATTAAGAGGAATGGCTCCTTAGTTTTATATTGCCTAACAGATACCAATTTTAACCAGATTTTTTGATGGCACTGACACTTTTTGTTACATGTTTCTGGCATTTTTCAGAATCAGTTCGACAGCTAAATATAACGACCTGATGACTTCTAAGTTATACTGTACCTCAGACAATGAAAAGCCGCAAGACCACAGGACCACGAATACGACTCCTTACTCTGACAGACTGACGTCCCCATCCTTGAGAATGTTTACTGACCTTAACAAAAACTGCAGGATGACAATTTAGCAGTAGTGGTTCTCTGTTCCGGAACTGCTAATTACAACGTGCACTGATCTACATCGAAATTTTCGTTGGTCGTTGGAGTTCCACTGACTGTAGGAACAAAAGCCATTTTCTTTTGTAAGAGACTATTCCATAACACGAAATCGCCATTTGACTTTACAAAACTGTTGTTACTGCTGTGGTGATACAGATGCTATTATATGAATCAATTGCGTGTTATACAGAAATGAGCGCATATATTGATAATTGGTACAATCACTATCCGTACTACCTCCAGGATTGAAACACTAATATATCTCTCATTCAAATTGCTATATTGTTTCTAAATTAGACATTATATACCCATAAAGTTTTATGTTATATTTTATTACAGTTAATTTGGGTGTACGCCACTACAGATTTTGAAATTGTCTTTTAAGATTTGAAGTTGCCATAAGACCTCAATACAAGTAGTACTTTCACTTCATTATTAATAAGTACCATTATTTCATGGTTTCAAAATAATTGTTTCTAATAAGCTGGAAATTTTACCATAAGCAACCTTAAAATGTAAATAATCCCAATATTTGGATGAACAGAGTTGTTAAAAAAAAAAAGACTAATCCTTTAAAACTTTTACAGCAATATAGTATGCAATCAACATCTTCACGCACTTTTAAAATGGTTCAGCAAACGCAAATCAAATGCATGGAGTGTTGTATATTCAACTTCACTTTAAGTAAACGTATTGCAAATCACTGATAACAGTGTAATTTGATGATTCATTTTAATGTAACCATCTGATTATTGAATAATTAAATTAAATCATTCATAATAATCAATGTAAACCTGTGAGTATCAATGAGTGTAGTAGAGTTTAGACCTTAATTATAGTCTCGTTTCTGGTTATTTCAGAGAGTTTACAACAACATACTCGTAGCATGTAAATTTTAAAGTTAAATAAACAAAATATTGTTTCAATTTTTTCTTTGACTAGCATATTCTTAGTTCTTATTCAAATAGTAAATTCTTTAATATAAAGTGTAGCACATTTCATTGTGACCTAAGAGTTGATGCCGTTTATACATACAAGAAAAAATATAATAACAGTAATAATAACCATTGTTACCTATAAATATTTAACAACAATTAAATGTACTTTTTCTTTTAACGTAAAAATAGAGAAAGAGAGAGAGAGAGAGAGAGACCAGGATATCGCAAAACGAATGAGCTATAATCACCAAATATAGTACTTTATAAATAGCACGAAATATAAAGGAGTACTTTATATTACGTTAAAAAACTTTCCACACGATTTTTATTAAAATAGGTAGCTGTGATAATAGTTTCTTAGTTTATACTAAATATATTTTTTTTATAATTGTATATAATAGGATAGGGATGCACACAGATATTCTCCTTCAAAATCAAAAATTCAATAAGCTGTTCTCCAATTGTGAAAAACGAACTTTTAAAAGATTTTTAATTCTATTGATTTAGACTTCAAATAAAAGACAGTAAATTATGCTGCTTTACGGTGTTAAGAAAAAAAGTCAGTTTTTCGTGATAACGTAAAAATTTAGGTTTAATTTTTCATTACATAATCAGTTCTAATCGAATCTGAAATATTGTGAAAACAATGGTGGTGTTAACGGTAATTTCATGAAATTGAACACTAAAATAAATATCAAAATAATTGTGTAAAGTTTATACTAAATTTAAACACATTTTATATTCGATTTCAGAAGTGATCACCTTTGTGCAGGAGTCTCTTCCCATAGAATTCGTCTAGCTAGTCTCACCACCTCGCTACAGATCTACCTTTTCTTCTAACGGTGTTCACAGCATCTGTTCTGTAGTAGTCTTAGCCCACCTATGATTGCTCTAGAGTTTAGCACCATTTTAGAGCTGATGAACAAGAAGAATTTTTTGATAGGAATAATTAATGATTAATACGAATGCTAATAAACTTAACTTCAAACAATATAACATTATCATATGATATGATAATAATATAATATATTGTAATTATTGTATAACATCAGTCAAAATCTTAACATAAACATCAAACCCTGAAGTTGACAAAGAGGTCAGTTGGCTTGAGCCAGAATAGAAGTTGGCGATAACAGCTGTGTTGCATAGTTATTTTAATATTTAGTAACTGTTGCTGAAGTTTTACCCTATATGTGGCATGAAAAATAAACATCAAAATGCCTTCAAGGTAAGTTCTGCTTAAAATGAATCTTCCAATACGATTGCCTGTAGACAAGTTGTGAGAAAAACTTTGCCAAAGTGTTAACTAGGCATTCTATAAAATGAAAAATGCTATTTAGGCGAAGTGTGAAAAAAAGTCCTGACGAGGTTACTATGTAAATGATTTCTTGAAATAAAAATGTTATTCTGAAAAAATAATGAGTTTCATTATTATATAATACGTTTCAAAAAAAAGTATTCAAAATGCGTTAAGAAAACTAAAAGTTGTACAAAACATAAGTTATGGTTTCCTTATTAATGGAAAGAAAATTTCCATATAAAAAAATAAGAAATTAACCTACATGTTGCAGCATAGATGGGTTGAATGACATTTTCAATTACGTTTTAATACGTTTACGTTTCATTACACTTAAAGAGATTTCATATTTTGAAGTTTATTTTACACATACATTTGTCAAATCATTGGCCGGTGAGGAAATTTCGTGGCCAGGAATATATTCAATTCTAAGCAAGTTTTTAGGCCATACAGCGAATACAGTGAACATACAGTGAACTGGCATACTTTTTATATTTCTTTTTATGTCTCAAGTTCGTAGAAACCATGCTGTGTCGAAACCCGATATTCGACACGAATCAGAGATTTATTACATACTTTACTGGTTTCTCATTTGGCATTGAATAGAATGCATACGAAACATGTGAAATATAAATCGTTTCATATACTCGGATTGCCGGCTAGTTTTAAGCATTCCATAGATTGCCGGATTTCAAACTTTACTGTAACATAAATAACTAATGTATATATGTAATAGAAAAAAAGTCAAAAATGGACTTGAGGGACCTCAAAACATTTAAATCTGTCAAAATCTTGAGATAGATTTTTTTCGTAAAAATATAGTTTACTTTTAGTAAAGTGAAAACCATTGTTCATCAAACTTAAAATTCCAGTAAACTTTAAATACCGGTCTTGTCAATTCCTTCACCAACATTGTACCATAACGAATTGTTATTTACGTTAGGTTTTTTAATGGAGTGTTTACATAGTCATCTAAGAAAATTTTGTATTCCGGTGAGAGATTCTAGTTTACATTTCAATGTTTTTCTTTTAAACTACACTTATAAAGACTTTAATTTGTAAACCCCTTATACTGATTGTTACTCGCTCTTATATATAAAATTCTCATGGAATTGGTAGTACCTAAATACTGTAATATAATTAAAAATGTCAGTACATTACAAATTGATTTTTGAGTGCAACCAATTAATAGTTCATCATGAGTTATAAATTTAAATTCATAACAAAAATAAACAAGATTTTGTTTTTAACTTTTGCATATACTTGTATTTCAGAAGACAGCAAGTTAAGTTATTCCTAATAAAAAATTAGCATATGTGAATCCTTGTTCATTTCAAATTATTGTATTTTTTTACTAACCAATCACATGTATAGGACTATGGGATTCTCTTAATTTCCAACCTTCTTCTTTGTAATTAAGGAGTTAATATATTTATGGTGATGAGGGGAGTTGATTTTGGGTTTAATCCGGGCTTAAGGACCTGTCGTTAAGCTCATATGAAAGGCTTAGCTGACCACTAAAAGGGCCGAGCCTGATGTCAATCAGGTTATCCCTGACTGCTTCATCTTACAGTATGAATGTACTATTGATTGTGTCATATTGATTTGTCCTCATGAGAATCGTATTTCACCAAATCTATGACACTTTTCTCTGTAAATTATTACGTTTAATGTAACATTCAATCATTAATAAATCCAATTATAAAAAAATCGGGATTGGCCTACACCCAACTTTACTGTAAATATGGTATAGTTCAAACACGTTGACAGACAACTGATTTTTTTTGTTCTAATGTGGCTATACATGCATATTAATAATGGAGTCATTTGTCTTACTGTGACTGTAATAATTTTATGAGTTAAAGGAACTTGAAATCATTTATCAATTTGACATGTCATTCAAATTATTAAACTGAGGGCCTAATATAATCAGAATTGTAAAATTTGCATTCATACCTGTCGTGTGGTACATCACATTGTTGTAACTAAATTCATATTCAAATTTGAAGTTTATTAATGACCTTCGAAATGTACATAAAGAAGTATCCGTCACTTGTACAGGTTTAGCTATTATTTGACTAAAACCTTTATCCTCTCCAATACGATCAAAATCTCCTTTGGTAAAAATCTTTTGATAGAAGCCTTTCCTCTCTAAGGTTTCTATCTCTTCCTGTCAGGGACTTTGCATTCATCGTCTGTTGTCAAATACAGCTTCCATTCATAGAAATTAAGTTTTCACAATTCTAATAGATGTTCTTGATATCTTTTTAATTTTCCCTTTGAAGTATAGTTTAAAAATGTAAGTTCAGAAGGATTGCGCTTTTTAAAATAAATTGAACTCGGTTGTTTCAGCTAACTCTTACTGCTTTCCACGTGATATATTTTCACTCTCCTTCTGTGAATGCTCAGGTGTGTAGTTCAATATGCTTGAGACTACTGGATATTTATAGGATTATAAATATTTCCAAATACTTAGCCCTGTCTTTATATTTTTCTGTAATTCTTTATAATTTTACTCTAAATGTACTGATGACATTCACGAATTAAAAAAATTGATTCCTTTAAGGCTTCAACATGTTTCTAATTTTTCAGGAAAATGAAATTAATACAACTACACCATTCAGATTTCATCGATATTTACTCAGTCAAAGCTTAACATATTTTACTGTATTACTTCTAATGAACCTGGCTTTCTAAAGTGAAAAATAAACAAATTAGATACCACTCAATTTGTTTAATTAGCTATTCCCTTACATATCACTAATATATATTAACTGAAGATGAAGGGTACAAGCCCCTCAATAAGGGCTTCATATTGCGCTTTAAACTAGCATGAAGTCTATAATAGCATGAATGTTTTGAGAGCCTAGAAAAGCATGTCTCAACCTAGGGTAATGGACTACTCATAAGTCACAAATCTGTTACAGGTAGGTCGATGACGTGATTTATAAAGTGCTACAGCATGCATTACTTTACGTAAAAGTCATATTAATCGGATCGGAAAAGAAAACGAACGTTTCCAACAATCTGAAAGTGTTTTCATTCATATTGATTAAATTCTAGATATTTACTTAAAAGATTGCAACTTATTAAGAAAAAAAGCAAATAAAACTTTGTTTTCTAAAATATTACGGACTTACAATTTCAATATTTTATGACTTCCTGAAATATGGTACAGCCGGAAAAAGGTTACGGAATACTGGTTCAGATGACCAGTTACCACGTTGTTTCATTTTGATCTCGTAACTTAGATGGTTAATTTTCAATGAGTTTTATATCATGCTGGCGATACCAAAAGATTTTGGAAAAGTAAAAAAAAAAGTAATCTGTAAAAGATATGAAAACAATTGTATCTTTTACTACCATGGAATCATTATTAACAAATATTAGTTACATCCCAATGTATTGTATTTGGAGCCATTGGGGGGGGGGGGGGGGGGGAGAGATTAAACAAGTAAACATTAATATTAAAGACGTTTTGATAATAAATTTTAAATTATTGTTTTCGTAAGGTTTATGAAATCAGAAGTATCTATCATCAACAAAAGATTTTATCAATATAGATCTTTTTTAGCCTGAATATGAATCTTTTTCCTTAATATCACCCCAAATAACACTCCCGAATCCCGGAATTTGGTGATCTCATTTCAATATCTTTCTACTTAGTTCTCTTTAGTTATATTTATTCCTTCAATTTAGAATAAAAGCATTTACTATACAGGTGTGTCACACATTATAAAGTAGATAATTTTCTGTTCCGAGTACCTAGCTGAAGACGACTGTTATTTTTTCCTCTAGGTCCAGTCCTGACCATGGTCCAGGTAATCGATTACAAATTTTCTACTTAGATATTTTTTTTAATACTAAGACATTTAATCAGTCATTAATAACACATAATAGTCTAACTGAACTTTGGGATGATAATTTAAAGTATAAGCGTTACAGTAGAAAGTAAGTATATCTTGAGGTTTAAGGTAAAAATGTGAGACAAAAAGTTTTTAATGTGAAGCATTAACAAGAAGAGATATATTTTTTTCAGCTCTAATTGAAGTGATGCAAGTAAAATACTATAGTAGATCTGTAAAAAAGAAAAGAGGAGGAGGTAATCAATGGAGTGGAGCGGCGTTATGTAGATGAGATGGTTCTCCCGGGAGAGCCAATCAGGGGGCTAGTTATATTTGATTGATCGCCCGTTGTTAGTCGGTGCCCACTTAATGTCGGTCCCAATGCTCCCACTGGTATATCCAACCAAAAAGCTTCTTTTGAAGCCCACCACACACTCTCTTACATACCAACTCATAACTACCCCAGCATTAGCACTTGCTTTATACTGATCCCTCTTCCTACTCTCCCAATCAGAATTAACACCAAGCAAAAAAGTTAAATTATTGTCATTACATTAAAAACCAAATACCCATTTTCAGAAATATTTAAAATACAACATTATTTAAAAAAAACAAAGAAAATAATAAAGATTTATATAACCTTCACATTATATGATGCCTCATTATTAATATATTAATAATAGATCTGATCTGGACAAGTATTTATTCCAAACGTTCAAATGACATAAAACTTATTGATATGTTGTACGAAGATTATTAAAGTAATAGTTAAACTTCACAAACAATATGCCACAAATATATACCACAAATAATAATCAGTTACCAACTTCCAAACCAATGAGCTTTTACTTATGATTTAGGAACAAGGTAAAAACTTGACCGCGAATAAATAAGCATGTCTGTAATTTCCAAATATAACAAATGGTTATTTCACGTTTTCTTAGAAGGTTGATTATAACTCTTTTAAATAACTGTACATCACTGTGGTGGTTTTCAACAAATTAAATATTAGGCACGAGATAGTGATTGTTAAAGTGGGTATATAATTTATAATTAATTTTTAAAAATTCTTACAATTTTGATAAGAGAATTCAATGCTGCAAATTTTCTTACAGTAATAGATAGTATGAAAGCGTAGAATCTTTATCTTTATCAGGGTGGTCTGTTCAGTCGAATGAAGAAGTGACAATTACTGGAGCAGAGAAAATATCGTGATGGATGCACCTACAAGAGTAACCTAGCATACTTAATTTTAACTATAGCAAGCTATATTACTTTACTATAAGTAAAGTATAGTGATCGTGAAAAAATTCGATCTCGAGATTTTGACGGAATTACATGTTTTGAGGTCCCAGAAGTCGTTTTATGAAGTTTTTTCGATAATGTCTGTGTGTGTGTGTGTGTGTTTGTGTGGGTGGGTGGGTGGGTGAGTGTGTTAGCATTGCTTGCTACCACGCTACGGTCCAGAATCTTTGATGGATCAAGTTGATATTTTACACAAAAATGGGCCTCATAAAGACGAAGATCCCTATTGTTTGGGAAGAATTATGCATGATGGAAAAGTCACTTTTTTTGCCAAAAACCGTTTTTTTTTAAACATTTATTTCTCCTAAACTGATAACCCTAGAGTTTTGAAATTTTGACATTATCTTTGAGGTTTCAAATGCAACAAACGAAAAATATATTCAGAATTTTAAAACAACAGGAAATATTTTTTTTTTCACTAAAATGTAAAAATTTTGACTTACAATTCAATCTCAAACCTTGTGAGAGCGATACAAGCCATACTGTTTGACGGACAAGAATGAAACTATGCCTACAAATAGAACATTATATGGAGAATGAGATGAGATATTTTTTTCTAAAATTACATTCGCTATAGGGGCGTTACAGTACGATTTGTGTTTTCAGAAAATTTTTTTTGACGCTAAACGGCTCGTTAAAAAAGTATGAAAATTTGACCAAAAATGGAACAAAAAATTAGCAATTCATAAAAAAAAAATCATGAAGTTCCAATTGAAGAAATTTGAACAGTGATCTTGAGAATTTGACGGTTTTGACGTTCCAAACTTCATTTTTGAGGTCATCTCAATGACGTATGTGTGTTGTGTTGTGTGTGTTGAGTTTGGGCGGGTGGGTAAAAAATAATTTTCGATATGTAAACACACCGTTTGCTGAATAAAATCAGAATCTTCCCAAAAGTTGACCCTATAGTGATATATTGTTGTTGAATAATATTGCACCACAGAAAAACTACTTTTTTTTTAAAAAAATAGTGATTTTAAACAATTTTTTTAAAAAAAAATAGCAGTATTAACTTAAAAAAAACTTTTTTTTTTCAGAAACCATTCAGATTAGTTTTTCAATAAAACGTAAAAATGTTAAATTGAAATGAATACACATGAATTCTGAATGCCTGTGGACACGATAGTGGTTTAACTGTTAATAATCAAACTATACCGTACAATATAACCTTTTCATTCAAAAAGACCTGGATATATATACTTAAAATTACAAGAAAAAAAGGGGGCATTATAATATATTTTATAATTTTAGATATTATTTTTTAATCTAAATGACCTTAAATGCAACTTATAGAAGAGCAGCAAATTATGATAAAATCTACCTATAAAATCAGCATGCTATAACAATTTTTAAAAAAAATTCGAATCCCGTAAAAAGTAATAGAGCTCTAAAAACTGAAAGTTAAATTTGAATAATCAATAACCAGTTGTACTTGTTGGATTTATTTATATTGACTTAGAATAGGTTATGGTGTAGTGGTCGTCCCACAAGAACACACATAGACCAAAGATTAGTTCTATGTGATATCAGACAATAAAATTTTTAGATTGGCAGTGATAATTTTTGCCTAACTGAAGTGCATTTACAGGCAGGAGCTTTAATCTGACTTCGTACAGGCTTTGGACTGACAGCTTAACGTCCTCTCCCAGTAACGACCTGTTAAAATGGATTTCTCGAATGAAATGAGGGACCAGAGTTAGTATTGAACCTCGGATCTACGACTCCTGAGGAGAGCACATAAGTGCTCATAAGTTTATAATGACTTACACATTTTTTATCACAATCTAATCAAATAAATCTGTTAATGAAAGGTTTGGTTAAAGTAAACATATTAACAAATCTAAATAATTTTTTAACGGTAATATTGAAAAATTAGACAGGTATGGTACTTTTTCATCCTTGATGAGAAAACGCTGATAATTTGAACGTACTAATCTGGTCATTTAAGACACTTAACTTTCTTTTCTGTTTTACTACAGAGATCTTATCTCACTACAGATATTTCATGAGTATAAAATATTAAATCAGGAGGTGAATAAATGGAATCAGCATCAAAAATATTGGCTACGTATAAGAATCTTTAACACTTAAAGGTATTACACCGGATCACTTGTTGGACATCGAAGGAGCCTTTGACGACACACCTTTGAATACTTCAATCATCACTAATTCATATGTATTAATCAAATGACTTCAAAACAAATTACTAAAATGCTAATACAAAGATTATTTATTGTAAGCATAGGGCCTACCATAACTGAAATTGTGACCATTTATTTAAGACTGTTTTCATCGAGATGTGCTAAAGCTCATATTGTGTTGATTAGTCATGAATGAACTACTAGTCATGTAAATAATCAACGTTATGATCAGTAAGCCACATGCAGATTACCTTGTTACAATAAGAAGAGGAATACTTGACTGTACTGTCTTTGAGTAAATGTGCATGCTCCTCAAATGGTTGGATGACAGGTAAAAGAGAAAAGTCAGGATATAAATCTAGCTAAAACAGTCTTTAAACCATTTATCAGGGAGAAACAAAGTAAGCTCAAAGATTTCTTCATAAATATTAAACTCTCAGGGTTATAGGTAGCTACGATGGTGGCTGACTAAATGGATTTGGATGAAAGACTAAAATCCAAAAGGCATGTAACATGTACATTCAATATGACCACAGAAGCAATATTTTTCTATAAAAAATGTTTGGGTAGAATATGGATACTCCACTTCAAACCTACACTTCGGTTCTATAAAATTTCTATTACTGCTGTGATAAAACCAACAGTCAAGTTGGTTTGCATGCACAGTTGGTATGATCGGATGCATAGTCATATGGATCGCTCATGTGGTATCCAAGGCTAAATGAAAAATGACTGCCAAATCTTATTAAACTACAAAGATAAGCGTGGCCGGGGATAACAGAAACAATGATCACCCACCCTACCTTCAAGAAGGAAAAGTCATTAAACGTCCCCTCCTTATTTATTATTATCAAGGAAAAGGCCATTTGCAGTCTATTGTGAATGACGCAGAATGGAAATATCTCTGTTTTTATTATGTTTCTCTTTCCATGAATGAAAATATGTTCAAACTTTTAACAGTCAAAGATAAGGAATAATTCCAGCCATCACATAAGATATAGTTTCTTTGCATGCTCATTTCTTCAAAATCGCCCGAAAAAATAGTTTTAATCCTTAGGAGTTAATGACTCTAACTGAAGGTGATAACATTGCTTTCGAAAAGACCCCATATAAATTTAAACTTTCTTTACTACCTCAGAGCAAACAGTAAACCAAGTTTCATGTTTTTTTTCTGAAAAGCCTGATTTTCAACATTTCCAGTCATACGTTCCTCTAAGCAAAGCTAAACAGAAATGAAATAGTAAAATTTTATTCAATCAAACAAGATAAAAAAAATTGTAAATCCCAATGTATTAGTTTGAAATTTTTTTACACTATCACATTTTTTTATTAATGTCATTAAGTTAAGATATGTTTTTCTATAAGGGTCTATTTCAGTAAAAATAATTTAAAATAAAGAAATATTTTACAGTGATCAAAATTATGACAAAGAGCAAAATGTATAAGTGATTTATTTATATGTCATGTTCAAGGGGAGAGGGGATTCTGGCATTAAGAGACGAAGCTTATCTGTGATATACAACTGACTAAAGTCTGCCAGCGTCATTGCCGATAACAAAGCAATTAATTAATTGAGTAACTATATCAGGCCAGTTGGTCATTAGTCATTATTTACAAAGCAATACATTTTTAAACTCCCTTTCAGACGATACTCAAAGCCATATTCAAAATCAGTTGCAATATCGTATTCCACCCACTTTCATCTTCCCATCAAAATAAACAAGTATTCAAATTTATATTGATTATCATTCTCAAATCATATTCAGACTCATGTTGAGATTACGAAGGAAGATAATTATTAAATTATTTGTTTTAATGAAAATATTTCACTATATCAAAGAGTGAGTTACAATTCTGCATTAGAAGATAGATAGAAGAGCTCGTTTCTGTATTTCCAGTTTCCCAACTCAGACAGAATATATACTTGAAATATAAAATAAAAGGTCACCAATAAACTTGAACTTCATAAGTAAAATTACAATAAACTGCTATAAAATATTACATTAAATTGATGTTAATTGTGTAAGAATAAAGATAAAACCATTTTGAAGAATTATATTGAATATACCACTTGTGTTTGGGTCAGAACTCAATTTTCACACTGTCACACTTCGAATATTTTAATTATAAAAATTAAAACTCCATTTTACAAAACATTTTCAATACATTTAAGTGAAGAATAAACATGTTTCTGTCTTTGAATCCACCTTTCTTATTTTCAACTTACTTAGTAATATTGACAAATTTAACATTTCTGAAGTTTCACTGTATCAACCGATCCAGTTTAAAGGTAATGCAAGCCAAGATTTGCGAACAAAATAAAGATAAACTTGAGCAAGCGAAATGGGTGCTTTCTTATCATTAGTTGAAAATCTCCTGTGATAGAGCTTACCCTGACACTCAAGTTATGTTCATTAAAACTTCTCTCTTATCTGACAGCCACTGCTCATACATACATTAAGGATTCACTTATACATCACACAAATTTTGTTCATTACTGTTATAATAAAGAAGTGATACTTCCTGGAACCTTTTATATATTTTATATCTTTTCATATAAGACAAAAAGTAAATTTTATATATTATATATATATATATATAATTTACTTTTATATGGATGTAATACTTTTATATCGAAAATATATATCGATGACGATCACTGTCGAAATATCGTTCTGAGTCTTTTTTGTGTGTGTCTTTATTTGTTTTTCTCTTTCCTGTGTGAACTATATATATATACCTTAAAAATTAAAAAATCATTGACATGCAAGCAGGACCTGGGAAAAGAATAATAAAAGAAATGATACACATACAGAAAACTCCTAACACTTGTAATTCGAGGTCTGATATTGAAAAGTTTAGCCATATTTATACAAACATTCTTTCCCATCCCCAGTCACAATAACAATAGTAAATCATTGTAACATGGATGATAACCTTAAGTCATAAACTAACCTTTCTTTATGTTACCTTCATATGTTCACCCTCCCTGTTTGTTAAAATGATAGATGAATATAACAAAGTAGTGTTTTTCGTACTTATAACCAATTAATTCTCATGTAACTTAAATAACCATTAGCACACTTTCCAAGGTAAAACTAATTTCCTTTTGTCTGATACTTTAAAATAGATGTGTACTCAACAACTCTGATTATAAAATAACCTTTTGTATGTATCTGTTGGTCTCAAAAAATTTATGTTAGTTCTCTATGTGAGTTGTAGATTGTTTTGGTAAATGTATTATAGTTCTTACTCTAATTTTAGCCCTGAAGATGATGTACAAATACATCGAAACGTCGGCCTAGGAAGGAGTTTATTTTCTTTTATTTGACCTAGCCCTCAATAACAAAACATAGAAAATATATATATATATATATATATATATATATACTTGCATAGGGAAAGGCAGAGCATCATGCATAAGGAAGCGAAGAGCATCATAGAGTTAAATATTTAACTATAAGTTAAATATTATTACAACTTCTCTCTAACGGTTGTATGTGTTAAAATAAACTTATCAAGATCAAGGAATATAATTAATAGAAAAATAGATAAACGTTTTATTTACCACAATATATGTAGAATGAGTTTAGGAAAGCTTTATTTGTATTAATTTTTATCTAATCAAAATGTGCATATGAGGATGATATGAGCGCTAACAAATGAAGATAAAACCGTATAATTGTGGACCAGATGTAGGAATAATTATGATATTAATGCATAATCTGGAAATAAAGGAAGTGAAATCTTTCAATTACTTGAATGATAAACTCAACTATTAAAATAAGATTGAAATAGAAGTAAACAGAAAAATAGTGGGTGGTAATAAGCTTTCTTATGCAATTTGTACATTTTTATCTCGTCCCTTTCAACAATGGTTAAAATATGAAGTTTTAGCAAGTAACATATTCTGTAAACGTATGGACCCTCTTCAACGGCACGGCAATCATCTTAAACATATTGAAAGAAAAGTAACAGCACTATGAGGTGTTTTAATCACAGGAAATTGAATGATTAGAAAAACCAGTGCCACTTATGAAGCCTATGTATTTCACAACATTGTGCAATTTATAGAATCTAGAAGAAGAGGGCGGTTGGGACATGTAGTTAGAATGCATTGAAAAGTAGGTAATTTTTAATATGAAGAGAAGAAATGTCCGCGAATAAGGCAGCCCGTCTTGGTCGGCTACAGTCAAATAGACTTTCGAGAGTATCCCTTTCCAAACATTATCTTATTAAGCTTGTTTAAATAAAAGAGCATATTATTTAAAGATATTTTGCTTAATATTGAGTAACAGTATTCAAAGCTTAATTCATAACTATCGAAATTAATTATGTTAGAGTTTTTAAAATTCATCTATTAAATTAAAACTCAATTTAAACATTAACAGAAGCATATTCTAAACAAATGTTAACCTGACAAAGTAAATGTAATCAGAAAAATTAAAGTTAAAAGCAACTATTAAACTTCCAGGCAATCTAAATTTGAAACATACATTATCTTATAGTCTTTGAACCCATCAGATACTTATCCTTAACTTTTTTTATCTCCTCCACATGCCTTCAAAATAAATAACTTTGATATTTTAATGAAACTCTAGTGCAACCTCTAATAAAATTAACTTGGATATTCTTGAATATTTTTCAATTAAACAAAAAGTAGTTAGTGTTACATTTTTGAAATGTTATTTAAATGATACCTTTTGAAATCCTTATAAACATTTAAGTAAAATGTTATTTTTTTAACATATAAGTTAAATAAATTCGTACAAAGAATTCCTTTTAAAATGTTCAATAAATTTATATTTGCAAACCACACTTGTCTTCTGACAGCAAAATAGAAAGACGACAGATATAAACAACCTTCTAAAGATATGTAACTAATTGTCTTTAATGAAAAAACTTATCATGATTGAGGGTGAACGTTATACCGATTTAATCAAATGTTTTTTATTTTTTTAATTATTTCAGGCAGGACAAATCACACACTTACGAACTAATTATTGCTCAACATATGGCTTATATTTGTTTCTAAATAAATGTGATATTGGACTACCAATCGCTTAGTAATGTATAACTTTTAATGGTGATTATCTATCTTCGCCTTGTTTTTCAGTTTGTCACCTTTGGTTTCTCTATGTGAATTATGATTTATAACTTTACTCTCGCTAATTTAATTTCTAATTAAACCCTAGTGTAAAGTAAACCATATGAACTTTAACTAACCATTTTCAGCGCATTAGGTAAGATATTAACTACTCGTATTACTTAGGTGCGCAGGAAAAGCAGCCAAAAGTTGGAAAAACTTCAATAAGAAATCTGGAATAACCTACACTCAGCTTTACTAAAATAAGCAATAAATATCAACTTCAATTACAATCAATTTAGTTTTGGTTTTATTTTAATATTGGTGAAAAGGTAATATTTGTGGTAAAAGTTTTCAAACACTTAGATAACCAATTAATGACTTCTTTTTTTACAGCGTGGCTATGTCTATTTTATCAGTTATAGCCAAACTGGAACCTTTGTTCTAGAACAGATGGAACTTAGTAGTTGTCAATTTGCAATTCACAAAAAGAAAGCCCTGAAATTTCACTTACTGTAAAGACCAAAAAAGGCTAATGAATGAATATCCATCCTGGACTAATGGATCACCTGCTATACTTATCGGATTTGTTTAAATTTATTTACATTGCTTTAGAATTTTTTCTTTACTATAAGTAGAATATAGTGATTATGAAAAAAATCGATCTCGAGGATTTTGAAGGAATTGCATGTTTTGAGGTCTCAAAACTCGTTTTATGAAGTTTTTTCCATGAAGTCTGTGTGTGTGAGGATGGGTGGTGGGCGGGTGAGTGTGTATCCAAGGTTTATGGTCAAAAAAGAATTTTATTCATTAAAGAATCTTTGATGGATCAAATTGATATTTTACACAAAAATGTGTCTCATTTTGTAGATGTGCTGTATAGTTTGGGAGCAATTAGGCATGATAGTAAAGTCATTCTTTTGGCCAAAAATGTGTTTTTCGACATTTTTTTCTCCTACACTACTAATTCTAGAGTCTTGAAATTTCGGCATTATCATTGACGCTACAAAAGCAAAAAACTAAAAAATCCTCAGATTTTTAAATCAATACGAATTTTTTTTCTTTTCAATAAACTGTTAAACTTTTGACTTATCATTCAATCTGAAACCTTATGATCAAATAAACTGTACCTAAAAATAGAACCTTATGTGAAAGATGGGTTGGGATAATTTTTTTCAGAATCATTAACCAAATGGCGATAGCGTAACTTTTCTGTTTTCAGAATATGTTTTTTTGACGCTAAACTGCTCATTAAAAAAAATGAAATTTTCTCAAAAAATTAGCAAATATAAAAAATAACGTGAAATTTCAATTACAGTAAGGAACAATAAAGGTACAAAAACTAAATATTGATCTTGGACTTTACTTGCTATACATGTCGTTTTTATTCACATTTATTTACATTGGAAATGTAGTGAGGGAACCCAATGAAATAAAATTGCTGAGAGGTTTAATGAAAATTTTTAAATAATTACTTAACTTAATATGAGATGTAAAAGAATGAAATTCTTACATGTAAAAAGCAACGCCAATCAAACATAATTTCTGGTGCTTTCCATGGTGTGATGGATTTGTCTCACAAAATCAATCTGAATATTGCATCCTTGAATAAAACGTAATATCAGATATAAACTCTGTTGTATTTATGAATCACATTAACTTTAGGTAATATTGAAGTGTGAGGAATGAACTCTTTTCTCAAGAAGGAGCTATATTTTCAAGTTTTAAATAGCAGTTTGTCTTAAATCTTTAACGTATAAGGAGGTCAGACAGTCTATGTAAGTGATCGACTGACTATTGGAACAAAAGCCATATTCTCCTGTAAGAGATTATTTCGTATCACGAAACCTACTCTTTCGGTTTTCAAAACTGTTGTTACTGCTATAGTTCTACTAATGATATCATAGGTATCAGTGGTATGATTACAAAAATAAGCATATATATTAATAAGTGGAACAATCACTTACAATCAGTACTACCTCCAAGAATGAAAGTCAAATAAACATCTCCCATTTAGACATTTGGTATATAATGTACATATAATTCCCATTTAGATAATATATAATGGAACATTATATAATATATACCCAAGAAGTTGATACTATGTTTACTTATAGTAAAGTTGAGTGTAGGCCACTCCAGATTTTTTCTTAAAAGAAAAGGTGCAATTGCAAAAAATAAACAATCCTCTGTATGTAATATGAATATAAAAATGCATGCAAGGTATAATCGTTTAATTAATCAACTAAATTTCTAATTGAGACCACCTAGGTGTGAGAAAAACTGTGAAACGTTAGTGTCCCTCATGAGAATAACTGTCCATTGAAACATCAGGTAGGACAAATTCTGGGGTTTTAAACCGTCACTTATTTTGGCATTTCTGGCCTCACTTACGTCATTACAAGCACTTGCAGACCGTATCTTCAAAAACCTATCCAGAGAAGAATCTGCCTTGTTTTAATTTTAAAATCCCACAAACATAGGCAACAACATGTAGCTGAACAAAGCAAACACCCGACATGTACTTAATTTTTGTCGGTGGTATTTTCGATAAAGTTGTGGACTTTTCACCACATCGCAAGCATTTCTTTGACACTTCTCTAACTCTTCGATACACTTTCCTCTATTTCTGGTTCCTTTATCTTTTCCATCACATCCACGCACTAGTGCTTCTGAAGCAGCAGAAATTTCTCTCTCTTCATTTCTTGTTATGAAATGAACTTGTAAATTAAGTGGGTGCAGCCAACTTTTAATTTTAGAAGGGTGGTAAATTGAGCACGTGAAGGTGCGAGGTGGATATCAATAACTAAGATAAAAGGGGAGCAACCGATAGTGATGGCAGAAATGTCATCTGTGACGCACCATACTTTGAATAAGCTCCTCCAATGTAGTGAACAAGTACTGGAGACGCCCAGCTTATGCGCTCCAGCCTTACTTAGATCGAGCTTTTTCTTAGAAATCTACGACGTCAGTTAGGTTCTTCTTACCTTAGTCACCGCAGCAACTGATGATCATTCGTACAAGAGTTTTCAGTCATCGTATGAGACACAAACTCGTGCGAATGGCTGCTCTTAAAACGAATTACTTAGGATGCATTCTTACTAAGAGGTTATACTGTACTATTAATTTTCATCCTTAATTTCATCAGTGAAACTGTACTATCTCATTATCATTTACATCAATGTCATTTGTTTTTTTAAAAATTATCTTATATTCAATTTAAAAGCTAAATAAATTAACTTTATTATCTAGAGCATACAATATCAATTGGAATGTTAACAACCATTACCAATAGTGATCACTTTAAAAATGAAAAAATTTACTGAGATGATTAAAAAATTACTTAATCAAATTAAACTTTGGTCTATAGTCATAAATCCGAATAATCTGTCCTATTTTCTGACCAGGAGCACAAGTATAGAGGAACATGAAGAATGTGGTATATTATAAGACACGCAAATAGACCAATTCGAGACATCTACTTTATTTGATTCGGGGAACTTCAGAATTGTATAAATGTTGAAAATTTGAGATAAAAAGTTAAAATTTAAAAGCCCTTTTCTTTGAGTCTTTGACATATTAAAAAGTCCAAACATAAATAATAGTCTAGTTTATGAAGAAATAATAGATTTTTATAAATATTTTATTATTAAAAATGATTTTAAAACAAAATATTTATTTTGTGTCAATTTTATTCTAAGTTTCATTCTAATTGCTATATATTTGTACGATTATAAGGACCTATGGGTCATATTATCCTGATGAAAACAAGTCGATTGAACAACTCAAATAACCATCGTTCATTTAACGACAATATAATATGGTCATGAACCTAATCAAAATATATTAACGACTAACAAACGTACCCGCCTTTGACGGAGACACAAGCTCGAACTCAGAGTCGTGTCCCGTTGCACATTTTTGGGCACTGAAGTTTCGTAACATGCAATTTGTTACTGCTACTAAATCACAGCATGATTGGTGCCCCTACTTTAAGTTTTTCTAATGATTAGATGGTCTAGGAGCAGTCTCGGAGTCAAGAAATTCCAGTTAGATAATGAACTACTTCCTCATCAATAATCACTCTGTTTACTGTTGTAAGTTCTTTCTCCGGTTTGATATAGCGTAAGAACTTGTTTGTTGATTTTTCCTGCCTGTTCATATTAAGGGTTGAGAATTGCTCGTTCACAAAGCCATTTATTCTGAATAGATAGTATAGACTCGACTCTCGGAAATACCTTTTCAATGATGTCAAATACGCAATATATTCATGAAATATGCTCAAATGAAATTAAAATCAACTAACAATGCCTACTTGCTACACCTGTATATTTTCAAAATAAACATGTCCGTGAAGTTAGCAAAATACAGCTTAAAGGTCCATAACTTCGCTTCTGCACTGAATTATCAATTTATTCATAGCCTATGTTTTAAGTTAGGCATACACAAATGTACTGTCAAAGTTTCAGCTTGCTGTGTCTTATGGTGGCTGAGTTTACTTGTGACAAAATTTTGCAGACAAACTTACAAACCGACAAACATTTTTCTAAGTGTGGATTCGGTTTCTTCAATGTATGAAAATTAAAGAAAACTTGAAATGAGCCAATTCTAAGCAATGTACAGACAAAATCATTTTTTTATTTATATAGATGGCTATTCCAGTGGATCTATCATACATTAGAACAAACTTAGATAGAACCAAGGTTTTTTTCAAATGCAGGATATATTTCTTAGAGTTCTATCATCATAACATAAGATTTCCATTGTGTTCATTGTTTTACAGAGCACAAACAAACTGGTTTATTAATACAGAACACTCCTATGTTATTGAAAAAAATAAACCTTCCCATTTTTATGAGATCATATTCTATATTCTGAACAATCAATCTTGTTTATTATCTATACAAATAAAAGAAAGGTTTTGTCTGTACATTGCTTAGAACTGACTCATTTCAAGTTATCTTTCCGTTTCATAGATTAGAGAGACCGAATGCACTCTTAGAAAAATTGCTGCCTGTCGGTTTGTCGGTTTGTCCGCAAAATATTGTAAAGTAAACTCAGCCACCATAAGAATAGCAAGCTGAAACATTGAGAGTAGATTTTTGTTATTTGTGTTAACCAAGCAAGAAATAATTGACAAGGTGTTTCCCGAAGTCAATTCTCAACCCCTATTAATCAACAGGCAGGAAAAATTAACAAACAAGTTCTTACGCTATATCAAACCGGAGAAAGAACTTACAACAGTAAACAGAGTGATTATTGATGAGGAAGCAGTTCATAATCCAACTGAATTTCTTGACTCCGTGACTGCTCCTAGACCACATAATCATTAGAAAAACTTAAAGTAGGGGCACCAATCATGCTGTGATTTAGTAGCAGTAACAAATTGCATGTTACGAAACTTCAGTGCCCAAAAATGTGCAATGGGACACGACTCTGAGTTGGAGCTCAGCCAAAGTGGCTCATGTCATGACTGGGTATGGTACTGGGGAGTCTGTGTGTATACTACACATACCATTAAATCTGAGCCACTATCGATCTCCACTCAAACGATTGCAATGCTCCGTCAGCGTCTATTTCGCAATGAAGGTAGATAAGTAGCAATTGTGGTAGATAGGGGAAACTCTATCTACCGCAGGCATTGAAGTGAGTAAGACCAAGTTTTCTCAAATGGTCAACTGTAGTTTGCTTGCTCAAGAGTCAGAGGTTCAAACTCTTTGTTCTTCCATGAACCTGAAGGACAGACAGCTAATGTAGTGTATACAGAGACATTTACTTTACACTGTATTAATAATGATATTTTCTACTATTCTATAATTTCTAATGATATTTTGGAATACCATGTATCAACTCAGAATTATTGAAAAAGTACCCGTCAAAGACGGTCACATTTGTAATAAGTGTGTTATATAAAACTATTGCAATTTATGAACGGTAAACAAACATAGAATTATCTATTACATTTCCTTTAATTGTCATACTACAAAACCTAATTACATGTCCAGACTAATGAATGTCCTAATTACAGATGAATAATAAAAGAAAATAATAACAATCGTTTTCTTATTTATAAAAACGATTATACTGAAGATAATAATCGTCATGATAATAGGCCCAGTATAATTCTGTATATCAGTATACATGAATTGACACTCATTTTTTTCTGTTTAATTTAAAATATTGAGATTTTTATTCAGTAAAACCAACTTACATAGGTGTCAAAATTAGTTTATTTAAATATGCACAGTGATCTTTTGTACTTCCAATAAAAAGAGAATGTTAGTTTGTTCTAACTGTAATTACAAGGAAACTGTAAGAAAACTGTAAGTACTGTAATTAGAAGGTGTTGATAAGTCAGTGACTTTCTGAATTTTCCGCCCAGTTACTCCAAACGTCAACAGTGCTGCATACCACGTGCTACCACGTGCAGTCGGTGTTTGATAGTCATTCAAAGCAGACAACCTCGTGTATTTTACGAAAATGGAAAAAAGTGAATTTCGTGTGCTGATTAAGCATTACTTTTTACGTAAAAAATCCATCACTGGAACTAAGGAAAGACTTGATAAATACTACGGGGACTCGGCACCATCAATTTCAATGGTTAATGAGTGGTTTACACAGTTCCGTTGTGGTCGTACCAGCACTAGTGACGCCGAACGTTCAGGTCGACCAAAAGAAGTGATCACACCGGAAATCGTCGATAAAATCCATGAAGTGATATTGGATGATCGGAGAATGAAAGTGCGAGAGTTGGCTCATGCTGTAGGCATCTCAACTGAACGAAATATGAGTACATCATATTTTACACGAATATTTGGACATGAAAAAACTCTCCGCGAGATGGGTGCCGCGATTGCTCATACTTGATCTAAAGCGCAATCGAGTGACCACTTCAAAAGAGTGTTTAGCGATGTTCAGCCGTAATACGGACGAATTTTTGCGCCGTTTTGTTACTGTGGACGAAACATGGATCCATCACAACACGCCAGAGACCAAGGAACAATCGAAACAGTGGGTTGATGTGGGTGAATGTGGACCAAAGAAAGCCAAACAGAGTCTGTCAGCCAACAAGGTCATGGACACAGTTTTTTGGGATGCACGTGGTGTCATTCACATCGATTACCTCGAGAAAGGTAAAACGATCATCACCGGCGAATATTATTCAAAGCTTTTGAACAGATTCAACGCTGATTTGAAGCAAAAACTGCCGCATTTGGCAAAGAAGAAAGTGCTGTTCCATCAAGATAATGCACGTGTGCACACTTGTCTTGTCACGATGATGGCTAAAATCCACGAATTGGGATACGATCTGCTATCCCATCCAACATCCTGATTTAGCCCCCTGCGACTATGTAGGAAAATAAAATGTTTCTTTACCGAAAAAAATTGTTTTATTCAAAAAGTCATAGACTTATCAAACCGCCCTCGTATTACTGTAATTATACAGCTATTAAAGTCATTTTTTATATTTATGTAAACATTTAAGATCTTCTAAGAAATAAAAATATATCTTAAAAACAATGTACTAAGAATTTAAGCGATTCATGGCAGAGACAGTGATCTAATACAGTTGGAGGGCAATTTTTTTGTGTCATTACTTCAAATTGGATATATATTTATAATTAAGTTCTGTAAACAATGTGACAAAGGCCGAAGGACGAATGACTTCATATATTAAAATAGGGTTCTTTAGTAAAATATAAACGTCAACGATTCAATAAGAGGAATTCTTAATATACTGTATTGACCCTTTGCGTGCAACAAATTCACAGCAAAAGGCTCAAGTGGAATGAATGGAAGGTACAGCTCCAGTGTGTCATGAACCGAAATAAAGACCCTTTCAATGCGAGGGCTGCAAATAACTGAACAACTCACTAATTAGGCATGGATTAACAACCAGCTTAATCCAAAGTAGCCGTATTAATTAGCACAAACAGAAGAATGACTATACAGGGTTGCCAATCGAATGAATCTGCCTTGTCCATAATTATGCAATCCATATTGTGTAAACGGTCGTTTAACAGGTTTCATTTATACGTTTAACTTTCACCTATTTAAATCTGTTACTTGTAAAGGTATTGCTATTTTCAAAGAAGATTCTATAACTAGAAATAAATATGTTCAGAAATGAGGTAAATATTATGTGGTCTCATGACTCTCACTTCTGAAATATTAGACCATATATACTTTTGTAATAAAATAATTATGAATCATATACAGCACACTATAAAGAATAAAGATGGAATTATTCAGAACCAATGCATCACTTAACAAGCACACATTACAATCACATTATCTTTTCAAAATTTCTTTTACTAGACTTGATTTAATTGATTTATTGACGTTAATCAAAAAGATTGTAGTTGAACAAATATTTCAACAGTTTTTTTTATTTTTATGAAGCAGGTCATGCATTTTTCAGTGCAATGATCGTTTAATGTTTATTGTTTAAGGCAAACAAGATTATTACTTTCAAGAAAACTCTGATGCCCTCACGAAATCATTTCTTCAAAGACTTAACAAAAAACCCTTGTGAGCAACACAATCGTCTACAGTGTTCCCGTTGTTCCTTTCTGTAAAATAGATGGCACTTTGATTTCTTACCAGGCTGCAAGATAATGATTCACCAATACTAAATTCATTCATTTGATGCCAGCCTTTTTCGCTTCACGTCCTTAGTAAATAAGGAACTCAGGGATGATCTCATCTGGCACAACACAACACTTTTAAGGGGCTTTCGCATCGCTGCATTCAATGTATTGATATTAAAAACATCAGTGAACAGTTTTTGGTTCTCTTCAGATAATTCAGTTACTAGGTAATCAATTTTTTGATGGCCATAATATTTTACAGGCATAATATTACTGTAATATTACATAATATTACATGTGGCTAGTGATTGCACCAAATATATAGCGTTTGATCTTATACTTATTTATAATTAAAGTTAAGTGGAGGTCACTCCAGATTTTTCAATAACAATAATATATTTTTTTCACATCTAAGATTATAACAACTGGGGACAACCAACACAGTTAATATATCTAATAATATCAAGGCCTGACGAATGGGTACCAATTGTTTGAGTGCAAATGATATTTATCGCTTTTTTCCAGGATAAAAGATTTGTAACGAACAATTAACGTCATTTTTAATTCAAAGAACATATTTAGTCAGATATAAAGATAATACCTAGATAATGGAATACAAAGACAGTATATGTTTCTATAATTATTTTTTATTAATTTTCTTAATTAATAATATAATGTACTCGTATAACTACACGAGTGTAATAACTCTTCAAACTTTGACCAACAATACACTTCTAATTAAATCTCTAATATTGGGATGCATATAGTAACTACACTGTTACTGATAAATCAGTTAACCGTTCTTGACACAATTTTTTCGTGGTAAATAGTTTTTAATCATTTTTAATGTGAGAAAACTCCCCTTTTCCAGAGGCAACCATAAGAGATTAAATTAAAAAAAAATCTGGAGTGGCCTACACTCAACTTTACTATAAGTAACTTAATATCAAATTTCTTGAGTATATAATATATAACGTCTCATTTAAGCATAATGTAAACATCTAAATGGGATATGATTATTAGTCTTTCATTTCTGAGGTAGTACAGATAGTGATTGAAGGACATATCAATATATAAGCTTATTTTTGTACATCACACAGCTGATGCAAATAATTTCATTAGTATAACTACAGCAGTAATAACATTTTTGAAAAACCAAAGTGAACATTTCTTGATACGAAATATTCTTCTACAAGAGAACATGGCCTCTGTTCAAATAGCCTGTGGATTTCTTACATCGTTTAGTTGACATCCTTCTACATTGAATATTAAAGATGATTGAAATTTTTAAGATGATTTATAATTAAAGATGTACGATAATTACATTTATTAATCTATAAACGAAAGATTTCAATTTTGAATTATCTTTTACATTTTCGGTCTTTTATAGAATTATTATACTGTTAATTTTATGGCTTCTTAGTATTTAATAAGATCATTTTCCTTCCCCTTATTCAAATATCATATATACGAATTTTTTCTGAGTGAGTCTTATCACTCACTTTTCCTGCCTTCTGTACTCTGTTATAAGATGGCTATGAATGTATATTGAGAAAAAATATATTAGTAATTAGCCAGTTTACATACTCAAATCGAAGTCAAAGCCAGCTATTAAATATAATTTAAATCTTTTCTAGTTGGGAGCTTCTAATTTTTGAAAATAATAAATATGAACTATTAGACTAGAATTGTAAAAAAAAATGGATATTTCTCAACAAACATAAGTCCTCTTTCTTGAGGAAAGAGTCCATTCATTACATTTCAATATCATGGAAAGGTACTACATTCACAATAATAATGTAATTGTAACTGATATTAGGTTTTGCTCAAGAGTGCAATATATAGATTTATTAAAGCATTTTATGAGACAAATTCATCATGCCATGGAAGACAAAGGTAATTTATTTGTTTATTGGCGGTGATTTTTTTACATGTAACAATATTATTTCTCTTACATCTCATAAAAGTCAATAAACTATTTAAATTGTTCCTTTATAAATATCAATTTTATCTCAGTGGATTCACTCAAAAAATTTCTAAGTCAATGTAAACAATGTAAAAAAATATAAAAAATTCGACAAGTATAGCAGGTGATCTCTTAGTCTAGGATAAAAAAACAGTTTTTATAGCGTTATTGCTCTTTCCCGTAATTGAAACTTCATGATTTTTTTTTATGAATTGCTTATTTTTCGTTCCATTTTTGGTCAAATTTTCATTATTTTTTAATCAGCCGTTTAGCGTCAAAAAAACATTTTCTGAAATCAGAAATCGTACTGTAACGCCCCATTAGCGAATGTAATTTTGAAAAAAAATATCTCAACTCATTCTCCACATAATGTTCTATTTATAGGCAGAGTTTCATTTTGATCCGTCAAACAGTATGACTTGTATTGCTCTCACAAGGTTTGAGATTGAATTATAAATCAAAAATTTTATATTTTATTGAAAAAAAAATATTTCCTGTTGTTTTAAAATTCTGAATATATTTTTCGTTTGTTTCATTTGTAACCTTAAAGATAATGTCAAAATTTCAAAACTGTAGGGTTATCAGTTTAGGAGAAATAAATGTTTTCTAAAAAACGGTTTTTGGCAAAAAAAGTGACTTTCCCATCATGCATAATTCTTCGCAAACAATAGAGATCTTCTTCCCTATGAGGCCCATTTTTGTGTAAAATATCAACTTGATCCATCAAAGATTCTGGACCGTAGCGTGGTAACAAGCAATGCTAACACACTCACCCACCCACCCACCCACCCACCCACACACACACACAGACATTATCGAAAAAACTTCATAAAACGTCTTCTGGGACCTCAAAACATGTAATTCCGTCAAAATCTCGAGATCGAATTTTTTCACGATCACTATACTTTACTTATAGTAAAGTAAAAAGTAAAAAGTGGTGTAGAAAAACTATTACATCTTCAACAATATCATATCAATGATAGCCACATCAATGGCAGCCTCAAGCGAGATAGTTCTAATCGATTTATTATGGATAGTGCCATCGAATGCTGGACCGTCTTCAATTGTTACTTTACTATAAGTAAAGTATAGTGATCGTGAAAAAATTCGATCTCGAGATTTTGACGGAATTACATGTTTTGAGGTCCCAGAAGTCGTTTTATGACGTTTTCACGATGATGTCTGTGTGTGTGTGGGTGGGTGGGTGGGTGGGTGGGTGGGTGGGTGGGTGGGTGGGTGAGTGTGTTAGCATTGCTTGTTACCACGCTACGGTCCAGAATTTTTGATGGATCAAGTTGATATTTTACTCAAAAATGGGCCCCATAAAGACAAAGATCCCTATTGTTTGGGAAGAATTATGCATGATGGGAAAGTCACATTTTTTGCCAAAAACCGTTTTTTAGAAAACATTTATTTCTCCTAAACTAATAACCCTAGAGTTTTGAAATTTTGACATTATCTTTGAGGTTACAAATGGAACAAACGAAAAATATATTCAGAATTTTAAAACAACAGGAAATTTTTTTTTTCAATAAAATGTAAAAATTTTGACTTATAATTCAATCTCAAACCTTGTGAGAGCTATACAAGCTATACTGTTTGACGGAAAAGAATTAAACTATGCGTATAAATAGAACATTATGTGTAGAATGAGTTGAAATATTTTTTTCTAAAATTACATTCGCTAAAGGGGCGTTACAGTACGATTTGTGTTTTCAGAAAATGTTTTTTGACGCTAAACGGCTCGTTAAAAAATAAAGAAAATTTGACCAAAAATGGAACAAAAAATTAGCAATTTATAAAAAAAAAATCATGATGTTTCAATTACGGGAAAGAGCAATAACGATATAAAAACTCTTTGTTTACCCTAGACTAAGAGATCACCTGTTATACTTGTCGAATTTTTTGTATTTTTTTACATTGTTTACATTGACTTAGAAATTTTTTGAGCGAATCCACTGAGATAAAATTGATGTTTCTAATGGAAAAATTAAAATATATTATTGACTTATAAGAGATGTAAGAGGAATAATATTGTGCAGGTAAATGATAACACTCATTAAAAAAAAATTCGTATATACGAGTATGTTATTTGACAAAGGGGATGGAAAATGATCTTATTAAATACTAAGAAGCCATAAAGTTCCCAGTATAATAATTCTGTTAAAAACCAAAAATGTAAAAGATAATTCAAAATATAAATCTTTCGTTTAAAGATTAATAACTGTAATTATCGTACATCTTTAATTAACAAATCACCTTAAAACAACATTTTCTTCGCTGTTTAAGATGTTTTTCAGAGAAAAAAAGGGTATTTTACTGTTTCAAATTTGAAAATTTTACATTAATATTCAATGTAGAAGGATGTCAAGTAAACGATGTAAGAAATCTACTGGCTATTTGAAGAATAGCCATGTTCTCTTGTAGGATAATATTTCGTTTCAAGAAATGTTCACATTGGTTTTTCAAAAATGTTATTGCTGCTGTAGTTATACTAATGAAATTATTTGCAAATAATAAATTATTTGTGATGTACAAAAATAAGCTTATAAATTGATATATCCATCAATCACTATCTGTACTACCACACGAATGCAATGCTAATAATTATATCCCATTTAGATATTTATGTTATGCTTAAATAATACGTTATGTTTTATATACTCAAGAAATTTGACATTGAGTTACTTATAGTAAAGTAGAGTGTAGGCCACTCCAGATTTTTTTCCAAGACTTTGAGCACACTAGAGCAGTATAAGTCTAGTATTAGTTCTATTACACAAATTTAAATCGTCTTCAGAGTTTTAATATGATGAGGATCTAATAAAGGTTCACAAAACGAGAGAGAACATTCTCTATTTGAAAACTATTTTGACAAACTCTATCAACATGGCTGTTGAAGTTGTTTTTTTTATTAAAAGTTACACCCAAGTATATCAGTTCTATTTTTACATTATTCAATTTTTTTTTTATTTTATTTGCTTGAAGTCACAACAATGTAAGTATAACATTACCAGTGACACTGATAACACAGATACAGGTAGGAATGCAGGAGGGAGAAGCAATCCTGTGATTACAGTTTCTGGCGTGGGATCTAAGTCATAATGATATATTAAATGAATCCCAGTATTAAAAACAGAAAAAGAAAAATGAAACTACTAAGAACAGTTCATAGTAATAGTCTCTTGGTCACATCCTCTTCAGACGTACTCTTGGATTTTTTGGAATATTTGCATGCATTATTGAAATATACATTTATTTACTTTTGAGAAACTGGCTTTAATTTCGACTGATTAAGAATAAGTTTTACTCTTAACCTAGTTTTGGAATAGATGAAAGAATTTATCACCAATTCTTCTAATTTAAATGTAGATGTGGATGACATTCAAAGCAACAGTTCGTCTACAAATACCACTACTACGCTTCCCTTTAACATACAAGGTAGTTGTAAAGTATTCAATATGCCAGAAGTCGTGCCACAGCAACAGCACTAAAGTCAGTCCTACAACCTAATTTAGTCTAAGAGTTGTAAATAGATAGAGTAACCTTTTTAGAAAAACTAAAATGCCACTCATGTAGCCAAATTTACCGATTTTTTTATATTAATAAATAAAATGTTTTTTATCAAATTGTTTTTCTTTTGTTAATGGAATTGTCTTTATTTAAATCCATTAGTTGTCCTGTTTTATTTTTTTTTTTTTATAATAAATTACTACCAATTGAACAAGGGAAACAAGTTAATGAAGCTAAACGTTGTAAGCAAACGGTCGGAAAGCAGGAGCTAAACAAATAAATAATAGTTATGGGGTGCAGAGAAGGTCTTAACTAGCAGCTTGACCGACCAGGGTGGTGCAAAGCGGATTACCTCCACGTGGCACACACGTGGCGCGCCTCGTTAGGCCGCAAAGGCTCCCTCGCGCTGCTGCTGCTGCCTGTCTCCACTGCTCCCTTCCAAAACCCCATTCACTCTTCATCATCTCGTCTCATCAACTCAACCACTCTTTCCTGACTTGCTTACTTTTTGTCAGAAACCATTGTTTATTTGTTTCTTTTGAAGTGCTATTGAAATCGTCTCCCACATTCAAAGTGTGTGAATAAATTTCAATAAACTCTTTAGTGCTTAAGGTTAACTGTAAGCGTTTAAGTATTAAAACATGACCTGGTTTACACTTAACTTTACTACTAGCAAAAATGTTATCAAAGTTAATCAAATAAAATACTTGATTTGTTTTATTTCAAATTAACTAATTAAATTCTATCAATTTTAGCAAAAACCTAATGTATGTTATAGTATATCGTATATACTAGTTCAGATAGAACTTAATGTAACTTCATGTAACATTTCCTCATCCATATTCAATATTTTAGGAATTTTTCTCAAAAGACATTCACATAAGGGGAACAGAGCAGAAACTTTAATGATTTAAAATAATCAGAAGAAGAGTTAAACTCAGTACCCATTTTGATGTATATATATTTTTCTTTTTTTTTTGGTTTCCAATGCTCACACTTCTTGGCTATCACCTTTTATTGTTGTTCTACGGCAGGAAAATGTGGCTCATTGATTATTTAGCACCAATTTAACTAATGTGTGAGCCACATTACTGAGCAGATCATACATTGTGAGCCCCAAATTTTTCCTAGCACAAGTGTTTTTAGAGCAGGGACTTTAACGGAGTGTCTGATATCGAAAAAGCTCTAGACCAAAGGCTTTACGTCCTCTACAAGGGACGACATGCTCAGATTTATTCAAGCCCCGTGTGAAAAAGTCGAGACCTCAGTGAAAATTTAACCCGTGATTATCTGTCCAGAGACCAGCACACAAGCCACTAGCAACCTTGGACCCAAATATATATATATATATTATTAGTTGTTTGATGGCCGAATGACTTGTTTGTTTTTTTTTTGTGTGGAGTGGTGGGGGTTCTTGAAATTGTGGGTTCTTGTAATTCTTGAAATGAAAGCCACATACCTTGATTTCCTCTTCTATGAAGGTACCTCTATTAGTATGATGAATACTCGTATTATAAGAGCTCGCACTCCCTCAGAAAATAAACAGTTGTCATGCGATATTAGCTTCTTCACTTGGAGGTCACTACGGCCCTAATCAAGACCAGACCGAGACAACTCCACACAAGAAAAACAAACAAGTCATTTGGTTATGAAACAACAGACCACTTATAAGAATTCAATATATATATATATATATATATATATGAATAACAATCAAAATAACACTTGATGTAATGGTTGGATTAATATACCACAGTGAAAATAACTAGGAAACAATGCTCTATGGCCTTTCGTCACTTGCACTCTGACGATGTATTGATGAAAGGCCTTAAAGCATTGTTTCCAAATTATTTTCACTGTGGTATATTAATCCATAATATATATATATATATAATATATATATATATATATATTATATATCTTGTTAAATTGTATGCCTACTTTTAATCTCACAACTTTTCTACTGAATCTCTCGATTTCTCTAATACACTTTCTCCATTTTTGTGGTACAAGATAGATTAGTTGACCAAAGTTTTTATTTACATAGTCCGACATGTTTCGGTCCTCACTGACCATTATCAAGGATTATAGTTGTACAAAATCTTAAATAAACTATACATAACTAAACATAACTTAAAAACATTTACAATTAAATTAACACTACATATTATATTCAACGCCTTAATTTTGTGATAACTAAAAATGGTTAGATGACAAGGAGAGGTTATACACAGGCAATGGTTACCAAGTGTAGAGTTCCTTGTGCAAATCACAGAGGGCAGGCAATCTCATCACATTTCTGGCTTTTCATATTTCCTTCGTATAATTTTAAAATTCGTCTAAATGCTTCACCTTGCTTGTTCAAGGCAGGTTGTTTCTCCATAATGAATAATGCTTCAATTATGCGTAGTCTTGTTTGGTCATTTTCCTGTTGCAGGATCCTTGTGTTATTAATTAGCATTTCTTTAGTTAACTTAATGCCATGGGAAATTAAAGCATGTTCCTTGGGTCCACCTGAAGTGAGGTGCATTGTCAACCTTCTCGATAATGTAGTAGTAGTGGAACCGACATATGTAGATTGTAGGGACTCACAGTTCCCTGTGTTACATTGATATTCGTACACTATGTTGGTTCTTTGGAGTGTTGACTTCTTCTGAAGGTTATTCCTAATTACCATGCTTGCTGTTGTTGAGCCTCTATAAAAAATCTTCAGTTTTAGCTGATCGTCAGGATTGAGGCATGTTGTATTGGCCGCTATTATCCCCTTTAGTACACGTTCATCTACCTTATGAGCCTCTGAATATTGATTATTATAATATATTGTAAAAGTTGTACCTTTATTTTTGATTACATTCTGAAGATCACTGTTCCGGAGCCTGTTTATGGTACTTCCTAAGATTGAGTCAAACCGTTTGTTGCTGTAACCATTATTAATGAGGACTTGTTTAAGTCTTTCAGCCTCCTGCTCAAACAGAACCCAACTAGAGGATACTTTAAATGCCCTATGTATGAGCGTCTTGATCATTCCGTCCTTGTATCTTTCGGGGCACTCACTTCTAGCGTTTAGATGAATTCCACTGTTGGTAGCCTTCACAAAGACTGATGTATCAAACTGCCTGGTTTCTTTATTTATTTTAATTGCAACATCCAAAAAGTTTAGGCAATTTTTGTTACTCATTTCATGCGTAAATTTTAATACTGAGTTAGCTTGGAATGCCGACTTAAATTCTTCCATGTGCTGAGGTTTATCCATCAACACAAAGCAATCATCTATATACCTGCAGTATATACGAGGCTTCCATGATGAATTTTGAGCCATAATATTATTCTCAAGATTGCACATATAAAAGTTCGCAAATGTGACCCCTAGTGGGGAACCCATCGCCACACCGTCAATTTGGTAGTATAAGCTTCCGTCTATGTGGGAAAATGGATTTTTAGTGGTGCAAGCTGCCAACAGATCTTTCATTATTTGTTCTTTAAAAGGAGGAGGAGGTAGAGTGGCATGGTTGTAGGCCATTTTACAAATTATCTCGATAGTTTCCTGCACTGGCACGTTTGTAAATAATGACTCAACGTCCAAAGAGGCCATTATTCCTTCAGGGTTTGTGGCTTTTAGTATCTCAAGAAACTCTTCACTTGACTTGAGGAGATATTTGGCTGGAAGGTACACTGATATTATCTTATTTAAGGTTTTTGCTGTTTCATAAGTGGGTGTTGTCACCTGCGATATGATGGGTCTTAGGGGGTAGCCAGCCTTGTGGTTTTTAACATTTCCATAAAGATATCCTGGGCTATACTCTCCTATAACAGGTTTCAAAACTTTGTCTTCTTTGTTCTTGTTATATGATAAACCATGATAAACCTCAGCACATGGAAGAATTTAAGTCGGCATTCCAAGCTAACTCAGTATTAAAATTTACGCATGAAATGAGTAACAAAAATTGCCTAAACTTTTTGGATGTTGCAATTAAAATAAATAAAGAAACCAGGCAGTTTGATACATCAGTCTTTGTGAAGGCTACCAACAGTGGAATTCATCTAAACGCTAGAAGTGAGTGCCCCGAAAGATACAAGGACGGAATGATCAAGACGCTCATACATAGGGCATTTAAAGTATCCTCTAGTTGGGTTCTGTTTGAGCAGGAGGCTGAAAGACTTAAAACAAGTCCTCATTAATAATGGTTACAGCAACAAACGGTTTGACTCAATCTTAGGAAGTACCATAAACAGGCTCCGGAACAGTGATCTTCAGAATGTAATCAAAAATAAAGGTACAACTTTTACAATATATTATAATAATCAATATTCAGAGGCTCATAAGGTAGATGAACGTGTACTAAAGGGGATAATAGCGGCCAATACAACATGCCTCAATCCTGACGATCAGCTAAAACTGAAGATTTTTTATAGAGGCTCAACAACAGCAAGCATGGTAATTAGGAATAACCTTCAGAAGAAGTCAACACTCCAAAGAACCAACATAGTGTACGAATATCAATGTAACACAGGGAACTGTGAGTCCCTACAATCTACATATGTCGGTTCCACTACTACTACATTATCGAGAAGGTTGACAATGCACCTCACTTCAGGTGGACCCAAGGAACATGCTTTAATTTCCCATGGCATTAAGTTAACTAAAGAAATGCTAATTAATAACACAAGGATCCTGCAACAGGAAAATGACCAAACAAGACTACGCATAATTGAAGCATTATTCATTATGGAGAAACAACCTGCCTTGAACAAGCAAGGTGAAGCATTTAGACGAATTTTAAAATTATACGAAGGAAATATGAAAAGCCAGAAATGTGATGAGATTGCCTGCCCTCTGTGATTTGCACAAGGAACTCTACACTTGGTAACCATTGCCTGTGTATAACCTCTCCTTGTCATCTAACCATTTTTAGTTATCACAAAATTAAGGCGTTGAATATAATATGTAGTGTTAATTTAATTGTAAATGTTTTTAAGTTATGTTTAGTTATGTATAGTTTATTTAAGATTTTGTACAACTATAATCCTTGATAATGGTCAGTGAGGACCGAAACATGTCGGACTATGTAAATAAAAACTTTGGTCAACTAATCTATCTTGTACCACAAAAATGGAGAAAGTGTATTAGAGAAATCGAGAGATTCAGTAGAAAAGTTGTGAGATTAAAAGTAGGCATACAATTTAACAAGACATATATATATATATATATCGAAAATTATCGCTCGAGAAAGAAATCATTTTAAATTACAACTATTAGAAGCAATAATTATTCAAGAAACGAAAATTATCGCTCGAGAAAGAAATCATTTTAAATTACAACTATTAGAAGCAATAATTATTCAAGAAAAGCAACCAGCCATAAATATCCAAGTTAATAATTCTTGTCGAATTTTAAAACTATTTGCAAACAGAAACACCCAGATTAGCCAGGTAGTAGGTGAGCCCAACCACCCTACCTTAATCCCCCATAATGCGCCGTGATACAGGGCGATGCCCTGTAAACTTTCCATTAATAATCCATCTCTCTATATATAACTAGCTTTCCTACTATTACTCTCATTATTGTCCTGATGATGAATGTGGTACATTCGAAACATGTCGACTAGTAATATTGGTGATAGACTTTATAGTTTTAATGAAGAGACGAGGAAGGAATTCCGGAAACTGGAGAAATTGTGTAAGAAGCAGATACAAGCCAAATATGGGGCGTTATTTAACAATATATATATATATTTTGAGCTGGTGGCCTTCTGTCTTGTGGTTGGTGCTTCCACATCAATTATCCAAGAGACATCAATCCACAAGATAGAAGAATCGCCCGCAAGATCGAGGCCACCAGCTCAAAACCACAAGATAGAAGAATCGCCCGCAAGATCGAGGCCCCCAGCTCAAAACCACAAGATAGGAGAATCGCCCGCAAGATCCAGGCCACCAACTGAAAAATCGTGAGAGCAGAAGCTGCTGCTACTTTTAACATTATTTGCATACAAGAAGATTTGCACCAATATATATATAGTTCACAAAGGAAAGAGAAAAACAGACTTTCGTCGTCGTCGGGTAGAAGTAGTCCCTTTGAGTAGGTGAAGCATACTCTTTTGTGTGTGTTTTATCTGTTTTTCTTTTTCCTTTGTGAACTACTAGTCTTGTTGGACCGTTTAATATTATATATATACAATGAAATTCCATTTGCTTTCTCATATTTCAATATTACCCAAAATCAATAAACTTTTTCGTCACTCAAAGAACTATACGTTAATCTAATGTAACTGCGTCAAATCCCATTTATTTGTTAAATAGTTAGACATACAGATTTGTTACAACAACACATTCGATAGACTCCCACCCAACCATAGGAAGGCACACATCATCAAGAATGAGTTCAATGGACCAAAATTCGTAAACATTTCAAAATATGTTTATCATATTTGCTATATTTTATAGTAATCTACTAAAAAAATGACCATGGGTTTCTAAAGAAGTAGTATGAACAATCATCTTATGCATTGATTCAGAAAATAATAATATGTGAACATCATAGTAATTGAGCATACCATATTTATAACTACTCATATTTAAAATATGTAACTACATATATCATACATATTTGTAATAATTTTACAAACATGCTATCATACGACATGGAAGATGTAATTTACCTTCCTGAAGATCATATACTATCAGGAATAATTCACTGAATTTTATAGCTCGGCATAACATTCACCTATGCACTTTAACAATTTTACATATTTCAAATATAAAATTAACTAATCAAAAGGTTTTAATCATTTTTCTAAAAAAATTTTGAAGTTAAATGAAAACTATTGATTGAATTGCAAGTACACTAATCTTGTAAGTAGAGCAGACTGCTAATATTCCCTTGACTTCCACATTGTTAGGAATATATTGACTATCATAAAGGTCCAAAATTGTTAAATTTTTTTTATAGAATACTAAATTTAGATGAATGCAGTATGCAAAATTTTATTTTTCCCTTGTAAGTAGTAGATTAGAAAAAATATTTATTATATTTACAAAATGTACCATAAGACCAATTTTTATTTAAACAATTTTACCAAAAAACTATACACTCATTCTGCTATAATTAGCTGTTTTTCTGTTTAACTTTATTGCGTTTCGTCAAATGGTGTGTCCAGTATAATATTCACAATTATTCAGGTTCAATCATAATAAAAATGTTTACAAATTATTGACCTTCACTTCTATGGAAGAATGTTGAATTTTTTTCCTTTAATCTACACTGTAAGAGCTATTTGGATGTATAATTTCTATTTCATGCATCAAAAGGTGTCACCTTTAGCATATCTACAAACTTTTGCATACACACCACCATACATGCAGTGATAATAAAAAAAAAATCAAAAATGTACTCAATGGATTTCAAAACATAATTCATGAAAATCACGAAAGTTATTTTTTTGCATGATTACAACACTTTACTCATTGCATAGTATAAATATGAAATTTCATTCCAAGATATTACGATATGGAAAACTTCTCTTTTGAAAGTATTCCAATGGCAATATGATAGAAATGCTTCGTCATCTCATACATGGCGAAAAGTACTAGTCAAGCAGATATTTTCTACTTATGTTGAGAAATAATAAGCGGAAAAGTAATTTAAAGATAGTTTGAATATTAGCATGGGTAAATTAAAAGATAAAATACTTTACATCTAAGTATGCAAAGCTCGGTAACAATAAGCATTACTAAACATCAACTTGTTGAGTAATTCTTAAATATACTGAATTACATACACTGAGCCGTTTCAGTTGAACTTTTTCTACGGAATTGAACATATGAATGTACTAATCCCGTATTTGTGTTTTAATAAATGTATAAACTTAAAGAATTACTATTTTATATGGAGATTGCACTGACACCTGGAGAAGTAGGCAAGAGCACATGCGAGAAAAATAGTTTTTAAGAATAAAGTAATTAGAAGTCGCTGTTGTTCCGGACGCCTGCTGTTATAGGATTCCGCTTTAGGGAAGCCAGAATCTTGGAGATGACCCTAGATTTAAGGGTGCAAGATGGAAAGTCTTGTCTATCGACTCTTAAAGAGAACGTTGACCTCCCAGTCCTTAGCGTTGTCTTACAGTATTTCTTAAACATTTCTACTATAACAAACTTAAGTTAAATAAAATTCAGTACTTCCAGTATAGAATCATCCCGGTGATGAGACCCTTCCATAGCGAAAATGGTTGAATGACAAAAGAGCTCCTAGGGCAGCACAAAGGCGAAAACCTACTAGTGAACAACAGTTTTTAGAATATGTTTAGATGAAGATACTTCTATGGATAAGTACTTCATAATTCCATTTTAGTGTCCGATTACACGTCATTTCATGATCCAGTTTGTTTAACAATTTTCAACAGCAATACTATACTTTGCCAGATTATTTCAACTGTGATGTATAACAAAATTAGGTTACAGAAATAAACTCTTAGAATTGTTATATGATAATTAATTTTTAAGTAGTAATGTTAAATGCAATAGTGGAGTTAGTAAGAAGGCCTCCATTGTGTGTCTCAGTTTGGAACTCCGTTATAGCACTGCCGCACGCGAGTATTGGGCTGCATTAATACTGAAGAACAAATGCATGAGTTGTGGTTTAATTTCTCTTAAGAGACATTAGTTTGTAAACTACCTCCCAGCCTATGGGAATAGTCAAAGGACTGTTCAAGCAGGGCCCCAAGCGGAAGACGCAGTTCAGGCAGCTGCACTGAATCAATTCTTGAGATTCACTTGTAAATTCACCTTTGCTTTTCTCAGGAGGAGGAGGTGGAGCTGGAGACCGACTTCGAAGAGTCTTTTCTTTTATATTCCTTTTAAAATCAGAGCAGTAATTCTTACTAGTAATGGCTGAAACTGAAGAAACTGGCAATAGAGAGTTGATATGATGGCCGTTTGGGAAATCTACAGAGTAAGTAGTTATTTTCATACAATCCTTATTCATGTGACAATCTTGCTGGCTTGGGTAAGGTAAGATGCAGCCTGAATCACAAAGTGGCGATGAAGGGCTTGTATATGAATGTTTGGAACAGTATGATTCAGAACAACATAACAACCACTCTTCACAGTCACAATAAGGTGGCCTACAATGAGGAATAAACTCCGAGGCGTCCTTATTCAGTGTACTCTTGTTGCAACTAGGGTAACCACTTATCAAAGTAACAGACTTGTACCTATCTTCATTGTGTTCTTCTGAAGTGAAAATGGAACTAATTTTCCGTTTGCAGTAGTCAGGGGATGGTTTTACGTGAGAACCTGGAAGGACCTGGGAGGTTGTGTCAGCAACTTGCTCTTGGCACAGATGGTTCTCTTGAGATAACTTGCTGCTTTCAGATTGGTCAGCTGGCATTGCTCCACCCTCCATTCTGTTTCCCCTATTTCCCCTTACATCACATCCACTCAAGGTGCTTCCTCTGGTGTTGACATTCCCCACCAAGCACCACTTAACTCTATTCGCTGCGCCATCCTCCCTATCCAATGATGCTGCATTGCTTACACTTCCATGTCTTACCTGCTGTTTTCTATCCATTCTCTTTGACTAACTCATATTTCAAGAAATTATTACAGCTTCGAGTTACATATCAGGCAGGCTTGCCTTGAAAAATACAAGTATGCCAGTTTATGAATCTCACATAACCAACAGCACATTACGCTTTTCCGTCTGATACATATCAATTTAATGTGACTGAAACATTGTACAAAAAACAGTAAAACATTCTACATTTTTTTTTCATTTTGTTATTCTCAAAAAACCTGTTGTCAAATTATATAAACAGACTTGTACTGCAGTTAAATTATAAAGCAGCAAGCAAGAACACTTGCGATTTGAGACATACATTCCTGAATTAATTCCTCCACGAGTAATAAAAATAAACTACTATTGTGGCCCGAAGAACTAGACGATTGACTTTCGATAGGGTATCACTTCCATCTGCCTCAAAGTACTCGCATTATCACTTCAACTGCACGAAATTCAAATTATATGTTTTGAAAATATTATCTTTTAAGAACTGCTATTATAAAATGAAGTTATACAGGTACTTCCAAATGAGGATATGTAGTGTCAAGAAAACAATACCCCTAATCATTACGCCAACCACATTGAAAATACAGGTCAAGACATTCATGTATCTATGACAAATACAATATCATATTACTCTAATCTAAATTCGATTTACTTCTAATTATTTAACTTACTACCTCAATTTTAATTTTATTCTTGAAGGGAACAACAATTACTACTAAAAAACGAAATCAATTCAATCATTTTACATAACACAACATTAAGAGCTCTTTTTTTACAACCTCAATACTTAACTATACTCAAATTAAATCCATAGTTTTTGAATTTCTCAATATATACACATACTACTTCAAATACTTATAAATAATGAAAATATACCTACCAGTAGTTAATATCTGGGCATCTTTGCTCAATTTCATTCCTAGAGAAAAATAAACCTACTCTTTGAACCCTAAGAACATTTGTTTAATAGATGACTGTTTATACATGAAATAACGTAGTAATCTTAGAAAAAAGCATTTTCTACTTATTAAAAAGGAGTGGAGATTATTGAGAAGGTAATCTGCCAAAAGATAATGATTTCATCTCAGCAGGAAAAGATGTTAAAAATAAAACATGGGAAGTATATTACGAAACTAAATCAAAACTTATGTCAAATATTATTGACACTGAGGTAGAGAAGACTGAAACTGAAACTAAAATGCCAAATATAACGAAAGGATATGAACAAAACTTTTAGACAAAGAATTTAACTTAATGTAGAGAGACTTTTTTACAGTATTCTCTTACTCTTAATTTTGGAAACAAACAAGATATTTGACGCGGTACCCAACTTCCGAAAGGAGGTACGATGATCTGTTATGTCAAGAACTGTGATTATTATATTCGGACATAGAACTTAATATTCTGAACTTACGGATATCCAAACCGATATCTTCCAAGTTGAAGTTCACGCTTTTGAGCATGGGCACAACTCAATATGGATAATGGACAGGAACAACAATATTGCAATTATGTCGTTTAGTTAATCAACCAACTAAAGAATCAAAAAAATTATCACTATATCCCCCATATAACATGGTAGATTGGTTCCCCGTTATAGGAAAACGAATTGTACGAGGGACACGAAATAACGTTATAAGAGTACCATGTACCATGTTATAAGGATTACTGTAACAAGGGAAATCCCCGCGTTATACGAGGGACATGAAATCGCGTTATATGAAAACACATTATAAGAGTACAGTGTTATAGGGGGGATTATTGTACATTAAGTTACGCGTAGGCAACCTCCAGCCTTCGAAGGTCCTGCGTCCGGGACGCTGTTATATTTTTCATTAACAAAGAAATCCGGCCGGCAAAACCTTAGCGAAACCTTGCAATTCTTAAGAGACGATTATTATAATAAAGAAACATTACAGTTACTTTTGCAGTCCTTCACGTAAACATCACTCCTTTAGTAACTGCCTTTTCTGACACAATTTGAACACATATCACCTTACCTTCAAAATATTGAATTTTCCATTAAAGATTAATATATTGGAATATTTGGTAAGAGGCACTTTTGACTTACACTAAAAAATAAAAATGTATTTGTACATCACCTTCAGGGCTAAAATTAGAGTATGAACTATAATACATTTACCAAAACAATCTACAACCTACATAGAGAACTAAATTATTGAGAACAACACATACATATAAATACTTATGAAATGGATGTGTACTTAACAACCCTGATTGTAAAATAACCTTTTAATTAAATTGATTTTTTAAATTTTAATTTAATACAAAAGGTTATTTTACAATCAGACTTGTTAAGTATACATCTATTTCATAAGTATTTGTACGTATGTGTTGTTCTCAATAATTTAGTTTTCTATGCAGGTTGTAGATTGTTTTCGTAAATGCATTATAGTTCTTACTCTAATTTTAGCCCTGAAGATGAAGTACAAATACATCGAAACGTTGGCATAGGAAGGACTTTATTTTCTTTTATATGACCTAGCCCTCAAAAAGAAAAACCTACCACATACAATAGAATAGAAGAGGTCAAGAACAATTTTTGGAGTATATATATATATATATATATATATATATATATATATGATTCGATGCGATGTTGACCAATGGGAGTAGAGTTACAGGTCCAAGCGTAAGGTCCCAGTTGCCCGCTGCTCAGCAAAAAGCCTTTGCGTTCTGCCAATGGTTATAGAGGTTGCACAGTCCCTCTGTGTTAAATGATGTTTGGCAGAAAACATTAGCCTCACTTTACAGTGAACTCCTGTTCCCTTTCTATTTTTGATTTTTGTGGTGGTTGGGTGTTGTTGTTTACTATTTTCTGTTACGGATATTGCTGGATATTTAACGCAAAGGCTTTTATTTACGCAAAGGCTTTTTGCTGAGCAGCGGGCAACTGGGACCTTACGCTTGGACCTGTAACTCTACTCCCATTGGTCAACATTGCATCGAATCATATTCCTTTCCCCGGACAACCCATAGAAAACTGTATATAAGGACCAACGTCTGGGCCATTTCCTTGCCTGAAGATAACCAGAGAATGGTTGAAACATGTCGCAAATACCACCACCAGGTCAACAGTGCAGAACTTTTCATCACCTACCAGCCACCTATCAATAGCAGCAATAACATTCAACTGAAGAAAAAACATGAACATAAGAAACCGAAGAGAACAATATACAAAACCTACAACTTGAAGATGTTTCTACGAGAAGAAGTTGGATTCCAGTGTCAACATTTCTTAATAATCAAGAGGGACTGTGCAACCTCTACCCCTGTTGGCATGAAGATGAAGGCGGCTTTTTGCAGTAAACAACCGAGAGTATCATTTAAATATCCAGCAATATCCGTAACAGAAAATAGTAAAACAAACAACACCCAACCACCACAAAATCAAAAATAGAAAGGGAACAGGAGTTCACTGTAAAGTGAGGCTAATGTTTTCTGCCAAACATCATTTAACACAGAGGGACTGTGCAACCTCTATAACCATTGGCAGAACGCAAAGGCTTTTTGCTGAGCAGCGGGCAACTGGGACCTTACGCTTGGACCTGTAACTCTACTCCCATTGGTCAACATCGCATCGAATCATATTCCTTTCCCCGGACAACCCATAGAAAAAAAATATATATATATATATATATATATATCAGTTCACAAACGAAGAAAAGCAACACACAGAGAAAGAGACACACTTACAAACTCAAATTTTCGGTTGTCGAACCCTATTACTGATGAAGTGAAACAAAAAATTAGTACTCTCAGAAACTTGAAAATATTTATTCTCCCATATACAAAAACTTTTCACCAGTATTTTCACATTAGGTCGAACAAGTAGTTTACAAACAATGTTGTAGAAATAATTTACCACAAATTAATATCACATGATAATAATCACAATTCGTATCACATACCAAAATAATTCGCATAATTTCCTTTTGGATATTTTTTGTAATAAAAAAAAACGAGATATGAACAATAAGAATTATTGCTGAGACATTAACTAAAATTGCTTTTTTTGGAAGGTAAAATACCAGTATTAGGCCTACAAAAAACTAATATATTTCCAATTAAGCATGAACAGCTTAGCTTTTCTCTACTAGAAAAAAAGAATACAAAATGAACTACCTGATTATTTTATAATGAACGATACATTGAAATGACTTTAACGATCACGAAAGGTCCATAGAATTTGTCAATAGGGTGCTGGCAAAATAAAGTGTAAACAAGGATTACATAAAGAAAGTAATGTTTATGCTGAGTGAGGAGATGTACTTTCTGTTGAATGACCTCGTGATTAAGTAGAATTGGAGTATCTAGGGCTCAGAAAACACTGGAGTTATTACGAACAAGTCATAATATCCACAAAGAGTTGCTGTCATTTGGTATTTGGTCTGAAAGTAAACCGTACTTCTTCGAAGAAGGCACAGGAAACGAATTAACACAATATGTTAAAAGAGTTGTGGTTTACACCGAATAATGAACAAAGAAGTAAAGTTTCAACAAGAAGGCGTAATTTGTAACATCTCTGGTGGTTTCTACGAAAGGTGACGCCAAATGGCCAACCAGTTCTTGTAATTTGACCCCACCTTATCTTTCTATGAGATATTTAAAATTCCATGTGTTCGCCAACATACCACTAGTACTTCAAGAGATCTAGGTCTAGAATCACCACGCAATTTTAGACCTAGAGGTAAGTATGCAGAAAAGTTATAAAAGAAATGCCTATAGAGTCAACTGTTAGTGTAGTAGAGGGCACTTGATTAATGTATTTTATACACAATATCAAAAGTACTATTCACTGCAAAAATAAATATGTAATAATATATGTATTACACACATATAATAAGTAAATTAACTAATTTCATTAATCAATTTTATGCGTTTCATTCACTCAAAACTTGTTAAATATGAGGCAGACCTATTTATATATGCAGATCAATATTTTTAAATAAATTCGTACACTTATATATCACTGAATGACTAGTAAATATGTTTGTTATTTGTTTGCACTCGTACATTAAGCATGCACAAGGAGGATTTTCTTCTATAATTGTAGAAACTTTTATCGAAGATTACAACTAATTTTATATTACATTGATTTGAACAACACAAAACCAACCAAAAGAAAAGTTAACACATTACATTATTTTATGTTATAATGTAATTTGTTATTAACGGCATCAATGCACATTTCATAATGACTTCATAGAACAAAAAAATATTGAAAAACAAATATTTCTTATAATGTTTAAAATACACAAATTTTATCCAATCACAATTAGAAAAATTAAAAGATAAAATATATCACTGCTTTTAAAACTCACTTAACGTAATTAAATTAATAAAAAATTATTTTCAATGAAATAAATTAATAGCTTCTCAAACTAAAAAACATTAAATTGCTATAGAATTAAATAGTAATAAGATTCTAACCATACATGGAATAAAAAATTCAATTTTAGTTGTAAACTCCTCCAAATGCTAAGAAGTAACTTCCAAGCACTGTAGGAGTTAGAATTACTACAGAGAAATAGAGTAGATAACATTTTATAAACCATATGCTATAAAAGGGTAAACTTTAATCCTTTTCACACAAACTTTTGTTCCGTTTGTTTTCTATTAAATTAAAAGAAGAAAAAAACAAAAAAAATGACAAAAGAATGAGGCTATATTTAATGAAATAGTAGTTATATCTGACTCTGAAAGAAAATCTACATATGTAGTCTGATTATCTTCACAAATATTCCCGGAATTGTACGATTGTCGTTTTTTATCGACACTTTTCAAATGTTCAAAATGAAAGAAAAATACAGAGAAAGAGAGAGAGAGAAAAGCAAAGAAACATTATTATTGATCAAAATATAACGAAAAATTGGCAAATTTTGTTTTGTATTACAAAAAAACTCTCCGAAAAGGTAATGTTATCTTTTTAATTTAATATTAAAGAAAAATGGAGTTCTCTTAGTTTTGAGAAACTCATTAACCTATTTACCAGTTTACGATATAGAGTAACATAACATTTATATTATGTTAATATAATAATATATTTTATTTATGAATACGAGTAGCATAACATTTATAATAGGCCAATTTTTGTATAAATAAATTATAAAATTAATAATAATAGTTTGAGCTCTTCAAAAACAAAAAAAAACACAATTTTTCCCAAGATCAAGGATATTTAAGTATGATTTTCATTTGTTAGAAAAGCCACTATGCTAGAGAAGAATCTTACACTAAAGTTATATCTCCAAGTATCCAACTAATAATGGTAATAACCTCACAAAAGTGTTGGTTCTACGAACGTATACTAAGGAAAAAATAAAGAAAACTTCGCAATTCATAATTTATAAATACCACTGAGAAATAAGTTCAGTAATACTTTAGGTAAAAATGTTATGAAAGCATTTGCCCTTTGGCTGTAATATTACAAGTAGTAATTAAAAATTGCAAATTGTAACTGCAATAAATTCCTGCTGTAAAATTATTAATCCACTTGATTCCAATAAAACAAAGATTTCTTAATCGCGTCAAAGTTCCTGTTCGAGACCTGAAGGTTCCAAGAGTCTGTATTCAAATGTGGAAACACAATCCAACACCCTCATAACACTGGAACAGAAATACCTCAGTTCAGTATTTGTTGGCATACATGCAGTTACTACTTTGTAAGAATATAATTTCATTTAAACACTTCACTTTTCGGCTAACATTCCAGATAGTAATCCAATAAGTACATTCAAATTTGTGCGACTACCAATACCTATATTAAAATCAACTTTCATTCTGAATTGAAAAAAACAGTACAAAAGATAGTGGAAAAAAAACAAACTCCCACTGTGGAACTAAGATACTTTTACTGTCATAAATAACTTTAGTAACAAATTTATTCAGTGGGTAACCCTACTAAAACCCGGATCACTCAATTTTGAATAATACATTAAAAATTATGTGCTGAACCATGATTTTTTTAAATATAGTTTCAAATTCTTGTAAATAAGTATTACTGCTTTTGACTGGATGATCATATAATTTATCATCCAAATAGTAATAACGCGAAAAAAGTTACTTTCATTGAAAGAAAAGTACACATTACGAAACCCAAACTGTAATTAATGAGACGAAAAGTTTACATTTCATAAACATTTTCTACCAATCTTATTCTGCATATACCATTTGCACGCATAGGTTAAGTACGTCAGTTCTACACCTCAAGCAAATATAACAATAAAAACGATAATATTATGTCTGATGATTAACGATATAAAACTTATATCTGAGGACAACTGAATTCATCTTTACATACTTTCAGTATTTTCAAAAAAAAAAAAATAGACCCATAACAATTACGATTTAGGAGCATGTTATTAGAACATAAAAGTTATTATAAAATAATAAATGAGTTAAGATTTTTTACTGCTTAATTATTAGTTTCATTTTCATAAATATTTGATAAACACTAGATTAGATAAACATACATTAAGATATTAAAAATACTGACATGGCTAATACTAGCATGAATAAAACAATCAGTGCTGAGAGTAGATAAATAGTAAATGGCGAATAATGTATGAGATAACCATAGAGGAAAGGATACAGGGAGGCACCGATGGTGAACAGCGATTCCATTGAGCCATTGAAAGCAAAGACTTTGCCTGCAAATAAATATAGTTTTAACAGAAGCCACAAACCACACCAAAAAAATAAGAGCACTGTAATCCCCCTTATAACACGATAGATTGGTTCCACGTTATACAAAAACGCATTGCACAAGGGACATGAAATCGCGTTATCTGAAAAGGATTATAAGAGTACCATGCTATAAAAAAAAGGGGGATTACTGTATTTTAAAGTTGATTTATAAAAAATAAATTATTATCTTAACAGCATAACTACAAGATTATGTACAAGTATATTTAAAACCATCAAACATTTTAATTGTCTAAAAACTGTATAAAACAATTGTGGTATGTGTGTTCGTATGTTCAGTGAGTGGTTGTGTATCCAACAGTTTAAAAACTCGTACAGGTTACACAGTTCGTTGAATCAAATTCTTATATTACTCAAAAACAGTCTCTGTGTGTATAAGTTACTTAGTTTTTGAGTAATATTGCTTCATCAGAAATCCACTTGATTATCTTTTCTTGACCCACTTGACCCTTACGTCTTCCTTTTCTTACCAATTAAATTTAGATATGAAGTTTTATCATCTTAAATTTTAACAATGATAAAAATTGAGGTTTTTAATGTTGCAGAGGAATTTATACACTAAAGAGAGCAATTATGATATTAACCTATAGTCATTTGTGATTCGATAAAGACAACATTTAAAATGCAATCGAAAAAATTAGGATTCACAATGACAATGAATTAAGTAATGAAATTGATTGATGCTGATTTTGATAATATATTTGTCACCGCGTTTGCATCTACGTTTACGGTAGTCACATAAATATAACTTTCAATATAATACAATGAGTTTGATAGAGGTTTCCTTATAGTAAAGTGAATGCTGTCCAATCCAGATTTTTAAGAAAGAATTCTGTACAAATGGTAATAAAAGCACGGATGCATTAGGTAAATTTGGTCTGTCAAAAATTAAAAATAACGGGAATTTAGGGGACAGATTTTTTACATTTCAGATTATTCTAATTAATAATGTCCAATTTGAATTACTAATTTTAAGGCTATTACTAATTTTAATCCTTCTTTCATAATTACTAGTGTCATCTTTTTACAGCTGTTATGGTTTACGTAAACTGCAAACAAACCAATCGTAACAAACTAGAAAAAAGGTTGATATAATCATCACAAGTACATCCTAAAACAGACTTAGTCTTACTTTATTCAAAAACATGAGAAACGTCCGCTAAACTTATAAACTTTTCTTACACTACCGCTTTCTTACAATACAGTTATATATTACTATCTAATTAACACAATTATAAAAACAACACAAATTATTTCTTATTTTTTTAAAAAACGTATAGACAAAAAAAATAATGACTTTAATTAAATCATTTTGAAGACCTTATCTTCAATAAGTATTTACGTAACATTCTTATCTATATGTATAAAAAATCTATCCTCAATCCCTCAATATAACTTTTAACTTAAATAATCTTATTTATGTATAATCTACTAATGAATTTATTATCCCTCTCATGCTTTTTGCTATACACTTCCTATAAAGATAATATTACAGAAATAAAAAATACTGATTATTGTTAATGTATGTGAATTTTATCCTTAAGTAGCTAACTTAAATTTTATATCTTAAGTTTTTAGCACGATATTAATAATTACCTACAACAGTAATTTTTATTAATAATAAAAAAATTCTATTTTTCTTTTTTATCGAGGTTTGGTCTAGCTTCAATAATTCAACACCTCTAAGTCAACGTTTCGTCTATATTTGTAGACATCTTCAGGGCTACATCAGTACAGAATTTAATTACAATAAGGTGAAACATTATTATATTACATTTTTAATTAATATACATAGTTACCTTGGTATCTTTCTATTGTGAGGAAGCAACTAGATAACGGTTTGTGTTCAAATCAGCTAGTGTGCTGCCCTAGTGACAGTTTTTCGAACCTTCTAAGTAGACTTCATAACTCAAAACAACCCTAAAAACTCATTAAAACTATATCAAAAAAAGAATAATAGATTAGAAAAAGAATAGCGATAAAAAGGTAATTAAGTATATTAATTATATTAATATTATATATATAATTATATTATATATTAATATAATTATGCTTAAAGTTATTGTAATTAAATTCTGTATTGATGTAGCCCTGAAGATGTCTACAAATACAAACGAAACGTCGGCTTAAAGGTGTTGAATTATTGAAGCTAGACCAAACTTCGATAAAAAAGAAAAATAGCGCTAAATATATGTGGTCGAGATAAGGAATGCATTCGAATAAACAAATATAAATACATATATTTTTCATAGATTAAACAATTACAAAAAGATAAAAAAGTCACCTATGTTATGTGGTTCAACAACTTTTGATAACTCCGATTTCAGAGCCGGGCTGACTAAAGTACTAAAAATGCCCAAAGATGAAGCAGCATAATACTGGTAAGGCGTTTTGGAAACGTAGATTAGTATGTACGAAGTAAACCAAGATAAGAGGCACATAATGGTAATAGTCACATCTGAGAGGTGGCATAACGACTTGAACAATGCCATCCCAATCAAGGAAACCACAGCTGAAAGAACATTAGCTAAATGAATAACATAAAAAAATCTAAAAAAGAACATTCAAAATACTAAAAGTCTCTAAACAGAATGACACCTGTCAAATGATTATCAGATGGTTATCTAATAATCAAATATCACACATCTAATAATCAATAATAACGAAATGATTGTCTCATAACAGAAATGCCCTGTTGGTGTCGGACACAAGGTCAATGGAACAGCATTAGAATACAATCTATATGTGTCAATATTAGCAAAAATATACTGTTAATGGACATTCTCCAACTCAAAGACACATTGAAAACATTTACGATCTAAATCAGTGGTTCTTAACCTGTGGGGAATGGCGTAGTTGACAAATGGGAAATAACCGGTCGGACAAAAGTACCACTGCATCAAAATTTAATACATCACATCTAAATATTCACTTATTTTCTAAATATAGACTGTTTTAATAACAAAAACAACCAATATATAAGATATTGTAAGTTATGTTTAGGTAAAAGTGACTCACTGTCAAGTTAGAAATAATAATAATCAGTGGACATTTGCAGATTTACAGAAAAGAATGATCGTTCTGCCCATTTCCTTGAAACAATGCCAATTCTGTTGTTTGTTTTTTTTTGTTTCTCTCTTTTATGATTGCCATTTCATTTTTATTTATGAACAAAACACTGCTTGGGTTAAAATCGAATTTGTCAAAGACCGATGCATGTGGGAAATGGAGAGTTGACTCACCAAATTATAGGGAATTAGAGAAAAAAATGTTTTGAACCACAGATATAAATAAAGCCAATTATAAAGAAATATACAGTTATGTAATGTTGAAAAGTTGATTGTTTATGAAAAAGTTTAATTCATTTTCGACTTAATTCTTAAAATTCTTTTGACAAGATCATTGAAATTTTCAGTTTTGTTTTTTGAATAGATATTTATTTTATCAATACAACATTTTTGTTCAATTGACGGTAAACATGTATAAAACAAGAAAATAATATTTATTACCTGTAATGATAGTTAAAGTAGCAGTAAAGGTATTATAATCAGCTAAATTGAAAAGGAACATTCTCTTCAGGGATAAAAACTTAATTTGAAATTCACCTAAAATGATACATTAGAATCAAAAATTAATTACTAACAAAAACCACATGAACATTAAATGAAACAGATAATTTGTTTACATTAACTCCAGACCCTGCCAATAGGTTATATTCAACACTTCTGTAAATATCTAAATCATTGTACCTTCAGGTGGAAATTTATGCTAGCAAACAAATTTTAAAAATTATGGGCAAGTTAGTGACTGTAATTGAAAATTAAACAAAGCAGCAGGCTTAGGGGTTATTCCGTTTCTAGTGGTAAAAAAGGTATTTCCTAGTCACTAACTCCTGAAATAATTCTTCAAAATAGTTTAAAGTAGTTTAGTTTATGGGTTATTGTGGTCATCTGCATGGCTCTGACTCCACCGATCCATAGTTAGAGCTTATTTTAACGACAAATGTTTTTAATAAGGGAACAGAAAAACTCATGCATTAAGACATACATATGCTATCGGGTACTTATTCACTATTAATTATATTGACTATGGCAAAATCTGTAATTGCCGATGTAGAATCAACTGGAAACTAAGAGTTCTATTGATAGCAGAAAGACTCTTCCAAAGACTATTTTGTGTTTTGCTATACAAACAGCAGTACCTTAGAATAATTCTCATAATATAATAGTTTACTTTATTTATATTTATCTAAATTCTGTGTCTTGTTTTGAAAACATCACGACCATTTAATTTGTGTTTGAGTTCAGTAATGATGTCCATCTTCATAAACATTAAGATGTTTTTATTTCATAATTTCAGACCACCTAATCATTATATTACATAGATTTTGAACCAAAGACTGTTCATTCACTTTGGTGGGTGAAAATTTATCGAACAAAAATTACTCCTTCAATCAATACACATAATGATGTACTTTGATCATTCTAAAAGTCAATAAAAACTCTAGTTGAATTAATTCTTGAACGGATTCAATTAAAATCTACAGTATTAAATAACAGAAATAATGAAGAACTTAATAAAAACAAAACATATTAACAAAATAGTTAATAAATACAATTAAATTGCAGCTGTCTATATTTCGATAAATCATTTAATTTTTGTCCCTTTATATTTATTAAATCATAAAAAAACGTTACAGAAGTTTTCTAATTGAATAGTAGCTGAATTTAATGTAATATCATTAAATTAATATCCTAGGTATATACAAGTGGTAGGATTCAAATTTTTAAGAACCGGTTCGTGCGAACCGGTGGTTAAAATATTATGAGTTCGGAAACTAAATTGTTTAGTTATATATAGGCTATATACATGCGCAAATTATGTTATCATACATGCACAAGTTACGTGAGTCAGACGACACTTGTGGAGTTTGATAGAAGGCTAATTAATACAGGTCTGAATAGGGGTTTACGTAATTTTAACAACCCGTTCACTGAACTCATAATATTTTAAGCACCGGTTCACAAGAACCGGTGCGAACCGGCTGAATCCCGGTGAATCCCATCACTGCAAATATCCCTGCATACGAACATCTGATATTAATGATTCAATGGGACATTATTCCTTCATTTTAATAATTTAATTCATGTTTTGTCATTATGTATCTAAATTAAAAAAAAAAATCCTTCAGTTTGAAATAACTTCAATATATTACATAAAGTGCAGGAATTTTTACAGGCCACTCATAATGCATAGAAATGTAATATGTCTACTCATAAATATAACATTCTAATTTTCGACTAGCAACATTCTTCGTTAGTCTCAAACAAAAGTTTAACTCTAGAATGTCATATTGTAGATACGTTGATTTTCATATAACCTGTTAATTGTACAATTCATTCTACACATGTTATAATTATATAACAACATATATATATATATATATATAAATATATATATATATGTACATAAAGGAAAGGAACCCCTCTATAAACCTCCAGGTCAAGGACATGTACGTAATTCCGACGAGCAGGAGCCTGGAGCCAAGCATGAGGTCCAATCAGAGCAGCAGCCTTAACCCTGCGCTCTGATTGGTTCGAATTAGTCAATCTGATTGGTATTTAAGCTCTTAACTACAAGGCATGCTCTACCTGATGATGACCAACGTTTATATGGTCAAAAGCTCGTAAAATATTGACGATGTCTCTAGGACAGATGTTATGGCAACTGCAGCCAGAAGAAAGAAAAATCGCCCGAAGGATCGAGGCCACCAGCGCAAAGTTAGTGAGTGCAGAAGCTGCTGCAAATTTTAACCAGATATGTTTGAGAGAAGACCTGCTGCCAACGTATTCTAATATATATATATATATATATATATTAGTGTATTTAGGCAGTAAGTCCTCTTTCAAGCATGTATTATTGAATTTGATAGCAGATTCTGCATTCACGATTCTCCTACTTATAGCTTCTATTTTTTCTTACAATTTTCTTTTGAGCAGATGATAATTACCAAAGCAAGCTAGCATAAGACATTCAGAAGGCTGAAAGACTAAATAAACACTTCACTGGGGATAACTATATTTAATTAATCTCTACACTAGATTAAACTAATATAACAAGCCCTTTTTATATAAGCATTAATTGTAGACACCTTATATCTATCTGGGCACTCACTCTGGCCGTTTAGACAGAGACCAGTTAAAATATATTTAGAAAAATGGCACAACAATAATATGAAGAACGAACGAAAACCTGGTGAACAAATACAGCTCTTTTATAAACCGTATATGAGCACTGAGTCTAAACAGGAAGAACGAGCCCTTAGAAAATTAATTTATAACAATGTTGAACCAACTAACGAAGGTGAGGCACTGAAGATCACCATCTACTGCAAAAGTAAAAGGACTCAAAACTTGCTAGTTTCTAACCGTCCGAGAGTTGACATCCCAGACCTCAATCGTAGTCACCTAGGGTACCAACACACTTGCACCACAGGGAACTGCGCAGCCCTGCCCTCTAGGTACATCGGGATGACTAGGACGAAACTGTCAAGACGTCTGACTCTCCATCTCACGACAGGAGCACCAAGGAACTATGCAGAAGAGGCACATGGTATTCCCCTGTCTAGGCAGAACCTGGTTGAGGGTACTACCATCCTACATGTTAATAGTGATTTCAATAGACTTAAAATCTTAGAAGCTCTGTACATTAAAGACTTATTACCTAGTTTAAATGTACAAAGTAATGACTTCAATGTAATTCCTAGTTTTAAGAATATAGATAATTTTTTAAATTAGTAAGAAAGGAGGGCGATGACCGAGTTAGGTTGAGTTGAAGGGCCATAAGTTTTTTGTTGACCCGCACTCACTCCTACTCCATCCCCACCACCAACTTTCACTTCGACAGAATAGCAGTGTTCAGTTGGCATTTAAACGCCAAAGTAGTTAGTAATATGTATATTTAGTTAATATAAGTAGTTTAAGAACCTGACGATGACCCATGAGGTCGAAAGCTTGTTATGTTAGTTTAATCTAGTGTAATGATTAATTAAATATAGTTATCCCCAGTGAAGTATTTATTTAGTGTTTCAGCCTTCTGAATGTCTTATGCTAGCTTGCTTTGGCAATTATCACCTGCTCAAAAGAAAATTGTAAGAAAAATAGAAGCTATAAGTAGGAAAATCGTGAATGCAGAATCTGCTATCAAATTCAATAATATATATATATATATATATTTTATAGTGCATTACTTTAATTGAAAAAAAAAATCAAAAACTTAAAAAGTAGAACAGCACGCATCTCTTCTGAAATGGGGTGTGTCAGAAACTCGATGTACTTTTGTTATATAGCAATTTGCCTTTAACGAGAATTAAATACAGAAATGAAAGCTTAACGAGTTTACAAAAATCAACTCTAATTTGATCATGAATGCAATTCAATCAGATACATATTTTCAAACAAGGTTTCATTAAATACATTCAACAAGAAATAAAATACAAACTGTTGTTCTAACAGCATATACAGATTTCTAAACACCTTCCTGTTACCACATTATTATTTGTTCTGTTTAAAGAGGTTTAATAGAAATAAAATTTACATCATACTCAAAAATTACCGGTAAATTCCTTTTAGTCACAATCTGACGCTTCAAGGTAAGTCACAGTTAGAAACTTTCCCCAAGACTTTGATTTTTAATTTTATACCATACCACAATAACCTTACTTTTCAAATCCTTTTATCATAAGAATATATGTAGAACGATCCCGTAAGTTCTAAAATGATTAGTCAATTATAATTTAATTTCAAATAACTATTGTTTAATTAATTTAAACAGGTTTAATTTTTGAAACGAATAAAGAAATGTCACCAACCCTCCACGATGATTAAGATGCCAACAGAAACAAATGCAATAAGAATTATCCTGGCTCTTCCATAAGAGGGCCTTTGCTGAAGTAACACTGTCTTGTACATTTTCATAATATATTGGAAAGTGTTAAGATTTTCACGCAACTATAAAAAGAAAATATCAAACTTTGTAAACATATAAAAGACAAGCATTATGTGGACTCTAATAATAACAGTACAGAAATTAACAAATCAAACTTCAAATTCATTAAAGAAATAAATTAATACAAAATTCATATCAAAAATTAATAAAAACCTGAACGTAACAGTTATTCTAACAGCAAATTTAAATAATGTTAAGTCAAATAAAGAAATGTCACTTGTACTTCAAATGATCAAATGATCTACTCGAAGGTTACTTAAACGGTGATACGATTTAGTTTGCAATAAGTGACATCAAAAACAAATATTCCTTCATAGTTAGAATATTACTGTACAAATATAGTATTAGGTTTGATTAATTAATTAAGCTGAATTCTACATAATATTTTTTTAAAAATAGCATGCAAGTATTAAAAAAAATCTGCTGACATACTCTCAACTCTACTTACTAAATATAATACCAAAATCATTGAAATAAATGGATGAGTGTTTTATTTGAATGTAAATAAATTTATATATCTCCACTTTTCCACCTAAAGGAAAATGTAATCATTCTTACAGTCCTTGGAAAGAAGTACCGATACCAAGAAAACTTATTGCTTGATCGTTTTCAAATCAATAAATGGAATGAAAGGATAAAAGGATGTGATCTGCAGTTAGTTATCAATTAGATAGAGCAGAGTATATTTATCCTCATCAATTGACCTTATTTATATTGACTATTTGCTTTGGCTTCACTTCAAAGATTACAAAGAAACAACTGTTTATTCATATGGATTATTTACAATTAGCCTACTAACGTAAACAAGAAATGCTGCATTTGTTACTTTAATAGTGCTATAAACTGAAAAAAACTAAAAATTACTTTTAAAAATAAAACATCTGGAAAAAAATTCTATGAAAGTCATGATAAATTAACTGCAAATATTAAAATAATTATTTGACTTGAAAAGTGGAACTTCATAACTGTTCTTTTTATTGTTGCATTGCCTCTTACAATAATTTAGAATTCATGGTATTTTTATCATGAAATAGTCACATTAAAGCACACCGAATACGAAATTTTAAGTTTCTACAATAACTAGAAGAGAGGAAAAAAGATGTTTTGAATATTTTTTTCTGTTTTTTAATATTACCCACTATAGAATTCTTTTCAACATTACCCACTATATATCTGTCAAATTACATTAAGAATCGTAAAGTGCGCTTTGTTTTGGATAAATGGACACCGGTTACACTAACAGACGTCATCAAGGAAATGTCAAGAATGGATCCAGAAGACCTGAAAATCCGTAAATCTTTCAGAACCTCAAAATCTAAATTTAGCATTTTCACCATCTATTACTTATAACAGTATAAATAAGTATTGATTACACCAGAATACGATCGAAGCATAGATAATTCATGTTTTAAGAATAGTACATATTATAGGGTAAAAATCTAATGAAATGGTCTCCACATATAAAACTTTTAATGATATAAACAATAACAAGTGTTCCTCCTCAGGCATTAACTAAAAAATACTACGTGTGAACACGTGAAGAACACTACGTGTTCGAAACGCGTTGTTTATATCATTAAAAGTTTTATATGTGGAGACCATTTCATTAGATTTTTACCCTACAATGAGTAAATAACACATAATAACTGATTGCACTACATTAGAATAGTACATATATAATTCACATTTCACGGCAAATAAATATTAATAAAACATTCATTTAAATAAAATATAATTTCCGTTACATAACAAAAAACATAGTTGAAACATTGTAATGAAAACAATGTAAAACATAAAATTTATAATTATAATTCTAAGATTAATATTTTGTAAGAAATAAAAAGCCAAGGATCTTTAACAAAGCCAACAAAATTAAATTTAATTAAATTGAGGAAAATAAAATTAATAAAATACCTGGGTAGGCTGAATAGTTTCGCTAACAAAAAGTAAAATGTAAAAGAAATTAAGAAGACAAATGAAAGAGGCAATTCCAAATATCACGACATATTTAAATTCTTCAGAGAGGGTCGTGTAAACGTATGTCGAGGCTAAGTTGCCAGAAACTAAACCTAGGCTCATGAAACTGCTCAGAATGGTATACCTGAAATAACAGTATTGGACAACAGTCAGTTTTTGATGATTATTCCAGTAACATATTAAAATTTACTTATTATTATAGCACTAATTGTAACACATCTCCCGGTGAACTCAATTCTGTTACAGAGTAGATTTGATCATTTGACCTTGTTATAACAATTCTCGATACCATGGTCGGATAAGTCGGAAGGTTTTTTTGTATTTACCAAAAATTACAATATGTAATATGTAGTATGTACACATATTACAAAGTATATGTGATTAAATATATACTATAAAAAATTCTAATAGAAGGTAAATTCTAAAAGAATATACATTTTATAGTAATACAGCCCTATTAACTTACTCTAATAATAATAAAATAAAAGAATACAAAAAATAATACTAAGTACACTCAGCCTCAGGGCTGTAATTCGTGGAAAGAACTTGATGATCAACATTCGCTTTAAAAAGGGTAGCAGCGCCATCAGAAACTATATTCAAATAACCAATGAACCTTAAGTAGAATACACAGAATTTTCTGGAAATTAACTTGTTTCTAAGGTAAGGATCAAACGTTTGGGTAGGTTGGGCATTCGAACAATCACTATAAACGGTCACCTCATTTTAAATAATTTACGTGAAATAGAGTTATTAAAAGTAAAATATATTCACCACTAAAAAAAATGAAACTTCAAGAGATTCACTGAGGTTTCAAAAAGTTTCTCTTTTCCAACCGAATTCCTCAAGTAAAATATATTGGATTCGTTCGAGATCTGTTAGTTACTTAAACTAGCTTCCACTAGCAGACATTTAACAGCTAGTTAGAAAGTCTGCTTTTAATACGCATCTGATAAAAAATGAAACTGCTTTTATTTCTCAATCATAAAGATTACCTACTGATATTAATCAAGATAAATCTCCCAAATTCAATACCAAAGGATTTATTATTCAAGCATGGTTATCATTTCATCATATTAATAAGAGAAGGAAACGTTTAATCATATTTAAAATAACTATGGCTACAAAAATAAATACTACCATAAGAAATATTTAAAAACTCTGCTCAACGTCTAAAATCATCTTTACTATAAGTTTTTTCTATCTAACATCCCCATTTTATAGGCTTTACATCTTTTTTGCTATCCCAGGGGAGATAGTGTGGATCATTTCTGTGTCGGTACCCATAGGCGAGAAACAATACTAGAGGTGCCAAGTCGTGTTCGTGGTGGCATCTATCCAAAAGTAACAACGCACAATGTCACTTAACATCAGTGGCCTAATGGAAACCGGTGTATTAAGCATTGATACTGTTTTTGACTGCTTTACTAAAAGAAAAGTACTATCAGAGCCATTGATAATCAATTTACTTCAATGATTATTCTAATATAGCTATCTTATTTATCTAATTTTATGGAAAATGAAATTAATGTTTGGGTACTAGACAAAAGAGAGAGAAGTAACATTAAATAATAATTAAATTATAAGTTCACATCAAACAATTTATAAGCCAATCATTAAATACGTAGTAAGCGGTGTAATCCAATGGAATGTATGATATAGTGAACAGAAGAGATTTCCTAGTTAATACTATTAACTAGCAGAGCCCTTCTTCTCATGATGACGACGAGGTCGAGATATTATTTTTTTCTCTAAATCGATTAATAAGTTGTCCTAATAGATCTCTTATATATATAACGTTTCACAGTAACTACAAACACAGAGTAAAGATACCAACACACTTACAGTTTCTAATCTACAGTTGAACCGTCATCAGAAGAATAGAGATAGGTACACCAAGCGCAATTGCGAAGCGTTGTAGTTGGTCTACAACCGTCGCTTCGCAAGTGGTCTGCGTATCTTACTTACAAGTAGGTGTGTTCATATCTTTACTCTGTGTCTATAGTTTACTGTGAAACGTATGTTGTCCATGTTTGATTTTTGTGTGATTGAATTATTTCTTAAATTTCCTCTGATCTGAAGGTTTTAAATAAAAAACCGAAACATTGGCAATGAGAGTTTAATTTGAACCTGAAGAACTGACCGAGTCCCGATAAACTTTGGTTTTGTACATATATATAACGATTTCACAATAAACACGTGAAATAACAATCAATGATCAAACCACAATATGAAATGGGAAAACAAGACTAAGATCTTTCAACCGTAGTGTTTGAATTGTCATCAGGAGAGTAGAGATAGGGACACCAAGACCACTTGCGAAGCGACGGTTGGAGACCAACCGTTGCTTGGTCGCTTCGCAATTGCGCTTGGTGTACCTATCTCCACTTTCCTGATGACGGTTCAACCGAAGATTAGAGACTGTAAGTGTGTTCGTATCTTTACTCTATGTCTTAGTTTACTATGAAACGTTTTATATATATATATATATATATATATATATATATATATATATATATAACAAACGTAACTGAAATAAATCAGTTTCATCCTAGTGTTTCAGTTTGGTTTATGACTCTGACGAAGACCGCTTGTTACGGTTGAAAGATCTTGGTCTTGTTTTCCCATTCTATATTGTGGTTTGATCATTGATATATATATTGTGTTCTATGTGTTGTCCACGGAAAGGAATATGATTCGTTACGATGGTGACCAATAGGAGAGTAGAGTTTGTAGGTCCCCCAGTTACCCGCTGCCCAGCGCAGTCACCGTTATTCCGCCAACGGGTATAAAGGTTGCAAAGTCCCTCGTGATATAAGAATATTGGCAGAAAACATGAGCCTCACTTTGCAGTGAACTCTTGTTCCCTTTCGGTTTTTTCTATTGCCTGCTACGGATATTGATTTCATTTCTCATTTGCCTTCTAGGAAAAGTAGCCTTTGTCTTCATGCCAATGGGGGTAGAGGTTGCACATTCCCTCTTGATTAAAGGATCTTGACACTCAACTCCAACTTCTTTACGTAGAGAACCCTTTGAGTTATTGGTTATGTTCGACATTCGTCGTCATCGGGCAGAAGTAGTCCTTTGAGTAGCTGAAGCTAACTGAGTGGTCGGTTCAATGCTACGAACATGCACGCACTCTGCTGGCCACCCTAGGTAAGCTACTAACTACAGAGAGAAAAATAACTAAAAAAGAACAAATAAAAGCAAATAAAAATAACAGAATAGAAGAATAGGAAATGAAGCCATGAACAATTTAAAAAAAAAAATTAACGGTACAAGTTGAGGCCAGGAGGAGCGGGCTTTGAGAAGACAGATAATTGCCTCCTCTGAAGTTCTTAAAGTAACCCGAGAAGACGGCACAGGAATCTGATTAAGGACTTGGACACGGAAGCAGTGATTAAAGTCCAGTCCATGGGAATTAAGAGTGGATAGCAATAGGAAGGTTTTTGAGTTGACCAACGGAAGCCCTGTGGCCATTCATACGTAAGTTGAGCTGCATAGAGACCATACCAACGTAGAATGCATCACACTGGGTGCAGTCCAAACGGTAACCACAATTAACCGAGGTGTATGAGGTGTGGGAAGGACAAGGGTAGTTAATCTTACTGTGGGGGGAAGTAAAAAAAGGATTAGGGTTAATGATATGACAGGTTTGGCATCTGCTCCGTCCGCACTCCATCATTCCCCTCCCAAGCGTAGGGTTCAAGGCAGAGTGATGGGAGAAAATGCCTCTGTGGCATATATATATATATAATCAATGATCAAACCACAATAAGAAATGGGAAAACAAGACTAAGATCTTTCAACCGTAACAAGCGGTCTTCGTCAGAGTCAAAAACCCAAAACTCAGTTGGGTTTTTGACTCTGACGAAGACCGCTCGTTACGGTTGAAAGATCTTAGTCTTGTTTTCCCATTTCTTATTGTGGTTTGATCATTGATTGTTATTTCACGTGTTTATGTGAAATCTTTTATATATATATATATATGTGTGTGTGTGTGTGTGTGTGTGTGTGTGTGTGTGTGTGTGTGTGTGTGTGTGTGTGTGTGTGTGTGTGTGTGCGTGTGTGTGTGTTCTCTAATCGGGATTCAGTCATATATATTATTGAATGTATTATATATATATTTGGGTGTATATAAGAAGAAATATGGGTTTTTATGAGGATATAAGAAGAGTGTATGGAGATGATGCCTATGAAAAACGTTTTAAATAAAACCGAAATGTCGGCAACGAGAGTTTGATTTTTTATCCTAGAAAATTGACCAAATCCCGATTAGAGAACACACTTATTCTATCAAACGGTCGATATATTATTGAATCTGTTATATATATATATATATATATATATATATATATATATATATAAAATAAATTCAAAACGAAGGAAACACACAGAAAGACACAGACATAACTCACATCGATATTTCGATGTGAGTTGTGTCTGTGTCTTTCTGTGTGTTTCCTTCGTCTTGAATTTATTTTATTTAAAAAAGTCCGCTGGACCGTTTCTTTCAATTGTATATATATTGTCCAATTTCATTAACATGCATCAAACTGTTGTACTTTAGCGTGATTACAAAATGTTAGATACACACTAACAGACCTCGATAAAAAAAAAAGACATGCATGCATCAGGAACTTCAAATCATGCAATCCATCGAAATCTCAAAATAATTTTTTTCATACCCACTGTTGCTTTAATTACACCGAATTAATAACAACGAAAGTTAATATAACAGAAACATTATTGAAGTATAAATGATATTATCTAGTAAAACGAAATTTAATTTTAAGAGTTTTGTATGTTTATAGAATTATCTTTGAGCAAGATTTGATTGATTTAGAAAAACAAAAAATACAAAGCTTACCTAAGGCCTCTTGTCTGAGGAGTTGTAACGTCACCAATATAGGATAAAGAACAAATAAACAAAGAACTTGATCCACCAAAAAAGTCTGCTAGAGTTGAAGGCACAATGTATAGCAAGTAATGTATATTGGGGAATCTCGAAAATATAATCCAGACTATATAACTAAACGAATATGCTGAAACAAACAAAATCAATTGTTATATGAAACACTCATGATTATTTATAATAATAATTATTATTTACTTAATATGGCAATATATTATTGAAAGCAAGATACAGTTCTTTAATAAATGTGTATTATTTTGGGGATGTAGCATAAGCCTTCTATCACTCATCACGACGTTTCGGTTTTATTTAAAACTCTCCAGACCAAGAAATAAGTATAAGCTTTTACATATAATTCAATTAACATTATCAAACATCCTTAATTGAAATTAATTATTAATTCTAATGATTCCATTAAATTAATCAAAGCTATACATAAATCCCTGATAAATACGAGTACCAATATGGGACGACAAAGCATTACTTGATTTTGCTCCTTTAAGAAGTTTCAAATATCGTGCTAAGAGTGACTTATCGTCTCAAAAGACTTTTATTCCTTGAAATGAAAATAAAAAAATGAATTTTAGAAAGGTTTCCTTATATTATTCAGTACATACGCCGTTTCAAAATGTGGTCCTTACTTTTTGATCTCTATCACACTTCCTCACCTACTTGAAAACTTAAATACTGATTATTAATACGGATGAAGATATATGATATACGAGTATATACTAAATTGACTAACCAGCAACATCATTCAAAACGATAGCTAAGACAAAATGAATTCAAGAGAGAAATGTTTCGTGCCTCAATTTCAAGAATCAACACAGTATGGACACAGAGGTACCCCAATGAAAGTAGAATCAACTTAAAAAGGCTTGAACTGTGTGACTTACTTTATGACTTCAAAGTTTAACTGATTTATTTACTGAAGCTTTTCTGATATATTTTTCGAATAGGTGGTATTATGAGATCCTATAAATGCATTGGAGATATAAAATACTTCTACACTTGGGGTGATAAATTCGTGATGAGCAGTAAACATTTTCGCAACATGCACAACAGCAAGGCTTTGTAAATAAGGTATATGCTTTAATTCACTTGAAAAAACATAGTTCAGTTTATACTAATACTCATAATCAGAAATAATGAACAGAATATTTAATTTGAATGTTATGTTTACTTCAAGCGCCGTAATCAAGGAAAAATATTATTTCACGCTCCTTGAGTACATTGTCGAAATCTGTAACCAAAAGTGATCACATTGACGGTCATATCTATTGATAGAACAATTTATAGAATACCAAAAAATAACCGTTATAGTGGATATGTGCTTTATAATTTTATAGTATAGGTTTTGGTCAAAGTTGAATCATGGTAAAGTCTCTTTTTTTGATCTGTCATGTGAATTTTAGATCCTATTCATTTTTACCTAAACTCCTAATTCAAGATTAGTAAAATTTTAAAATTAATATAGAAATGAATTAGTATTTACTGGAAAATATAGCACACTGTTTTTACACAAGACAGATCCGTTTGTCATGAAAATATAGCTACTTTAAGTTAACATTGAATCTAAAGGATTATGAATATGATACTGCTCCAACGTTTAATGATGTTTCATCCAGAAATTTAACACAAAATTAGTTCTCTACAGGATGAGCGCTATATTTTCTGTGGCGAATATCCATCAAAAAAAATTTTATATTTTACATTATATTTGATAATTTTAGATTTATTTGCAAAACTACAGATTACAGAGTTTAGAATTTCAAATAAAGTATCCACCCAAAATTTGTAGTCTGTGAGAAAAATATTAAGAATTATTTATTGGAAGATTATTTATTTGATTATATAGTAAATATGCTATTAGTAATTTTAGTACCACAGATGTTCCTGTTCCATTCCTGTGAAGATGGAATTATTCTGAAACCGCTCGAGTAGAGAGAAAAACTTACAAGGTAAGATTGTTTATAATAATTTAAACTATACTGTAAATTTTCTTTAGTTATACATTGAGAGAGACAATAAATTAACTGCAAAAATGTAAAGTAATTTTTTAATAACATTCAAAATGCCATTATTGTAGATTTTATTTGAAATGATATGACATGATATATAATTCTTTGGAATTAATATCAGAAAATTTAAATTATTTCAATAATAACTTGTTATTGAATTTATTATTCTAATTTTCAAAATATATGTACCTCTTATACATATTTTATACTCAACTCCGTGATTTTCATTTTGTAAACAAATCTCCTAGGTTGTACCGGTCGAACTTATTTGGTTCCTTGTTCTTTGTTATGTTATCTTACCCTTTGTAAAATTCAAAATTTACAATTTTGTAGCATGTAAGTACAATACGGATAAAAAACTTCAGGTCTAGAATAACTAGAATGGAAGGAAAATATAGCAGTAAAATTACTTTCCCATGATTCAATTATAAACAAAAAGAATGGGGCGGGGCACATTTTCTCACCAGTGAAAACGTATATGATAAATATCAAACAGTGAAACAATGAAATGTTGGATACACACCATTTAGTCACATCCAGACACATCCTAAAATGTGAAAAATGAACTCAAGGGTCTTCAAAAACTTGTAAATATATACAAGTAAATTACTTGTAAATAATCTTAAAAATGATTATTTAGTAATCATTATACGTTACTTAAACTAAATTTAAAACAAATAATATGACATCCGTAGCCTTCATAAGAACTACTCCTGAATATTTTGGTGCTGACAATGAGCTTTTTGACTGCATCACTTCACAGTAGTATCAGAAATACTTTTCTGATGTTGATCAATACAGAAAACATGACTTTCCATGTAGTATTCAAGTTGTTCAGCATCTGATTAAAGTTCCCAGTTGTTGCTAGCAGGTGAGAAACTTTAAATAATTCCGACATGAGATCTAGATTTAACTTTCATGAATTCATTGTTTTCGTCAATACCTTCTCTTTAGGTATGGTACTGGTGAAAAATAAAAATTAGACAGTTTTTACTCTTCACTTCTTATTTTTTCTTTAAATTTTAAAATAAAATTGTTCTGCGGTTAAACCAGAAATTTGAGACTATAAGCGTGTTATTCTACTGTGTGGGTTTCTCCAGTTTATTTTTGCATTAGCTGTCCCTAATTTCAAAAAAGGTAGCTTTTTTGAAAGTTATTTCATTTATTAAAGACTATAATTAGAAAGACGTAGTATGAAATAACCTGCTACAGGAATCAATAAAAATGGCTTTCTTCCATTGCTGTCACTCCATGTACCAATAAATGTAGATAGCAGGAAGGAGGGGATGAAGCGGACAAGCATGACGTAGAAAACTAATCTGCTGGTGCCATCCTGAATGATTTCTTCGGTGATTTGGTCGTACGGCATTGAACAATTAAAAACAGTCTTGTTGAAATCTTCAAAGCACACTTTTTCTTCAAGAAATAGAGTCGTTGCGCTACCTTAAACAAAAGAAATTCCCATCCGGATAACACTCCATTTGAAAGAATAATAAAATGCTTACGACTACTATAGACAGGAAGAATAAATAAACTGTAGAAAAAGAGAGTACTTAACAGCAATATTTACTTTCAATTGACATACAGGTTTGCTCATACGTGGCCACATTTCATACATGATGTCAGTAAAATGTACATATAAGGGGCGTATTCATAAAAGCTGAGTATATCAATAGATACTCATATATTGATATTCATATATACTGAGACATTGCCTGAATATTATTTTGAATATATGCGGTGAATGAAGTATTAGCCGAAAGCGTACTATGTAGTAGTACAATAAATTATTATACAAGGATAGCGTGAAAATTACTGTTATTCCTCAGACATTATGCACCTTGACAGTGTTTAGCATTTCAAGGTTCCTGCTTCTCTATTAATTAAGCCTGAAAATTAAAATATCGTCAAAAAATAATAATGGTATTTGGAAGGATTTGCTTTTAAAATCAATAAGTTTTATATAATTGTAATTATAGGGGAAAAAAATACAAAACTTTGATAACAGATGGCTCTTGATGCTGCTAGAAAGAGTCGTTTGTATCCACAATACATACCAGAAAATTATACTTGATAGTAAATTATTCGGCATTCGTAACAAAAACGCTATCTTAATCCAGAGGATTTCAAAATATGTAATTTTATCAAATATAAAAAGTCCTCACAACTATCAAAAATTTCGCTCGTTTTTAGTACTGCATAAATGCTATATTTCGTTTGAAATTTAACGAATTTAAGCGTTATTTCAAGGAAAAGTGTATCAGACATTTATGTGGTAACACTATCAAACTACAATTTAGGCAACTGTTATAAAGAAACCTGTGAAACTAAAGGTGAAGAACAACATGAAAAGAGCAGGTTCAAGAGTGATGGGGACCTTGCAGGGGCAGTAGTTCTTAGGAGATGAGGGCAGGTATGTGTCTTGAGAGCGGGTGCTGTTCTCTGAGCCGATAAGTGATTCATCAGAGAAGGATGAAACACGCCTCACACCATCCACCACTGACGTACTGAGAGATGGACACATCACGTTGGAGGTGGATGGCCATTTCGAAGGTAATCCTAACACATCTTCTCTAACAAAGTCTTCCTTTGAATCTTTGAAACACCATTCAGTATCATCAGAAGTCGATATTTTCAAAGTTCCTTCATCCTGGTGCTCCACATGAAGATTACCCTCAGAAGTAGTTTTCTTTAGGTTTGACATTGGACCTTCTTATCTGGAAGAAATAAATATATAAATAGATGAAGAAGAAGTAAATACAAGATTGTTTAATACATAAGTTATAAAAAAAATTATAATTAATATTAATTATAACATTATAATTATAAATTATTATAAATGCTTATCTATTTAAGTTTCAATGCTTAGCTTTATAAGTTTCAATGCTAAAACAATCATGCCATATACACTGAATGTTTCGATCATTAAGTAAAATACCTGGATGACTATTTTTCGAAGACAACTGGAGTTCGTTATTTGTTGCTCTGTAGTTGACTCGCAGTGACCGCTGTAACATGAACAGTTCTCAAGCTCTCATACTTAAATACATATGCTCGTAACTGCTGGTTATGTCTCTATCTTCATTTTCTCTTAATAGTAGGCTTAAGAGTTTTTTTTTTATTTTGAGGTCATCCTTTAAAATTCACGAGAGCTAAAATCAATTAAATTTGTGTTATTTTAATAAAATATATCAAATTATTTTTTTTTAAAAAATCTGACATTTACTGAAAGGAGAGTATCAAAATTTTAACAGCTGATAAAGGGAAAAAAGATTATATTTTCACTATAATATTACCCTCTGACCTACCTAAGAAATTTCCAGGTCGACCTGAATTAATTTTAAAATTACATAAAGAATAAAGACAATTGGAAATGCACTAATACTTATCAATGCAATATATATAAAAACAGCTGCTGAAACTTATTATTAATGTTAAAAAAAGTCAATAGTAATCAATACCTATCGCGTGCTCGAATTTGTTAGTGTTATAAACATTTCCAAGATGGTTCAGATGTTGAGGATGAAGCATGCTCAGGGCTACCTTTCACGTGGAAATGAAAAAAAAACTGAAAACATCGGTAATCTGATCTGAAGGTCGTTAAAGTATTCGTGTATTGCCCGAACCGTAGGAGCTGACAAAGTTGTGGTAGACAAAACGTGCCGGAAATCGACACATTCCAGTAAAAGAAGCTCTCACCCTACTTTTAAAGAGAGAGGGGTATAAAGAAGTACCTGTCTAGAAGTGTTACAGTTACACACAACGTTTTAACAAGCTATAACGGCTTTGCACGGTAATAATAAATTTATTAAAAAAGGTTAAGTTTGGTTTGCAACAACAAAACTCTTCTCAGATAATCGTAAACCAAACACCCATATTAGTTATAAATAAAGCATAATGCCATGCATCACATTTAACTTTGTAATATATATAACTTGTCACAATTAGAACTTGATGACTTTTTTATTAAAAAAAAAACAGTAATATTGCGATAATATTGTTTACGTTTGCCTATGGAAAAGAATGAAAAGCTATTGCAATTGCTATCATGACGCAAACAAATCCCAAAGGAACTGATTCTATCGAAACGAAGATAAGGATGGTGTGGTGCAGCTGTTCGAGAATCAAACTGCGGGTAGAGATTCAACTAATTTTTAAAAATATACTTCTGTTATGAAGTAGACACTTTTCAAAGATAGCATGGTTATACTATACATGTTTCAACTTATGAGGGTTATTGAAAAATGTTTAACAACCTTCACATAAAGGACAGCACTCCTTAACAAAAGTTGGAAGTAGGTCAATTTAGTTAGATGCAAAGCAACAACATTACTGTTCGAATAAGCGTGAATGTGTTTTTAAAAAAAAAAATGGAAACAATCGAAGTATCAATAATTATTTATTTTTGAAAGGTAGTATAGTTATGATATTTAAGATGATTGGGAAGCTGTGTTCAGGATTCAGTACCATTTTTTTAACACCGCGAAATTAGGCTAATGAATTTAAACTTGGCCATACTAGTTAAGGTTGGGTGACGACGAACGTTTGGAACTGATAATAAAACATTCTCTTGTTTATCAAATATGAAATGTAATCATTGGGGAGAGAAGTGTATACATTTTCAAGGGGACCATGTTGAAAATAAAACTATATTTGAAAAACTTTTCAGACAACCCACTAACAAGCAAATTTGGTTGCTTGTTCATATAAAACATGCTATTTCATATAAAAACTAAAATGACCTGGGAAAAAAAATTGAAGTTCAATCAATATTTTCTTTTAAAAAGACATTCAAACTATACAATTACTTACATTGTGTACAGTTTGAATGCATTTCATACAAGTTTTGAAATGCAAAATTACCTGTTCGTAACCGCAGGTAATCTATAACTTTCAAATTAATATCACTCCTCACTGAAACCCGTAAAATAGCCAATTTATACTTCTCAGCTGGTACGTAGTTGTGATGAGAAGCTTTATAACTATTTAATCTTCAAAATTTTAAAATAATTTATTGTGTTTTAAGGCAATGCGTTTAATTTGTTAAAAGCAAAGAAATTTAAAACGCAGCAGTAACGAAAAATTCTTCAACAGCTACTTTGAAAATAACTAACTAAAAGTAGTTCCATTAAAACAATGTTCATATATATTCAATTCAATATTTCAAAAGTTAAAATAAAAATTCGAAGCCCGGTTTTAAATAAGCTATTCTACAGATTCAAATTTGTTTATCTACTTTGTCCGAAGAGCAACATATTCGTGAATAATGGTCCGACCCATTAGAAGTAAAATATCTGTGCAGGATAGCTTATTGTTCATTGCTAACAAATGACAATGGCCAGATACTAGAAGTATAAACGAAATACATACAAGATTCAAACTACAAATACATGTTCGTTCTGAATGACTAATATATAAATAGAAAATCCCCAATAAATATAAATTGATAGTCCGTTTTCTTTATACAAAATGTGAAACCATTATTAACAATGTATATCAAAAGTTCCATAATAATTATTTATTCAAAAGTTAACCCTATCTGGATGTATGTATCAAAATAAATAGTAAAAATATGCATTTTTTACATACCACTGAGTTACATAACACTACGTAAACAACAGTGTTTTACTTAATTCAAACAATTCATTCCAGTAATTTTGTTAACAAATAACATCACAGCTATTAAAACATTATAATAAACATATGCCATGGCCTAACCATAATTGCACAACTTTAAATCACTAAAATATCCAAGGTGATTACATTATTACAACAATGAAGGTGATAAGTAATTTTTTTCTTAACAAGGTACACTTACTTGAAATAAAATTCTGTACACTATTCAGTACTTTTCCAATTTCGAACACTTAAGGAGGACCCATATTTTTGTAAACAAAAACTATAATTATTTCAAAACATAAGAAAGTTATTGTTGACCAAAAATGTATACATTATTTATAAAACAATGTATAAAAATGTAGGCAAGTGTAAAAACTTACACTTGTAAACTATGCTGTACTCAAATATTCCATATATAATCCACCCAAACGTACTTCTACAAATTCAATTCATTGATAAGAGAACTCAAGCGCCATTATATGAAATCTAGCGGCTGTGTCCCGAACTAAAGTTGAACCTTCACACAACCATTAGAAGATAAATAAATAGAATGCTGCGTTAATTAATCAGTGCAGTAATTAAAAGCATAATAATATACTTGAATCGAGGCAAGAAATTAAAATTCACATAGTTCAGACTGATAAGTCATGAAAATTATGCCTCAAATAGCTTGCATATTCATTATTGGGAGTGAATCAATCTAAGTCTTTATTTTCATACAGATAATCAGAATTATGGTGTAAAATAAACAGAAGCTGGATATGTGAAATGTCAACGTTGCTACAAAATATTGTTCAATATTTATTAACTTTAACAGATCAACTAATATAAATATTAGTAACGTCTGCACAAATTAAAATATGTATTAACTTTAGCAAAAATTAGATTATTTTCATTTACTCCTGATATGTTTTATTTACTCTGTCCTGGGCAAGGTTTTTTAATTAATTTCCCCAAGCTTTTTAATGTACCATTTAAAGTACATCTCTTACCCCGTTACTCAACCCTATATGTACTTAGATCTGCTTTCACTTCAACCGATCTACCAATTTGTGAGTATGACGAAGACGCTTCCTAAATTAAAAATGCTTCTATTTCTCAATTTCTTACTAGGTTTTAGACGATATTTACTTCGTGCTTATTCCGATGTTCTCTATTTTATTATAATGCTAAACACATAACAATATAATTAAGCTCAAACATTTGTGTTTGTACGTTAGTGTGTCGTAAGTTGTGTGTGTGGGAGGGGGGGGGGGGGAGATCTAAAGCCCATATGTCAGAGTCAAGGCCCGCGAGGGGGTTTTCTATGGCCCGCAGGATGCTATTAGTTTATTATTAAAACCGACCAGCAGGCTGCAGAAGTTTTACACGCACCAATACTACATTTCCCACAATGCAAAGGCGACGCAGCGAACGTGGCTTTATTTCATAATTTATCAGCAGTCATTAGTATAATAGGAAAAGTTAACTTTCAGATACTCTTCAAAAATGGCAAAACGGAAGGCGGGCACTGGTGGTTTCAAACAAGGTGGGAGTCGAAGTATATGTTCGCGGAGCCAGCTGGAAAACCTGTATGTCTAAATGAGAAAATATACTGATGCAGCCTTGAATAATACCGCTTCAAACATTTAATGTTAATGTTATAGGGATGTATATATAAAGGAAATTTGTGTTTTGTGCTGTTGAAAATTAAAAATGACTGACAAAGCCATAAGAAATATTACTTCATTTATCCAATCATATTGCAATATATTTGTTAGGTTTTCAGTAGGTTCAATTTCGTTCACTACACTATATGTGGTAATTTTAAAAAATTCAATAAACATTTGATCAGTCCGGCCCTCGGCTTGTTGCTACATTTTTATGTGGCCCTCCGTCCATTTTGACTTTGACACTTCTGATCTAAAGCTTGACATTAATAGAAGGTACCTGAAAACATGAAATTAATGTCATGAAAAGGCCTGGTGCAACATATCAGTACATATATAGGAAGAAGCCGATAGAGGAGCAGTGATTGGTATACTAAAGTTTAGGACAAAAATTTATTGATTTTGGCTAGTTTGATTTATAATATATTAATATTATATTTAATATTTTAACAAATTTAACATACGTATAAGAGAAACTTCCTTTGATTAACAGTTATTATTAGTATTAACTTTACTTAACTAAAACGATATAATATCTAAAAGAGATATAATATTAATTATGGCAACTTAATTAGATTTCGCTTTCTGCAGGAAAGACAAAAGTTAACTTCCTATTTCATAAACTGAGAAAGACATGATAATGAAAATGTTTCCAAATTATAGTAACCCAATTTGACGTTTGACTCTATATTATTAATATAGATAATATAATATATGATTTCATAGTAACTATTGGATGTTTAATTCATGTGCTACAATTTTTCAAGTTACTCTTTGAGTTATTAGAATATTTATAACTTTTAAACAGTAAAGGATCAATAATAATGATATTATTGTTATATTATTATTATTACTTAAAATTCAGATGTAGGGGATCAAAAATAATGTTGCACGAAATTATTAAATTGGTTCCAATGATGCAATGTGGAATGACTTTTGTTTATAAACTCAAGAAGTTTCTGTCAGCTGAGAGAATGGTCATGCGCATAAAAAGCTGGTAGTATATAAGGAAACAGTCTGCTACAACTTGTGCAATAGTGCTCAAACGTTCGTTCAAGGTGTTTCTTCCCTGGGTACGTCATTTTTCTATTTCAAAGGTAAACAATCTCTTTCTTTAATTTTGATTTATCATATAGTTTATTGATTTTATAAATATATGTCTTACTTTGCTAATAAACATGTTTACTTTAATTTTAATAGACGTTTTTTAAATACATTCAAATTTATTGATTGAAAAGACAGGATCAGTTCTGTTTAACCAGGAAAAAGATGATTCTATAAGAATTCAAACGTTTACTAAATGAAATAATAACAAATATTGAAGAGTACTACAAAGATCAAAGACAAGACCTAAATAGCATTATGTAGAAAGTATTACAAAGGCAAACATGAAATTAATAATACCAAATATGACTTTATGGCTAAATTTTATTTAATCATAAAAGTATATATATATATAACAGATACACAATAAGCTACTAACGCTGTTACTTTTCGTATTTGAACTTGTGTTAACAAGTTTGGATCGTCTTTCAGAATTTAAAGTGAGTACATAAAATTACAGAATAGAGTGAGTATATAAAACAAAAGTTTCAACTAGAAAATACAAAAAAAGAGACCAACACCCACTGTTCTCAATCATTCATTTCGGCCTTTTGCTGTCTTCACGCGAGGAACAGAAGAAAAAGAAGCACAAGTGACAGACTAAAGTTCACCGACCGATACAAAGTGACGGACAGTATAGCCCCTTACCATCATGGAATAAAAGTCATTCTCAGGAAAAAAATGAGATTAGTAATTTAGTGAAGAAGGAAAGAAAATATATATATAAATATATCAAAGCCTAAACCACAGTAAGAAATTCAGAAATGTGCTAAGTTCTTTAACTAAACTAACTAGGCTTCGTCAGAGTCTCACTTAAACTGAGAGTAAGACTATGACGAAGACCAGTTGTTTTGGTTGAAAGATCTTCGGAATTTCTTACTGTGGTTTATATGCTAAATTGAAAGAAATGATAGGTGTAGAAGACATCACAAAAACCAGAACATCAGATATAATTATGGCATAAAAATTATAAACATATAATTGAATATGTATAAGTTTATATTGAATATATATTTATTACCAATAAATAGGCTTTCCTATATTCTGAATATTATATTTTTTATTGTAGTATCATATATTTCGTTTATAATGAAGAAGTACATAATGTTCTGTTCAAAAGTATCAACATAATAGGGAATGACAGGCTGTTTTTTTGAAATGAATTGGTAACACTGGTATGAATTTGGAATGTTGTATCCCTTGCATCAGGATAGTGTTATCAGTTAAGAACTCCGTTTTGTTGGCAGGTAATACTATCACCTTTATGCTATGTTCTCACGGTTAAGACGCGGGACAGTTAAAGAGAATCACTACATGTGAAATATTAATGAAGAATCATAGAAGAAAAATAAAAGTATTTCAGAAAAAGAAATGTGCTATTTTGCATCCATGCAAAAGTCCTCATAATTACGTAAAAAGTTGTTTTCCTTTTTTTCACTTCGCTTAGTCACGTCTTTCTCTTATTAAACATTATGTTTATCATTATCTTGTTTTCTTTTTCTTCAATGTAATCAATTATCAATATTTTAATGTTAGTGGGTTCATTTTGTACTTATTTCAAAACTAATATTTTCTATTCCTCATTAGTGGTTTTTATTTCAGTGTCATTCAATTGTTTGTGTTAAATGTTTTTTATGCTTTCTAACATGGGGATAGTTTTTTTACTCCTGGAAACCTGCTATTTTCATGGAAGTATGGATTTTCTTTGGTAACGTGGAAATAGCACTTCCCTAGAATAAAATAAATCTCCACTTAAAATTTCAAAGTACACTCAAAATTAAAACTCATCATGTCCTAAATCAATTTTACATAACAAAATTTTTGGGTATTATAACATTATTGTGACTTATCTACACGGTAATTAATGAAAGGTTTCTCTTCTAGTCAGCAATGCTTTTCAGCTGTATAACAAATTTAAGTGTTTCCCTTTTATTTACAGAGAGCAATTTGTATTTCATTTATTGATAGTTGATCCTTTTCAAATGTAGTAAAGTTTAAGTATTTAGTTTTACTACAGCTGTTTTTCTTAAATATCCTGATTGTTTATTTTTATATTGAATAATAGTTGTTAATTATTTGACGCCAGGCTTAGTAGAATATCTCCCCAGTCCCTGGTTCAAATTCATTATAGCTTTTCTAAAAAAAGAAGGATCTTAAACATGTACTCCGAAAAGCCTACTGACAAGTTGCATTTCTTATGTAAAAATAATAATTATGCTTGCTTAATTGTCGTTTTTTTGTACTTGTGTAAAATTAACATTATTTGGTTACTGTTGTGACAAGGTACTCGTATTTTGCAAACCTCATTTTATTTTAGACTTGCAAACGTACCCGTCTTTGACGGAATCAAAAATTCTATTATACTTGGCATTCCAAAATACCATTAGAAATTATAGAATAGTAGAAAATACCATTATTAGTACAGTGTTAATCAAATGCCTCTGTATACACCACATTAGCGTGGTGGCAGATAGGTATGCGTAGCATAAACACAGACTCCCCAATACCATACCCAGTCATGATGTCCGTCTCTATGGCATATCTGTGCAGAGCACGAACTCAGAGTCGTGTCCCGTTGCACAGTTTTGGGGGCTCACGTTTCGTAACATGAAATTTGTTACTGCTACTAATTCGTAGTATGATTGGTGCTCTTACTTTAAGTTTTTACTCAATAGTATGCTGTCCAGGAGATAGAAATTCAGTTAATGAACTGCTTCCTCATCACTAATCACACTCTTTACTGTAACTTGTAAGTTCTTTCTCCGGTTTGATATAGCGTAAGAACTTGTTTGTTGATTTTTCCTGCTTGTTCATATTAAGGGTTGAGAATTGCTCGTTCACAGAACTATTTATTCTAAATAGATAATATATCCTCAACTCTGGGAAATACCTTTTCAATGATGTCAAATACGCAATATATTCATATGCTCAAAAGAAATTAAAATCAACTAACAATACCTACTTGCCACACCTGTGTATTTTGAAAATTAACATGTCTGTGAAGTTCGCAAAATACAGTTTAAAGGTCCATAACTTCGCTTCTGCACTGGATTATCAATTTATTCAGAGCCTATATTTTAAGTTAGGCATACACAAATCTAGTGTCAAAGTTTTAGTTCTCTATGTCTCATGGTGGCTGTGTTTACTTGTGACAAACGTTTTTGCTTCACTTCTACGTTGAATTTCCAATCAATTCAGAGCCTATATTTTAAGTTAGACCTACACATATATACTATCAAAGTTCAGCTTGCTATGTCTTATGGTGGCTGAGTTTACTTGTGACAAAATTTTGCGGACAAACCGACAGAAATGTTTCCAAGGGTGGATTCGGTTTCTCCAATGTATGAAACGTAAAGAAAACTGAAATGAGTCAGTTCTAAGCAATGTACAGACAAAATCATTCTTTTATTTATATAGGTTAATGTTATATAATATTAGCATGGACAAATCAGGTATGATTGGACTAATAGAAAATATTACCCTATTATTACTAGTAAAATATACTATTCTGAGGTAAAATGGATAAACCAACAAATGTCTCCACACAAATGAAGTTTTATTCAACGCGTTTCGAACACTTTGTGTTCAACATCAGGAAGATACCAAGGATGTGGTACTGACGGGTTGGTCCAGTGAAAACAACTGTCCAAACCAACTGACCAACCCGTCAGTACCTCATCCTTGGTGTCTTCCTGATGATGAACACAAAGTGTTCGAAACGCGTTGAATAAAACTTCATTTGTGTGGAGACTTTTGTTGGTTCATCCATTTTACCTCAGAATGAGTATATACCACACAATGACGGATTTCACAACTAATGATTTAAAATACACTATTTATTATTACTGGTAGTATATTACTAAACAACAAGGAAATAAGAAACACCTAACGAAATAAGAAATTGCACATTTACACTTGTAGTTAGTTCCGTAATCTGATCATAAACATCAGTAAATACCATAATTAGAATAAGTAAAATCGTGATTCCATACAATTCAAGTAATAGTATACTACCGATTAATAATCTATAATCTTGTAGTGGATTCCAAAATAATAAAATTTAATTTGAGAGTTTTCATTATTATTAAAGTTTCCAACGTCCATATAATTTTTGCCATTTTCTATTTGTACTTTTGCATTTACTTTTACCTTGTACTTACTTCTAATACTTTTGTATAATAGCCTTTCCCACTTCCTATTGGGTTAGATGATATTGGTATACAAGATATTATTATCAACCATCATACCTCCTCTATCGCTGGTGGAATAGAGGTTCGCAATGGCTGCATCATCAATGGGACTAAACCTATCATCCTGAAAAAAAAGACTCGGACATGAACCCGACAGTATTGAAAAGTCAGTGGAATTAATTAAAATAGGGCAGAAAAGTAAAAGACTGAAGGTAATAGAAGAAATAGAAATATATAAACACAGAAACAATGACAGCCTAATAAACGAACAAATCAACCACCAGACAGACATAATATTCAAACCAATAAACAACATGAAAAGATGACAAAACAGAGACGACTTATACAATTATGTATAAAAAAAACTACAGATGAAAAAATAAATAAAAAAAGCTATTAGGTAGGAAATATATGTAGGCATATATTGGCACCATTGAGTAAAAATAGGTATTTATATCCGTGATTCTGGAAAATAGTTTAGTCTCGTTGATGAAGCAGCCATTGCGAAACCAATCGGGTTTCTCCACCAGCGATAGACTGGTTGATAATATCTTATTTATTAACTCCTTTGGCACTAACATTATGCAGATATTGGTTTAGTTTTCATGTGGAGAAATATATAGACTTCCTCTCTTACTTTCTTAATCATTCCTTTCTTGGATTTAATTTTTAAGTTGAGACATGCTTTATCATAACTTTGCCAGCGGTTTTATTTATAATTCAGGAGTCCACTGATAAAATACAGATCGTGTTATATGTTTCTATTACTAAGCCTCAGGAATCAATACTATCATTATACATCAACGAGTAAAAGATAACCCGTAAAAGTTCTGGTGTTTTTATTTTTTTTTTACTACAAAATTCTGGTTAAACCTGTTTTGATTCACACATGTTCCCCGGCCTTTCGACCATACCGTTATAAAACACAATGGGTTGATGTTTTTTTCAACGACAGATCAACCACATCCTCACAAATGAAGAAAACAACACACCTCATGAAGTGCACATGCTACGAGAGCTATATACATAAGTATAAAACACCGATAGTTAGTTGGTGAAAGAAATATAACCCAATACTGGTGAAATATGAAAAAAAAAAGGAGAGTAATAGATAACAGGGAGTTGAGAGAGATGGTTAAGTTAGAGAAAGTATAAGAGATTGAAGAAAAAAGTATCGGGAGAAGGAAGGAGAAGCATGAAACCGCTACGATACCGAGACCGGCCAATCAAACCTGAGTCCGCCATAGCCAGCCCCAGACAAGCAGTGCCGCATTAACCTCGGGCCTCATGGACAACAAAAGTTCCTTAATCCCACTGAAGAGCGAGAAAAAATTTTAAGAAAGAGAGAAGCTAGTAGGAAGAAGAAAAAGGATAAGGGCCCGTAAAATTCAAACAAGCACACGACTGAGCGGATTTTTAACGAAGGAAGCTTGTAGAAAGTGAAGAGAAAGAAGACTTGAAAAACATAAGAGCTAACCACAGAAAGGGAGACGACCCACCCCACCTCGTCCCTCAAGAGAGTCTTGAAAAGGACAGGCGTTAGCCACAGAAGACATCAAATAGCGCCCGCCAGACCCCAATCGAGTGGACTCCGATTCTGGTTAACCATCTACCCGGTTATATCTTTCTTAAATCAGCCATGAGAGAACAACCTCCCAGGCATAGTAACTTTGAACAGCACGACAATATGAAAGCACATAGGAAGGAGGGGAGGGTGGATTTTCTGGATTAACTGTCTGATCTCCATATCTCCATTCTTTCCGCTGCTCTCAATCCTCTTCCTATCTCCCACACTCATGTTCTAAGTTTGTTCACGCTCTAAAATACACTTACAATACTTCATCTTGTGTGATCTCCTACCTACTAATTTCTAGTTGAAGTTTCAAGCTACACATGTGACATACAATTTATATCATTATAATTGAATTTTTTTAATAACATATTTTATAATTCTATTTTCAAAATAGTGAAATATTCGTTTTATATTTTTCAGAGGGACTTCAAGAATACAGTCGACATGGCTGAGTTTATATTCAAAGTAATAGTACACACAAAGAATGATAAAGAAATAACTATGTTGAAAATGCATTCAAAAGTTGCATTAACTTTCTATCCGTTGCATGATGCTATACGCAGTCGTACTCCATCATTGGGAATTAAAGAACTCAAATTGTACTACAGGGGTAAGTCCATAAGTTGTGAATTTTAAACTTACATATTAGTTATAATTATTTAGTTATGACTGTAGGTTTTAGATTAGAACCATCTCATGTTCATATAAAACCCTATCAGTTGCAGTTTACTAATTTTTGAAATAATAATGACAAAAACTAAATTTGTTGCAAGCTTTCTTTCTTTGTTAATAATAATGTTAATAATATTTACTAGTGCTTTAGAATAAATTTAGAATTTATTAACTTTTTAGAATTAATTTAGTAATTTTATATGAATTTAGTACTTAAGTACTCGTACATTAGTACTTTCATAAGTTTCCCAGCACAGTTTTCAGTCTCGGTCTATTTAGCGTCTAACCTCTAATAAAAATGTTCTATTAACAATACTTTAATATTTTTTTATAAATAACAATTAAAAATAAAGTAATAAAAATAATTTGATGTAGATTTGGATGGAGACATGATTCAACTTAACGACAGCTATGACATGGAGATATTTTTGTCTCTGCAAAGCCTAGGGATCAAGACGATTCATGTGTACACAGAAGACTTTCCTTTAGGAGGTATTTATTTTAACATTCTTGAAATAAATCCATAGTTATGTAGTCATTATTCTAATTAAATTAATGTTACTGATGTCCGAGAAATGTAAATTAATGGAGTTTTGTTTGAGATATTGGAGAAAATGATTTACCAGTATTTCATTTACAGTTTCATTAATTAACCAGTTTTAAGAGTATATTATAAACAACGACTAATAACGTTTTGAATTCCTGTTTGATGAGTCAGTCGTTTTGTGAATGTCACGGCATTGTTATGAAATAAATCCTATAGAACAGTGTTTTTCAATAAAATGCCACGGAACACCAGTGAGGTATTGTCAGGTGTGCAGTGGGAAATTATTTAATTTGTGTGCTTGTGCACTCTAGTGCAGTGCAGAGTAATCTTGTAGAAAGCAAGGAATAATACTCCTTAATGGTATCCTCCATACCATTACGTGGCAGAAGCAGGTAGCCAATTGCCTTGTGCTTGGAGACAAGCGAATTAGTGACGGATGGATGCAGTGGCGAGTGTGACTGTCGATGGTGAAAGAGATTGATAAAATTTTGAAGAGGAAAACTGCTAACTCTGAACTGGACCGTGGATATAATCCGGACATATATGAAATACCTAGTATGAGTGGAGGTCAAAAGAAAGCAAACACAGTGACGTTGAGCTAAGTTTCTGGCGAGAAGCAATACAACTAAAAACTATCTTTCATTGGATTTACTTTTACCAATCAGTGAATGAACTAAACACACAAATGGAAGGCCGAAATGAGAACCTACCTTCAACTAAATAAATCGGCTCCATTCAAAGGTGCAACTCTGCCAGCAGTATATGGAAAGTGCAATCTTGAAGTGTTCCCACTCACCAATAAACGACAGGATGTGATACTGCTGCACTGTGTTAGATAACAGTGAAATATTTGGAAACTCTAGAGGAGAAGATGTCCTTTTATTTCCCTTCAGCCTCCACGGAAATACCTTGACTGGCTTAGGGACCCATTTTTTTCGGCGTCAGCTGTTAGAAACATATGACATTCAGAAGCAGGAGGACTAACTGAACTGTAACAGGACCGTGGCCTCAAGGGAACCCTTGTTCATCTGTCTTTGATAAGTTTTTGGTTGGCTGCCAAGCACTTTCCCATGATGGTCAACAAAGCTATTTTGACATGACTCCCATTTTCCACAACATATCTGTGTAAGGTGAGCTTTCAAGCCTGAGTGTTGTAAAAACTTAAACACCGAGACCTCTAGAGGAAGAGCTTTGTGGGTGTGTGTTTCATCTATTCCTGCCATTATCACCGCTGTGTTCATCCAAATAGGTTCTGGTTCTTCGAGTGAATACAATATAAGTATGAAAGTTTATGAGATGCTTTTGTTTTTGTTTATTTGATTCCTATTCAAACCATTATAGAATACCCACGTCATTCTTCAATGGTAAAAAAAGTTTCTATTAACAATATAACACATATATTGGTTATATAAACTTTTTTTTTACATTTTCAACTGGTATTGTTCCATTAGATATTTTCAATGAAAGAAATGTGTCCTGGCTTGGAAAAAGGTTGAAAAACACTACTTTAGAGGAACACAAATTTGAAAATCAGAGATTATAAAAAAAATATTCACTTAATGATTTGACACATTTTTAGTGGTTTATAGTCTGTTCTTGTTGTTGTTTATATAATTTCACTAATTCAAATATTTATTCTTTTTTTTTTGTACCAAAGACATAAATATTGCTACCTCTACATTCATTTTTTTTTATATTCACTTTATTGCCTGTTAATTCTATTCTCTCTTTGTACATTAAATATGTGGGTATTTTGCCTTTTTATGTTTTCGTACCTTAGATTGATTATTCAATTAAAACAAGATTTTAACAAAAGTTGTCTTTTCCTGTGAGCCATGATTAAAATATTAAGTTAGTAGATTTATTTTAAGTTTGTACGACTTTGTTCCCTAGCATTATTTAGCAATATTTGCCAACAATTTATTCAACTCCTTAAAAGGGTTTAGAAATTATTTTCAGATAGAACTGCTATTCCTTGTAGCTTTCGTTCTTTAGAAACGTATTTTCCAGCCTTATTACCAGACTTTGGAGTTAGTTTATTATACAGATCACAACCTCTTTATGAAGTACAACTTTTTAACATGGGGAATATTGTTGGTCAATGTTTACTAAACATTCCTGGGCAGAACATGTATATCTGTATAATTGTGATAAACATTATTAGTTTAACTTGTACGAAATAAATATCGCATCAGAACAATTATATCCCCACCCAAATACTTCTACTTTTTTGGTATTAAATATTAGATAAACTAATAAAAAGGTTAAATACCTACATAAATGTTATATAAATGTTTCGTATAAATTAGTTATAGATAATGTATCAGCATTTCAAACATACCATTATAAAAGGAGTAAATAAGTGGAAGTGTTTATGTTATGTAGGGATTTGAATACAATGAAAGTTAGACCAAATACCCTTGAGTAACAGTAAATTTCATAATATGTCATGTAATCTCACATGCAAGTTGAAAACAATCATTCTTTATTAATTAATTAATTTTGTGAATTGTTGGTAACAAGTACAAAAATTATTTATCAGTAAAAAGATGTTTGTAGATTAATAAATTCTTAAGTCTTACAAAAGACAAAAAAATAAAGAAATATATAAATAAACAATAATAAATTCTCGACCGTGTGACAGATATATAACTAAAAAAAGATAAATAGGGATGCAGTCAGTTAAAAAAGAAAAAAGGATTTTGAATAAAATCGAAACGTCGGCAATGAGAGTTTGATTGGAAGTAGAAGAAGCTGACCGCATCCCGATGTATCTTTTTTTAGTAATACATAAATATTGAATTATAAAATACTGATATAGAACTAGGGATTTTTAACAACTATAGGCCAGAGGGATCTCCCCGGGTAATGGCTACGACTCTTTTGGTCGTAGTTTCAATTTTAAAGACAAACAACTTTGCTCCCTTAACCATACACCTTTTGTCTCAAGAGGAAGAATAAAGTCGAAAGTTTGTAAAGGTCGACGTTGGATAAAGAAACCTGTCACCTTAAGGAACACTTCTACATAATTGCTATCATCTAAGGTCATCACACAAATGTAATATGCTGGAATAAAGCGCATCGTATCACCTTTGTGTGTGAGGTGTTATTTTGCAGTTGACGATCCAGGTTGGCCTTGGTATAGCACCATATATCCATTTAACATTTCAATTTGTTCTTAACTTGTTGTTAGATGCAGCTTTTTTTTGCATCGTTAATATATAAAAATACTCTGAAAAGCCGATATTAAAAAGAAATGGTTTACTTCTTAAGAATAGTCTGTCCGAATTTTATATTCTCAGTTTATAAATTATTTTTACTGATATATTATCTTACATGTTTTATTGTTCTTGCACTTATCTATTCAGAAATTATTTGTTCTATTATTTTATATTTTCCTTGCTAATTATTGTTTCTATCATGTCGGCTGGGTTGGTGGCTGTTCATTCATATAACCTTCTTCTGTTTTACATGTGTGTATTTTCATGCTCTCCTTAGTCTTCTGACGTTAAACAACGATGGATTATGCTAGTTGCAATGCATTCTTTGTAAGTGATTTTGTATAATTAACTGAACAACAACATTTAGTTATTTATGCTTCATATTAATATATATTTCTATTTTTGAATTCTTGTTTTTGTATAATACTGTTGCGTTCGTATTATAAATGAACAACTGATTCATTTATTTATTCGACTTTAGGGAATGTCAGCCCTCAGGAGGAACACACTGGTGTCAGTTGTGATATTTGTAGAAAGACCCTGAAGGGGTTCCGATACAAATGTCTGGAGTGCCCAGATTATGACCTCTGTCAATCCTGCGAGGGATCAGGACATCATCCGGAGCATGTTCTCATTCGTTTCTCTAAACCATTGTCTCGAGTGAGTTCTCTTTTTAACATTACATTATTCTTATTGTTATGAAGAATTTATGTACAATTCTCTAATGGAAATAAAAATTTGATTAATTGAGTATGAAACTATTAACTAGATACAATATTTAGTTTGGAAGAAATATATAACAAATTATTGTGTATTGATGATTTTATGGCGTCAGTTTGTAGTCGCAATTTTCTTTTAGATTTTGAAGTGGTGCAAATATCTTATACTTTTACCTTCTTGTTATACTTTCTACTGCAAAGAAGTAAATATAAGATTTAACTTTCAATATTGTGAAAACAATATGAATGAAATATGAAACTAAAAGTGTATAGTCGTAGCATTAACAGTGTGTACAATCGTTAGAATAAAACAAAATTTTAAGAATTGTTTTGTAAAATAATCATGTCGGTGGTTATAATAAAATGTGAAGTATTGATTGATTATTTGCTGAACAGTTCATTTAGCTTGACTTTATTCTCTTGTAAGTTATTAAACTTTCATTGTGAACATACTTTACACATACTTAATTTGTGCATACCTAATACATAATTCGTTTCGTTTAAGGCAAAAGTTCGTTTTTCCCTCTTATTCAATTGTTAATCAAAAAGAATATAGTGAAAATTAGAACAATATTTAATTTAAATGTCTGATTTATCTATTACTTTAGTGACTATAAATTTCTTCGTCTGTCTGAGCTTCAGTAAATGCCAATGTCTTTTTACCATAAGAGTAATAAGTCTCACTACCTGTAGTTTATAAAATAATCTATTAAAGTTTAAAAGAAAGTCTCGATGCTAATGTAATTTTTAACTTTCAGGATTTTAGAGAAAGACGTAATACTTTAAACCACATAATAGATAATATCAAGTTCCTGCGTAGAGAAGAATGCCATTTTAAACGGTGAGTTAAAATAAAAGTAATTATCATTCCAATCAATTAAGTGAAAGTGAATAATGTGATAATTAAGTACTTGGGTATTGAAAAGTTGAAACAAAATTGTGGATCTAGTTTTAATGATTTTAATTAGTGGGAATCATATCTCTTTACTTGAGGTCCCTTTTTTAAAGGATTTGATTTGGGAGTTATAATGTATGTACATTATTAGTTAGCTACGACATTTATCCCACATATAATTCAAATGGTTCCAAACAAAATAATTTTTTTATGAAAACTATGAGTTTTCAACATGATATATTCTTCCCTATCTTAATTTGCTTATGAAAGCAGGAAAAAGAGGACTGATGGAGCAGTTACTTTATTGATGAAGAACATTACGTTATTTTTCTGCATTGTTTTTATAAAAACTTCCTTATTATTTGATTACTCAATATGAGTAAATAATAAGATGATTGTAATTACTAATAATACGTTATTTTTCTGCATTGTTTTTATAAAAACTTCCTTATTATTTGATTACTCAATATGAGTAAATAATAAGATGATTGTAATTACTAATAATAATAGAAACTACAGGGTATTTTTTTGTCGATTACGCCAGCAGCATCGGGCTTCCGGCATTAGCTTCCTTCCAGCCCAGTATAATTCTTGGTCCGGCAATCCTGTGTTCTCGGCAAGGGCCGGGCATGTTCTTAAATGGTGTCTATCGATTTCCTCTCTTTTATCACATAGTGAACACTGGGGATCTGTTGCCATTCCTAAGTGGTACAAGTGTTTCCAAAGTCAAGTGTTAATTTGTTGTCAATCGGAATTCTGCCATTACCTGATGTCTGGGAGAATTTCTTTTTTCTCTTTTCCCCGTGATTTGACGTCCGCATTAGTCGTGTGGGCTGCCACGTATTTCGCTTGGTAGAATTCTCTGCATATTGCTAATATCAAAGTAACTGATTCACACAAAAGTTCAAATCATCATTTTCACTACTTTGTTTTGATTGATCAATTATCAAGATTGCCTCTTTTATATCAAGTGTTTAATCGTTAATTTAAGAGTTTCATTTTATTTTTAGATCCCAGAGAAATGAGTCAAACTGCCAAGGTAATCAAGGATGTAGTGGTGAAAGCAGAAGAAATGAGAAATCCAAATGTGACTGGAAAGGGTATCATGGATCAACCTACCCAGAGTTAATTAAGCTCTTCGCTCCAGGCCTCGTTAATGGATTCTTTGATTTCATTTCAGAAAGTGGTAAACTATGTTTTTCATAAGAAACAATGAATAAGAATTTACAACAACCATATTTTGGTTTACTAAGAATGGTTTTGCTCTAGGTTTACTGTATACTGAACAAAAGAAGAATGAAAACGGAAGTAGATCTGGTAGTGAGACTCAAACAGAAAAACCGCAACCTAGTGCACCTGAACCAACTCCTCAGCCCATGAATGTAGATGCCCAGGATACTCCTACAACTGTTCGTGAGTCCAACCCTCCCGTTGACGCTAACGAGGAACCTTCAGTTGATATTGGTTGGACTATTGTTGGAGATGGTTTGTTTTAACTTCTTTTATTCAACAAAACTTGAACTTTATTTGTTAGCTTGGTTTAATATTTGCATATCAATAAATTTTGGAGATCTCTGAAATTTGTGTAAATTTATTTAATAACAACTATGAAGAGGTGTTCATACAAAGAAAACTTACACGATATTTTCGTTTCATTGTAAAGAATTGTAATTAAACGATTGTAATGATGTGAATGCATTGCATGACGTACGATTGAGCTTGGAACAAACTCCCTTATTCTTCGAATTTTTTTCATTCGGAAATAACTAATAAAGTTTATAATTTCTTAATACATTTAATATTATTAATATTTATAATAATAAAGTTTATAATTTCTTAATACATTTAATATTATTAATATTTATAAATAGTGAATTAATTTGAAATTGTTTATTTATTTTCTGGATAATCAAAAGTGATAATATTAACTACCTGAGATAACTGTAAGTATTACATACTGATATTTCATTTCCAGTATTTTTACACAAATCATTAGTTTACATGTATCGTAATTTGAGCTCAGAAAAGGTTATTTAAAAAATTGTATGGTGGAATGATTCATCAAGGACTTTGCAACTTTCAGATTTATCGAAATTAGATCTGATTATTACAATCGTTTGATGAATAATTTTGAATGCGAATATATTCAAGTTTTTACTCATGGAAGTCCATTACCATTGATTTCTCCAACAGACAGCTCTGTCGTCATTGGGATAGAAAATTATAATTTTCGTGAGATTGAAAGAGTGTCTTGGTTCCATGAACGTAATCTGATGGGATATCAAAAATAACTTATCAACTTCCATTTCAAAATATGACAAATCTAGTTTGGCATACAAGTTTGATCTGGTTATATATGGCTACCATTTGAATTGCGCATTCAACCCATCTAAATTTGATTTCATCCCAGACTTTATATAGAACTTCACGTTGCTAATGACAATTTAATTAAATCTCATGCAACAAAATAAATCATTAAAGCTGATATAGTAACTATGATTTTTAATGAAACTAATCGGAAAAATCTAGCATGATACAAATCTGGTATTCAGAATGATCTGAGAAATTAAAAGAAAAATCCTGACTTTTCCAGACACACTAAACAGAGTATCACACACTGGGTAAGAGGGCAGTTAGAAGGTCCCTAACAAAATCTTAATTACCTTACGATAATTATGATGAATGTTAGTTGGTATCATGATACCAAATACAACGATCACGTTCTACTCATAAGGTGTTATCTCTGTCAACAATGGTGACAGCGCTACTAGTTTGTCATTTTTTGTTTTATTGCATTAGTGTAGTTTGAAAGTAGAAGTGGTTTTTCTTAAATAAGTCAAATAAATTCTTTAGTCTTCAAAAGTTGTAAAGTCCCTTCTTTTAATATATATTTTTTGAATAATATGTGTATATCAAGTTCGTCCTTGTAAACTCCGTGTAATAATGACTTGAATATTCCCCTGAGAAAATTGTTTGATCTCACTTATTTATTCTGTGGATAAAATCTTTATCAACTGTACATCGAAATGCATTTTTATGACTAGGTTAACTTATTCCTTAACACTGCGACCTGAAATTGAACCTCCTGAAAAGTCAATGTTTAAGAGAAATATTGTTGTTAAGATTTATGTTTTAAAGAAATGTAAACAGTTAATCACAATTAAAGAAATGTAATGTAAGTTATCGATCATCGTATAATTTTATGATCGTAAATGTATTTGCGATCATAAAACATTCGTTTTTATAGTTATCAGACTCCAAAATAATGAATGAGCAAGCTTTGAAAAGAACAATTTTATGATTTGTTTTTGTTATTATTATTATTAAGAAAATAGGTTATTTATACGCACTTAAATTAGAATAATGTGAGTGGATGGATGTTTATAGGTCACAGTCAAGATAAGGCTAAACCGGAATTATCACCCTCAAATAATTCAGTGCCACATGTAGTCACTGAGTCTGCCCCAAAAGTAGTCGAAACTCCTTTACAACAGTCTGCTGGAAGCCAGACTCTCAATCTACCGCCATCGTTAGGTCAGCAGAATCAACAGGAAACACCATCATCAAGTCGATCACCTCCCACACAAGATAAAACTGAAGGTATTCTAATTAAAATTACAAATAGTATTTTTTTATTGTATTACTATTATTTTTAAGCATTTTAGTATTTACTGGTTTTAGTTATTTTAATTTTATGAGTTGATAAATCATATGGTTATACGCTCTGCCTAGTTAGTTGTTATTTTGATAGTAAGCAGAGAGCGTCTTCTCCTGGTGACGACGTGGTTGAAATAAATATTGAAGTTAGTTTCGTTGTTGTTTATCCTTATTTTTGTCTCTTAATCATGTAAAGTTACTAACTTTTTTATACGGTTGGTTATATTGTTGTAGTCTTTGTTTTTTAATTTTTCATTATTTATGCTTTTTGCTTATTATGAAGGTTTTAAGTTTGTAGTTTTATTTATTCGTCTACCCTTATTTCAACTTGTTTAATTCTTAATTTTCTACTTCTCACTTAATTTACTTTTCTCTCTTTCCTTCTCTTCCTGTCTTACTAACTTGACCTTTTACTTCTATCTACCTTGTTTCTGATCGGACGCGTTTGTGTCTGCACTGTCGGTTTTCCACCGTCGTTCTAAAGAAAACTTGCATCTTCTCTTTTCCTTATGACTCTCAAACTGAAAATTTTAGACTGCAAATATATAAACCTATTGTGTATGTTTATTTAGTTTCCTTTTTAGAACTTTTATGTATATACTTCAAAAGCAGAAAAAAATCACGAATGACAATTAGACACTAGAACTCAGTTTCAATATTTTGACCTATTCTTCAGTTTTTATCTATAGTTCATATTTTAACTTTGGATCGTTTTGGTGCAGACACTGTATATATCTATAATATTCAGAGATATCGAATACAGAGTGGTGACGAGTTACCATAGTTACACACTCCTCTATCAGCAAATGCTGTTATTCGTCTGCATTAGTTTCCCCGAGGCAATTTGATATATAAGCGTATTAGTTTTTTAAATGAGGTATCCACAATGAATTTCTTTTTTCTACTGGTAATGTTCAGGGTTCTATCTATCTATTGTTTACATTGATAATATGAATTTACTTATGTCAGTTTTCCTTGAATGATTTATAGTGCCAATAGAAAATTGTCAATTTTTAAAAATTTTTAATTAAAACTAAAGTGTATTGATGAGTGAAAATGATATATAATTATCGAAAGAAATTAATTAGCAATCAAAGTATGGGAGTAATGAATGACGAAAGAGACTTTCCGATGAAATGATTAACAATTCACAATAGCTAAGGTACGTAGCTGTAACCTTTATAACGTTATACATACCTATTAATTGTTGCGATCTTTTTTGAGTTAGTAATATTTGGATGCTGAATATGTCTCTGTTGTTATAGTAGACTATGAAATTAAATTCTTTGCATCAAATCAAGCTTTCATGAGATTCACGAAGAGAGACTCAATCTTTTGCACTTTTTCATTATTTACTGATACGTCTGGTCATTTGTATTTGTTTCTGCTTTCCTAATAACTGAATTTTAAATAACTGAAATGTAATTTACAGTGAGATATCAATAAAAACAAATAATTTATTTCTCAATTAATCAGGAGTCTTAATTATTTTAATATCTGGTATTTTTTTCAGACAATTCATTGGAAAATACTCTGAAAAATATGGGTTTCGACTGTGACAAGGAGGTGCTCAGAAGCCTGGTTCAAGCAAGAAATGGAAACATTCATATGGTTTTGGATGACTTATTCTCTGTGATGGATATAGGTCACCGACATTAGTTCACCCGAAGTTCATTACATTCCTGTTTGTATTTTTGACCCTTATTACTATTTTAAGTATAAATCTTTTTAAGTCATATAATTCAATTGTTTGCAACCTTCTTGTTGTTCAAACGTGATACTTTTCGGTTCTATTTTGGTACACACTTTTTTCATGTTAAAATTGTTTGTACAATTTGCCTACAGATTTTTTATCAACTCCTACAGTTTCAGCAATCGCATGAATAACTTTCATGGTACTGATTTTTTCTATTGCCATCCTTTTTTTGACGTGGAAGAGAGGACAGGGCGTCAATTATCTTGAACGTCTACTTAATTATCTTAAATGCTTAAACCACTAAAAACACTTTCACGCGATAATCATTCACTGCCGTACTCTTAAGTTTCACTAGCGGTATTCCAAGTTTCATACGAAATTTCACAACAATTCGTAGCTCCATTGATATATTAATAGTTTTCCGGTGAAACAAAAACTCATATATCATCGTTGATTAAATGCGTCGAATGTTAATCCTGTTGTATTACTTTTAATCGTTAAATATTGAATTATCGAATATTTTGTATATTCTTTCCTTCAAAAACTGACTTATCTCCTGATAGTACTTTTTAGTACAATCACTCAGTAGCTTAAATAAGATCATGCTTTGTGAATATAATTTTTGTAAAAGCTTTATAAACTTGGCTCTGTAAATCCTTCGATATTTTCTTCTTTAAATTAGAAAACAATAGTTTGTAATTATCTTTGTTTTTGATAAATGCTAAGGCAACGTCGAGTATGTTTCTTTTTAAAACTTTTTTAATATTTTGCGAAAGACTTTCAGCGTTTGAAAATTTGAAACATTCTATTTAAAAAATTGCATTATTAATAACAAAATCTTAATTTGAAAATGCTTATTTCAAATCCTTTCTATTAAATTATTAGGGTGAGAGTTCCAATTAATTTTATTTATAATAATTTTTATAAGTACATTTACTGGAGTAAATACTCTTTAACTTATTCTATATGAGAATTTTTGAAAGAAACAGAAAAGCTCACAGTCATTTATAACTGATGTTTGATGAAAAGTTTTGATTTTCTAAAAAAAAATATGATATCAGCTAGAAAAGAATTGATGGAGAATATCGGCATTATTCCTGTCTTAAATAAGATTAGTTTTTATGCAAACCAATAAATGAAAGAGATCGTTTTCATTGTAGAATTAACGTAAATATATTTTCAGAACTCATAAATTGACTAGTTCTAAGGTAATTCATTTCATCGACAACACATTTTAGGATAAGTCAAAAGTAACTTCCTCAATTTACTGATCAAAGTACCTTACATCAAATATTTTATTTATCGAAAAAAGAGGATAAATGAAGCACTATAATATACAATTATAAAGACTGATATCAATTAAAATACAATTAAAATGATCCACAAAGGACAACAAACTTTTTAAAGTTAACATTTGGTACACAGTAAACAGAAAAACATTTATAGTCTCGAATTTTCGCCATGTATTAGAGAAAATTATGGAGGAGAGAAAGGATATTGAAACCAAGCGCACTTGCGAAGCGACTGTTATATATATATAAGTACTCTATATGGATAGTGCAGTTAACTATTTTATAAGATAAAGAATGAAGCTGTTTAAAGCAGTGGGAAATAACGGGATCATAATTAAAGATTAATTAAAACAAGTATTGTGAAACTTGGCTTAAAACAAAAGTATTAACTATAAACGAACAAAAAATGAAATAAAATAATGTAAAAATAATTAATAAAATACGAATTAATACCAAACAAAGAGGTAAAACTAAAACGGATCAAATAAGTAAATAGAACAAATAACAACTGATAACAGAATTAAATCAAAATATAAAATAATAAAGAATAAATGATAATGAAAAACCACCAAGAAATCAAATTTAAATAAGATACAAAATTAATTAATGAAATATTATACGAAAAGGTAGATTGAAGAACATAAAAGAAGTAAATAGAACAAATAAGAACTGATAACAGAAGTTGGAGGGCGGCGCTAGTCATGCTTTACACCATGATAAACTAAAAACGGTCCGGCAGGACAGATAACAATTAAAATAAGCAGTGACACATAAACTGAAACACAACAAAGACTCACTTTTATATTATACATATATTCAAGCACTAGAAACTTACACTGACATAGGTTAACTTCAACATTTCTAATCATAGGAAATTGGTCACGATTTGAGAGAAGCGTGGAGTCTTGATTTTTGTTTCAATACATGAACATCTTATTTCTTACCTTCGCTTATGAGTTGAGGTATCTATAGCAATTATTGATATATTTTTTAAAAATAGAACATATAGTTGTATTTTAGTGTGTTTTAAATAATAATTTTGCTGAATAATTACTACGAAAAAAAACAGAATATCTCTAAAAATTATTATTGCTATTAAGTATTATGTCCAATACGTAAATTTATTGCAAGTGTTATGTAAGGTGCTAGTCTTTCTTAGTTGATAGTATCCAATAGTCCCGTTTAAAATCTATAGTACGCAGTAAAGTAGAGTATTGGATGTCCAATCAGTTGTTTCAGCTTTTTATTTCTTATTTTATTACTGACAAAACTCATTTACTACTATTAGGTGACCCTAAAATTAATATTAGGATAACTTATCAAACGATTAAGAAAAAAGAACACAGAGAAAGAAGAACAAATAATCACTTAATATTTCGTTCTTGTCGTCCTTAGGAGAAGAAGAGCCCTGCTTGCCTGTAACAGTTGTTGTTTGCCAGGCGATCAAAGCTCTTCTTCGTCTGATGATGAGGCATGTTTTTTTTTATTTCAATTTTATTTTACTTCAACTCAAAATAACTGTTTTGCTAATCAATTATTTTTCAGTCTTTTTTTGTTCAATTCAGCTTTAATATCAGAATAATAAATTGTGTTGGCAGTACTGAAGGAAAAAAATTGAACTTCCTTTTATTGATGTAAACTCTTTGTTACATTTTACATTTTTGTTTTGATGTAATACTTCATGGATTTCTAAAGTTTTTTATGATTTTTTTATCCATTTCTGACATGAAATTATTTACTCTTTGTCTACAGGGTATGGCTGTTACTATTCGTATGGAAGAGAAATTCGGTCAAAAAGACGGTAGATTATGTATAAGAAGTCATATGCTTAAATATTAATATAATTGTGGTGTCCTCTTTATTTTAATGATGTCCTTGTCCTTTTTATATAATGGTCTAAATATATTGGAATTACATAACTTTGAGATATATATTTTATCTTAGTTTAAATTAATAATATAATATTTTCTATGGATCATAATGTGTATTTGTAGTTGTGGATTATATTTGAGACTATATATTATTCTCAGGGTTTTTATTTCCTTACCTAACTCTGCCATCTTCTTTCCTTGAAAATACAGAAGTTAGAAATAAAAATTTGAGCAATTTTTATCAGCAGTTGACAAATATTTCTAGGTGGGTTTCCTTAGTGACTCGTGACTCTTACTCAGCTAACAGGATTTACATAGAGATATCTAGATTAGAATACACTGAACTTCTCTATGATCAGTGGCGTACCGAGGTGGTGGCTCAGGGAGGGGCAAGACCTTGACCTGGCGCCCCTACATTTTTAGTAGTTTTCTTTGAAACCAATAATCCATAATGCTACGATTCACACACTCACACGTTTTGCGCTGGTTTCTCTTATGATAGTTTCTTCACCAATTTGGCTCTCAATATATTCCTAGTAATTTGTGACTTTAAAGCACCCTCATTGTTCTTAAAAGCTGTAGCACTCATTTTTACAATTTACACGAGTAGAAAATCAGAGATTTGATTTGTCGCTTTGAACATCAAACTTTATGTAACCAGCATCTTTCTTAATTAATACGGCATATTCAGTTTCGTCATACTGTAGTTGTTTATCATATTACCTACTAGATGAAGATGAAGGCTGACTAGAATCACCCGACAAATCAATTTGTTTGCTGTCCATGCCCTGCATGGTGACAGCATTATATATGCATTTTGTGGTGGCAGTAATGATGAAGATCATAAGTGCTCTACCGGCTACGATGCTGTGTCTGTTTTTTTATTAGCGGGAACAAATGGGAAAACAATTCGATTGTCAGTATCTCCATCTGGACATAACAGTCTTAGAAATTCAGTCATAACTTGGCTGAATTTCCAAAGATCTTCGGGCAATCTGTACTACACTTTAATCCCTCCGAGCTGAATTATTTTTTCTTTTCTTCTCCTTGTCGCTTCATTAACAAAACTTTCAGTTTAAATAAAGAAAAATCTTTGTTTTACGATATTGAAAAATGGAAAAATTCTTTTAAAATGAAAATTTCAAATAATTATGTTGTTGTACCAAACAATAAAAGAACTTATCTTATCGAAAAATATTTATTATTTTTTAAAAATATTTATTAAAAAATTTCATCCCACACAGAATAAATGCACTAGAAAAAAAACAGAAGCCGATAGAATACAAAAGCAGGATGCCTGATCAACAGACAGCAATGAGGAACAAGACAGGCTTGCTCAACAAGTCTCAATATAAACCAATAAATGTTCTCAAAACACTGTCTGTTTACATTTTTTTACCATATAAATAGTACCAATCTAAGTGGGAGCAGCAGATATTTATTTATTTTCAGAGGACAACTTTGCGCCCCCTTGACGCTGCACCCCGGAGCAGCTGCCCCTACTTTGTTCATCCTCTGACTATGATTAAGCTAATAATCAATAACACTATCAGTATTATTGAAAATACTGATCTGAAATGGACTTCATTTCAGTTTTCTGTTTCATTGTGGATCCCACTATTTTCCAAATTATGATTACATTTATTTTAGTAGATAAAGGTCTAATATATATATATATATATATATCAATGATCAAACCACAATAAGAAATGGGAAAACAAGACTAAGATCTTAGTCTTGTTTTCCCATTTCTTATTGTGGTTTGATCATTGATTGTTATTTCACATGTTTATGTGAAACCTTTATATATATATATATATATATATATATATATATATATATATATATATACAAATAAAAGAAACGGTCCAGCGGACTTTTTTAAAATAAAATAAATTCAAAATGAAGGAAACACAGAAAGACACAGACATAACTCACATCGATATTTCGACCATCGTCGTCATCAGGAGGTGCGAAGAGTCCCGCAGGAAGACAGGGCGGTACTCCCTGAGTACCGCTCTGTCTTCCTGCGGGACTCTTCGCACCTCCTGATGACGACGATGGTCGAAATATCGATGTGAGTTATGTCTGTGTCTTTCTGTGTGTTTCCTTCGTTTTGAATTTATTTTATTATATATATATAAAATTAAAGTTACAGCAAGAGAACACAAGAAAAAGGACGAACACTCACGAATCTCGATTATTTCGGCGTCTTGCCGTCTTCAGGAGAGTAGAAAGAAAGAAAATAAAATAAAAGGAGAAAGAATGAAGGAACGGAGACGTAAATGCGTCCACTGGCCGATGTAAACTGGCGCGATACAATGACACGCAGTGCAGCCATCTTACCAACGTGAACCAGTGTAGGCTGTGAGTTAAAAAAAATTATAAAAGTGATATTAAGTAAAAGGGAGGAGAAAAGTAAAAAAGAGAAAGGAAAGGAAAAAAACATAAAACTAACTAAAATTAAATGAGAAAAAAAAATATAAATAAATAAATAAATGAATAAATAAATAAAGATAAAAATAAAATAAAAAATCATCTGATTAAATTTAGACCAGGGGAATTTCTTGCACCCAATAACCAAATGAAGGCTTCCTCAGAAGCCCTTAGAGTGGTCTGGGTGTCATCATTTGAGAGTTTTCTTAATATTTTAACCCTGAAGCAATCGTTGAAGGGAAGGTTATGGAGATTGGCGTGGGTGGCAACAGGCAGCTGCTTGCGTTGACCAACGGATGACCTGTGACCATTCATACGGAGGCTAAGTGACGTGGAAGTCAGGCCCACGTAGAATGAGTCACATTGTGTGCAGTCCAGACGATAAACACAATTGCTGGAAGTGCAAGAACTAGCAAAGGAGAGAGGGTATGAATGGTTGTTCACTGTCGAAATGAAATGGCTGTCAGGATTGATGATGGGACAGGTGAGGCATTTCCTTCTGCCACATTGCTTTGTGCCAAAAGTGTCAGGTGCAGGCCTGGAGCGTTTAAAACTTCTATGGGAGAAGATATTGCCCAGAGTGGGGGGTCGTCTAAAGGAAATCCGGGGTGATTTGGTGAAAATATTGGAAGTGGTAGGAGAGGATGACAGGAGAGGGAAGAGTTCCTTGATGACTAAGCGTAACTTATTAATTGTGGGAAAGTATGTGGTGGTGAGGAAGGGGCTATTATTATCGGAAATGCAATTATTTCGAGGTGTATGAATGATTCCAGCCGGGATGATACGCTTGTCAAGAAGATGTTGGGGGTATATATATATATATATATATATAATCAGGTTACTATGGAACAGTGTATCTACATTTCATTCTGCCAAAAGTGGTTCATGGTGCTCCAACAAAATACGATATTCATTTAAATAGCAATATTCTTTTGATATGATTATTCCTATACCCATAAATAACAGAAATGATATATATCTATATACTACACTTGAAACACTAAAGAAATATAACAGTTTAATACGTATGTATTTTATTAAGCAAGTACAGATATCTGTCTTGAAGGATACATTTACAACATTGTCTCCAGGAAAAAGTTTTGTTTCTAAAATCGGAACTATATCTGCACCACTCATATTTGAAACTTCAAAAGAAACAGATAACTAGCTAAGTTAACCTGGCATAATCAATGATAGTGTGACAACCAACGTCAAACATACAAACGACCGCGTAGGATATCCTTTTAGAATACACTAAAATAAATATGTATTTTACCCCTTTTATCAATTAAATTATCTCAAGTATGCTGATGGTTTATGCTTTTTGGTTTCTATAATTATTATTATTTAGAATATTACTTTTATATTACTATGTACACATAATGCATAAGAAAATTAACTTATTAAGACATTGAAACAATATATGCCAGTAAAATATTATGTGAGAATTAATTTTATTTAATTCTGATTTATATCTCTATGATATAAATGAAATATGATGTGATGAAAGTAGTGAATTTGGGTCAAAAATACTGCATCAAGTTTACAAGGGAAACACACATGTGAGGTCCCCTCAGACCTCAAAAATGGTCAGTCCATGTGTGAGTGTGTGTGTGAGAAGGATCGGTTAGGTAGAAATGGCAGTCTCACAAGAGAACTATCATTGGGCCTTTGTTGTGTCACACAATGAACATGCTACATTGAGAGTCCAAAATGTTATCTAACTCAAGTGTTTTTAGATTAGGGATCTTTAGCAAGTACCTAACAACGTACACGTTCAGGACCGAGGGTATAACGTCCTCTCTGAGTGACAACGAAGTCAATTTTTGTCACCTCTCGCGTGAATAAATCGAGGGGTCCAGAAGGGAACTCCTTGCCACTGGGATACCGTGGTAACGTGGTAGTATAATTTTGATCCGGATAACTCCAAAACCAAAAAATTTACAATCACCAAAGTTCATATTTAAAGTTCTATTGTCCTTGGACGGAGATGCAAACTCTGAGCCAAATATTGCGCATTTTAGGAGGTATTTTATATGGAATTTGTTTATGTTTATATATTTAATATATAGAAACATTGATAACTTGAGTTATTGAGCAGTTGAAGAATGAGAAAAAAAAGAATTATGGGTTTAAAAAACTCATCCAACCGAACATAATTTCTTATAAAAATAAAAAACTTGATATTTTTAACATTTTAAATTGGGGGAATTCAAGAATTACGTCTCAAGACAAAAAAAAATTAATATGAAATTAACCAGGCGTTTCGAACACTTAGTGTTCCTCTTCAGGTTAACATCTGCACTGTTGACGATATTCTCTACAGGAAAGAACTAGAAAGGACACACAATTGTGTAATCACAAAGGATTGCACAATTAATGAATTATGTATTTATTCCTACATCATTCTTTTATAATTAACTTAAAAATAACGCTATAGGAATAATGCAGATTATTAGTATAAGTATAAGATGAGTCTTTCGAAGTTTGATCACATTCATTGGGAATGCAAGGCAATTTACCTTTAAGAGGTTAAAGATCATACGTCATGTATGATCATACGTTCGCAAATCATACCTCAAACTTCAAACCAATAAAAGTGAAAGATACTTCTCTGAGGACAATTGTGAAGTCCATTAAAGGACTTAAAATCTACAGAACATTTTAAGAAGTAGAGAATAAAGAACAATAGGAAAAACATAGCGCAGGAGTCACTTTAGACTCGGTGGCACAATTTAATAATAACAACATATCAGATCCTTCTAAATCAATGATTTTAAGTTTTTGAATGACTAATTTGTTTGTGAATAATCAAATAAATATAGTCACAATAGAATTAGTGAAATCATTAGAATGATCAACTTACCACTACCAAAAAATTCCTCAACTTATCCTCATATTAAGTGCCATTTTTAGATATAATTTAATTATGGTCCATCAAATGAGATAGCTTGTATTCTCCTCATAAGCTTTCAGATTCAATCATACATAAAAATAATTACATTTGACTGAAAAAAAAACCTGTTTAATTGTTTTAAAAGTATGAGGATTTTTTTAGTTTATTCTTTCCGTCACTTCAATGGCAGTGCAATATATTCAAGCTCTAGAGTTAGTAGTTAGGAGAAGAAAAATATCTAAAAACACATTTTGGTCAAAAAAATGACCTTTTCATCATTTTGAGGTATTAAATTAATGACTACCTACAATAATAATAAGAAGAAGAAGAACGAATAATATAATGACAACAATACTAGAACAATAATAAAATAATATTAATAACTGCATAATCATAATAATACTAGTATAATAATATAAATAAGAATATAATAATGAGAGCAATACTGGACTAGTAATAACTACATAATAATTACAATATGTTAATATTACTAAGATAATTGCAATATAGCATGGAAAAATAAAATTACAAAATAATATAATGTCGTGATTTAACATATTAAAATATGTATCCACTTATTTCTTTCAGGTTGTGACCAGGTTCTCATTCAGCAAAGCTTTAACAAGTGGAACCCAATGATCCACCTCGAGAGGTCATAATAAGTCTCTCCTACTTGTCCCGCTCAGAGTTCAACTTAAATAATTTAAGTAATATTAAAGCATAATTTCACGAATCAAAATAAGTTTTATTAAAGAATTGTACAACGTGTGCTATCTTTTGATATAAATATGCCCAGGTTAGGTGGCCAAGTCAGTGAAGAACCTAAAATCACCTGTTGAATTAACCAAGATCATTCCATATCACATAATAGCTAATCAAGAATAATACGTATGTGCCCATCTATGGGACGTTTGCATCACAATTGGGTCAGGAAAAAGTAGCTAGGAGAATAATACCAAGTCTATGGAGGTATGCTCTGATTCTACCATGAGTTGTCAACGCATCATAAAGTCTTAAGTTCAGAAGAAAGATGACTACATCATGATTTGGTAAAAGAAAATAGCATTGTTCTATGCAAAAAGGTGCAAAACTAATTCCACTCAAAATTGGAGAGAAACTGTCAGATGAATGCTGTCCGAGGTCTCCATTAAAAACTGAGTAACATTTTCAGATATTTAAACTTGTATGCTGTTAAAAAGTGGCTTGAGGGTTTGGTTCGGGACCCCTTATTAGCTATTCGGGGTTACCCTGATAGCGAACAGGGTCGTACAGGGCATTCCGCTATCCACCACCTGTGGACCCTCCTGGTAGCCACCCAAGCTCCAGAACCCCCCCTGACTAACTTAAAAATATACATGATAGGGTGGGATAGAAGTAACTGTGTTATGTAAACTTAACGATTATAAAACACATAACTCCTACTTAAAAACTCTAAGGCAATATACACAATATAACAAACATAAGAATAATCACACCTGTTTATACACATCAAGACCGTTTCAACCCAATAGTCATACAAGATACATGAAAGAGTAGAATCTTGTAGATCATGAAACACATACCTACTTAACAACTATAAGGAAATATACACAGTATAACTAAAATAAGAATAATCATACCTGTTTATATACATCAAAACCGTTTCTAACCTCATAGAAATACAAGTTACATGAAAGAGTAGGATAGACATACCTATTTGTTGACTTTAGATTATAAAACACACATATTTAACAACTCTGAATTCAATGTTATGTCATAAAACAGATTTGAATTACAGAATGTAATCATACCTGTTCATAATCCTCAAAGAAGTTTCCATTCATTAGTCATTCGTGTAATTGGGTGAGTAGATGAGAAACAGCTACATAATATACATTTATCATAGAAAAGCTGTTCTATTCAATAGTTATTCGTTACCTCATACAGTAAAATTGAAATAAGAATGTAAGTTTTATCTTCATATACCTGAAAAGAGTTTCTACACGCAAAACGACATGAAAATGCTTAAGAAAATAAAAATTTTAAGTTAATCAAATATTTATTGTATCCAAGTACCATAACTTACCTTACACATTAGAATAAAAAAAAATATGAAAGTTATCAATACTTCATCATCATTTCAAGTAAGTTTCTACCCCCAAAACAATATGAGTTACATGGAGGTTAGTTTACAAATACAAATGTAATTATAGACTTAAATATATAAAACACATAAACCACTCAACATATATGAGGTACCTCACACATATACGTTTAATATAATTAAAGAAAATGCAACCAAACCCTTTCCTACACATCAAGAGCGTTACTAGCCCCGTAACATATGAGTTATACAAGAGAGTAGATTGACTTATATAAATATAAAAAATTTCTATTTCGATATAAAAATTAAACGACAAGTTACTTAAACAGTAGGATTACAATAAGAATGTAATCACACATCTTCATATACCTGAAAAGCCATTGTTAAGTTTCTAGGGTAGTGGTTCTGAAATTGCTTGAAGTTGGGGACCTCTTATTCTACAAATAGCTGAAAGCACACTGTAGTATACAAATCTTCGAGAAAGATTTTAATTAAATCATACACCATATGATAAAAATAATCATTAACAAAAAATAAAGAAAATGAGACTTACTTTTAGTTTTTTTATTCTTCTGCCCAGGGAAATATAAACTTGATGAGCCTTGGCGTCTTCTTCAGTGTTTGGGGCTAAAATGGTTGATAGAGATAGGGAGGAGCTCGAGTTTCTTTTTCAATCCTATCCTTTGAAATGATTTTATATCTAGCCTGTTTTAACTTATCACTTATAATAATTATGCGTTCACAAAAAGAGATGTAATATATAAGGTGAGGTGTGGTGACTACTTTTTTATGACTGGATATATTATTCTGAATCACTCAGAGATACCTAGAAATCCTATAGACACCCTTTGAGAATCACTCTTCTAGAGCCCTAAGAGATCACGATCGGTAGGAAAGAACAGTAGAAATAAGAGGGTTTCAAACAGTGTTTGTTTTTGAATGTCTGCTTCAATGTGTAATGTAATAAGCTAAATACATAAACCTGAAATGATTACATGCATAAACACAAAACATTCCCACTAACCTGTGTACAGGTATCCTTTCGTCTGTACCTGCAAAGGTACAAATATGTTAATATTAACTAAATGGTAATACAAAATATTGTGGAATCTTTGTCATTTACATTTTTGGAATCGTTTTCTTCATTCAAACAGACCTATTATATCCTAACATCAGTTCAATAAATAGAAAATGTATTTTTGTATAAAATTTTATGATAACAACACTTATCGGTTTTTTTTATATCGGTAACTTAAAAAGAAGCAATTAACTTAATACAAGTAAAGTTGAAAATTAACTTCTATTTAAATTTTAATTTATTACATATAATTTAACATAAATGTGCTGACAATTATAGTTAGGAGAGTAGTGTTGATTCAATGACATAAAATATAAAGTGATATTATCTCCGAACAGAAAAAGAAGGGTTAACATTACATTTGCATTATATTACTTCGATGCATTGTCGGCCATATTTTTCTGTCGAATAGCAATTGCGGACTAATTCAGTTCAATACATAAAAAATGTATTTTGTATATAAAATTTTATGACAATGACACGTATTTTAGATTTGTTTGATGTCGGTGAATAAAAAGAAGTAATTAACTTAATAGCAGTAAAGAAGGAAATTAAGTGCCATTTAACTTTAAATTTATAGCAAATAATTTAACATATTTGTGTTGACATATGGTGAAATTATAGTTATAAGACTAGTGTTAACATAAAATATCTAGTGACAATATCTGTGAACAAAAATAAATTGTTGATTTACCTGGGCATAAGCCACAGTGCATTTTCCCTGCCATGTTTCTTGTACGAATAGCAGTCGTAGACTGGTTGTTGCATGCAAAGAACTTTAGGGAGTCCAAAAGTTCACTTAAGCAGTTCTAGAACAGAGTGGCCAACCCTCAATATGACTGGTTTTTACTTAATTTAAAATCAAACAAATTTGTTAAATGTTTAATAAAAATTAAAATTTTTTTTATCGTTATTTTATTTGAAACTTTTCTGTTTACATTGTTCAGTGATAAAGTTTATGCTTATTGATATATATTCATCAATGAGTAATCGAGAATAGTAGTAATAATTTTAAATATAACATTTTTTTAAAATAACTTCCAGAAATAAGTTTCATAAGACATATTAAATCCGTAAATATATTAAAATAAAAAATGTGTGCATAACACATTTGACTAACTTCCATGCATTCTCATAATCATTAATATAATTTCTACATATAGGCATTTGAACAAGTAACTTTTATTATATAATATACAAAATTATACTATAAAAATAATCTCATTAAATGAAAGACTGTAAACAGAAATATTGTACAAAGTATAATTTGTACACAACATAAAAAGAACTGAAATAGCATGCACTCAACAGTACTGTAAGTAAATATAATATTAAATTCATTGATAATCAATTTAATTAATGGATTATTCTAATGTGGACGTCTTCATTATTCAAATTATAAAGATAGTATAATCAATAATTATACATTTTGGAAAAATATTTGCATATCGTGATTGAAGGTCTCCATACACAATAGAGGGATTTTTAAACATTCAAAATAAAGGGCTTCGTTGTGGGAGCAATAATAAGAGTTCATATTGCAAATAATTCATTCTAATGAATACCTACAAGCATTTTACCAGTTGTGATAAAAATGTAATCAATATTTAAAGCTGCTGAAAAAAAGTTTTGAATGGTCATTTTTTAATGTTCAACACTATTCATTGTATCAATATGTATTATAAAAATAAAATATCTTTCTTTTAAAATGACCATCATAATATGCAATTTACTTCTCATCCATAACTTCAGTAAGTTACGCCTACTTAATGTACAATGAATGTTTAATTAATATTATCTCATTTTTAGGAAATCTAAGTCGTCATATGTTTCATATATACAATATACAATGCTTAATACTATAGTATTTATGAAGTATGAACACGTACATCTTTAATATGATATATATCAAAAATATTCTGTTTAATGAATGCTACTAAATTATAAGAAAGAAGTAAAACTTTCATAATTCATTTTAAAAACTTAATGGAAACTTATTTCTTCATTCATCTTAAATTAGAGTAATTGTAAAAATAAATTAAGCAACAACATTTTAATTAGTTTAGAATATTTCTAGTTAAATAGATATAAGGTAAAATATTCTCTAGCTAATATGTTCTATTAATAAATAGGTAATCATACTTCATAAATAAACTATAATAAGCATTTTAAATCTTTTCTTTCATTATGTTTAATCCACAATAGTTTATTTTAACAAAAAGATAAACTCTTGGTTTGTGTTAACCAAAAAGAATGCAATTTATAATACAGCCCATCATATTTATTGAAAGTAATCTAATTATTTGCGTATGCCATTAATATCAAACTATTGAAGTACTTATGATGCTGTACAAGTAAGTTAAGACGAAAATCGTACTCACTGTTTGAAGTTATCATTACATGTAATGTTGATTGAATAAACTTCTAAATTATTACAACTTCCTTTAAAGGCACCACTGAAAGTAACACTATACTGGAGAATAATGGTGATAGTTTTGTTCTATTTATAGCTTTCTTAACGTAAAAACTATTTTCACAATTTTCAACAATTGTAGCAGTTGATTTGTTAGTTATTTCTTTAAGAAATATCTGGTTTTATCTATGCTTAACTGTACTATAATCACTTTTTGCCTAAATGGTTTTTTCAAATTTGGTAGGCTTCATTTAACAAATTTTACTGCAATCTTTACTGTAAGAGGTCGTTAGGTTGATAATAATGATAACGCTACATCATTCAGATTATTCTTCTTTTTCTAGCAAGTATAACACTTTATCTTTAATATGTAGTTAGAGGTGGTTAATGGTTAACTAACCACCAATTGCTGTATGAAAATTATACTTGTATGTAATATTGACTTGAATAATTCATCTTGCTAGTTATTACCATAATTAAAAATATTTTCACAGTAATTAACCTAAGATTCCTATTGATATGTACTTGTACTTGCTTCAACATTACAATACAACTGACTTAAAATAGACTAGTATGTTACAACTGTGGAATCAGTAACATCTACATAACATGTATATACAACATTTTAGTTGCATATATTATGAATTCTTTATACCTTACAAATTAATTTTAAGGTAATAATATTGTATTCAGTGAATTTTTCTTAAATGACTACCAGACACTTGTAACGGTTCGTATATAACAAGACAGTAACCAACCAGAGAATGTGTAATTCTGTAACTAAATATTACTTATAACTCTGTATAAACTAAACAGATCTACCATTATGCTAAATAACTGACACATAATCATTATTTTCTTGAAGTTATCTTATAAGGAGTGTAGCATCTAATTATCTTTCGTTCATTCATTATTATTAAATAGTATAAAGCATTCTGGAAATCTCATTTTACCTGATTTGTATTTTTTTCATTTGAATATTATTTCAAATTGGTTTCTGTATATCTTCTGATATAAGTTGAAAAGGCTGATTTGTCTTATTTAATTGAACGGCAAAGAAAACAGAAATGAGTATGAAACATTCTCAGAATATTGAGAATAAGAATATGTCAATTAGATTTTGAAACTCTCCTTGTTTGTAAAATATATTTATACATCTATCTGTCAGTAAAAGTACTGTACTATGTGTGACTCGAAAACTATGTTGACAGAAATGGTTTCTCTATTTGATTAGCTCTCAAATTACTTTAAAATTTGTTTCACTGTGAAAATTTATCTAATTATCATTTTGTATGATGTATACTACAATTTACTTCCAAAGTATGTGATATTTCTATAAATGAACTATTTTACTAACCAGTATCCTTCCGGAATAAAAATACTTAAAAGATTGGGAATTTCATTGTACTTATATAAATATGTAAATATTAACTCTGAATGCGATTTGAAACGTTTTTCTACATTTATGAAAGGTAATCGGGTCAAAATATATTCATATTAAATAATTTTGTGTTAGAGTATTTTTAAAGATATATAAAAACAATAGTTTTTATACATCAATTGACCTTTATTTCTCGAGGATAAATGTTTTAAATTGTGATAAAACTCAAAAAAAGAATATCTTTTTAAATTAATAAAAGTATTAGGGAATTTCACATCGTTATAAGTGACTTTAAAATTGAAGATCCATTTTAAAACAGCATAGGGGAGCAGTTAACTGATTACCTTGCAAATAAGTCATACTTGTAATATCTAATCAAGTGGATTTATTAGATAAACAGGTTATAGAATCATGATTTGCCCTTTTATTATTCAATCTATTGAATTCATAATAATAAATATCGTTTCGGTAACATAATATTTTCAAATTTCATTTAGTCAATTCACTTTCTGTACAGTATTTTCTTATGAAGTCTCATATGTGGAAGGGATGTGTGATCTTTTTAAACCCCTTAGAGGTTTTTGATCTGTAGTTAAGAATTTGTTAACCATTCTTATTTTAGACACTTTGGTCTTACCATAGCATTATAAGTGCAAGATTATCTGCCTGTAAAACATTTCTTCAGTCCGTCCTACGATATTATTCATGAGTTCAATACAAAACTTCTCCTCATTTCAAATTAATATATCATCTTATGTTAATTGTAACATAATGTTTTGGTATAATGAAGCGTAGCTAATCCTTTCTGCTATATCACACATTATGACAAACCAGGCTGCTGCCTTTTTTAGTTGAAGCTATTTCACCGCTTCCCTGTAGCAACAAGCCGTAGCCTAAGATATGTGCCATTCATCCTCTGGGATATGCCCAAGGTGGACCTCGCGGAGGCGAGCTTCACGACCCTGCATCACACATATACTACTGGTACACTGCTAACTACGTTGAAAACATTATGTCTGGTTGAAAGAAGTTCCATATAAATTTCAATTACTTATTAATACAGAGATGGGAAGCCTGGAGTTCCTTCACCTTTTTGATATTGTAGATGAAATCCTTTAATGCATTCTTATAATGACCAAGGGCTATTCCATAGATTTGGCTTATAAAACGTCCTGTGATGATTTCAAAGTCGAAGCTTTGTATGACAAATACTTAACTCCTGAGTACTGCTGTCATATGAAACCAATTTCATCACAGTACCATCCAGAATACTTTATAATAGACCTGCATTATAGTATTGTCTGAATACTTTGTATTAAGTCCTACAATAGAGATAGGATTTTTCTATCCTAAGAGTGCAATATTGTACAAACACTAATCATAGTAATGTTATGTAAGGTAGCTCTGAAGTATTAACGTAGTGGAAGTATTTAGCATGTTTAATGATGAAACATAGTGTTTTCAGTGCATTCAAGATAATATGACATAGTTATAGTTATGATGAGTTAACAGATACACCCAGGTCTTTAATCATGTCTCCTTTCTCCAGTGGTTAGTTCCTGTTCCAATTTCATCCCAACTTTTGTAACCATTGAATATTAAGGTTGATTCAGCGAAGTTAAAAGAGGAATTTGTTAATGACGTTCTAATATATCTGTTGAAGTTTATGGTTTCAGGGATTCTACTTGGTATAAATTTCGAATATGTTGGTTTCAGATTAAAAAAACTATTAATGGAGAGGCGAGCCAAGTGAAAGAATTAACCAACTCAAGTATAATACATCACCTAAGACCTACTTCGCCAAGACTGGCAAACAACCTACCATCGCCTTGAGAAATCCAGCAAGTGTCATGTCCAGCTGCAACAAACACGCTTCCGTAGGTTTCTGTTTTTTAAACAAAAACTAGAATTAGGATATGTACAAAAATAATGTGATTCATCACGGTCAAAATAAACTTCAAATACAAATTAAGAACAAACCTCTCTCATTTTATTCTACTTTCTTTTATAAATTAGAAATTGATAACAATATTCACATCTTTATGATAACCAGGTGAGAACTACTGAAACTAATTTAATGCAAATAATGTCTTTCACAATTATAATAATAATATAATGATAAGAACTGTACTCAGTAATAATAATAATCATCATCATAATTACAGTGATATAATTACAATATAACAATATTTCTTCCATGATAATGCGACTCAAGCTCATGGGAGGCGAGTTAATCAGGTAGTTAATTCACAGCGGCATTATTTATGTAGACTGGTTGAAAAAAAGCGATAAAGTTAAGTGTGTGAATAAAAAATGAAAGGCATATTTTTCCATTGAGGTCCCTTAGAGTTTCTTTATATCTGGTTCCATCGATATTAATGGTAGTCGAGGATCACCTCTTTTCAGGATGCTAAGTCTGTTGCTAGCTTTTGATAACGGTTGAGAAACGCCACTAAATCCCGATTCAACAAGATAAGATGTAGGAAAAGTAATAACGAAGTGCTTTATCCCTGAGCAAAGGTACTTTGTACCAATATCATTTGTTTACCATGTATTGTACTTTCTATTATATAAGTCGAAATATTGAATTAGTTAAATCTTATCTTTTTCTTTACTTGTTTTTTTCCTACCTCAGCTTTCACAGGAGTGTATCGATCTAACAAATAAATCAATAAAAAAGTAAGTAAAGGATGGCAAGAACAGACGGGTCCAATTTAGTTTTAACAAGCTCATTCAAACTGTCCATACATTTCAAAGAATTCTATATCTTCAAAGGGAGAACTTAAAAATATATGTAAAATATGTATTAGAAATGTGTTTACTTGACTACTATGAATTGAATATTTATTTGACATCGTACGAAGAATGCAGACTCTCTGCCTAGAAGAGGTAGAAACCTTGAAATACATTACATCTGAATGCGAGCCAATCACATTGGAAAGGATAAACATGTTTGTTAAATCATACCTAAAACTTTAGAAGTGAGGATTTTTCTATCTACATTTAAGATCACTAAAGAACTTAAAATCTGAAGTTGGATTTAGTAACAACAATGGGGTGTACAAAATGACAGGTATGGCCGCGGAGCGTACGATTCCGATAAGATTCAGGCCTCAATAATTTTAATAACATGTCAGATTGAGCACTAATTCCAAGCTTCTTAAAACTGATAAGAAGATTATAAGGGATCCCAGAAGAGTGGAATAGAACTTTTGGACTCACTAGTAATGGTTGGAACCCTTCAGCTCCAGCCGCTGCCGTGCTTCGCCTGACTCACAAGCCCAAAATTGCATCTCATCAAACTAAGGAAATATCTATTTATTTCTCCATAGATAATGTCCTTTCATATTAAGTATTTATATATAGTTTAGGATGTATTGCACTCACCAGTGGCGTAGGACCATTTTTGGTCCTACAAAGTTGTATATCTGTGATATACAGTCATCATCAAAGAAAACCAAAGATTTTTCACAACAAAAACAAATTATTTATGTAATAAAAAAATTGTTAAATTAAATTAACTGGCTAAGCAAAAAAATATAATGAACTTTAACCAATTTAAAAGAATAGTTTTGAAACGTTTGAAATACATTTATTTTTAATTTACAAATATAGTTTAAAAATCCATTTTGAAAACAGTATTATACACGTAAAATATAAAAACAATTACGACCTTAAAAACTCATTTTCGTATAAAATTTGAAATTTTTGTTAACTATTTATGATTTTAATTTTTTTCTATTTTCTATTTTTATACCTCTAAATGCCGCACCCTGGCACCTGCCTCCCGGGGCACGTATATAGACTATAGCTACAGGGTATTGATTAAGCGAGATTTACTTAGTGGAGATATCTGATGTCAAGCAAGTATTTGAAAATACCAGAGAGAATCGATAAACTAAAGTTATCCATTCGTCACGAAATCGAAATTTTTCAACGTAGAATCAGAAGAAAGACAATGCATAATTTTCAGGAAAGACTCCGAAACTAGCAGTGAGAAATAAAACAAAAATTTCTGAGCTCAATTAATGCACATAAATTTTATAAATACATAATAAATATTTTATTTGCTATATTTGAATTCTATTTATCTTTAAAATACTTGAATGCAATGATCGTGCATCCCCCTTATCTACTCTATACATCCACAATTTCTTAAATGATTATTATCTAATAAATCAATTGTTCAGTTACAATTACGTACAACAAATAAATTTTTAATTATAAGAAATGCTAATTTTTCTAAAAATTTTTGTCACGTATTCTTTACACTTTTATTTTCAATTGAATTGACCAAATGTGATTTAATATTTTTTTTTTATTATAAACTATATTATCATAAATTATAATTCACTTTAGTTATCACTATGTGTTCGCGCCAACATTTTCCCGCCAATAGAGTCGATAACAAAATTCAAAGGAAGTAGAATCAAGTGTTAAGTTCCTTGAATGTAGCTTAATTGGCTGACAAATTGTTGGAATTCTTTCGTTGGAACTGTTGAAAATTGTTCGAAGGAAATGGTAAGTACAATTTTTTACTAAAGACATTTTTCAGTAGAATGATATAATTTAATTATGTTGGAAAATATAATAAATTCTGTTTGTTTAACTTCAATGCGTCCAGCTTTATTGATTAATTGATTCGAATTTTACCAAATCAAAAAAAAAAAAAGAGTGAATCAATGTAGAAGATAACTTGGCTGTTAAAACATTCCTTGGAGAAATAGAAATTGGTTGTAATTACAAATTTCCTCTAAACCTCTTACAATCTTTTTTTATAGTACTCTTTATTTAAACTTTATTAATAATGGAATTTCAAATAATATGAATATATTGTAAAGTCTGTGAAGTTTTATTACGTGAACTGTCAGTTTAAAACTTTCTTCATTTTGGGTTATAACCAGAGTAAATTTTATCTTCAAGTCTATTTTCCACGGTTCTTTATTTTGTGACCCTATTATAAAAAATGTTTGATGTTATTGAAATAAATTTAAATTTCTTAATAACATTATTTCTTATTTAATTGGTCGGAAAGAAATTCATAACCTTTAACACCTATATGAGGATTTCAGATTATGAGATAATAGTGACTTCTATATGTTTAGGTGTATAGTTTTTTTAATTGATTTCCTTGTATATATGTTCATGAATTCTGTTTTTTGAGTTATCACCATAGTTCTAGAAAACTCAAAATAATAGTTTTGTTTCATATTGCCTGAATGTAATAGTCGCTTATCGTTCACCCATTTACAGTATAGATAAGATCATTCAAACAGGATTCTGCATTTATCCATATTATTACGACATAAATATTTTCCCCTTTTAATCCAGGTTTAAAATACACTGAGATTTGAGTTCATTTTTTTGAAATTTTTGTATTTTACTTTGAAGTATTCTTTCAGGTACGTAAATCTAAAGAGCGAATCACTGAATGCACTTCAAGTCTTTATTATAGAGTAAGTATTATTTCACAAACCTACTATAGAGTACAAATGGTCATATAATGTCCTCTAATGTTTTATTTCTATACATTTATGATGCATAAACAAAAAAATCTTATTTTAAATATTGCTTTGTATATTGTGATTACTGAAATGAATAAATTATTGATTATTTCGTAGTTACAGTAATTAATCATTTGTCTAGTTAACTCTGCATGCGATTCTGAACATTTTGTTATCGATTACTTTGATCATCTAATTTGCATAACATTTAAAAAGAAAAAAAAACTTGCATACACCCATTGGCTGAGGTGTCAGGTTTCACACTAAAAAGTACCGTAATCCAAATGAATCACATGATTATTCTTCTCTAAAGTATGCTATTTTCTTCTATTTGGTTTCTATTATCACCCTGATACCGCTTCTTACTTGCAACCACTTTACTGCAACATTTTTTTTTTTTTAAACATTGAAAGAGTAACTAATTTAACCCCTGAGATAGTCGAATTCTTTGTCGAGACTTGGATTTCACAGGCTCAGCTTAAAACATTTCGGAGTGATACGGAGAGATTTCCGTAATATCGTTTTAAATAATGGGAATTTCTCTTTTAGAACATTTTCTATCTCATTCTTAACTAGATAACTTCTAGGTGCACCTTCAGGACCTATCATCTCTATCTTCGTCCAAATTGGATGAATTCGGTAGATCTGCTGTATCAACAGGTACTAGAGATCTACCATAGTAGCTTTTACTGTTTTAGGTTAACTGTTTTTACCATAGGATGTGGCGTCAGTCTTTTCAATTCCTTTAGAATTAATGTTCCAAGAATAATGTTGACTGAGATTTTGCCTCGACATTTAAAGTCAATATCAGCGCCACACATGGTGCAATTTTTTGCCCTTTAAATTGCTCTAAAATAATTATGGTTGATTTTAACTGAACCTCAGACGGACACAGGCATAGCATTACTCTGAGCAGCTGTATTCATTTTGCTTTTCTTTCCATTCAGTAAACATTCTTCATACATCACCTTCGGGTTTTCAATCTCGGTGCTTCCAACAATAGCATATTTCCATTCACCTCTTCATATCATATACCGTAACTGTACAATATTCAGTTTGAAACTTTCGCATTTCTTGCATGGTTTCCTATAACCTGGACATATGAACTCATGTTTATAGTATTTCATGGCGCCTTTTTTTATTTTATAGTTTTTCCCTTTTCAGTGGTTCTTTTTATTGCAAGAATTTGTCGGTACGACGGTAGCAAGTATTAATTTCCGACGTTGATTTATCGACCAAAACTTCTATTATCCATTTCAGTAACAAATAATGTTAGAAAAAAAATGTTGCCTGTATAATCTATTGGGAACTACAGTGGTAACTGAATAAACAGCTGTCCACCCTCGAAATAATGTAAGTCATTCCAAGTAAGGGATTGTAACTGTCAGAAACAGCGATCTAATCAAGTAATTTTTATTAGGTACATGACTACGTGGATGTCAGAGAGAGTGAGTTTGGGTCTTGGATAGAAGGCAGAATTTCAGCTATCTACAAGTTTACAGACTGCGTTTCTTCCAAAAAGACGAGCTCTAACAATGATGGATATTTATATAGTGTTATTCTTTTAAGGTATTCTTTTTGTAACGTTATCTTGTCAATCAATATTGTGTTATTCATTATAACTCCTGTTAATGCGCCTTGGGAGTCATTATTAATTAATAATAAAACTGGTATTGTTCTAAATATTTTTTTAATTTCAACTCCATTTAATTTAACTTGGTTGTTATTCGAGTACAATACTGATTTCATTCTAGAGAACTTATAAAATTTGTCCAAGGAATGTTAAAAATCTGACTGAAGGTTGTTTAGATTCCACTAATTTTGATAAAAAAAAAATCTAACTTTAGAATTATGTAATATAATTTATTTTATGTAGTGGTGAACCATGATATTGGTAATGTTGTTATACTCTCTGATATGATAGTAGCATCAACAAAACATGAATTTGAAAATAAATAATTAAATGGAGTGGAAGGGGAGCTTGTTTCTTTGATTTCAATTTAAAATTAAAGTAAAATTAAATTTTATGTGAGGGTTTCATACTTTGAACCTATTAAATAACTCAAGTATTAATCATCATTGCATTGAGTGTTCTAGTTAGCCTTATTTTGGTTTCGTTATTGTAATATTCTATTTCGATATTACTGTAATATTTTGCTTGTATTAAGTAATAATCAAACGCAATTATTTTGTAGGTATCCTGAAAAAGCTGCTACGTTCTCAAAATTAAAAGACATCCGGCCATTGGCAAGGACTTTTGTCCCACTATCATTAATCCAAGAAGGAGATATGGTGATGGTTAACTACAACATGGAGTCAACTAGAGAGAGGGGTTATTGGTATGATCTACTGGTGTGTAAGACGGAGCCGTGTTTGATGGGCACTCTGTTTGTCGGTTCTGACCACAATCTACTTGATAATACGGTTACCTTCTTCCAAGATGAGCTCATGGCTGTGCCAACTACTTGCCTTTTGTCTTTGAGGTCTCAAGAAGAACTGCTTTTGATGCAAACACCGCCCCTTAATCTCAGTATGAGTCTCTTATAATATAATCATCGCTTATACTATAACTCTACTTCATATATACTTTTGAGGAAGTGCGATAATAACCACCCCTAACGATACTCAATGAAATTACCAATAAAAGTTGTAAATAAAATTGAAAAAGTTCTTAAGTGATTTCAAGTGTTCAGATGACTTCAGGGAACACGAGAGTGGGATTCAGGGTCTACTAGAAAGATATTCCTCTAGTAGAGTTGAGTCCTCAAGGGAATATTGCATCTCCTCAACAATTCTACATAAAGAATCCTAATTTTTTTCTAACTCACATTCCTTCCTTTTTAAAGCAATGTGGTGTCCTGAAGAATGGTGAAAATATAAAGACCTGTCTAGTGAAGCATTCGATGAGCAGTAATGAAGAGTGTATTTCTATTCCTTGCAAAGATATAGAAAACTGGTAAAGAACTGGAAGCACGTATTACGTGCGTATACGTGTATAGTATTAAAAGAAGGGAAACATCCAGAGCTGTATTTCCTAAATTTAACCAGTAAATTTAAACATTCTGTAAATTAGGAACAAGCCATAAGATTAGTTTATGAAAAGTCCTTCATTCAGCGTAACAGTGTAACAATTCGTACATCGGCATGACAACACTTCTTTATCCCGGGACTCACTATGCACTTAGCCGCAGGTGCTCCTCGAAACCATGCAGAATCTAACCACAATACCTATATTCAAAGGGAAGACCTTGTAAATAACCCAAAAAGATAATATTAAAAGAAAAAGATCCAAACAAATAGCAGATTGGTTATGCTTTTGATCCCATTAACTTCATCAACTGGCCACCAGCTGGCAGCACCTGCATAACCACTCCAAGCCTGCTACCAGCCAATCAGAAACATTTGAAAAAATTTCTAAGCAATTAGAAATTGCTGGGGTAAATATATATAGAAAATTGGTTCTTGAGGAAATAGTTCCAAAAATGATCACTATAAATTACCAGTCGACGTTTCGCCGAAAATTGTACCACTATCAGGGATAAAAGCAATTTATTAAGAATTAGTAGTTATATAAACAACTAATAAACAATAATAAATAAAAGATTAAACAAACACAAAAAGTTCAAAAATTACTATACAGTAGAAATGAAAAATAAAAGCACATACTGGTGCAGCAATTATTTTAGAAGATTGGAGTAAATCGGACTAAGAGTCGGTGTCAGATCTTTTGTCACCAACCGTTGGTGCTTTTAATACGTTAACTATTTCTCTAAAGTGTTTTTGTGTACTTTTAATACTTCAGTATTTTGAACAATCTGAACATTTTTCTGAGTATACAATGACTTATACTATTATGGGTAATATGATCTTTCTATGTGGTAAATACGATATTGTTAAGTGTATTCTGGTTTTCATGTGCTATTTTACAATCTACTTTTTGAGATAATGCTTTTTTTTAATTGTTCAGAAAGTCTCTTAATGTATGCCATATTCTTAAATTTATTGGTTTTCTGAATATTACATGGTTGATTTTCACTATTATGGGATATGTTAATGGAGTGTGTATTATCCGTGTTCGCAATATTCCTGAATTTTAGTGTTTGGAAAAATATGTGTTATGGCATCTGCAATTTTTTTTGGAAAATTATTAGACTTAGGTACATAGAACTAATCATAATGAAAAGACTTGAGTCTGTAAACACAGGTTTTGGAGGCACAAGGAGTAATCCTTAGTAACAGGATGGGGTTGGTTGTAGGAAGGTGGATTGAATTGAGAGATGGGGTTAAGATACGGTCTGGTCAGGCTACTTGTGCAACTGCTTGTGTCCACAGAAGTGTGGTTACCTCTCCTGGGGACCAAGTCACTGTGGAAAAAGAAATTTAGACGCTGAGGAACATCTAAAGGAAATGTTGGGGTTAATAGGGAAGATAGTATTGATGAGGAAGGTGAGACGGAATGACTGATGATTGATAAGTGTATCCGTGGAGGGTAGCCATGCTACAGGAACGTGGTTCGGAGTGAGTTAAAGTGCAGGTTTTTGTGTTGGGAGTCTATTACAGATTCGGTGGATCCGGATAGAGAGAGATCGAGGGATAGATTTCTTTATGGAGATAGAGTATGGAGTATGGAGATAGTGGTAACTGGAGGTACTGATAGGGAGTTGAGATTTTATAAAAAAGCGATTCAACTGGAGTTTTCAAAACTAAAATACGTTTTTATGTATATAAAATATATATATATAAGAGAGAGAGAGAGAGAGAAAGTGAGAAGTGAGGATACAGTAATAAATCGAGCAAATCCTCTTGTTACTGTTACTACCGTGATGTTACCAAGGTTTTATGTTTCAGGAAAAATTGGTCCATATTGGAGTTCTTGTTCAGACAACCCGAGTGTAAAGTACCAGCAATGTGACAAATGTAGAGGACAAAATTCTGTTTGCTGCAATAGTAATCTCTCATCTATTATGCAGCGGTACTTAATATATTTTTTTTTAGTCTCAGTCTTTTAAAGATGTCTTCTATGTAAAAATTTTGCCGTGTATGTTTTCTCTATAAGCTAAATTCATTCAGTATAATTTTAATATAAATATTAAAAATTTTTAATGTATAATATAAATATTTATCAGGTTGCGGTTTTTTTTCAGTTTGTAAGATTCAAAAAGTGAATAACAGTGACTCTGGTATTTAGTGTTTTGGTGAATAAAGTAATTGTTAATTTCGTTTAAGGTGTTTATTTTTGCAGCTACTGTATATAAATGGCTCATTCCACTAAATGTGAGTTAACTCTCTTTTCCCTGAAGCCTTTTACTCTTTTACTCTGAAGCTCTTTTGAAAATGCGATCAATTTCTTGTTGAAGGAATTCTTTGCTACACAGTTAAATGGTCTTAGAAATATGCTTTTGAAAACAGCCTGTTTTGATATTAGTTGTATGGGCGGCATATAAATAAACGTAGGAGGAAACATCCATATATTTTACCATATGAGGAAACATTGCTTGGATATATATTTCTATATTTTTTCAAACTAATTAAATAAAATGATTCTATGAACCAAATAAACTAGAATCACAAAAATAACGCACAGAAAATAAATATTGATTCGTAACCTGTCTCCGGAGCGACTCACATCTATCTTCTTATGTTCCTTTTGTAAATCTAGTTTATATTTTTTTAAATATACATTTGAAAATCGTGATCGAAACTAAACCTTTCAGCATAGTTTCAGAGATTCATTTTTTCAGTTTCGTATTATTTCTAGTATCAGTTTAGTCTACAGTTTACTAATTATGCAAAAAGATAATTAGAATATACCATTATATATATATATCTTATTAAGAGGTGTACCACAGTTCGCAGCTCTCGTAGGAAGCGGTGTAGAATACCCACTTGTACTTTTTCAAAGGCATATTTTTACTATTTTCATCATTGAACAGATAGAAATACAGTAAATTCAAATTACTAATAGTCTGTTTGGTTATTTTAGGTATTGCGATGATTGTAAAATTGATAATGAAGGCGAAATGAAAGGAGCAGTAGTATCCAAATTGAGGAAAATGTCTGAGTTCAACTATCTCAGTCCAAAAGATTTCAACACAGACACATTCGTTAGGAAAACAAAATACTGCTCTGTTATTCCGCCTGACCGCTTTGGACCTATTCCTGGTGTCGAAGTAGGGACTATGTGGCAGTTCAGAGCTCAGGTCACTGAAAAAATATTAATGTTTTTTTATAGTACTACTAGAATAGTTTATTACAAGCTTTATTGTTCTGTTATGATAGATTAAATAAGTTTGAACTGAACATGTGAGTACGACATAACATTTCAACTACATTTGATCAAGATTAAAGACAATTTACATTGGAGATTTAAGAATGAACTTCATAGGCTAGGCAAAGTGTATTATTCAGTTGGTGGTGTTGAAAAGTATTTTTTAATGTAAAATTCTTTACCTTTGTTTGGAACTAAATACTTAAATTTTGTATAAGTTTTAAAATGTTTCCAAATATCCATCTTTTGGAATATCACTGTAAATAAATGTGTTCTTCACTTTAATATATTCATTAAATTAAGAAAATGTTTTCCTTATTCAATTTGTTGAAGTTTATCTTTAAATATTTGTTAAACTGAAGGTGAGTGAAGCTGGTGTACACAGACCTCAAGTGGCAGGCATAAGTGGTAAAGAGTCAGAAGGCGTCTACAGTCTTGTGTTGAGTGGAGGCTACGAGGGTGACCTAGATCTCGGAGAGGAGTTTTACTATACTGGCAGTGGTGGCGACCACTTACCGACCGTCCAGAGGAGATCACCGCTGTCTTCTAACCAGTCTCTTACTCGGATGAATAAGTAAGTCTATTTTAAATCAGCAATTTCAATGCAGTAACAGTGGTTTATTTCTGATTTTCCAATGCAGGCTGCACAAACTCTCCAGCAGAACTAAATACTAAGTGACTCACAGCAGCTAAGTGAGGTAATTCAAATGTATGAATTTGTAAAAGCACTCTGGATTTGTAAGTATATACATACTTCATGCGTTAAACTCTTTTACTGAAAGGCCATATATTCCTTTTTTAAAACCTTGAGCCCCTTGAACTTTGTACAACGGACTTGCATATAGTATTACAATTTGTACATATAGAGTTATAAATTTAGCTATCCTTTTTTTTTTGTATATTACTATATTCTAAAACTGCTAATAGATAAAAAAAAACCTTAAATACTTGAACTAAAGCAAGAACTGGGTCCTTTAACTTTCAAATACAATGTGCAAACCTTTCTATGAGTATATAATGTATTATATAATTTAGTACGTTATATCAATTTTGATATATGTTACTTTTTATATAGTGTATATATTATATAAAGTATATGTAATATTATTAATATTATATTATTACATAATTTATATATTATGTAATTATATTACTAAATTGAATAAACGGTTCACATGGACTATTAAACTATAAATTACACAAAACACGACACAGAAAAAAGATAAAATGCACACTTACGAAATTGAATATTTCGAAGTGTTGTTCGTCATCAGGCGAAGTTATTCTAAATATTGCATTTAGTAAGTGTGCATTTCATCTTTTTTCTGAGTCATGTTTTGTGTAATTTAAAGTTATATATATATATATATTAACTCAAATTTATGGTAAATAAATCATTAGTATTAAATTACTGTGTATTTTGATTATTATGTACATGGAGGCTTTTGAAATTAATAAAGTCATACGTGTCAATTCTTCCTTATGTTTACTAATTGAACAGATCCCTGGTTGCCCGGAATGTTTAAAATTATTAATATAATCTAGGAAAATAAACGCAGCGATTTGAATGATGATCTCCTGGCATGCAAATCAGATACTGCTTCTTTAACTGATTTATTCTATATAAGCAATTATTTGAATTTGCTATTACAAGGTGACAATATAAGCTTCATTTAGGCAAAATGTAAAATTTGTAATTTCATAGAAAAATTGCGTTTCTTGCTGAAAGACAACAAAATTTGTGGGAGGCAATTAATTTTATTTCTTTGCTTTTCATCGTCTTGTATAGCTAACAGCGGATTTAATGCGGCTTCTAAACTTCTTACCAAGAAAAAAAAATCGCCTTCAAATTGTACAAAGGGGTGATTTGAGATTACTTCTAAGCAACATTGATCCTGGAGTAAGAGAATTGGTTGCAAAACATCAGTGTCATCCATATCATTAAAAGTTTTGATTAAGTGTAGAGTTTATCGAACCTTGTTCTGTACCATTAAAATTTATTTATATGTAATCCTTTTTGAAATTTATTAAATTTTGAGTATTATACAATTAAATTCTTTAGGGGGCGGTGGAAAATCAATAATGTCATAAGGGGACGAAGGTAAAAAAAAAGTTTGAGAAAACAGAATCCTGAAGATAGTTAGGCCTTATAATTATTTATCCAAAACTGTTTACACTTGTAATATTATAACAAGTTAAATATTCTTTCGTCGAATCAGCTTATTTGATTTTCTTAAAAATTCTTTATAATACCACAGTATTTTACATTGTTATTATTTTGTAGTTTTCTCTGCATTTTATGCATATATGTAATACAGGTTTTATATTCAAGGATTCAGCTTCGATCAGTTGGTCGATCTGTTTTGAAAGGTGTATTTCGAAGGGTAATACATACAGATTTTCTTATTTGAAATTTAACTTTTTAAATGCAATTGCAGCTCTTATATTTCATTTCCTTGTATGCTTTGATTTAATATAAATGTTTATATAAAATGTTTAACTCTGCACACATTATATGCAATCAGTGAATTTCTAAGCACATATACAAAATTAAAAAGAAAATATTAAATATGAACTAAGAAAGTTTGTTTATTACATTTTCTTTATATATAAAGAAAATATATAAATATGAACTAAGAAAGTTTGTTTATTACATTAGTGTATTTTTGCAGAGCTTTGGCAATGAACTGCAATGCTACTCTAAATGAAACACATGGATCAGAATCAAAGGATTGGCGGCTTGGTAAGCCAGTGCGGGTAGTGAGAAATTACAGGGCAGCCAGACAGTCAGACTACGCTCCTCAGGAGGGAAACAGGTATCCCTTTAGTACTTCGCGATTATTCAATATAGGGTTGGTGTGGTCTATTTTTGAAATTATAACTATATCTAATTTTTAGTCAATGGAAAATATTGTTAAAACGTATTCTAATATATTACTTCTCAAAGTATTAAGAGATCAATTGTCTTTTATTTTGAAGAGAGTAACATTTTTTATGTAGCTTAATTTCTCTTAGAAATATATTGTTTTCTGATGATTTCTACTTCATCTACAGTAAAGGACATAACACCGTATGAGTATTATACGGTTTGGTCTTGATAAGCCCCTACTCCTTTTCCGTCAACGATTCGATGTATTTATACAAGATACATGTACTATTCGAGATAGTAAGTTACAGATTACACATAATATGTAATGAAATTAAACAAACCCCCATGACTAATAAAATTAATTTATTGTTCTAATTTATGTAATCAGTACAATGTTTCACTTGCTAATAAAATAATAGTTCACTTGGAAATCATTCTCTGTTTTTCAAAGAATTTCTATAGAGTTTTTACTTATAAACATATTTTACTATCGCTCTTGCATAACGGACACAGGATGTTGCAGATGAAGCCTGCTCTACATTACAACTTGATGCCTGTTTTTACATAGTAATAACAGTTCACCATGTTAGAATTTCGTTATTGACATATTTACCTTATTTCTAGACGATGTAAAAGATGGGAGTTTGATGTTATTGTAAATCTTTATAAATAAAATAATGATTTTGTCTGTACATTGCTTAGAACTGACTCATTTCAAGTTTTCTTTACGTTTCATACATTGGAGAAACCGAATCCACCCTTAGAAAAATTTCTGTCGGTTTGTCGGTTTGTCCGCAAAACTTTGTCACAGGTAAACTCAGCTACCATAAGACATATAAAGCTGAAACTTTTACAGTAGATTTGTGTAGGTCTAACTTAAAATATAGGCTATGAATTGATTGGAAATTCAACGTAGAAGTGAAGTTATGGACGTTTAACGCAAAAATGTTTGTCACAAGTAAACTCAGCCACCATAAGACATAGCGAGCTGAAACATTGACACTGGATTTGTGTGTGCCTAACTTAAAATATAGGCTCTAAATAGATTATTAATTCAGTACAGAAGCGAAGTTATGGGGCTTTTAACTGTATTTTCCTAACTTCACAGACAAGTTTGTTTTGAAAATACACAGGTGTGGCAAGTAGGTATTGTTAGTTGATTTTAATTTCAATTGAGCACATGAATATATTGCGTATTTGACATCATTGAAATGGTGTTTCACAGAGTTAAGGATGTACTATCTATTGAGAATAAATGTTTTGTAAACGAGCAATTCTCAGCCCTTAATATGAACAGGCATGAGAAATCAACAAACAAGTTCTTACGCTATATGAAGCCGAGGAAAGAACTTACAAGTCAGTAAAGAGATTGGATTAGTGATGAAGAAGCAGTTCATTATCTAATTGAATTTCTTGACTCTGAATTTATTTCTCCTAGACTGCCTGCTCATGAGTAAAAACTTAAAGTAGGAGCACCAATGATGCTGCAATTTATAGCAGTAACAAATTTCATGTTACGAAACATGAGTGACCCAAAAACTGTGCAACGGGACACGACTCTGAGTTCGTGCTCTACACAGATATGCCATAGAGGCGGACATAATGACTGGATGTGGTATTGGGGAGTCTTCCGAACCACTGTCTGTTTCCATTCAAATGATTGCAAGGTCCCCTCAGAGTCTATTTCGCAATGACGTTAACTAAGTTGCAAAGGGAGACTTTGTCTAACGCAGGAATTCAAGTTAGCGAAACCAAGTTTTTCTCACATGGTCAACTGTAGTTTACTTGCTCAATAGTCAGAGGTTTCAACTGATTGTTCTTCCATGAACCTGAAGGACAGACAGCTAATGTAGTGTATACAGAGGCATTTGTTTAACACTGTACTAATAATGGTGTTTTCTACTATTCTATAATTTCTAATTATAGTATTAGTATAATACTATAATTGATATGTTGGAATACCAAGTATAATAGAATTTTTGATTCCGTCAAAGACGGGTACATTTGCTAGTTTGCCAAAAATTTTCGATGTTCGCTCTTAAACTACAAGTATTTTTTATATCATGCCTAATTTCGGTAATTATCCTTTTATATATTGTTTTGATGTCCATAGTCTGGTTTTTCAAAAATAAACACATGGTTGAGGCGACATGCATGTGCTGTTAGTGCACTATTAGTTTTATTTCCCTTAATGTCCGCTTTACTTTGTGCAATCCAAATTTTTAAGTATCGAATCGTTTGTTCAGTGTATTTGGTGTCACGATTCATGCAATTAATTTTATAAACCCTGTCATTTCAGCATGTTGTCACTGAGCTAACCTGACCCCTCGCTGTAAGGTTACGTGTTTGGTCAGTTACAGGATTATTTAAATTTTTGTCAATATTCTCACCTGGGTCTATAATAAATTGATGTTACTGGTTTTAGTAATAGTAATTTTGAGTTTTTCTCAATAAACTTCTTAGTTTCTGTAAGTAATGCATTGTAGTATTTAATTTTTTTTTGGCTTAATTTTGTTTATAAACAAAGTTATAAGGGAATAAAATGCTTGTAACCTGGCATCAGAGCGGTTTTGTTGATTTTTTTTTTTGTTCATTCTGTTATTATATTGTACATTGATTTTGATCTTAACCCTACATTTTATATTCATTTAGAAATAGTGCTCTTTTTAACATTAATTATAAAGTTTAAATACATGTCTATTAATGCAACTTTTCCTATAGGTTTGAAATGATGGTTAAATTGAAATTTGACATTTCTTTAGGTATGATGGAATTTACAAGGTCGTAAAGTATTACCCTGATAAAGGAAAGTCTGGCTTCATGGTGTGGAAATACCTTCTGAGGAGGGATGACCCCGTCCCTGCTCCTTGGACGGAGATTGGATTGCAGAGGGTACAATGTCTGGGCCTCCGTATACAAGTAAGCCCACATGTAAACTCCCAACAGTGCTATTTTCATCCGTAACTTTCATGCCCGTTACTTCGTCACGGTCTTCTCTCAGTTTCAGTTTAGTTTCTTACTGTAATGAAAGAATAACTCATGTTTTAGAAAAAGTTTGAAAGTCAAACATATTTGTCTTGACTTTAAACTTCCTATAATAAAGAAGTTGAAAGGGGCAATACTCATCCCTTTTGGTTGATAGCTGATAGCTATCACGTATCAACCTATAATAGTGGATAATTTTTAGTTGACTCTTATTGTAATGTGATAGCGTTTCATATTATATCTATTATTGATGAGTTAGTATTATTTATTATAATTTGAAATATTTTGTCCTTTTTACTCGTATATTCTTATAGATTTGCTGGATAGTTGTTGGCGTTTGTTGAAACATATGTAAGTTCGTCTACTCAATATATTCTTTCTACCAACAATCGGAATCAAAAGATTTTATTCTTTCTACCAACAATCGGAATCAAAAGGTTTTATTCTTTCTACCAACAATCGGAATCAAAAGATTTTATTCTTTCTACCAACAATCGGAATCAAAAGGTTTCTATTTTCTGTGTTCTTGTAGAGGCTGAATATGTGTCTCATTTGTTATTACTCCTCTTATTGTTTCGAACAACCAGCATTACCTGGGTGGTTCTATCTGAGAATTTCATATTTTTGTTTTACTCAAAAGTTTATTAGATTGCGGAGTGTACGTGATATAGATACAGCTTTATGTTCTTTGTGAGGACAGAGTACATGAGTTTTCCACCCCTTACGTCAAGTTTGCTAACTATTAGACCACTCCTCACTCCTGAATGTAAAGCACTATCAAATTGTATGTGTTAATATTCAGTTGCAATATGATTAATAACAATATTTTTTTTACTAATTTACAGCGCCCCTACTGGTTCATTGAAGCATTAAAAGTCATTAAAAGCACTGAACGAAGGAAGCCATGCGCATTGAAACGCTATTCTGAAGATGCATACGACGGGGAGTATAAACAAAACAAACATTCAAAATTCTCCGTTTATAAATTGGAAGATAATTTTAAAGGAACTTTGGAAAACTATAAAGAAAATGCTGAACCGTCCAATAAAGTGAAAAAACTTTAGCTTTTGGAAGAAGGGTAATATACATATAGATTACAGTTTACTAAAATTTATTGTATGTTTTAATATGAACTTAGAAACCCGAAAAAACGTGGAAATCATACCAGATCGTACTACTTACTTACTTGAACCCTGTAGTTAATTCCTCTTTTAAAGTAGGCAAGACATTACAGTAGTGATTCTCAATGTACAATAATAATGGGCTCAGGGAGATCGGTTTTCCTATAAACAAGGGACTTTCGTTTACTGTTGACATCCTCAATAGGGTATGATTTTGAAATATCTCATATTTCCGTATTTAATTTTAATAAATTGTTTTCAATTATTTCTTCATGTGATAGCCTAACAATACGAATTGCTATATAGTATTGTTATAGTAAAGAACTATAACAATTTAAAGCGACCCGATTTGATTAAATAAAAGTTGTAACTTTATTAACAGTTGCTTGAATAAAACATGCCAGTTTCATTGCTGAAAGTTTCGAATCTTTTAGTTAGAATAGATGCATAAATAAAAAAAAAACTGTTTTTGAAGAAAGACTAAACTTTGAATGTGTTCGAAATAATTATTAATTATTATTACTTTCACTACTGTAAAAAATAATATTTATGTTGGAGGAGAGTGTTTTATTTATCTTTCTTACATTTTTTTCTGGACGGCAGCCAGCAGAGTTTCAGACAACTGTAAACCACACAAGTTACAGTCAATAATTGAAGAAACTAAACTCACTGTTTATGTATGACGTCATTGACATTTTGTTTTATAAAACCTTTTCGCGAAGACATTAGTTTCTTTAATTTTTCCTAGTATGGGTAAATTCCACCCAGTGTCTGATTTCACAGCCATTTAAAAATGTTTGCTTGATAGAATGTTTACTTTATTATAAGAAAAATAAGTCATCTTCTAGGGCAAATAATTTTGCTTTGCTCGATTAGTTTTGGAAATGAATTTGAGAATTAAGATGATTTAATTTTCTTATAATGTTACTAAAAATAATATCTTATTTTACTTTTATGTGATTTCATTTTTAGCCCTGTCTTGAGTGACCCTTCCGGCTGAACATTATTCCTGCTCCTGCTACCAAACTGACCTGGGCAGGCATTCAGTGAAGTAAACCGCTTCAAGTGTTTTGTCAAGCAGATTGCATCATTACTTTTTTAAATATAACGATTGTATATTTAAATGTAACTCTCAAAACAATTTCAAAGAAGGTTTATGATAATTCTGGAATAATCTGTTACAAATTTAAAGCATTAAGGAATTCCAGGAATCATTTAATGGACATTTACAAAAGAAAGGATCGCATTTTTTTTTCTATTTCTGATGCATAGAGAAGTACATAAATTGTACCTTTTACTTTACCATTGAGTATATACTAATTTTTAAATAGCGTAGGTTCATAAGTTAAATCCATCCTTTTGGAGTGGAGGCGCTCTAATTTCTTTAAATAACATACATATTTTATGGATCACAAGCTGTTAATTATAACTCATGGTTTTCCCAAAAAATAAAATCTGTCGTTACAAGATTTACTTGAAGGAAGTGTGGTCAGATCAAACATTCTCAATTTTTCATATTTAATTTTCAATTTGAGTGGATATGATTACTTACTAGTCTTTAGTTGTAACGGAAATAATTTGATTTAGGTTTTTACAAAGTGTTTATAAACAAAACGAGAAAATTTTGTTTACCTACTGGTAATTGGAAGCTAAACCATTGTCTTAATCATGGAACAATTATTATCAACCAATTACTTCTATGTTCATTCATGTAAATATTATATTCAAACATATATTTTGCGTGTTATCTCTAATTTATTTTTAATGTATTTCCTTGAATTTGGTTACAGATGTAAAAATATTTTGTATTTATTAAAAATATTAAATAAATTGTTTAAATATATTTTTTCAATTTTTTTCTCAGAGAAAATTCATATAACCTGAGTAGTAAAAAGTTTACATTTTTCATTCAACGAGAGATTTTTTTCCTTCAAATTTGAAAGATTTGAAACTTCAAATGATTTCACCTCAAAATTCAAGCGTATAACGCCAAACTAAAATTTAGACATGAAAGTTTGACTTAAAGTGATGTCACACTGAACCGTGTGACATCACTACCGTGTACCATTCTCTTACAGAGATGATGAGGGTAACGTTAATGATTCAGTTGAATGCATTTGTACTTGTTTAATAATTTAAAAGAATTGCAAAAGTAACTAAGTCAACTGAGAAGACATTAAAGACGACGAGGTAGTGAAGAGGGAAGAGACAGTAGGGTTACTGTTTTAGTTGTTCTGAGATGCAGTGCCAATTTGAGTTCTCCTTGAAGGATATAGAAGAATAATTTCGCTCATCCAAAATAGTGATAATCTTAAGGTTAAAAGTGGATTTATGAATTTAAACATCTGAGAAACTATTGAAATAGAATGACTGAGGCACTTTTATTTACGCTAAGGAGGGTATACAAAAACCGTTATTATTTGTAAGCCAAGTATTGGCAATTCGAAAAATCTGAAGAAAGTATGTAAGGCTGAATTCCTCTCAAAAAGAAATAGTACTATTTTACATCAAATGTTAGTGGATAGAAAATGAAGAGAGAAAATACATGTTTGTACGAATGAACTGGTTTGCGGAGGTAGTATTGAAGATAACGCTATGATTAACAATTCGACTGATGGAATTAATGATAATATTTAAAATAGAACTGTTCTACCTAAACGGGTATCAACCGTTTAAGAAATTTCTGTGAACATACGAATTAAAAATACTGATACAGTTGGATGATTCAACTTTGGAAAAATGGATCATATGTCTGCGGAGTGCATTGTTCCAAAGAGAATATGAAATTTTTGATTTAGGTAAGGTTCTTATGGGCAGAAGAGGAGGCACTCCTCTTCTCATTGATCAACTGAAGAATGTAATATGTACTCTTAAAGAACTTTCTATTTCAATCACTCAATTTACCAAATTCTGTAATTATGTAGCGAAATGTACTACATAAATATGACATTCTTTCCTTTATAGGTTAACACTGATATAGAAATATAAAGTTATAACAAAGTTTATTTCAACCAAATATACCACGGTAACATTGAAATTAAACTTTCTTATAATAAAGTATTTATAAAAGCAAGTTATGTTAAAAAAAAATCTTACATATAGAGATATCTACAAATATATGTACAAACTACTTAGTTAAATATCATGTTATTGTGGAGTGGGAGTATGTAAATGTTTACTGAATCCTATAATTTTTGGAGGGGGGTTTCAGGGTTGAAAGAATGATAAAACCAGCTTCGTAGCCCACAGCCAGAGAGAGAAAACTCTGCGCGTTGGGGTTGAAACACACCTGAGGAGCAAATTAACATTAACACTCAAACATAAAATTAATAGAATGGAGTTTAAGCTGAACAAAAACAAACAATCTGAAGCAAACCTCGAACATGTCACTGCTCATAGAAGTAAAATTATGTCTATACTACCATAAAGGCAAAGAAAATCAGTTTTTTTCTCGAAAGCGTTTTTCTTTATATTCCCTTATTCTGATATTTAATATAGAGGTATCAAACATTACGTACTAACACGTTTGGTTCTGGGAATCTAGATGTTTGTTCAATGAGTTTTGCAACTAGTAAAAGTCTACAACTTCTAAATATCGTTTTGTCCCCAGCTGAAATCTTTGAAAATGGTCATACATGTATTTTAAAAATCGTCTTATACAAGTGTACATGGGCTCACTTGAGATAGGTGTAACACTATTTTCCAAGGTGAGTAAACATTATTTAAAACCATCGTTTATGATTGTACACACGTTTATGTTTGACATAGGAAGATGCTTAAAAAAACTGTTCAAGCATTGTTAAACCGAAACCAACATTCCATTTCATATATCCTTTTACGATTTAGTACTTTGCTTATTCACCTTACATTTGAAGGTCACATTAAAGTTTAAAAGTTAAGTATGGCTTTAAAAAATACCCTTTCATTCATTTTTTTACGGTACTAATATCAATTTTAAAAAGCCAACCAACATATCGGAACGCAGATCAATATAAAATGAACTAATGGAGGTTTAGAATTATTTATTTTCAGACGAGTGATGCATTTTAACTTTACTAATTGATAAAATTCAGGAATAAATAAAAAAAATACAAAAAAGTAAAACTGAATTTAACGTGTACCATCCAAGTCGTGTTTGTGAAAAGAGGAATTAGAATTATGACAAGGAAAATATAGAAGAAAAACAAATTAAAAATATAAACTGAACTTAATAACAATTTTTTTCAAAATGAGAATAGGATCTTATAAATAGAATTAGGCTTTTACTTATTTTTACCAACATTATTTTTATTGATGGTTAAAATATTAAGCCCATATTTTAATAACGTATTACCCATAATTAAGTGTGACTTAGACTACTTAAAAAAAAGCTGTTACCTTCATTAAAAACAGTTTAATATTTTAAATTTTATTAATACATATTTATTTAAACATAGTTACCTGATTAGCATTTTGTATAGGATAGACATCATGCCTGACGTTATCTTCAAGGTGTACCTTCTTGCTATAATCCATTAGAGGATTCTGTATACAATGAATTGATTAAGACAATTGACAGATTTCTATTTATATATTTTAAATAATAAAACTTTTTCTTCTTCTTGGAGTTTGGTCAGGGTTAATATACGGAATCACCTTTTCGCCAATGTTTCTTCTTTATTTTAAGACATCCACAGGGCTATAAATCAAGGTTAGCTTCTAATTCCGAACCAACAAAACCGTTATCTCGGTAACGGTAACCAAACTCCAAAAAGAACAAAAAGTTTTTATTGGTTAATTGTGGTCAAGAAAACAATACCTTATTATAATTTAAATATATAGAAGAATTAATTACAAAGTATAAATATCTCATAGTCAGTTGAGTAACCATAATAACAAACTTTCCATTACAACGGGCACCACAGAGTGCGAGGGATAATTTGTTGGTACTTGATAATAGAACATGTTCGTTGTGATTTGCCGAGTCATAATATTTTGGTTGAACTTAATTTCCTCAATATGTTAAATTCTAATAATTGTAAACTGCGACAATAGTAAGAAAGGTAAGTTGAATTCAATCACTTATCTTATGTGGGCCAAAATATAAACATTTCATTTCATGTATGCTTAAAAAATATTTGAGAAATCCATTACTTCATTTATTTAATTACTTCAAAAATACAATATGTAAAAAAAAAATTAAAAAATACCTAAAATTCTGCAAATTATCATAAACATTATTTTATTCCTGCTAATGATATCTTCTGTATTGTACAAGTATTTCTCTTTCCTGGGAAAAGTTTAAAGTTTTAAAATTGGCCCAAGTGAATATCGTTAAAGCTGTATCTGCTAGGACAATTACCTTTCATAAGTCAAAATAACAAGTAGTTATCATAAATTCTTCTAGACATATAAACAATTTCCCGTTCAAATTTATAAGTAATTTCTGGTCTAGTTGGTACATATTTGTATTATTCTGATAAGCCAGCATTACTGATTGTATCGAGTATTCTACGATGAAACACACAAGATCCCAACTACTTCAATTTATATACAATTCGACCTGAATTCTACATTGAATGACGAAATCAGAGAAAATAAACTTAAAATTAACTGAGTTTGAAATTTGTACTATACTTTATTGATATAATGAAATTTCGACTACTCTTACTGATGGTCGACGACTAGCAAGTAATAAGTTTACCCGTAGATCACAAGTGAGGAAATGGGAATGACTTGAGCTTGTTAGAAGTGTTTGCTGGAACTTGTTGAGTTTGTTGGAAGTCTGTGCTTGAAGGATACTGAATTACAATAGTTGCATTGCTGCTTTTCGTAATAAAACTTATGATAGAATAGATATGATATATTATACAACTTATTATGATAGAAGAAAATATATGTATTCATTTATTGAAATTACAGATGCATTTCTTCTATCGTAGAAACGATAGAAAAAATTAAAAAATTATCGTATATCTTATAAAAAAAAATTAAATTTTTTATCAAGTGTCAATAAATCTCTATGGTACCTACCACGTTGAACCTTAATCCAAATACTGAAGCCGTTTCATAGTAATCCCTTGAGTTCTTGGGTTCAAACCAATTCTTTCCTGAATGACTATCTTTTCCAGCCATGTCATGCAAAGAACACTCGATAACTTTCTAAAAAAAAAAATAGCTATTTTAATGACATAAAATTGGATTTTTGAAAAGAGACTTTAAAAATATAAAGATATTTATGTTTAAAGACTTTAAACATAATTGTTTATAAATAAATAAATAACTCCTATGAATCCAGGTTTTGAATCACAATGAAAAATTCCTACTCTGTGGAATTTTTTTTCATCCTGCTCATATGATTCAAAGATAACTTTGTTAGTTAAGAAATTAATGTTGTAATTAAAATATTTGTATATTGTAAAACTTTGTTTTTTTTTTTTAAACTAAGTCTTTGTAAAATGGGTACCTGTGATAACTGAAGGCCAATATGAAAAAGACAGCATTTCATTTTAGGCAGATCTGTTTTACAGTACAAACATGTCAGATACTTAAGTTATAAAGGGAATGATCTTCGGAGTTTTTAATTATTTCTAAGTTTAGGGTGGTTTTCTTAGGGAGTTATGATAATAATTTTCCTTCTCAATTGTCTTTTGTTCTTGTGTGCACTTTTTATTAGTATTATATATGTAGCTATAGCAATTAAATCTTTTTTATAATACATTTTCCATTATAATTAATTCATAATTTATAAATAAATTTCATGAATATTTACAATTGTATTTGTTGTAACAGAAAAATTGAATGTAACCTCATCACTGTATCAAGTTATATGTTATTTATATAAGTAATGTAATAGTTCTGACTGACTTCATTGCTTTTAATTAATTAAATTATTACATTATCTCAGTAGTGAAATAAAATAATTTGTGTATTTAGTGGAAGTTGTTTCCATACAACTTATATTATAAATCTCGCAGTCAAAAGTAAATGATTCAATTTGGTATTAATATCTAAAACTTTAAAATTTCACTACTGAGATAATATAATAATTTAATTTAATTTAATAACTTAATTAAAAACAATAAAGTTAATGAAATAATGAAATGATTCAATTTAGTATTAATATCTGAAACTATAAAATGATTAATTTTAATAAAATGATGAACTTCTTATTAATGAATTTTTAATGAACCATTAACTTTTATGTAGAAGCAGTTTTAACGCAAAAGTACTAAAATTCAGTTTGGAAACAATTAGATTACAAAAAGTAATTCTATTAAAGTTTAATTCGGTTTCCGTGTCGGATATTACCAGGAAATAGGATGTGGTTTTTTAGTGGGTCGGGACCTCCAACCCCACATACTCTAAGCAAGATGTTTTGCTAAGGGATCTGCTAAAAAGATTTTTCCACATCCTACGAGGAAAAAAAAATAAAGTTTAATTAATGAAATTTATAAAAGTTTATCTCAAACAACTATGAGGTAAGTTTGTCTCTTAATCATGTGGTTTTGTAGCTAATCATTTCTGGTGTTTCTATGTGGTTAGAATCATTTTACTTATATTAGAGTAAAACTGAGTAGTGCCAAGGTTTTTAAAATGTATAGTTATTTGGTATTAATACATACTGCAGTCATAATTTTACTCTTGACTCCATCCATAAACTGCCTCACTCCCAAAACAATGACAGCATGACCTTCTTCATGACCGAATACAGCTCCATTCAGCCAGTCGCTGGCAGAAATATTCTGCAAATATAGTTCATATTTAAAAAAAAAGAAAGAAAAAAGAAGTGACGGTGACAATTATACAAACGTAAATTTATAACATATTAACCACTACAGCCTAATTTCATTGTTTCTCCAGCTATCCTATCAGCTTTATTTTAGCCACTCTAACCGTAATCTATACTTCAGTCTTAGACATAAAATTTGACCCGTTTCATAATGCTGTAATTATTCGTTACAAAAACATCTGGTCAGCCACATCCCCCCAAACTGGAGGGAGTTGGACTTTTTTACTCTCAACTAAGAAAGGTATGTAAATTAGGCTCATAAATGCATAATAAAAACTTAAACCATTAATAGTGAAAAATCACAGGAACCAAAACACCAATAAAAAGTTAGTTCTTAATCTATATTGGATTATAATACGGTAGCCGCATTAGGATGCGTTTTATATTTTGCATCACAAGACTAGAAATATAAATTACGTTTAAAAGACTACAGGTTTTTTGTAATGGCAAAAAGAGTTGATAATTCAAATATTTTAAAAGGGATGGTTGTTAGAAGAAGAGAACGAAGTCGTTAGTGCTCCTAAACGGTTCATCGACACTTATTCTAAAATATCAAATGTCATAGTTTTACCATAAGATAAACTATTGCAACGACTTCCTAGGCTTGCTCCTAATCTTGATTTTATTATACTTTTTTTTCAAAACTCTCCCTAAGAACTGGATTTTAGTGGGATTTACTAAATTCTTTGTCAATGCTACCATAGAAGATACATAGGTCAAACTGGAAAATATTTGCACCAAATATTAATATCATCAATAATCTGTAATTACTGATGTAACAAAATATTACCCTATTTTTTAATATAAATAATGTTAATCATGATAAAAATGAGATAGCATATAAAATGAACAAGCATGGAAGATCGCTGTTGTTAATATATATGATCGTGTCTTCCTTAATAAATTTAAGAGATGAAATGCTATAAACATTAGTGACGGTTTCTTCAAATTAGACTCAGTATTAACGAGAGCAGTAAAAAACGAGAGAGTCCATACAGTAAAAATAAAGTTTTGCTTACTTCTTCTTGGACTCATATGCTTACCCTGACTTGCCTAACCTTTTCTTCCCTCCTTTGCTCTTTATTTATCTTGGCTCTCTCCCTTCTCCGGTGAGAAAAGAGAGGTTCACCAGTTCGCACTGGTGTAGAGACGGTTAGAAATATTTCATCCCTGGGTCTCCAACCGTTCTGCACCAGTGCACTTGGTTTCCCTCTCCTATCTCTCTTCATAATGGTTCCAAAAATAAAATTACAGACTGTAAGTGTATATTTTTTATTTATCTATGTATCTTTGTTTATATGGAACTTTATATATAAATCTCGACGTCTAAAACACATTAAGAAAATCAAAAATACTAACCAAACTGATCAGAAATCACTTATACTGTAGGAGTGAAACTCTGATGAAGAATACTTGTTTTCGTTTAAAGATCTTAGACACATTTCTGATTTTCTCACTGTGGTACAGATGTTGATTTTTTGCTACATGTTTAGAGTGAAATAATATATATATACATATATATTATAACATCGGAAAGACGATCCAAACTGGACTTATACAAGTTCAAAATTGAAGAAGAGTAACACACAGAGTAAAGAACACTAACCTCAAATTTTCGGAAAATCTGTCTTCAGGAGAAAAGAGACACAGAGACCAAGCGCCCTGTAAACGCAATGACAGATAACTCTGGTGACCTCTCTCTCTCTTTTTTCCTGAAGATGGATTTTCCAAAAAATTTCTGTTAATAAGTGGATTCTTTACTCTGTGTGTTACTCTTTTTCGATTTTGAACTTGTATGTTGAACCGTTGTCGAACACGTAGTTCAGCAATCATTCTAAAAGATTGTAGAGATTTGGGCATGAAGCAAACACCAATTACTTTCTCACCGACGTTTCACCAATATGTATGTACATTTTCAAAGCCATAATACATAAACAATAAATGTCAAATAATACAGAATATAAACAGTATTTAATATAATTATAACTTTTTTTAAAATACATTTTATTTTGAAGTAACCAACAAAATTCAAGGTATTTATTATTATGTCAAATACTGTTTATACTCTGTATTATTTTGACATTTATTGTTTATGTATTATAACCTTGAAAATCTCAATAAATATTGACGTAACATAGGTGAGAGACTAATTGTTATATATATGTACTGTGTTTTGATGGTATTAATTTTTGTTTATGTTTGTTAATCGTAATCCACGAACCAGAACAGTTGATGATGTGCTCAGGAATGAAGCTGTAGGAAAACTGAATTCCCTCATTGATGAAAGAGTGCTAGTAGACACTGAGTTGCTGAAAGAAAAAAAAACTATTTTCATAACTTAACATAATAAAAATGTAATTTTAAAAATATCTACATAAAACTAGTGACGACAGTTTTGGTTAAATTACTGTCTAGCTATACGAATTAATGATACATTGACTTATTTTCTATATATTATTTACATATATTTGTTAAAACAATGAGAGATATATGATATTGTCAAGTGAAAATGATTACTGTATACAAATGGGATGAAGGGAAAGTATTAATTAAAGTTTAAAAGAAACAACAGGTCCAGAGTAAGGGGAAGAAATCATAATGGGCTGTTGTAAAAAAATTTTCCAACAGAGTCAAAGAACAGATAGGTACAATCAAACTATTGTATCGACAAAATTACATATTGTTTTACTTGCTACATGTAGTGTCTTATTGAAACCGTGGATCTATCTTTCCGACCTAACATTCAGTCGTTGATAATGTCAGTAGCAAGCCTGTAGCTAATGATCAATGTCGGGCGCTCCAATAGAACAAAATTCAAGTGTATTAGCATCGTATTATTGGTTCAATTGAAACTACCAAGAGTACCCCCCCCCCCTCCTTTCATAGAGGGGTTGAAAATTAAGGGGTTTAAAAAATCAAACTAATAAATTTTCAACATATATCTTCTTATAAGCAATAGGAATCATAACTTCTTAAATATGTGCTATAATACAATTAATTGCTATTCAATACAATAATTAGAAAAAAGAAAACAAATTTCTATTTCAGAAAATAAAATTCTTTAACAATATGGTTAGATAAAAGAAGTGGTACTTACAGAGTATAACCAGCATCTAAAACTGAAATCAAGGCCAACCAGTGGTTCATCCAGTCGACATCTTGGTAGCATCCCTTGGAATTGACACTGAGAGGAGCGACGGGATCCCTCAGGTCCCACAACTTGAGGGACTTATCTGACGATCCCGTTACCAGTAAATTGTTACTCCATTGACTCATGCTTAAACCTAATAATAATAAAACTTCTTATCTCTAAATCACTTTTGGAAGATATGAAATATGGTTTGAGTGTTTGTAACAACATTCAACATATATTATTCTTAATTTTATCTGATTTATAATCCTTGAAACTGATGTTCAATTCTAGTACACCCAATTAATTTTAAAATTAACAACACTTGGTTAGAGCGAACAACAGCCAATAAAATCGCCCAAGTTCTCATATCATAGTGCAAATTACATTAAATATTATATATACTATAATATTAGTGAATTAAAACAATACAAGGATTAAGAGTTTAATGAAATGCAAACAAAGTAATTCTATTTCTAAATTTCAAAAAAATTTTTAAAATTATATTTATTTTGCAAAATTTTCAGATAAAAATTGCAATATTTATTATAAACAATTGAACAGGCATGGAAGAAACCTGTGTCTTGCATAAGGGTAAAAACAAATAAAATAACTTATATCAAAAACCAGTTTGTTTTAGTTTTGCCATTAAACTGATTGGTTAAAAGAAATTATACCAACAAGTATTTAAATTATAATATATAATAATAACTGTAAAATGATTTGTAATGTTCTCTTCTATGTTTAATATGGACATGATTCTATCAGTATACTTTATTATTGACTTGGACGGTACATGGTCTTGGGCCACAGGGTTTACTACTATTAATAACACCCAAGAGCCACATGTTGGTGCTCATGTCCTAAAACTATTCCCTATCACCCACCGCAATGTCTCATTGTCTTACCGCACCATATTCCTTTGGACTCATTGTCCCACCGCAACTCTTACTTGTCTATTATAATACTTATTGTGGTCTACCTGATTATTCATCATTTGTTGGGATCAATACTCCCCAACCACTAAAGGTTCTAATAAGTTCTTTTTAATTGTAATTTTGACTTGAGCATTCTCGACTGTATAATTGAGCAGGCAACTTTTTCAGATCAGCTACAGGGAAATTTATATAATTTAGTAAAAACAACTAAAGATCTTTACCTGTCCTTTTCGCTTTTTTCAGTATTCCTTTAGCTACATCAACCCCCTTTTCCGACAAACCATGGGAACAGAAATTTTGGACGAGAGATGGACACAGAGGATTTTCTCTCTGTGTCATTATCGTACCAGTGGACCATATAAGGTAGTTTTAGACGGTTTTAGAGTATCACCAAGAGAGAACATATTGTTAGACAGAATCCAATAGAAGCATTAAAAGAACGGTTACGGATACTTCGAGGATAGAGAGCTCTCAGATGAACAGCCCCCTTGCCAGAAATTGTGTCAGAGATACCAATGTGTTTGAGGTGATAGGTATTGACTTTACTTGCCAACTTTATTTAATCGATGTGAGTAAGATCTACAACAGTGTGCTTACTTGTGCATTGTATCATCTGCAAGTGGTTCCATTCATATTAACAGAAACGTTTTCATCTCATTTAGAAGATTATGCCACGAAGAGGTTGCCTGGGGTAGTGTTTACGAATAATGGCCGAAATTCCAAAGGAATATGGAAGGGTATTCAAGACATTGATTGGAATAAAGTGACCGCCGCTAAAGTGGAAGTTAATCCCCCTTTAGTTACCTAGTGGTTGGTTTTTGGGAACGACTAGTTGGCACCATTAAAGTTTGGCTCAAGAAAAATCTACAGAGAGATTCTACTAACTTCCAGGAACTCAGTACTGTTATTTGTTAATGACAGTTGGTGTTGAATTCATACCCTATCACCTTTACCTCGGAAAAAGTGTGTGATCTCTCCTCTGAAGATCTAGTTGCTCTGAGATACTATCTTGATCACAGAACACTTCCTATTACTTCTCCTACCTCATTTCTCTTCTTACTCGCGGACACTGTTCTCAGACACAATGGCTTTCAGTTTTGATGCTTGTTACGAGTATTACCTTTAAACCAGAGGTACTCCCGTCGTTACAATCATACATAATTTACAATCTTACAATCATAATTTATTTATCGTTAAATTAGAGCTAGATATTTGGCTATTAATGTCATTATTTGTCAACCAAACATCTCCTCGTACAATCCCTTGAGTTGTTAAACCAAGAAGAAATATGAGGCATTTAATTTTCCAGGATACAAAATAATAAAAATTATATTCATCTTTCGTTTGGAAGGAACGAGCCGTGGTTTAACAAACCATATTGATGTTTGTAAAAGTTGACTTTAAACAACGATGATGTATATAAATTATATAATAACCTACAGTTAATTTCAGACTATAGAGTTTACTGGTTTTTCATATCCCATAGAATAAACATACATTATCTGATATGAAGGGAGATATTGTATAATCTTTGTTAAACAGGGGAATAGAAATGACTAAAAAAAAACCTTCAAAGACTCTGAAAGCGTACACATGTTGAATATTGCACAAACTTTATATGAATTTTAATCAGTAAGTATATTTCTGTAATTAATCGACAAAAGATATTTCTATAAACTACATGAATGAATCCATACATTTTACTGAAAAGCAGAAAGACTTACAAGTGACAGCTGAGTGATGGGGCTGGAAGACCCTATACGGGTATATGACAGAGCCTTGCCTTAGGAGGACTGAGGTAATGTTTACATCCCACACTGCCACCATGCCGTTGACAAACCCGCCCACTATCACACTGCAAGCACTCCAACAATCAACTTACAAGAAAAAACTAACAAAACCAAAATAACAATCTTTTACAATCACATGGTTAACTTCATTAAGTCTAAATTTATAGCTCTTGAAGAAGAATAAACCTTATGATATAAACTAGCTGTGGTAGGAAATTCCCTAGAAACTTAGCACTGGAACTCTAATATTCCTCCCAATCCTAATGATAACAATTTATATTGTGCTATTGATAACAGTTTTTAATTTTTTAATAAAACTCACAATGTAATGTACGTTAAAATAAATAATTTAAATAAGTACTGTAACATTTCTAACGCCCTTCTCCTCGAATACTAGGTTTTCCTAGTCTTACTGAGAGACTTTCAGCCATTGTTGACTACTCGTTACAAACACTTGTTCTAGTCCACCATCCTATTGTAGGGAAAATTTTCAAAATCTATCTCTGTCTAAATCATTCCCGCTGGTTACGCTGAATATTACTTCTCTTTAAACCTCCATCGACCACTCTGAGGACTTAGTTGATCTGATTTGTTCACCATTAGAGGAAAGGTTTTGAACTTTTGACCCTAAGGAACAATTCTGTTCGCATTGCATCATATACATCAAATATCAATTAAAAAGCTAGAATCACAGTTATTTTAATCTGTAAATAGATTTCTATCGAAACGTTATTAAACACAATTATATTGTCTTTAAGCTGTAAATAGTTTGACACTTATTACTTTCCAAACAAATGTTTTCTCCGTGATTTCTGTTTCTTTAAATTTAATCAATCTGAAAATAATTTAATATTAACATGTACATTATACTGTATTTTGTTTAATATCCCTACTAATGCTAAAAAAAATAGTTCATCACCACTCGAAAACAGTTTTTTAACTTTTCAACCCTGAAGGACAATTTCTCACATCGCATCATATGCATATTAAATCTCAACTACAATAATATTTCATTACTACTACTATAATTCCATTACTGTACAAAACCGACTGGAACCATTTCATTATTGTATATTTCATAAAGGGAGTAGATAAAACTATAATTCAATTAAATTATTTTCCAAATTTTATTTTACTTTTCTTAAGTCTGAAAAGAAACCCGACAAGTACCATAGGTTGTCATAATTCCAAGTTAATTTTTGCTTTTTTAGTGCTATAATACTATATACAATTATCAAAGTGTCCTGAGTTTTGTTTATAACATTCAAATATGCCTTATGACAACCTGTTTTGAGAGAGAAAAAATATTTTTTTGAATTCCGAAATGTACTAGAATGCTCATTTTTTTAAAGCAATCTGATTAGAAGAAAAACTATACAGTTCTACCACTAATAAGAGTTGATTTTGTGTTCAATTTCGCAATAAACCGTCACATGGGTGACTACCTAAGTCTCTACACTGTTTCTGATTCAATCAGAACTTAAATGTTTTATTTTTACACAAAGTTAACTTTTCTTTCGTTTTTTGTTGAATTTATATAGGTTTATATTTATTGTCTTTGTTTAATAGCCGTATCAGTGTAAGAAGAAAGTCTTTAAAAGTTGCGTTATCACCATCATGGAACAGTTTTTTGAACCGTGAAGAATATTTTCTATAGCCATTGAATGAAGGTTATTTTAATCAAAATGGAGTTTACAAATATTTAGCAAAACGAAAAAACCCAATTTTTTTCATATAAATTACCCTTATGAAAAGCGTAATTTTGGTTCCGGGTAATTTCCGGGTTAACTCACGGATAGTAGGAACTTAAATATTAATTTTTTTGATTATAGCTGTTTTCGTTTTTTAGATGGCTTGTTCACGCAGACAGAGATGATCAATTAACAAAACTTCTTTCATTGGTCTAAGAGGACCTCAAATGTATATTTCTGTTGAAACATCTATTTTGAAATTTCGAAAATTCAATATGTACTTTCATTTCTCTGTTGTAATACAAAGAATAAATAGAAATAAAAAATTTAATTTTCGCAGATGAAATCGGATTAAGTTCAACTAAGATAACGTTTCAGAATTAGACCAGAGAAATAATACATTCCACCAGAACTATATTTTTCTTAAAGCCAAACAAGCTGGATTCCATTAACTGTAAACCATTAAGATATGCATTCTAGCATTACCTTGTATATTATACTAAAATTGTAATAATTATAGAAAGAATCAACGAACTCTATTTATATCCCAGAAATTAAAAATTGAAAGAATTCAACTTTAGTTATTCATTTCCCCTTTTTTTCTTAAATATCTAAATTACTGTCAAATAAAAATACTCAAATATATGTATTAATTAAAAATCCAGTAATTCAACATTGCCATAAAGCTTACAGTTATAACCAAGTCTTTATGTGTCGACCTTCGTAATAATAGTCAAACATGGTGACAACGATTTGTACACACATCCACCCTTATACAGGTACCATAACAAAAATATGTATTAATTGGTTATACTACTTTACAACATGAAAATAGAGTTAATTTTTTTTAATTATTGATATATTTTAATCAGTACACTAAAAGTTGTATAAGCAAGTTTTGAACACTATTCAATTTGACCAATTGAACAAAAATTTAAATATGATTGAGGAAAAGTAGGAAAAATGAAAAATAATTACTTGTGAGGTTTAGCTTTGGACCAAACAACTCTATTGCACTGGTGTTTTTCATTCAGAGCCAGATAGAGCTTTATGACTGGGTCACACAAGTAAAATTGTCCACTGAAAAATAAATGTTAACCAAAATGTTACAAAAGCTGACAATACTGAACATTAGCGTTAATTCAAACAAAGCAAATCATTTTTATTAAAAAAATAGCAGAGAGTCATTTTTGCAAAATACATGTGCAAGTGATAAAACTTATTCATTTGAGCATTAACTATTTCGAACAAGTAGGTAACAGCACGTAAATCCAAATTATGGTCCTGCTGAATTCATTTGTCCAGAAATCCTAAAACAAATCTAATAATAAACAATAACAATGAAAGATATTATTATAATAAATAGCACTTTTGAGTCCTAGTCATCGAATGTAATCCAGCTGTAATATACAAAGATATAGTACATACTTGCATACGGTTAAAATTGGTAAGATTTTTTTATCACTTCATGGTATTTGAGTGTTTTTCAATTATACTTTCGAATTATATGAATTTCAGAGTCATCAACCGAAGGTACTGAGAAAGATATCAATACTCTGATCAGTGTAAAGTGCATTTAAATGCAATAGTAAGCCGTTGAATGTGAGGGAGTTCAGAAACAACTAAAGTCGTTCACTAATATTTATATAGTATACACATTTACTTCTATCAAAGAGTTTTCTTACCCACGTTAAGTGAACATTAACAGGATTTTTCATTTACCGGCAAAATCATTCAAGTACATATTCTTCTTCAATCTAACAAAAATTTGAAGAAACCATTTGTACTATAATCTTTAGTGCAATGCGAGTTGGGCGACGAATGCGATCAATTAAAGCACCAAAATTCATCAATTATTACTATAGATTATCAAATAAAAATAAAACCATTCATGGAATTATTTTGAAATGACGTGTAATGAATGTAAAACTTTGTAGTTAAGGTTGATGTAGTCGATCACAGAGTAAAACCAAATGCGATGGCAATTATAACTACAAATAAAAACTGAAAATACCAAGCCATAGCAAATATAGATTTACATCAAAAAGTCATAAATTATAATTAATGCAAAATTCTTCAATTTCAGTCTCAATAGTGAATTTCATACAGAGGCCCAAGTTATTTAAGTTATTAAGAAATAGGAAATATTTTCTTTTTTGGGCCAAATACAAGGAAAACATCAGCATATGAATACCATGCCACTCCTGGGGAGAATGGTAATTCATTAGTTTAGATTATAGATAACTCCGTATAAATATTACTTAATGCATCAACAAGCTATGCAAGCAGTTATTGTGTGGTATTTAGTCATGAAGAGAGAGAAAAAGAAACAGTATTTCCCCAATAGTTAGCATCTCCTTACTGAGGTAAATGTAACCTGTCGATGAACACTAAGTGTCCGACACACGGTGTATGACAAAATCTTTTGTATGTGGAAGTGTTTGTTTTCCTCCCTTCATCATTAAAGGTCAAGTTTTCCACGGCAAGTGTAAACTTTCGTTTTGTAATATTTACTATTGAAAGTAAAACAACATTTTAATAAACAAAGTTTTGATAAGATAGACAATGCCAAGGATGGAGATAGGTAAATTCAAATTCCACTTCGTAATTCCTCTAACATAACTTAAGTAAGTCAATATGAACATTATTGAAGAGGGTCTTAACATCTAATCTAATAAGCAAGCATATAGTTTAATGCTATAATATATTTTTTTCATTAATTGTAATAGAAGTGTTAATTTTTTTATGTTAACATTTTTAATTATACGTGATTTCAGAATCATGCATTCAACCTTCTGTAAAAGTTTTGACCAAGGTAAATAATCTTATCAGTACTGTACAAAATAATTTACAAATGGTAAAATGTAGCGATTACAACTAAGACTGACAATTCAGTAGAAATCTGTTCAACATGAGGAAGGGAGTAAACATGAATGACTCCTGATGAAAATGAAGCAGCTAGGAGGCCAAGCCGACAGTCATCGTAACAGCCGCTGGGGCACCAGTCCATGTCCCAAACACATCCTTCATCCATACACAAGCCGTAAGCAAACACGGGTGCTTTCCATTCCCCTCTGTACAGATTATACAACTCTAACTCAATTATTTCAAACAAACACATATTATTTTTTTTAAACATTGAATAATGAGTGATTATATATTTTTTTATGAAAATAAAAGTACATAAAACATTTAAAGAAAAGAAAAAAGAAAATATCAACTCTCTCCAGAAATGCATTAATGTATGGAAAATAAAATATTTTAAAATAAAGTCTTCCAAGTAATGTGTTTTAACAAAATGTTCTAAATATTATGCCGATATTAAAAAGTAATAATAAATCTGCGCACAAATAAAAGAAATCTCTTCATTTTTAGGATAAAGACATATGTTTAAGAAAAGAATTCATTCTACAAATCAATTGACTACAAATTAAGCATATGTACTAGGTATCTCTACTGTCGTTCTCGTTTCTTTTATTTTTCTTATATTTCAATACGACTGGGGTCTACATTATTTAACAACTAAGGCTTGGTAGTTTTTTCAATTATAATTCACCGCTTATGGTATAACTTCTGTTAATGGTAAGATGTGGGCACCCAACAACCGGTTCTAATCTCGAAACGAAGTTCAGAACCACTAAAGGAAAAGTGAATGAGAGTTGGATGGTGCTTGTATAAATATCAGGCTTAATGTTTTGTATGATGTAGGTCGCGGTGGCCCACCTCCGTAGAGTCCACCCTGGGTACATTGTGGCCAATATTTCCCCTTATTCTGATCTCGATATCTACTTATAAGGCTTCATATAAAAAACGTCATCCTGATCTCCTTTATTCTTTGTAAAACTGAAAGGTTCAGGTTCATAACAAATCAGGTTATACATGCTAACAATTAGTGAACAAATTTTTTTATAACACTTATATTAAAAAAATAACAACTGTATCAATTTAACTGTTTTTGTAACACAATTGGAGAAATTGACAAGTAAACCATTACTAAAAAAAAAACTAGAAACCTGGTCAGTTATAGAAATGATATGCAGCTCAAATTCCTCTTAACTGCCACATGAATATTGATTAATTTCTGGATATCTCATCCACTAGTCGTTTAATTTTACTAGATAAAAGGCTTTTTATTCTTTCGTGTCTAGATTGGTATGATATTTTGAGCAAAGTTATAGCAAGAAATATCATGACTATAACAAGGAGTGAAAGTTAAATGAATTCGTTGACAAGTCTAATATAGAGTGCATACGTATCGTTTGGCAAGAGTCCATAGGACCAGATCTGTATGAGGCCCGGATGAGCTTCGGTGAGCCCAAAAAAGTATGCTTTATCAGTGTTCAACTGACAGGATACAGCCAAGAATTGCTCGACTATCTCTCCGTCAGGAGTAGGACACCAGGCCATAGATTTTATTGGGCCTCCTACCCAGCAACAGTTGGAACCTAAAAGAAAAGACGGAATGAATATTAAAAAGACCTAATAAGCCATTGAATAATTAGATATAGTCAACTGGTGTACAAAATTACATTAGTAAAGTAAAATTAATAAGTGAGCAATTATGGCAATCTTCTAAACAATCTTAAAATAAGAATTAGATGGGCTAATATTTAATAAAAATAAATAAAATAAAATATTCAATATAAAAATTGAATGACATAATCATAATAATCTCAACAAGAGTGAGAAGAGGAATCCGTTTACTACATGGAGTACGCGGAGGGATAACAACTGCAAATATAATACTCATTTGAAACTTTTTTTTTATGTTTAGAATGTACGGTATGAGTTTTTCTGCAGAACTTGAAACCAAATCGCATTCCATACCACATCTTTTTTTCACAAATGACAAAACTGTGGACACGTAAAAACAACATTCGCTTAATTACAAATGTGTAAATGACTTTCCTCCATGGGAACGCTTTAGACTTCGTGAAAATATTTAGAATAATTGTGTCAGAAATAGAAGGTCATAAATAAAATAAACACGTTCAACATTAACCAATCGACTCCATTTCAAAGATCCTCTTTTTGTATTATAGTTTACTAAATTCGCTCATCCAGTCTCTATCCAACATTCCACAAATGTATATTTTGCGAACATACCATTTCCCATGGTATTCTGTACTTATTCAGGAATGTAATATTTTGATGGAAGTGTTCGTTATCTTTTTTATTAAAATTGCCAACATGAAAATAATTTAATGTACATGAAAAAAGTCAACATAGACGCTCACTTGCAACTAAACAGTTTATAGTATTCTAACATATCCTCAACTAAAAAGGTCAAATTTGTGGCCAGTATTTACACCTTCATTATAGTGAAAATATCTTCAGTAAATGTCAGAAAATGGTTTATCAAACGAAGTCATATAATAATATGGGAACACGTGTCTAACGTCCTCTCAGTCCAAAGGGGATAAGCGTTCGATTTTCTCTAAAAAAAAGAAGTGTACAACATGTATTCAGTATGGCAGATTAGATCAACTGCATATCTGCAACCAGTTTTCAATTACCCTGAAAACTTTTCGGATCTCATTGCTTCAGGGCCAACAATATCAGCGCAATAGCAAATTCTTCAATTAAAACGGTGGATATTTACAAATTTCATTATTATAAAATAAACTCATTAATAAATATCCCACAACTGTACATTATTTGTTCAATAACAGTAACTTTTTAAATATTGTGAAAATATAAACAATTTGATTTTTTCTTATTGAAATATTAATTTTGATTGATATATATCAAAAATACTAAAATTTTTTGTACATAGGTTTATCTAAATTTTCATTAGTAAAAAAAGTGAATAGCTGTAATAAAAAAGTTATAATTTATTTTAAACATCCCTCTAGTGTTGATTATTTCAAATATTACCAAAGAGTAATGGTAAATTCTTAAGACTTTCCACAAGATTTTCGGAAAAGCAAAGATTTATAATATTTATCTCTAAAACCGAAAAATGTGCCCAAGATATCTCTATATATATATCAAGGTATATATATATATATACAAGATAGGTAGGAATATATATATCATATAATATATATAATATATATATAATATATATATATATATATATATAATATATATAAGGTAGGTATATATAATATCAAGGTAGGTATATATATATCAAGGTCATCAAGTCTAACTCACCACCATTTTTCTTTAACATTATATATAAAAAAGGTAATATTGTATTCCTTTCCGTTTTTATAGTAGACTCTATACCTGGAACGAGATTATCTATCAAAGCTTAAAAAAAAGTTAGAATTTCATTCTTTGACCAATGGAAATTACATCATCAACAAAGGGAAACAATCTACCAATTATTTGGAAAAAGACCTATCACAGACTTAAATAGAAAATTATATATAGAGATTACTTCTTGCAGAATAAGGAAAATTTTTCATTTTTAATCTAAATATTTGTTTATGAAACTTCTTATTAAAGGAAAAAGAACAATCTAGGACAGAATGCTTAACAAGTTGGAATGGGAAATCGAAACATTTATTCTATTGAAGCAAAATTGAACCAAGTTTTCTCTAGATAACATGAATAAACAAGTAAAAAAAATACACAAGAAACAACTATTAAGACCATAATAAATTAATTGTTCGTCGATATTACGTTAACTAAATAATCATTAAAGATTGAGGTTAACCCCAGAAGCAGATCTACCTCCCAGGAGAAAAAAAAGATGTTCTGAAGCTCTCAAAGTGACATTAGCGCTATTACCATCGATCTGCCTAAGAATCTTTACACGGAAACAAGTGAGAAGCAACCTTGATTAAACCTAAAACTTTAGATTTTTAATTATTATTATTATTATTATTTTTAAATTTACTTTTGTAATTTTCACTTTTTATTTTTAATCACATATTGCCTTTATTATTTATTTCTACTTTTATTCATTTATTTTCAGTCAGAAGACTTATAATTTGGTTTCTTATGCCTTTATTTGATCCTCACTTTCCTTCTGTCCTCTTATTTATCTCTATTCTTATCTTCACTATCTCCAATACGGTACTCCTAGAGATCAAACGATAGCATCGTGGCCATCATATACATCACGACATGGGGTGCCACCCCTGAGAGTCTCATTCGCAAATTATTATATGTGCTAAGTTGAAAATAAAACCTTTAACAGCAGCCCTGAATTGAAGCCTTCAATCAACTGCAGATATGTGAATGATTGTTGTCACTAGAGATACTATAAGAACCAGTATACTGACGGATGTAAGACTGATGAACGAATATTAAAAAGCATTATAAAAAGCCATGTCAAATGAATTAAACCTGAAGATAGTGTGACCCAGATAACTTATTACTAAAGTCCTTTAATAAGTAATCGGGTAATGAGGAACGGTTCAAGTGTCAAGGAGTCAAAAGAGACCAATTTTGTGTATATGTACTCATATAACATCAGGAGCTGCCAGACCCGGAAAAACTCATATGTCAATGACTCATAAGGACGTCTTCATTGTCCAGAAGAATAACTATGCACCTTTCCACCGATGCACCAAAATGTCACACAGAAGCTGTTCTCAAGGCAAAATTAACAAGGGAGATGATGGTCAACTCTACGAAAATTACTGGGACAGAAAGAGACTATTTCAAATTGCAATAGTAGAAGCAATTATAATTGAGGAAAAACAGCCAGTAATAAATATTCAACTTGGTATTCTTGTAGAATATTGAAGTTATTATGAAATCGACCTAACCAAGTAGAAGGAGAGTTCAACAATCTACTTTAATCTCCCAGAATCATTTCTGATATAAGAGAGATGAGGAAGCCTTCAACTACAACAACACGTTGTCTTTATAAGATCACCATTCCAAAGATATACCCATTATTGGCCTGAAGATGAATGTAATCGAAATATATAGATGATTAATATAGGTGATAAGTTATACAGTTTTAATAAAGAGACGATAAAAGATTTCAACAATTTTTTGTTGTTGCAAGCCAGGCATTGGGCGTTATTTAACAATATACTCGTATATTTGAATGAAGAAATACTACCAACTTTTACAAATATATATTTTATATATATATATAATACAAATATTTATATTTAAACAAAAATCTATTTACATAGCAAAGGAAATTACTTTGTACAATGCTGCTATGAGTCTTACAAACCTGTATCAACTAAGGAACTGAACAAGCTGAGTGACGTCCAGTTGTGATTTGCGAATTTTATAGGTACTGATTGTGCTAAAGAAGGACGATATATAGTTAAATCTTCAGGGTCATGCCAATGGTCTGAAGTGAAGCTCCAATCAGGAAACAATTTGTCGTCTGAGAATAGCTCTTCTCTCCTAGATAAGATATTTCAGAGTTAGCATTGTACATGCAGAGCAATACTTATTAACATTTAAGGAGCCTTACATCTGTTTGGTCCAGGCAACCGCCGGTGTAAAGAATGATAAGTTTTTAATCGATCCAGATAAACCTAGTAAATCTTCTTCAAACCTCTGAAGATAGCTTATTGGAAAACATGCTAAAAATAAAAAAAAATAAAAACTCTTCACTGTAAGGATAATCTAAAGTTAATTACTATTTAATTAACCAACTTACCCAACTCCGACTGTTGACTTGATTGAGGAGATGCTTGCTCTGATTTAAGCTGCGAACTGTCTGAGACTTCTAAACGAGTTTGTTCATCATTGCCAGAAGTTAAACCGGAAACACTCGGTTTGCTTTCAAATGCAACTTGCCCTCTGAAGTTATATGACAAACTTAGTATATCCAGAGATTTTACAATCAGCTATTTATTATGAATATTCATTCATGATGGAAAAAATACATTGAAAGCCTCCACATATACATGTTCATAAACACAACGCGTTTATAACACTAAGTGTGTTCTTCCTCAAGTTATAGGATTTTTCCAAAAACATGTAATGTATATATAACTGGGAACACTCAGTTTAATACTTATTTATAAAACTAGATTCTCAAAATATATTTCAATCTTAAAAATAAACAGAAGCAATGCAATTGTAAATTCTAATTAGAGATTACCACTTTTAGACCCATTCATTATAAATTATATGAAGTTGACGTCAAGAACACATATGCTTGAGATTTGGCAAAATCAAACTAACAATCCTCTAACATAAATCACCTTTATACTATTTGTAAACCAAAGAAACATGGTCTAATATCAGCTTTCATGAGAATTGAGAATATATATATAGATAAAAAGATTTCACATAAACACGTGAAATAACAATCAATGATCAAACCACAATAAGAAAATGGGAAAACAAGACTAAGATCTTTCAACCGTAACAATTTTCGGTTGAACCGTCATCAGGAGAGTAGAAATAGGGACACCATCTTCCGAAACGATGGTTGGAGACCCACTCTACTGATGACAGTTCAACTGAAAACTAGAGTCTGTAAGTGTGTTCGTCTCTTTGCTCTGTATCTATAGTTTACAGCGAAACGTATATATATATATATATATATATATATATATATACTTTAAATTACACAAAGCACGACACAGAAAAGAGAATACAAAGAAAACTTACAGAATTCAATATTTCGAACTGTTGTTCGTCATCAGGAGAGTAGACTAGTAGAGAGGACGAAGTGAGAGAGATCTCCCCACGTCGAAGAACGGAGCGCGAATGAAGAAATAAAGAGTCAACCGAAGAGAGCAGCACTAGCGTAAAAAAGGAGCTAGGCACTAAACGTCGGAGAACGGAGAAAGCAAAAACAATAGATAAAATTATAAAATTAAAAATTATAAATTAAAAATTATAAAAAAGAAAATAATAAAATAAAAAATATATATATAATAAAAAAGGGGAAAAAATAATAATAAAATAAAAAATATATATATGAATATGAATATATAAGTTAAAAATAAAAGGAAAAACAAATAAAAGTTAACGCTTCTGATTTAAACCGGGATCTGATCGGGCCCCCAATAACCATATGTGGGCCTCCTCAGACGCTCTTAATGTCAAACTACGGTCATCAGTGGTCACTAGCTTAATGATTTGAACAGAAAAGCAGTCATTAAAAGAAAGGTTATGGCTGTTGGCATGGATAGCTACAGGAAGCTGTTTGCGCTGACCGACCGAAGCTCTATGGTTGTTCAAACGCTCATTGAGCTTGGTAGAAGTCATACCAATGTAGAATGCTCCACATTGTCTACAGTTCAGTCGGTAGACGCAATTCCTGGATGAGCAGGAGGTGTTAGGTGGGACGTGGAAAGAGTTGGTTGGTGAGGAGAAGAAAGGTGAAGGGTTAACTAAAGGACAGGTAAGACAGAGGCGACGGCCGCATTTCTCCATACCAGCACGCACCACCCCAATCCCAGGAGTTTCAATGGATCTGTGGGAAAACAGGTTTCCTAAATTGGGAGGCTTTCTGAAGGACAGGCGAGGGGGTTTTCGGAAGACGGAGGAGGTGGAGGGGGAAGAGGACAGGAGAGGAAAAATGTCATTGATGATATTCCCGATCCTATGGACCCCAGGAAATAAAGTAGTTACGAGGAAGGGAGAACTGTTGGGTTCAGCGGCAGTCCTAGGAAGATGTTGATTGGTGGCAGGTATTAAGCGTTTATCAACAAACCTGGGAGAGTAGCCCCGCTGGACGAATTTCTCCCTAAGTTTGTCGATATGACACTGTCGTTGATAGAGGTCACTGCAAATACGGTGTATGCGGATGGAGAGGGAACGAGGTAGGGACTTTTTTGTGTGGGATGGGTGACAACTATTGAAGTGTAGATATTGTTGGGCATTGGTAGGTTTTGTGTGTATGGAGGTGGTGAAGGTCCTGCCGCTTAGGGACACTACTACATCTAGGAAGGTTAAGGAGGTATAGGAGAAGGAGTGGGTGAAATTAATTGTTCCCTGGTAAGTAGATCTGCTCCTGGGTTTAACTTGAATCGTTTATTATTCGTTAGTATTATTTATTTATTCATTTTAAACTAATATGTATATTCATCTTTTAAATTCATTTAGTTTATTTTTTATCCATTTTAATGTTTACTGTCTTTAGTTACATATATATATATATATTTATATATGTAACTAATTAAATAAAATGATTACACGAACTAAATTCACAGAAAGAACACACATAAAAAATATCACAAAAACTTGCTACTATATTTTTTTATATCTTAATGTGTGTTATTTCCGTATACTCATATTTATATATGACAAACAGAAATCGCTATAACAATTTACCCAAATTTTATATGCTATTAATATATAACAAATTATCTGAAGCAAAGGACCGAAATCGTTCTCAAAAAGAGTTACTCAATCAATATAGCCAACTTACGGAGGTAGAGGAGATACGAGGAAATCAATATATAGAGATAAGTAAAAAGAAGAATAAAAAGACAGTAAACATTAAAATGGATAAAAAATAAACTAAATGAATTTAAAAGATGAATATACATATTAGTTTAAAATGAATAAATAAATAATACTAACGAATAATAAACGATTCAAGATAAACCCAGGAGCAGATCTACTTACCAGGGAACAATTAAGCGTTTCTTTTAAAGCTCTGAAAGTGAGATTAGGGTTGGATCAGGATTATGCCTAACAACCAGTTGACGGAAACAGTCACTGAAACTGAGTCCACGAGAACTGATGTGAATTGCAACGGGAAGGTCTCTACGTTTACCAAGGGAAGGCCTGTGATTATTCATACACAAGCTTTGCTTGGTGGGCGCGAAAAACACACAAAATGTATAAACATAAATAACATACATAAAAAAATAAAAGCATAAGCCCAGCTAGCTAAGGTTACCCAAGAATAATCACAGGTCTTCTGTAGGTAGGCACAGTGATATTACTGATTCCAATAATGCCAGTTTTGACGGACTCAGTTTTTAATGGCCGGTTCCTGGGAAGAATCCTGGTCCCAACGCTAATATTTCTTAGAGAGTTTCAGAAGAAACATTTATCGACTCCTGGGAGTAGATCTGCTCCTGAGCAATCTACTCAGGAGCAGATTACCGTCATTAGTCTAGTGATGAAAAACTTCAATAGTTTTTTATCATTATTTATTTATTCATTTTAAACTAATTTGTTTACGTATTTATTTTTCATTTATATAGTTTATTTTGTATTAATTTTTAATATTTACTTTCTTTTTAATTGTTTATCTTTATTTATTTGATTATTATTATTTTATATTTCTTGTCTTTTCTCCCTTCTTAAGTTGGCTATATGGATTGACGATTGAGCACTTGATTGAGATAGACTTAGTCAGCACTTGCCTTCAGAGGCTAACAACTTTCTACTTACTGACGACGCAGTCGAAATTTAGCAATGAGTTGTGATCTCATGTTATAATGTTTTCTTTCTGCGAATTTAATTTATATATATAATAAAAAATAACAAAAATGAATTTATTTATCAATGGATTTATTTTGGATAATTTTGTTCTCGAATGTTACAAACTTACATCAATTAAGGAACAGAACAAATTGAGTAAAGTGCAGTTGTGATTTGTTTCTATTCTCACTTTTCCTGAGCATCTTGATATTAACTCAAAATTTTAAAAAAAGTATTTAAGGACAACAGGTTTTATTTATTACCTACTTCTCAGAGACTATTGCTCTCTATATAATGATTAAAACTTAATATACTTTCATTAATTATACTAATTATTTCCATAAAATAATTGGCACAAGGTTTTCAATACAATTAAAAGAAATATTATTTAAAACACTAACTTTTTTTTATTTTTTTTTGGAGAACTTTCTTCCATTGCAACATCATTCGGGACTTTGTGAGACGTTGCTAAATGGTAATATCGTGAACTTGGCCTGAAGTACTTATTACAGACTAGGCAATTCCACCTCAAACTATCAGTCTCCTACATAATAAAAAAAATCAATAACAATCCAATAACGCTTTAATTAAAGCCAAAACAACTTTTACCTCTTTAGATCTTCCACAAAATTGAATATGGCTTACATAACCAGCAGCACTTTTCGAAACAATCAAACAATTAGAACATCTCAAAGAATGTTTTGGAAAATTCCTTCTTCCTCTGTTAACTAATAGAATTAATAGATTAGAGTCATCCAAAGGCTGAAAAAAAAAGAAGAAAATTAGATAAATATTGTAAGACCTACATCAATTAGACAAGTCGAAATAATGAATAAATATATTAAAGTTTTACCTATCTTTAAATAATCAAAATATCAAGAATACAATGTACATGATTATACCTGACGAATTTTGAGAGATGAATTCAAAGTAACGAATATATTCATACCCGTGTTAATTATAACTTAATATGTAATAACGATGACTATTCCTCCAAAGTGTTTACATAATAACAATAGAACTCGCCATTTGATGGAGATCAACGGTAGAGGTAGAGAGAAACATAAGAATATCCGACTTCTGGTACTATCTAAATCTTGTACATCCTTCATTATTTGTATCTTGGTTTCGTATATAACGTTATGGTTATCTACCATAACCACGCTTTCTGAAACGGTTTCACGAACAATATAAATTATATTCACAAAAAATAATTACTGTACTCCTTTGTTTCCCCAAACATCCCTTTCTGGACATTAGTCCTTTCCTGTGCTTTCACCCTTTTAAAATACCACTCTTCCCTCCCACTCCTCTCAACTCCTCACCAGATGTTTTCTGCATCTAGTGTTCAGTTGGGTTTTTGACTCTGACGAAGACCGCTTGTTACGGTTGAAAGATCTTAGTCTTGTTTTCCCATTTCTTATTGTGGTTTGATCATTGATTGTTATTTCACGTGTTTATGTGAAAGCTTTTTTATATATATATATATGACTCGCGCTCCATCCTTCGACGTGGAGAGATCTCCCTCTCTTCTCGTCCTTTCCTGATTACGAACAACAGTCCGATATATTGAATTTAGTAAGTGCACTTTTTATTTTATTTCTGTGTAGTGTTTTGTGTACTTAAAATATATAAATTAGAATCGCACGTTAAAATCGTTGATCGAACTACAGTAAAAAATCAGAAAGACCTTTCAACCAAAACAGTTGTCTTCGTCAGAGTATCACTGACACTGAAACACGTGATACAGAACATCTAGTGTTCAGAAGGGAGGGAGGGAAGAGAGGTATTTCAAAGGGCGTCAAGTGGAGGTAAGTGAAGAAAGGGCTGGGAAGGTAAGTCAGGGTAACAAAGGAGCTCAGGAAGAAATAGTAACAAATTATCTCCTAGCTGTCAACCGCTGTAGATAAAGTATTACCCTCACCAGTATTGGGTCTAACTTGTATAAACCACCCCTGTTTATAATATTTGACCTATTAAATTTAATACTAGAGGATACCATGATATTTTTTAACAACATGACTCTTTCATATGCAATCATTTTAGTTTCAGTCCAATTTATATCACGATTCTCATTATTGAAATGCAAGAATAAGCCGCTACTTTGTTTAATTTTTTTTAGCTATATTTATACTCTATTAATTTTCGTTTATAGTTACATTACAGTCACTTTCTACGCATGTTGGCAGCAATGGCACTGCCATTAGGGCGAAGGAATCCTTCATCGTGGTTCCGCTCATTAGGCGGATCACATCTTCTATCTGGATGACGACAATTCATCGAATTATCGAGGTGAATTATGTCAGCTCTTTCTACGTATTTCTTTCAGCGTAATTTGATAGATATACAATAAAATCACAGAAGAACACATTAAAACTCACTAAGATATTTTATTCGCCAACATTCGCCACCATCAGGAAGTTAAAGAGAGAAGTTTGGAAGATAGACCAAGACTGAATGCACTTTCTAATGCTATCAGTTCTGCCACCTTACGGATGGAACGGATACAAGGAAAAATAATTATATATAATAATAGAAATAAGAATTAAATCAAGAGTATAGTAAAAATAAAATAAAAATATTAATAATTAACAATTAAATAATAAAAATATATACAATTAAAATATTCAAATCAATAATTAATAAATTAGAGATGAAAAATAATTAAATATACTATAGAAATAATCTTAGAACAAATATAAAAGAATAATTAGGAATAATGAACTATGAAGGTTCAGTCCAGGGATAGATGTACTTCCGAGGGGACAAATATGTCCTTCCTCTGAAACCCTCAATGTAACAAAGTTAACATCAGGAATCCAACCTCAGGAGTTAGTCATTATCCCACACTGATCAAGTTCTGATCTTTTCCATATTGTAGTCGATACCTTTCTCAAGTTATATATGCAACTTATATAATAACATTTAATACTTATGAATACATTTCGTAAAAACATTTTGTTCCTCCACAAAATACTATAGCTGTACTTTTTGTCTCATACCCAAAACTCCAAATTGAACATGTTTGAGATGTGACTATTTATCTTTCCAATAGCGTCATTAAGTATACTATGTTTACAAGTCATTTCATTATAATTAAAACAGAGATTTCATTAAAATAAAGCAAGCAACTATTGTAATTTAAAAAAATTAACTAATACTTCTTGAGTAAAAAAACAAAGGTGAATTATTTTTTTAACAAGAAGTTACTTTCTAATTTTTCTTCAATAACATAATGCCGTCAACACATGGTTTCTGAAAATAAAAATATAAAAGAACGGACCTTGGAAGAAAATTTAGGCATATTACTACTTTGAGAAAACTTACTAGAGGTGTTTCTGTTTCCAGCCAGCATAAGAAATTGTGTTTCAATAAATGCCGCTTTTGGTAGACTGAAACTTTCATTTCTTCTCCACAAACTGCGCATTTTACCTGAATAAAACATAAAATGTAAAGTATAATAGCTTAAAATTTTTCTTAATTTATTGAATATACAGAACAGTAATTCAGAACGTGTTATTCTCATATCAATTTACTGATATGAGATTCGAAGAAAAAAAATGATCCCATCTGGAGAAACATTGTTATTATAGAAAAATTAGTAAAAATTATTAGTAAATAAAGGAAATTTAAATTTATTATGGATTACTTAAGAATAGATTGCAAGATATGTTTATTCATATTTTCAACATTTAAAAATTATATAGAAATGAAACCTTTTAATGAACCTAATCTTAAGTACTTGATTATGAAGTCAGAATCAAATCAAAATGTCTTTAATTAACAAATTTAATGAAATATATATATAAGTATTAGTTGTTCCTGATTACCAATAAATCTTTATTCTCAATGAGAGAACCAGTATGAACTCTTTCTCCAAGTGATACAAGACGGTCCAGGGCTACTGATGACTTTGGTTTCTTGGCACTGGCAACTTTAGATTCCATAGATGACCTCTTTATTGATCGGATCTCCCTAGAACGAGCTTGAGATAACTTCATCTCTTCTGAGGTTGGCCGATCGTTGTCCGAGAAAGAAACATTCTTGGAATCAGTCAGGCATTCACTGCCAACAGTATGTCCAGGGAGTTTTTGTTTTTTTATCAAACTGTTATTTTCCTTACAACTAAAGCGGTTTTCGGTCTCATTAGATTGAGACACTAAACCTTGGCCGTCAGATGAATATATTGAAACAGGATTCTTCCTAGGACGACCTCTTTTTCTCTTAACAACTGCTTCTTCAGCAGTATGGAAGCTTAAGCCATGGCTGGAGACAGATTGTGATGAAACAGAGGCCAAATCTGGGTTGGATATGCCATTATCAAAAATCATCTCATTTCCCCCAATAACTACCGGTAGAAATTTTGAATTTACGGTACCAGGGAGTAAAGAAGTTGACAAGTGCATTGATGAACTGTTTTTCTCTGATCTTCCTTCTTTCCCTGTAGTGATCATTCTACTTCTACTGTTGATATTTTCCAACTGACATTCAGGGTACTCCATTTCAGTCAACATTGAACTACAATGAGGGGTATCACTTAAAATTTCTAAGGAATGTTCTTCATTTAACTTTACTGTTTCATTTTCATTATAGTGATTTGAATCAAGAGTTTTCGATAAATCTATTCCGGAAGTTTGCGGGGACTCATTTGAGACTATATATTTCCTAGGTCGCCCCCTCTTCTTATTGGAGTATCCTGTTTTTATCACTGGGTGTTCCAATTCCATTTTTTTAGTTTTGTTACAGTTTATAAATACTTCTGGTTCTTCAAGAGAGCTATCAATATGAATTTCTGACTGCCCCAGGGAATGTTGCTTAGAAGTATGTTCGCACTCATCTGCAACACTTCGGTTTATCCTATTACCAGGGTTAGATTCTTCTAATTCATTGATGGAATATTGCCCTAATGATGAATTAGTAGAGATGTGGTCACTTGTTTTACTAATCTTTTTACCAATATCACTTTTTGTCTTAGTCACTGATTCATCAACAGTATGGGACATAATTTCTAGGGATAATTGTGGACGGTCTAATATTACAGATGTTTCATTACCTTTAAAAACAACATTTTCAGAAGTTTTTTCATGTTCAATATTTGTTTTACTTGAGTAATTTAGTGGTTCATTCTGACTCGTTGCATCTTCATTGAACAAGCTTAATCGCTGTTCACACTTTTTAAAATCAGTGCCTTCAAGAGACTTTTGAAATATTGATTCTATGGAATGTTCCTTCTTTTTTGCTCCATCATCAATCGAGAATGTACTAAATAAATTGTTACATGGATCTTGTTCTGTTGCACATAGTTTTTGATGGCCTACATCAACAGGTTTAGGTGGGATTACTTCTGTAAGGCTTGTGTTCGGTGAACAACTATCTTTCCTTATTCGACCTGGTTTTTCCTTGGTGATGACATCACCTAAAGATATATCATTTGGACCAAGAGTTCCTTGAGAGACTGCTTTCGTTAGCTCTATGTTTGTTGAACAATGATCTTTCCTTGGACTACCAGGTGTTTTCTTGGCCATGTTACTATTATCTAATGATAAATCAGTATGTACATTAATAGGTGAAAGATTGACAGCTTCTGACAGACTGATATCTGTTGAACTATAATCTTGTTCTTGGCTTTTCTTAATAACTGCACTCTCAGACACGGATAACGCAGGATCAGAGGGCTTAGTGGAATCATCAAACTGCAAAGTGCATTTATTCCCACCATACTTTAAAGAAAATTGTAAAGAACTGTCTTTATCATTGAAGTTCTTAGTTTTATTTTCTGCTTTATCATTATTTAAATTCTCTCGGACATCTACAGGTTCACAATCAAATTCATTATACATGCAACTGGTTTCCTCGCAATCACTCCCAAAACCGAGAAATTCATTTTCTGAATTAAGCTCAATGCTGTCATACTCATCACAATTAAATATTTCCCCACTTCTTTTATTTTCTTTTATTATTTCGTTTCCCTTATTTACACTAGAAGAGTCTAAAATGTGATCATCACCTAATGAACTACTGTCCTCTACTGAAGGAATTTCAAACAGTTGAGTTTTTTTGTTTTTTTCCGTCTCTTTTGTTGGATTTTTTTGTGACCGTCTGGAGTAATTCTTCGTTGTGGTCATATTTAATTTTAAATTACAAGTTTCAGTCAATCTGGGATATTCTGAAATCATTTTTGAATCAGACTCAATATTCTCATGAGGATTAGTTCCATTTTTAAGAATTTTCGAATCGCTTTCTTCATTCGCTTCACAAACTACCCTTTTTGTTACCGCTTCTTGAAGTACATCAACTGAATCAATTTCATCGTCACTCAAGTCTTCTACTTTAATTAGTTCCGCTTTAGCCGTTAACTTTTGAAAAGTTTTGGAAGAAAGTTCAAGGAGTTGATGTTCTTCACTACCAATTGTATCACGAAATTTCTTCTTGAATGGTCTAACATTACCTGTAGATAACTTCGCTAAGTCATCTTGGTTTAATTCAGTAAGTGATACCTCTATAGTCCATTCAATATCATCAACTTTAATACCCACGTTCGTTTTCGGTGAATCGGTGGATTTATTTACAAGTTTCTCTGCCAACCTACTTAGTACCGATATAGTTTTTGAGTCACTCTCTTGACTCTCACAACTTTTTTCCACCTTTTCACCAACTTCCTTTCCTAACTCTGTTGTTCCTTCAAAAAAAGTAGAACCTGAGCAGAGATGAGATTGGTCATTTGTTCCCTCAATCAAGTAATCTACTTCCAAGTTGGGAATATCAATTGACGATACAACTTCCACTCGTGGTCCTATTTCAAATATATTATCCTGAAATTAATAAAAATATATTAACATTTCAAAAGATTTTTAAATTGAATTACATTTTACTAATCAAATTTTAATTTGACTTTCTGAGTTTTTAAGCATGAAATTTTGTATATCATCTGTAAGAATTTAATAATAAAAAAAAATAGTAAATACATTCAAAATGTAACCTCATTTTAATGAGTTATTGAAATAAAATGAAACTCCTGCAGAAAATCATAATTTATGTAATGAGACTATCAAGCCACCGGTGGTACTATTAACAAAACAAGTCTTCACTTAATTCAACAATATTATTTTGCAAATACGAGTATATCAATTACACAGCAGAATATCTTTTACTAATATAATATCTAATTGAATCACAAATGAATAATATTCAAATGGCATTGACTTCAACAGGAACAACCTTTGAAATTGAGTTGGACATCATCTTGGACATAAAACAATAAAAATAATTTGAGTTACAACTAAACCAAAGCTTCGCAGTTTTAATGGAAACTGGATTGCTTTAAAATCAACTATATATTCTAACAAAAGTGAAGAAAATTTAAGTATCGTACCAAATGTATTAATACAGAAGTTGAGAATTAATATGATATTTTGTTATGATGCCTATTAATAACAATATAACGTGTTATATCAATAATTAAATTACTTTCACCTAATTATTAGTAACAGTCAGTGCCTATCTTTCAATGAATCTATTTTGTTTTCCAAATATCGCAATACTATAAATGATTTCGACACTTGCTTAATATTTTTTTTATAACTAGATATTTAGCTACCTATTTAATTTAATATACCTTTTTGACACTGGGGTAAATGGATAATACAAAGCCTCCACACAAAAGTTTTTTAATTCAAAATACGAAATCAAAATTCATCATTTTCCTGATATAGACCCTGCATAGTGAAGGAGCTGTTTAGTACTGCATGACGGGAAGGCCATTTTATTCTTCATTTATATATTTATATCCTCCTTTTTTTCTCCTAAACTTAGACAATTCAGGATTTCTGAATCTCAAACTCTGGACAATTGAAATTTTGTAATTAGTATGTAACTAATATTAGCATTAATCGAAAAAAAAGTCAAAATTTACGATAAAAAGTTCAGTTATATATATAAATTTAAAAATTATGACTTGAAAAGATTGAGAATACTGAATATGATAGATCGATAATGAAAAATTGAACACAAACTACTACCTAAGGAATATTAAAATATTGCTTAAAACATCTTTTTGGATACCGCATATTCAATATAATGGCCTACTTGTCTGACATTAAATGTTTAACGACATTTTTTAACACAATGGAGTCACAAGGTTTTTTTAAAAATAATCGTAACTGCTTTGATCACTAGTGGGTGCTACCAGTGGAGGGATTACAAAAATTTGTGATACATACTTATCCACACATATCCAAAAATCTCATCCAGCATCCTAAAAATCTCGAGGGATCTTTGAAAATCTCTTATAATCTCGAAATTGATTTTTTTATTATTAATATATTTTACTTATGGTAAAGTAAAGAAGTCTAAATCCCAATATTATCCGGATTTATAATTTGAGTGCATTATACGAGATTGCAGTATTCTTTGGATAGGGACATTCGTTATTTACTGTATCGTATTAATTTTTTTCATATGGAAAACAATAAATAAAAATAGCTACATTAAAATTAATCATTGATTTAAACTGTTTGTAATGACTTCATGTATATGTTTACTCATAGTAAACCACTAGAGATTTTTGCATATCTTTTTAATAACTGTTCATAACTTTTTTTTTTAGAAAGTAACTGATTACCACTTCACAGTCACTGAGTGTATGACTCTTAGTCACATCAGTCTCTTAGTCCTCATTACTGGTAAATAATGCTATGTCCTGGATATGTTGACTTATTTATATTATTGATCTGCAACAGGCACTTCCAGAGTTTACCCAACGCCGCTTGCAAAATAGTTTGGTGGGAACAGAATTTGACAAGGTGAATCGGACACACATCAACTTAGGAGTTGTTACTAAATGCAATACCATCTCCAGCACACTCACCTAATGTGTTCCAATGAAATTAATTCATTTTGCCACTGAGATGTTTTATTTAGTACACTTAAACAACAAATTAAATAACTAGTACATTTTTGTATCTTTAGGTAAGTAAATTTCGAATAATTTCCCCATTTTTCATTCTGTCTCAGAACATTTTATTCTTAAATTCACAATAAAGTTAGAAATATAATTGTCTAATGAGCATTAGTTTCTGCACTTTCAATAAATACCTGTATAGAAAACAATTCATCTACATGAGCTTCTTTAAAATGTTGTAATAATTTATACACATTTAGAAAAAGAAACCCACAAACTGGACATTCTGAATATTTTGTCATGATTCCTTCCTAAAATCAGACAATGAAATCATAGATAAGTAATAGAATAATAAGGCAACATAAAGAATACTAAAGATGATTCACTTACCTTACAGATTCGGTTATGGATAGCCATTGGAAATATTTGATTATCAATGTATTTACAACCTTCTATCCAACATCGAATCCATAAACCACTTTTCAAAGCACCGACTAACTTCTGGTAAATGTCAGAACCAAAATCAATCTCGAACAAAGTATTACTGTTTGGATGAGCTGCCTTAGAATGTAACTTTAAATTGTCTAATGTTTCACATCTTCCATTACATTCAGAACACATAAACTTCAGCTTGCCCCAATAAGCTTCCTTGAAAAGGAGAGAATTAGAAATAATTACGTTTCCTTTCACAATTTGATTGTAAAAAATCATCATTTAAGTTTTTTCATGTTAACCGAAGATTCAGTTAAATAAAAGCCAAAAATACCTCATAACCTAACATAATTTAGAAATTTTTTTGTAATACTTAATTTTTAAAATTTTTAATGGTAAAACTTAAAGAGAATTAAAAATAGTTTTGAACAGTTTACATTTAACATTACTGTGATCACATTATGTGGCAGGTGTGTCCCAAGTTTGTGGATTTGTACAAGTCACTCCGTTTGATTGAACAAATGAAAGCCAGTATTGCTTAGGTGAGGCGTACAGTATTTTAGTAATGTTTACTGATGGGTCTCTACTCTATTATGTATTATACGATTTTATGAGTAATATGATACCAATTTTTTTTCTCTGACGCTAAAAGTTCTAATCATAATCATAAGCTATAAAAAATATCAATATTTTTTGATAACTGGAAAGGTCAGTTGTGTAAACAACTATGATTAAACCTGAAAGCTTGTCAATGCGATCTCGGTAAACCGTTTGACTGATAGTAATGAAACACTGAAATTGCATCATGAAAGATGCTAACTGATAATGAAAGAAATAACTGTCATGCCATTTAATCAATTAGCTTTTTCTTAATATAGATATTATTAATGTATATCATCTACGGAGTTTGATTAAATACCCAGGGGACTTCAAACCTGTAAATTCCTAAAAATATCAAACCATATTTTTTGCATAATCACTACTTGGTAGAGCAAATATAAATGTGATTATAAAATGCATTCGCATGTGCATAGAATAAGAAAATGTATTGGTTCAAAAAATATTTCTTATAACATGACTACATATCGCACTATACTTATATATATTTCAAACCTATAATCATATATACCATACACATTTATAATTCTTCCACTATTATTTAATCAAACTGGCACGATTCGGAATAACGATATAATGCCCCAGTCTAAAAATATGTTATATACCATAAAACTAATACTTCAGTATAGTATTCGTCATAATAGTTCCAAAATTGTACAGCTTTTATATATCAAATTATAACTTATTTTAAATAATTCACAATATTTTTATAAAAAATTAATATTTCAGTTTAAAGTCTGGTTTGGTACTGATTCTATCAGTTAATGTAAACACATCTGTCAAGTAGAGCAGTTTACCGGTATTCTAAGCTATACGCCTCACCTAATCAATACTGGCTACTACATGGTATAGTATCAATTTGAAGCATCCAACGGTCCTAAAACATTGGCATATACACTTACCCACACACGCCACACAATCATGATAAAAAAAAACTCAATAATTAACTCAGGAGACCTCATAACGTGTGAATCTGTCAAAATGTTGACATCGAATTTCTACAAGATTGCATTAGTCTACGTAAAGTTTCTTAGTATAAAATCAGTTCCTTCAACTGGTAATCAATGGTTCAACACCTGGTATTTCTACAACTAGCATAAAATAAAGAGGTTTATTATTTCAAATATCAAAATATTTTCATTCCCAGGAGTAATGATACATTTATATTGGTGAAGCAGTAGGAACTGTATATTTTTCATACCAGAATTCATAAACCCTTAAAAATCATTTTGCAATAAACACAGAATAACAAAATTCTCATTCTGTTTAAGAATCTGACGAAAGACGTTAACTGCCAAAGCATCTAAATTTCTCTTTATAATTTCTATTCATGATAATGAATTTTACAACAAATGCAATTGTCAAAAATAGTTAAGTAAATAATTTCTACAAAAAAAGTTCATAAATCAATGTTAGAAAAACTGAATAGTTTTTAGTGTGGAGCCACAAAATATCCAAGGGAAGAATGGAAAAAATGAAACAATCATTTTATCAGCCAAAGTAATGAATGATACTATTTGGATGTACATGAAAAAGATAAAAATTTACGAAGAAACACTATATTACAAGTAAAAATATTTAATTTAAAAGAAACATTTTGACAAAGTTCACAAGAAACACATTTGATCATCTCATTTATGAGTCAAGAAACACACAGACTCATTTTTTCTCATGATAGTAACGGATATTTACTAAACATAACAATTACTGACCGAGCAAAATTTGTTGATATGCATTAACATGGTATGGGAATCCTCAGTTATAAAATTACATTCAGGTAGGAGACACTTAATATATTTCTTGTAGGAGAGAAATATATTGCAAAAATTTTTCCAAAACGTATTTATGGCTTTATCATTTTTCTGATTATCGCGTGACTCATACTGATGTTCATAAAATAATCTGTAAACAAAATTTCAAATTATTATATATATATTCACACAATATTATTTAGATAGATAACCACAACATTATTGTGGTTAGAAGAAAACCAAACCAATAAGGGGATAATTATGTAAGAGGCTATGTTTTCCAGTTTTTCAATGAACAGGTTATTAATCCACAGTAGTAACAACTGAAATACAATGACCTCATATCTACGAAATGTTTGGGATACTATATACTGTACTATATACTCAACTAAATAAATCGAATATTACTCAACCATCCTACAAAGTTCTTGATAAAATAAATGTTGAACATCAGGATTTAAATTTTTAGACCCATAAATATCCGAGCATTCACTTCAAATCTTTAAAAGAAACTGAAATTTTGCAACATATGGATTTGCATTCAAAAAAACAGTTTTTGTAAATGAAGCTCTCACAATTCAAAATCAGGAATGACAATACTTAATCAAGTAGCATAAATAAATAAAAATAAAACAGGGTTCTATAAAAGTAATTAATCAGTGCTAGATGGTCTTCAAGTAGTTTAGTTGGCTTACTATGTAGCTGTCCTGGGCTTGACCATCATTAACATTATTCAATCATACCACCCATGAGTTTCCAGTTGCATCACTCTGGTTTTTTGTATAGTCGTAGCACTGAGATGTTCGAAATATATACGAGAATAGTTTTGGTCATCAGGGAACAGATTTGCTGACCCTTCCTAACCCCTGCCTACTTCGTGTCAGCAGGAAATCACCTTTATAGTATCCACGTTTAACTTTATCTTTCCAGTTTAAGCCCATCAAAGTTATTGCATTTGAAACTTATATCAAATATTGTCGAATTGTCGAATATTGTATAAGAGTAACACTGCTCACTTGTTCTTTTAAAACCTTCCAAGTACTGACTTTTCATTAATTCTTTAATTAATTTGTGCAATACCATAACAATTGTTTATGTTGCAATCATAAAATTGTATTACCCCAAATAACAGCTCTGTTCTCTGTTAAATAACTTAAAAAAAAATAACACCATACAGGCATATTTTCATATTTCTTGTGGAGGTAAAGGTCAGTAGCTTAAACGTATTTTTTTTTCGATATTGCTCCTTATTTTTCTAATTAAAACTGTATGCAAAACTATTTAAAATATATAAGCTTTGTTCCAGAGTCAAACCTAACGAAATTATTGTCCAAAACCTAACAGACTTAAAATTACCGTAAAAACTGGAGTCAGAAAGTTGTTTGAACCCATCTCCAGTTAAATTGAGCTAGTTGTCACGCTAGTAATATGGGTTCTCTTTCCATTGGTAGTGATTCGAGATAACTGAATTATAAGACTTCACAGCTTCTGTTGTAGTGACTAACATTTCTTTGTAACATAAAACTATCCCATACTTGCTCGTAACAATTAAAACTACTCTGTCTGGTTTATGGGATATTTTTCACAGGAATAAGGTGTGCATTAAGTTAAATGTACCTAATGAAAACAAAAAAAAATATTTGTCATTCAATCCACTGATCACATTATCTATGAAACTTACTTTAATAAACCAATTACTTTAATTTTCATGAATTCCTTATTGCTACCAGGTTTTTTGAGAATCACTTAAATATAAACAGGGTTCCGTATCCACGCTTTGAATGAATGACTAAAAACTAGAACAATGGCTCTAGTTACAGTTAATTTATATGCAATAAATGTAATTATTACAGTAATATTATTACTTTTAGTAGCTGATTATGAAAACTAAAGAAAAATGTACATTTTATCACGTAAATCTCTTGCCTACTCGATCGGTCAGAATTACATTTATGCTCACGGAGCGTTTTCAATAAACTGACTATTTGTACATTTCTAACTTACTTAGAAATCGTTGGGACGATTCCTAAATTTTTCCCGTTTCCGATACCAAGTAAGATTCCCAGAAAATCCTGATTAATGATTCCGAATCCTGCTTATGTTCTACTTGTATGTGACAGCAACTCATTATCTTAATTTTTGTGCTGACCTTATTTGTTCATTGTATAACAAATGGCAGGAAAATTGTGAATAAAGGTATGAAAATAATGGCAGTTAAAAAAAGGTATGAATAGTGAGTAGCCAGAATATTTTAGCAAATGATTATCAAAATCAATCTGGGTAAATTTTCTCTATAAACGTCAAGAAAATAATGAGTAAGTTAAAATAACCATCACAAAAATAATAATATGCTCCACACTGCATTATATTACTTTCTTAACTGGGTTAATACTCACAGCTTTGGCTAACTGTACATTTTCATTAATATTGAAGGCCTTGTATAAATTTATTTAAAATATTTTCTATTAAATGACAAAAAAATTTAGGTTTTAATTATATCAAATGCATTAGTTGTGGTATTTACTCATTCTGAGGTAAAATGGATAAACCAACAAAAGTCTCTACACAAATGAAGTTTTATTCAACGCGTTTCGAATACTTTGTGTTCATCATCAGGAAAACACTATAATACAAATTAAATCTAATTAGTTACAAAAAATTAGAGTGAAATAACAAAAAATAAAAGTTCAATTAAGATGTCTTGAATTCTCTTAATTGAACTTTTATTTTTTGTTATTTCACTCTAATTTTTTGTAACTAATTAGATTTAATTTGTATTATAGTGTTTTCCTGATGATGAACACAAAGTGTTCGAAACGCGTTGAATAAAACTTCATTTGTGTGGAGACTTTTGTTGGTTTATCCATTTTACCTCAGAATATATCAAATGCTTTTTGTGATATAAAAAAAGCTACATACCAATTTTTTTTATTATTATTTGTGAATCAACTGAATACAAAAAATTACTATTTAATAGAAAATGTCACGTAAAGTAAACATTAGAATAAATTATGTCACTACCAATGCCGTCATTCTATTTCGTTTTAGTGAATAGAGTTCCTCTCACTCTAAATAACCTTTGACTCTAAAAGTACTTATGAGAAGGTGGTGACCCAAGTACTTCTTTGACACAGCTGACAAATTTGAAAAATTCTCAGGTTGCAACACCACCAAAGAAGAGGATCTTCACTCTGTCCAATCATTTTAACTTTTTCATTCTTATATATTTCAAACTTGATGATTTCACTCTCCAATCTTCTTCTGTTTTGATCATGCTCAGTGACAGTTATTAAAGTCCCTTTCTAACTTTCGAGTTTTTTCCTGAATCTATTTCTTAAATTTTTGCAAGCATTCGTCGAAGCTAAAGTTTTTATGCTGAAGTTGCTTGACTCAGTTAAGAAAGTATGAAAAATGTGTTTAAAAAGCAATCCATCATACAAAATAATAATATATAGACTACATTATATAAAAAAGTCCGCGTTTCCATCCTCAGTGTTTACTTTTTCATCTGCAAAAAGATCTGAATGTGACGAATCTGAAGTAGTCAAAAAGATGGTTTTATTTTTATTTATTGAAATAACCAATGGTGTAAAGTTTCATGCTGGCAGAAGCTTTCCAAGCTGATAAAGTTGAATTTAGTCCACTGAACAATCCCATTCCTTCACCTTACTCAGAGAATTTATAATAACTTGTTTGGAATAATTAAAGATGCAAAAGCCTCCCTTAACATAAATAATTAGTCGAATCCACAAAGTATGTACATGAAGGAATAAGCAACTCTCCTTGAGATTATCTTTGAAGTAATTAATTAACTTCTTATACATAAATTAAATATGTTATAAAAAGTTCTAGGACGTTTTGATTATACATTTTCGACAATATTAATCTGACTTCAAACAAATAGAAGTATTGTTAGTACTTAAAAATTTAAAAGAATCGGAATGAAAGAATCAAAATCTAGGGAATTTATTTAATGATGTTAATATTATTCCCCCAAAAAATACACAATTTTTACGATTACGATTCCGATTAATCGTCCCAACACTAATTTGTACCAATCTTTCGAAGTTTTTTTTCGATTACCTATTCAATATCAGATTTGACCTACAGAAATATTACAGAAGTATTCATGATGACCATTTTGTAAAATATATGGAGAGAAAACATAAATCTTTTATTCTATAAAAAAAAAACTCTGAATTGCAAATAGATAAAATATTTGTTAACAGTCTCGGCAATAGCAATGACATTAGCACAAGGAAAAAAACATGCCAACTTACTTGATATCGTCGACAGTACATTTATCAAAATGATTATACAGTTTGTGTTTCACCAATGTTTGCTCACAATCACAACCCTTGTTACAGAAACAACATAAACAGGCATAACTGGCTGAATTATTCTGAAATAATTACATCAAGTAAGTTACACTCCTTAAATACAATCAATAATGTATTCTAGTGAATATTCTCAGCTCACATATTTCTATTCATAATATCAATAGAGGCGACTTTCAGAATTGGGATTTTTTAGATATGAAAAAAAAAGAAAACAACTGAATATATTATATATTGAAAAAATTATGCTATATATACGCTAGGAATGAAAAAGTTCATGTTTTTTTAAAGGTTCCGTTTTAAGACAGATTAAACTTTTGGAAATATTAAATGGGCAGAATTAAATTTACTTTCTTTTATTTTAGGATTACGCCAGGCAATGTTAGGAAAAAATATGGAGGGGCCTACACTCAACTTTACTATAAGTAAACATAACATCATAGTTCATGGGTATATAATAAATAATTTTCTATTTAGGAATAATATCAATGTCTAAATGGGAGATGTTCATTCATTCCTTGAGGTCGTACAGATAATGATTGATCCACTTATCAATATATACGCTTATTTTTGTATAATCACACTATTGATGCATATAATATAATTAGTATAACCACATCAGTAATAACATTGTATTGAAACCGAAAGCGCAGATTTCGTGTTACGAAATAATATCTTGCAGGAGAACTAGCCAGTGTACTTCTTACTTAGTTTATCTAACGTCCTTCTACATTGAATATCCAAGACAAATTTTTCCATTTAGAACTTAAAAAAACTCCTATTTTCTCTGAAAAATGTCATTTTAAGACAATTTTTAGTTTAAAATATAGGATAATAACATTTATTATTCTTCAAAGAATGTTTACAATTTTGAATTACGTTTTACATTCTGGGCCTTTTATAGAATTGTACTGTACATTATATATAATATATATATTCGTAAATTTTGGTAGCAGTCTTTCCTTGACACACACATTATTGAAAATGACACCAAATTTAGCTGATACCTGTTTCTTACATCTTCTATGGTTGACATGTTTCGAATGATCAACATTCATCATCAGGACGTGAATAAGGTCTAAGGTGAATTATCTGGTTTATATATATACATGGAGAAGGTAGAAATGTAATTGAAAAAAATTACCTCAACTCATCGTCCACTTAATGCCCTATTTTTAGGTATAATTTTATTGTGATCTGTCAAACAGTATGGTTTATACCAGGGCTTCTTAAACTGTGGGTCACGAGACTACTGAAAGGGGGTCGCAAAGATCTAATACTTTGATACTGATACAATTATATATATGTGAAATGAATGGGTACATATTCTTTAATCCTTATTTTATTTACATTGTAAAATAGTGCGATATTACATCTACATCTACGGTTAATATATATTTCATTATATGGAGGAGGGGGTCGTTTAAAATTTCCTAAGTTTGAAGGGGGTCGCTATATAAAAAAGTTTAAGAAGCCCTGGTTTATACCACCCTCCCAAGTTTTCAGTTTGAACCATAAGTCAAAATTTTTACATTTTATTGAAAAAAAGATTTTCAATTGTTTTAAAAACCTGAGGATATTGTCAGTTACATGTTTGATGATATGTTTTTGTGAAACATGTCTCACAAAATGCTTTAATCAATCTATATCTTTAATTACTCTTGAACAAAACTTAATATCAGCTGTAAATTATTTTCTGTTTGTGAATCATAGTATCTTTGGGTAAAATTGAAGTGTTAGGAATGGACTCTTTCCTAAAGAAAGAGGAGTTTTGTTTTTAACATCCATTTTTTTCACTATTCTAGTCTAATAGTTCATATCTATTATTTTTAAAAATTTCAAACTTCCAGCTATAAAAGTTATAGTTAATAACTACTTTAACTATAACTACTACAGTTAAAGTAGGTAAAATAGAATGAAAAAATCACTTTCAAAATTATGACGGGTTTATAAATTTTCAGGAGCCGTGGGTACATCTTTTACTTTACTACAAGTATAGTATAGAGGTCATGAACAAAATTTGATCTCGAAATTTTTTTTTAAAACTTCATATTTTGAGGTTCCTAAAGTCCTTTTATGACGTTTTTTCGATGATGCCTGCGAGTGGATGATGTGTACCAAAAACTTTGTGGGGACGCTACAGTTCACGATTTTTGATTGAACATCTTTTTTTCAATAAAATGTAAAAATTTTGACTTATGGTTCAAACTGAAAGCTCGTGAGGGCCATATAAGCCATACCGTTTGACGGATCAACATAAAATTATACCTAAAAATAGAGGATTCTTTGAAGGATAAGTTGAGGTCTTTTTTTTTCAAAATTACATCTAAGGGAGCATTATGGCGGATTATATGTTCCCAGAAAATATTTTTTAACTCTTAACGGCTTATTAAAGAAGAATGCGGAATTTCAATCACCGCAAAGTGGAATAAAGCTATAAAAACTGAATATTCATCCTGGACTAATGAACAAAAATTAATATGAGATGTATATTTTCTTATGTTTATCAATCACATATTCTTTAGGTAATATTGAAATATGAGGATTGACTCTTTTGTTCTATATTACAAAATTGATAGTAATTTTAAACTAATTCTTCAAGTTGTCAAGAAGTTTGATATTAATAGTCATTACATCTGTACGTAGTAGAACTTGAAAATTTGATATAGCCCCATTAAAATAAATGAAGTTATTTAATTGATTTTTCATTAGTTTGATAACCATTTTACCACAAAATTCAGGTAATACGTCTACACCATAGCTACCTTTAAATAACTGATTTAACTAAATTAATGACTAACTGTTAAAGTTAAGAGTAGACTAGTGCAGACTTTTTTCTTAATATTTGATGATTTTAGAAATAACATGTTTTTAGTATTGCTATGTTCTTTACTGAAATAATATACATGTTTAGTAACATATGCATGTATTACAGATATATTTACAAATTATGTAAAATACTACTTTCCATACATGCAAATTTTTATACTTGACTTTTCCTGATAGATCATCCAGATCGAATACAATAAACTAGATGAATTAATAATTCTCAAACTATACACTATTTTATTAGTAAATGCTGAAAAATCGACTCAACAGATGAGTTAAGTTAATGAGGGATGTGCCAAAAAAGGAATGCTTAATATTGTGAGCAATGTAAAATGATCAAATTGAATTAATTCGTTTTGTAGGAAAAATTGTTAAGCTGAAATGTAAATTTACAGCGGAGAGTGAAAGCTGAATTAAAAATTAAGAGAAATCAGAGTAAATAAAATGTCAAGTTTGTGATGTTGCATGAATATCTCAATTGTGCTTTGGTTTAATAAACGTTAATGTGGTTCGTGTAAGAATTAAAAGATTCTTGAATCATTTCCTTATCACAAAACTAAGAGTAAAACTATAAAAAAAAAATTTCCCAAAAGATGGCGTTACTGACACTATGACATTTGGTGCATAATTAGGAATTAACTATACCATACAGAATGGAAATTTGGAGAACAAATCGGAATAGAATAAAGATCTTAATGGATAACTTTGGTTAACAGAGCCCTTAAATTGAAATTGGAGGCCCAAAGTTTTATTTTAAAGAATCAATGGAATTAACGTTAAGTAAATATTACGAAAAAGTAATTAATCCTGAATATTTGGTCTAAATAAAGGTAATAAACAATAAACATATGTAAACATACTTACAGCATTACAAATTCGATAATGCAAATGCATTTCCAATATATCCAAAGTCAAAAATTTACAATTTTGGAAGGAGCAAGCAACATATCCATCATTTTCTAATGAAATAATCCAGGATAGAACGTTTACTTTATTAGAACTTCTCATCTTTAATAATTTATTAAAATTATTTCACTTAATTTAATCAAATGTCATTTTCACTATAAACACTATCCACCAATTACTTCATCAAAAAGTAATTTAATAATAGTTTTTATAAATTCCTTAACAAACTTTTTACCATCAAAGAATTTTACAAGCACCTTCAAGAGAATAGAAAAATCAAATCAAATGAATCCCCAATGGTTCACATTTCCTATAAACAACAAAACCTAACCTGGAGGTTTATAAACTTGAGTCTTTAAATGGGTTTTACTACAATAACCTTATCGTATACTGTCTTATTATTTTGTTGTTAATATGTCTTACAAAGGATATAATGAAAAATTAGACTGTGGTTTAAAACTATTGGATAATATAAAAAATAATTATTCACATATATCTGGAATATCTAAGTTACAAAATAAAATAAAACAGGAAATATCATTCCTAAAGAAGGTATTTTATTATCTTGATTTTCGAGTATCATATTTTCAAGTTAATTTAAATGACTCTGTTATGATATGATGACAATGTTCTCCAAAATTTTGGAAGTGAATTTGGCTTAATTGTATTTTATGCATCTTTTAGTGTATCTCTACAGGTGTTACTAAGAAGGAACACATTTTGTGTAGTAATCTTCATCATTACGAGGCACTTGTTAGTTACATTGGGGAATGTAAGGATTGTGTGTCAGTTTTAGAGGTTTTCCAGTTCTGCAATGAATTTAACGAAAAAAAAAGGCTAATTGTTGATGTTGTCTCTCAAGAAAGAAACAAATGGACTAAAGTAATTGCTCGAAATCCAAAAGCCATTTCACTTATCTCTAAAGGTTTGTATAATACACAAAATGAAAAAAATCTACAAAATAGTTGTATTAAACATTTCATTTCTTTATAGTAGTAGTGATAATAATTGTTCAATAGCAGTAATTTATCTTTACATACATATGTATGAAGTATAGGAAATTCTTTCTTCTTTTTTTCTTCAATTAATTCCAAAGCTTTCGTGAAACATATAATTATGATGTGTTAATATGTTACAGATATATCCTTTTTGTTTATTTCATAGATATTTAAATTCATTGTCGATACTACTCATTGTATGTTTGAATTAGGAGATGGTGAGTATGGACAAAAATCAGTTTTAGATCAAGCAGAAGAATACGTTACTTGTAGCTCTCAAAATTTGAATTTCTTCCTTCCTCCTAAAGTATGTAATGAGTTTTATTTAATGTTATGTGTAGATTGAAGTAACTAAGTGTGGTCAGCTTATTTTCATTCGGATGATTTTGTTTCATGTAGCTATAATTTTACAGGTAGAGTTCTATTTTGCTTGTGGAATAGAAAAAAATTTAGTCAGTGACCTAGAATCAGTTGGAGTTTTCATTGGAGGCTATTTAGTTAATCCTAGGGATGGAAAGCTAACTCCGTCACTAGCGAGTAGTAAAGGCCTTGACAAGGAGGAACATAGCAAGCAAGTCAATTTTATTAATTTTTCAAACTGACTTATAAAATACTTTCTTAAAATTAAAATCTTATTTATAAAGAATTTCAGTTTAATGACACTAGGTATCTCATTTATATTTAAGTGAAATTCTCATTTTGTAATTGTAATCGAACTAGATTTTGTTACAAAACATCACTTTTTTATGATAATCCACAATAATCCGCTCAATTATTTTTTTTTGTGAACTGTTATTTATGTTCATTTATAAAAGTGATAAGAAAGTTTTTCACTTAAAACGTAAACAAATATTACGTGTTATTAAATTACATATTCGATTTGGAATCGAAGTGCTGAATTCACGAATAGATTTGGTAAACTGGTTCTGAATGTTGTTTAGTACCTTTTTAAATTGATTTAGGGTGAAAGGATATGTTATTATTATTATTATTGAAGCCTTCCCACAAATGCATTACGCACATTCCGTAAGCGTAACCTAGTTTGATGGTTTTGTAAAGGTCAAAGATACTAACTCATTTTTAAGCACATTACAAAACAAATATGAAATATACATAATATGTAACTAATTAAAAACTTATTATTTAAGAACAATATTTAAACTAACATTTTGGAGTAAATCCTGGTGAAAGAGATTTCTCTTATCAGACCTACATGATTCTGCGTTAGTGCAGTCATATATCAGGTGGTTGCGTGTTTGGGATATTTGTGAAGTATATTACATACGGTAAGTTTAGACCTAGAGATGTGTTGATTGAATACCCCATCACCGGTAATGTACTAATTAAGTATAGTCCATGCTTAAGAGATTTGCTTCCCGTATGACAAATTCTGTAGTTAAATCGAATAATTTTCAATGCATCCAACTATGCTCCACCTATGCAATTCAGTATCTTTGAGTTTCCCTTTGATAGTAGATGTAGGGGGACTTATTAAACACGAAGGAAAGATTTGAATCTAGAACTACCTCCTTTGTATCACTGTTGCCAGCTAATTGCCAATGACTCGTATATGTGCCTTTAGTTTACTAAAATTCACAATTTTCCACTTTTTTTTAAGAATTTAGAAAAATTAATTTTTCGTTTTATTATTTTGGACTAAAATTGATCAATATGTTTCTTGTAGTATATTGAAGGATAATTTAACTGTCACTTATTATTATAAATGTTTTCGTTCCACCTTTGTACCTAAGAATACGCCGCATATTCTCTGACAACCCGAACTGATTTCCTTGGTTTAAAAAAGAAATCATCAGTTATTCATGCGAAAATTAATCTCAGAAGGAAATTGTGTTAAATTTGGATCCCATGCCACATAAGTAGAGCTCATATTACTGTCCATTTTATTCTCATTTGTGAAGACCTCTACTGTACATCTCCATCTTCCATTGTCCAATCCAATACATAAACATGTGTAAGTTAGCAGTTTCTTTGATTTTATGGAATGCTTGTGTCATGCCAGGAATATATGAGTGTCATTGGACACAGTGCGATATGATTTACAAATTCTCAGTGCTATGTTATGCTGTAATAAGCAAATTTTTTTATTATTTCCCTCACTTACAAAACGCGAAACTATAGAGGTGGGGTCATGTTAAGAATTGGCATATTTTATTTGAAATGTATATGTTAAGAAAAAGTAAGGACTTAACTCCTGTTTTAAACACTTTGCATATATTATGTTATTTGTAAAATAGCTAACATGAAAAATTATTTTAAATGTTATGAAAGGTTTGTTTAAAATGAGTTCCAGTGTCTGTAAATTTTATGGTACCGTTATCAAGATATATCAGATAATATTATGGACTGTTTTTTAATTTATTGGTAATTCTGAATTCCTGGGTCTTTATGTAAAAAAAAATGTAATTTTAAGATCTGTAATTGTTAGCTTATCAAATATTTCATTACCTTTTTTCGTACTTCGTAGTTATTAGATGATTATTTTTAATTTATGTTGTAGGAAGTTGAATCTTGATGTTTCAACAATGATTGCCTTCGTATCAGCGTTAACAAATGGTCATAGTAACATTAAGTTACGCGGAAAAGTCCTTACTCAACAGGCTCAGTGTGAAAGGTTGCGTCCTGTAAAGCCTTTCTTGGAACAAATTTTTCAAGGTACTTTGTCCCTGCAGTTATTATTTTTGGAGATTTGAAATTAAATGTGATAGTGTTGTTTAAGTGAGATATTATTGATATGAATAAGCTGATATTAAATAAGCACTGAATATCTTTAGAGTACAAATGCCATTAGTGGTTTTTTTTATGAGAATCTTTATACAAAATGAACTATGACTAAACCATTTGGATGAAGAGGACTTGGGCGTTTGGAAGGCGTCTACTGATACTCTAGGCGATGGATAATTCAACTTCTTTGTATATATACCGTCCCTTTTATGGTATATTGTGGTATCTCCGTCCCACTTCCATCATATCAACTATTCGAGCGCCTCCGTCCCGATCTAAAAAATAATATCGAAGGAAAGATTTTTTTTAAACAGTATTTAGAGCTTATCCGCTCCATGAATAGTAAGATTTTTATTTCTGTACCAGAGTTTGTTTATATATTAGTATAACATTCCCAAGAAAAACTCACTTTCCATCTTACTGGAACCTCACGAGTTGCAAAAATATAGAATGAAAACTTGTTAATAGAATGAATAGTTGTACTCTGATAGTTATTCTCAATGTGGGATATTGATAAACAGTCATGTAGCTGTTCAAATGTTAAATCGTTTATGATCTTAAGGTTCAACGTTAATAATTCTAAAGTATATGATCTATTTTAAGGGTGTGTTCGTTTTTTATAAGAAGTTTTTTGTTGTTTACCAGAAGTTATTGAGAGTCTATGTAGTCATTTTTATATTTTTGTTCTTATTTATTTATGTAAATGAAACTTCTTTAATTTTTGACGTAGTAATTTTGTAAGCTGATATTAAATTAACTTTTTTTTCTAGTATCCATATATTAGGGAAGTATCAAACTTTAAGATATTTGTTAAGCTAAATATTGAATTTGGTTTCTTGAAATTCAGTAAACTCCCTTGAACTTCTTGAAAGTTAGTAATTAACCTTATCCTAGTTTAATATTTCTTATTATTTGGATTTTGTGTTTCATTGACTGTTTACAATTACAGGCAAAGAGCTGTACTGTTGTGAAAAGGCAGTGAATTCGTTTAAGTCGATTCTAGAGACACTGGGAGGCGAAGGGGAGAAGACTAGAGGTGGCGAATTAATTAGCAGGCTCACAGTGGTGCCTGACAGTTTTTGCAATTCTATCAAAACAGGAGGGCAAGTGAAAGAGCGCTCTTTGGCTGTTTTCAGTACAGGCTTGAATATTAAGGCAGTCACAGTCACTGCTAATGCTGGCTTTGTGCGAGCTATAAGAAATCAGGTTAGATAGCAATTATCATCCTTTATATGTATATTCTCTTCAATCTTACTTTTCCGATTTCCATGTATTTCTTCTGGTTAATGCTTTTAATTATGGAACTGTCTTCGTCTACGAGTTTCCTGATGTAGAGTGTTTTCGTTCTATTTCACTTATTTTAACTTTTCTTTTACAACATAATCAAGTTACTAGAGAAACAAGAAATCACTGTCTACGTAATCTCGCCGTCAAACTCAATAGTATTATAATAGGTTTTAACTTATAAGACCAATGCAATCGTTCAGGTAATGCTACATGAAAAGCGTATTACGAATTATTACTATTACTGTCTATTACAAACAACCGATTTACACGTTAAACTGGGAAATGGTGGCAGTGCAAAAAACCGAGTGCATATTCGCTTTCTCACGGCTAGGGAGTTGCTGAGAGGATCTTTAACGAGAAATAAACCATCATTGGAAAGATTGCCCTAAAGGAAGAAAGCTCTAACAGATACAACTAATACCTGCAGATCGAACACAAATTGGTAAAGTACTCAGAGACGTAGTTTCCTTTGTGAGTGATTTTGACATTTAGGTGCAAAGTAGTAGTTGGGGCACTTCATCCTTGTGGACACTAGCGTGTGTTACCTACGTTGAGGGAAATGAGACACTGGAACACATTACCCTTATGTGTACAAAGCGAAACCTACGCAGAGAGCGGAATATCTTAGACAGAAGGAACAGGATGATGGTATAACATGGGTTTCGAAAACACTAACACTTTGAACAGTGGCAAAAGGGTCTTTCACGGACATCTGATCCTCGACGTCATCTGAAGCTAGAAGTCAGAATAAAGAAGAAAGAAATTTGAGTATAAATCAATTTCACTGTATAAACTCTTTAACGTTTTGAGGAGGTATCCTAAATCTATTTTTGAGTTTCTTTGATGATTATCTATGTGTGTGGAGGGAGGGAATATTTAAATCAGGGAACACAATTTATGCTACAGTTTAGATATCAATATACCTTCCTTGACCTGAAAAGGTGAGCAGTTAACTTCTATTCACTGTTGAATCCGTTTATCTTTATTTTATTGTACAATACTTAAATTGTTAACATTTTCATGTATTTCTCTGGCAGATGTAATATAATTTTGTTTTCTGCACCGTATCCATTACAGCAAAAGCAACACTTAAATAAGAACGGTTAAAGGATTTTTTGCTACTTAAGATATAAATATTTTGTTTTAGGTATTAACCCGTAAAAATAATTACTAAAATAAAAAAAATGTACTCAGAGTATGATTCGAACCAAAATAATATGATTGTTATAATAAAATATAATTTGAAGAACATTTTTGAGAATTTTTACAAAAACGTGAAGTAGTTTAAATCAGTATGTTGAATTTGTAATATTGATTACATATATATAATGTTAACTAAATATTATATGTACAAATTTACAATTTTGTGACACAAATTTGTTCAATTTGATTTAGGAGGCCTGATCAAATAATAAGTGGTCTGATTGACGTGACGTCCCAGATGGTTCCAAGGGAACGCTTGGTGGTGCTAGGTTCGCAAAGATGAGCTGATTTCCCAATTACAGATCTTTCCGCTGTGCATTAGCTACGTGCTTTGTAATGAAGTGCAATTTTTTCGTTTGGAGGATTTCAGAATAAATGATCCGTAGGGGCAAGAATTGTTGTGAAATTTTGTGTTAAACTTGGCATATCAGCTTTTGATATGCCTCACATGGCTTGCGGTGATGTTACTATGAAGGTACAGCATGTTTCAAGTGGTATGATCGTTTTAAGGTTCAATTGATCCATTGATGATGGTGATGATGAGCGTCCTGGATGCCCTCCCACATCAACTGACGACTCACACGTGACCAAGTCAACATGCCAGTGTAGGCAAATCGACGTTTGACTGTAAGAGAGCTTGCTAAGAGTGTGGGATATCAGTTGGATATTGTCACTAGATTTAAACTGACAAATTGAATGTGAACGTGTTGTTTCAAAATTTGGTCTTCGCCTGATGACAAACGGACGAAAAACCCATTGCGCTCAGAGAAGTCAGGAACTTTCAGGAAAGGAAAACTCATGTGCTTATTGGTATGAATTGAAACGAAACTATTCATACCAGTGGGTGAGGTGTAATCTTTCCTCAATAAAAACTGGCCAAGTTGTATCCAAGGTGAAGGTAGTGCAGGCAGTTTTCTTCTTTACTGAGGGTGTTGTTCACCACGAGTACCACCGTGAAGGCTCCACTGTGATTCAGACTTACTATATAGAAGTTCTGAAATGTCTGAGGGACCCGATCAGCTATAATGGACGAGCATTGTGGAGAATTGGTGCAGCACATTCCCCCCTCAGAACTCGTCAGGTGTTATTAAAACACTTGATCGCTGAATCCTCTTCCTCCTTTACTCACCTGACCTTGTGATTTCTTATTAATCCCAAAATAAAAAGACTTGAAAATAAAAGTTGAAGCGATTCTCAAGATTAAGTCAAGTGGGCAGAAGAAGCACAAGGACATGCCAAAAGAAACGTGCCAGGACTGTTTCACCAAGTGGGAAACATTGTTGGGAAGGGTAAATTTTAAAGAGGACTCTAGGCTATAACTTTTAAATAAAGTACATTTGTTACTATGATTTCAGCCCACTCATCACTTGTATTGACTCTTATCTTGAAAGGGTAATTAAGTTCCGTGTTTTATTTTGAAAATAGGAATATAATGAAGGAAATTCAATATTAAATGTACATTTATTACCTAATTCACACTATATATACATTTTATTTGCGAGAATTGAATAACTTTTACACTCTGATTGGTTTAACCTTATGCAATTTTAATAAGATGTTGAAGGTAAGATTGAAACTATTATCAACGGTGATGACGTTATAAAGATGAGGACCTATATCAAAATGCCAGTCATTCTTATTTAGATAAAAATTGACTGACAGTTATTATTAATTCCACCTTCGAGATCTCCAGCGATGGACACTCTGTCTGGGATGAGTTTCAGACGCATTGTTTCAAGAGCCAAAATTATTTATTACAGTTTCATCATATTGGAAATTGGTAGTACCCATATTCGAATCAATCAATAAGTGAAACTAATTACAGTTGTGTTAGATAATCAGTTTTATTTATAGGTTTACTTTATAGTCTGAACTTTTTACATTTATGATTGATTTTGGTTTTGTGTTTTAAACTAAACTGTTTTCTTGTGCATGTGATACAGTTTTTTCTCTCCACTTCTAAATCGTGATGAAATCTTAAATGTCAAGAAAATTGAAATAGAATCCATTCAACTTTGAAAATAATTTAAGATGATATAATCTAATCTTAGAGTTTTATCTAAGTCTAATCAGTCTTTTTTATACTATTCTTTCTAATAACCATTAAAAACAGTTTGTTACAATTTATCCTGTTGAGTTGTTACTTACTCTTTAAAGAAAACCTGTTTAACTTAAGTGATCAAATAACATAACAGTTAACTGATGTGATGCAATAAATAATTCTTCGTTCCAGAATATCTTGAAAGCATTACACTCATGTATTAACCTTAATATTAATGTACATATTTATCAATAATAATATTAAAAACTAAACAAAAAATGGTGTGGTAATTATATCTGTCCGTTCAATTTTTCAGGGCATAGATTTACCAGTGATCATACATGAATCAAGGGCCTTGACGGAGCAAAAAGAAATTCACGATGTTCAGTCAGAAGCTTTACTTTAATGAATTATGTTTTTTATTGCAATTCGAAGTGGTTGAGAATACTACTATTATAAAATGTGATAAAAAGGTGTATTTAAGTACACTTGTTTATAAATGATGGGAGTATAGTTTATATTTAATTATAGTAAATTTAATAATTTGTATAACCTTATTAATACGAGGCTTTACTAGTATTAGAAATTTCTAAACATTTGTCCTCAAACTTTTCTTCTCTATATTTTTCTATCATCCTTAAGTACAAGAACCAAAGTTCTTTAAATTTGCTTTTGAGACATCATGTATTATTAGATCAATTCATAATGTTTCATAAAATGATTCAAAAATCAATTGTATACATGTTTAGTGCTATTACACTTCCTTAAGTACTATAAGAGCTTATTCGAACGTCAAAAACAATGGTACAGGCAAGGTTTTCTTTCTTCGTTCTTGGAAGTTTTTGATATTGACAATAACTAGTTAAGGATGAATATTGCTTCAAAAGTTTGAATTGTCCGTTTATACTTCCCAGCACAGTAAAGTCCTTTACATCGTCACACACATAAGAAGGATTTGTTTTACCCCGAAATGATTTTGTATTATAGTATTATTTATTTATTTTTTCTTTGGAATGACATTATCAACTTTTTGAAGTGTAGGAAGTTTTATTATGAAATGTTAAATATCATATTAACGAAAGTTCCATTTGGGGGATTTCAAACCGGTTGTTCAAGTAATAAAAATTCTATTTATTGTGCAAACTTTGATGTTCCGTTGTTTTAATGCATATGTTAAAGTAATAAGTTATTTAATTAGGATAACTATTCATGGCATTATTTTATACAACGTTACTAATTTGGTGAAAATAATTTAACCAATATGTGATATAAAATTAAAAGTAAGTTACATATTTTACTGTTGTTATTAGCACCGAGTGCCTCATTTTTGTATACCAATATTAGAGTAAATAGTGTATAATACTTGGTTAGTTGTTATTGTCACCCCTTTTCCTTTTTACTTTACTATAAGTAAAGTATAATGATCGTGAAAAAATTCAATCTCAAGATTTTGACGGAATTATATGTTTTGAGGTCCCAAAAGTCGCTTTATGAAAATTTTTACGATGATGTCTGTGTGTGGGTGGGTGGGTAGGTGAGTATGTTAGCATTGCTTGTTACCACACTACGGTCCAGAATCTTGGATGTATCAACTTAATATTGTACACAAAAATGGACCCCATAGTGTAGATGATCCCTATTGTTTGGGAAGAATTATGCATGATGAGAAAGTTTTCAGAAAACCTGTTTTCAGAAAACATTTTTTCTCTTAAACTGCTAATTTTAGAGTTTTGAAATGTTGGCATATCTTTGAGGTTATAAATGCAATAAAAGAAAAATATACTCAGAATTTTAAAACAACGGGAAATATTTCTTTTTCAATAAAATGTAAAACTTTTGACTTATACTTCAATCTCAAAGCCTGTGAGAGCGAAACAAGCTATACTGTTTGACGGATCAAAATGAAATTACGCCTAAAAATAGAACATTATGTGGAGATAAGTTGAGATAATTTTTTTTAAAATTACATTCAACAAAGGGGCGTTACAGTACAATTTCGATTTCCAGAAAACTTTTTCGAACGCTAAACGGCTCATTAAAAAATCATGAAATTTGACCAAAAATGGAACAAAAAATTAGCAATCTATAAAAAAATTATGAAATTTCAACCACGGTAAAGAGCAATAAAGCTATAAAAACTGTTTGTTTATCCTAGACTAAGGGATACTTGTGGAATTTTTGATTTTTTTTTGCATTGTTTACATTGATTTAGACATTTTTTGAGCGAATCCACTGAGATAAAATTGATGTTTATAATGAAAAAATTTAAATAATTTATTGACTTATGTGAGTATAAGAGGAATAATGTTTTTACATGTAAAAAATCATGATAATATACATAAATAAGTTTCCTTTGTCTTCCATGGTATGATGGATTTGTCTCATAAAATGCTTTAATAAATCTATATATTGCACTCTTGAGCAAAACGTAATATCAGTTATAATTAATTGATATTACGCTTACATTACAGATTACAGCTTATCTTTGTGAATTGAAGTATCTTTCCATGATATTGAAATGTGACGAATGGACTCTTTTCTCAAGAAAGAGGATTTATGTTTGTTGATAAATATCCAGTGTTTTCACAATTCTCGGCTAATAGTTCATATTTATTATTTTCAAAAATTAGAAGCTCCCAACTATATAAGTTTTATATTATACTGAATAGCTGGCTTTGACTTCGATTTGAGTATGTAAACTGGCTAATTACTAATATAGTTTTTCTCAATATACATTCATAGCAGCCTTATAAGAGAGTACAGCAGGCAGGAAAAGATAACACTCGCTCAGAAAAATTTGGTATATGATAAGGAAAATGATTTTATTAAATACTAAAGCCATAAAATTCCCAGTATGATAATTCTATAAAAGACCAAAAATGTAAAACATAAATCAAAATTGAAATCTTTCGTTTGAAGATTAATAAATGTAACGTACATCCTTAATTATAAATTATCTTAAAACGACATTTTTTTTTCGTTGTTTATGATGTTCTTCAGAGAAAATAAGAGTATTTTCTTGTTTTAAATTTGAAAATTTGGCTTAATATTCAATATAGAAGGAGGTCAAGTAAGCGATGTAAGAAATCCACTGGCTATTTGAACAAAAGCCATGTTGTTGTCTTGTAGGAGATTATTTCGTATCAAGACATTTTTTACTTTGGCTTTTCAAAAATGTTATTATTGCTGTAATTATACTAATGATATTGTATTCATCAGTGGTGTGATATACAAAAATAAGCTTGTATATTGATAAGTGGATTAATCACTATCTGTACTACCTCAGAAATAAAACACTAATAAAAATCTCCCATTTAGACGTTTACATTATGCTTAAATGAGACATTATATATTATATACCCAAGAAGATTGGTATTATTTTTACTTATAGTAAAGTTGAGTGTAGGCCACTCCAGATTTTATAATTAGTAGCTATGATAATGATGCATTCTTTAAATAAAATAATATGCATGAATTAAGAAATTAATGCTAACTTGATTTAATTAACATTCTTTGCTTGGCTGAAAATTATTGAAGAAGAAAAAACAAGCTTCATTATTTATGAATTAAAAAAAATAAATCAAATTGATAACTTGTAATTACATATGTAGTCAGTTTGTTGTGGATGCAGTTGTTTAGCTAATATGAAAAGTTTTTCTGCTTCATGTTGTTGTCCAAGGTTGTATAATGCATTTGCTTTATAAAGGATAGCCTTGAGACTTGAGGGATTTAGTTTCAAAGCTTTTTCAGAGTCTTCTAAAACTTTGGAGTACTGCTTTAAATGTATGCAGGTGAGTGCTCTGTTCGTGTAGAGGACACAGCTGTCTTTTATTTCATCAATGGCCTGAAAACAAAAAGGTTAAAGAATATCAACAAAATTATAATATGTTTAGAATTCAGATGGGTGGAACTAGAATGTTTTAGAGTTTATTTGAACAAAAAGGGAAAAATTTTCAGTTATCTTGAATTAAGCTATGGTATAGAAAGTGGATAGACAAAGATGATACTTAATTATGATAAATATTCAATAACGTAATTTTATTGTCGCACAGGCTGAATCTGTGGAAGGTATAAGTAGTAGTTGTCAGATGTAATATGGTTCTTTTATGTATACAATCCTGAGACACTGTGACGCTCAAGTAAAATTTCCTGAAGTCGGTAAACATTTAATAAAATTGTATTCCGAGTCCATTTAGTGACAACGTAATTAATGAAAGTGGAAGTTACTACAATTTTTGCTTAAAAATCTCACTAATTAGTTCTTCTTTTAATTGATTGACTGGACCAATTATATGAAAGAGGATACATTCTCATTGTACACTCCATGATCTCTATGTATCATATATGGTATGAAATTCATATTTTTAATAATTTAAAACTTTGTTGTTCATTAGTTAAAAGATATTCTTATGACCAGGGAGAGTGTATTGTTTCCAAGATACAAGGCAATTTTATTTCTTTGCAAAATAGAGAGACCTTTTAACTGTTGAATTGTTTGGGCTATTTGAGCATCACAGTGGTTTAGGTTCTTGTTTAAATTTACTTTATTTTTCAATCTATTTTTTGCTTCACTGTAAACAATGTATAGTAATCATGAAAAATTAAATTTTGTGATTGGATGGATTTTCACGTTGCAGGCTGTTAATTCCATTTTTGAACGTTCTTCAGAGAATGCCTTTCTATATGTGGATTGGTTATCCTTTAGATTGTTCAAATCAATACTATACATAAAAATAGTCCTTAAGGAGTATTTAAAAATTCTTATTGTTTTGGGAAATTTTACTTCCTGGGAAATAACACATTATTCCCAATGGTTATGATATCATTGTTTTGATACCACTTTTATTCTTTAACTTAATATTCTAAGCAATTTCATTACGAACTAAACAATTAACTCTAGAGATTGGAATTTATGTAGTTATTTTTCAATTATTTTAAGAAAAACTGAATAAAGTATTAGAAGTTATGTACTATATCTTACCAATTTTGTTATATATATATATTGATAAAAATATTGACCGTGGAATAGAAACAGAATGTTCTATTATTTTCAACCTTGATAGCTTTCAAAATGTGATCAAGATTTTAGAACTAATTGTATTTGATAATTATAGTTTTCTATGGTATATAGAAACGGGATAGCTTCTTTATTGTTTTTCATGCCCAAACTGATACTTCTGATATTTCTAGAAAACATAAAATGTAAGAAAATATTGTTTGAAGATGTTATAGTATGATAAAGAAATGTGGATTTTGAATATTGGAAACAAAATTTTACACAAAGAGAACTATCATTTTGTTTCACCTTTATAATTTGTTTTAACAGTGACAGATTCTAAACAATTTTTGATTGAACAATAATAACTACTCCATTTTTTTAGTATTTACTCTTTTTAATCGACAATTGATTCAACAATGACGCTGTAAATGGTCTCTTTATAAACAGCTTACTCTTTCAAAGCAACACTCAATCAGCAATAATCCCTTTTTATTGGTGGATTTTTTTTCGGTAATGATTCTTACAAAAACACTCGATCTAACAATAACTCTGTATTATTAATATTGCAATCTTCTTCAATGATGCATTGAGCTATACTATTGAAATAATTCATAGTATTATTATGCAATAATTCATCTTCGAACAATATTTAATAAGACATTCAGGTATATTTTCAATAAACACCAGAAGTACTAGTTTGGGCATAAATTCAATATAGAAGCTTTCCCATTTCTTTATGTTTCTCAAAAATTACAGGGTTGTGTACCATGGAAAAACTATGTACTTGTCAAATATTATTAAGATTAATTTTTTTAAAAGTAAGTAGCTATATTTAAACTAATTTATTTAATATCCTTGGAAAATAGCATGAAGCATCAAAATTAGTATTATATTGTTAACATCAATTATGTCTTCAAAAAGCGCTGCATAGGTACAAATGTTTGTCTTTATGTATTTTTTTATTTAATTATTAAGAGAGCATCTGTTTCCTAGTTATATATATTTTAATGCCATTGAGAAATGAGAATAGGTAAAAAAAATGAAACCTTGTTATAATTCAACAATGCTGTTATAAAATTTTTGTTTCTAAATGCTTTATTTCCTTCCCTCTTCAATCTTTCTGCTACTTCTTTTCTCTGTCTTCTATCTTCTGCTCTCTGTTTAGCATCTTGTTCCACTTCTTTCATGAACTGTTCTAGAAATTGAATGGAATAAAATTCTCAAGCATATATGTTATTGCATTAAATAATGTTAAATTGTGAAATACAAGTACTTAAGTTAATTACCTAGAAGAATATTATAGGGTTATATTACCACTTCAAATAATGGCATTATAGGCAGTACTTTTAGCTTTATGTTCACGTTCAGAGTTTCAAATAGAGTAAATAATATAACTATTTAAGATAAATTAATAATTTATCAAATGTAATAAAAGTGACAGCAAAAATGTATTACTTTTGATCAATTTTTTTGAGGGTGACAATAGCACTACTTCTTAAAAAAAAACTATTGTACTTCCCCTCTTCTGTACTAAAGTACCCCAATAGTTAGCTTCTACTCCTCCAAGAAGCTCAGCACTTTTGTTGTTCCAGCGGTAAAAGTTTTTCTATGGTTTTGTTGAGTGTCCCAAAGCACCTACCTCTGTGCAGCATAGTTGCCGTAAAGTCAGTCAGCAGGGGCAAAGGTGTTTCTTCCTATTTGCAGAATCTGCACATAGGCAGAATCTGCCTTGAGTAAGGCTATTTACTCAAGGGAGTCGCCTGGTATCCTCGAGGCTCCGTTCATAATACAGTAACCCCTGTATCATCCATCCTTCGGCATGGATCACATAACGCCTTAGATTGGTCCTGGGATAAAAGGAGGGGATTTGGGGATTAGGAAGGATGTGAAAGGAATGTGGTCAGGCCCAGCCCCTGATCTCCTCCTCCTTCTCTTTCGTTTGTCCCTGCATGTAGCAGGTTAACAGGGTAGCCTCGTGAAGGCCGAAAGTCATAGTTGAGTGTTAGAGGCTATTAGTGGCGCTTAATCACTCCATTACTACCCCTTTGATCTGTTTTATAAATGCTTTACTTTTTTTTTTGCTTAGACTATAATCTATACTTAATACTTACTCTCTATTGGTTACATTAAATATATATTCTAATGATCAATGTAATTATGCATTTTGTTGTCATGGTTTTATTTCTGTTACAAATGCTGAGATACATATTTGTATACCTTCAAAATGCACCTACCTGTACCCATTTGTCCACTGGGGTTGCCTTCTTCGAAAGCTCTTTTATTAATGACAGTTTTATCGTGTTTAATAAATGCTTCTTCTTCCGAAAGTTCAATACTATTGTTTTTACCTGACACATACTTATCTGCTATCAGGATTGCTTTTTGGGTAATTTTGTCATCCTTACTGGATAATCCTTCTATTATTGATCCTGTGAAACAGATAGTTGCAATGATGTACCGAAGAATTATTAATTAATTAAATTATTTTTAGCTTAAAATTTCAATGACTACTTAATACATACCAATTAAGTATTAAGTATATAAGACAATTAAGCATAGAAGTGGGATATAATTTCTACAAAACATAATTAGAAATTATGTAACTCTTGTTGACTATTATGAATATGAAGACTTTAAAGAACGGTAATACAATACGTTTGCATGCTGAGTGAGAATAGCCTGGAATGTATTTGTTAATCTAAATGTATTTGTTAAATGGAGAACAAGAACCATTCGTGTAACCGGCAAATATACGAAATGTATTTTTTTCTTTGTGTTATTAGAAAGATTATGATCGATTTAAACTTTTTCTTAACTAAGCAAAACTTAATTTTTTAAATTATTTTAATGTTTATATGATTTCTAGAACCTGTATTTCATAACAGCAGTAAAATAGTTATTAGCTCAAATTACAGTTTAGAAACTGCTTCTCCTTGGGCGGAGAAGCAGTTAAATATTATGTTAAATATTTAACATATATTATATTAAATATTAACTGCTGAATATTATGTATTATAATAATTTATTGGTTAAATTACTAGAAAAATATGAGAGTGTTATATTACAACTTCAAATAACAGTTATTATTGGCTGTTAAAATTTCATTACTGAAAATATTTAATCGAGTATTATATTAAAACTAGTTAACATAATATTCAATGACTAATATTGTTAATTACATAGTTGTTTCATATAATAATAAATCAGGAGTTATCATTAACAAAACCTTTTTGATAATAGTTAACATAAGCTTTGGGGAAGTTGTACTTTTAGTTTGTTTATTGCATTCAGTGATTACAATGTCATTTAAAACGCTACTACGTCTGACTAAGAAAGACTTCGACTGAGATGAACCCTTTGTTACTACTATGCCATTAGTGATATTAATGTCTTATCACTTGTTTTAGTTGTGTTAATTTTACTCTTGTTTAAGTCAATATCTTTAATACTGTAAAATATTTTCATTTTTATTATATATATTGAAGGTGCGAATGTATCTACTGTGTGTATCAATATCATATTGATAAAACTTCTGAGGCAAAAGCTTAGCTTTACTTATATCTTGTACTAACCTACTTCTTCAACTCTTTTAACAAAGTTATTAAGTTCCTCTTGATCTGGAAGTGGTCGCAACTTATTAAGATTATCCATTGATTACTTATTGAACAGTCTTCATTAAGAGATAATATAGCAAGTGAATCGAAACAGATGTTTCAATTTTGTTACTGTTACCTTGGAGATGCTTCTATTGTGAATCGGTAAAATAAATTCTTCTATAAAAATCAATTTATTAACTTATTTTCTAATAACAATAAATTAAAAAATAATATTAACCTTAAATAAGTCAGTCTTTCATTGTATAATGTTTACTATGAACGCTAACCAAACCAGTCACTTCAATCTTAATGTGTTATGATACACACTGAACAATTTCAACATTCCTTCATATATCAAAGTCATTTACAGTAATCCTATTACAAATGCATCTTAATAGTGAATCATGGTATTTATACTGTGAACCTCAGTTATATAAAATATGTACAATTGTATATTCACAACCTAACGTAAATATATATAAAAAAATTATAATCTAAATAAAGATAAACTATTTTATAAGCAAGGAGTAAATTGTAGTACACATTATTAACAGTGGTATTCAAATATTTATTCCTGTCTCTCTCTCTATGTATATATGTATACCAATATATACCAATAGTGTGAAACTGGGAGGGGGGGGAGATAATATACATAAAACTAATAAAAAACAGATGAAATGATATCTCTATTTCATGTTTAACAATCAATAAATGGAGTGATATATATATGTAAATGTAAATCAATCATGAAAGAGATTCAAAAGTAGGACTTAAATATTCTTGGTTAGTAAAGGTTTGTTCTTGCTACAGTCATGAAAATAAATGGCTCTGAATGATTTTATTTACACAAAAAATAGGTAATAATGGTAGTGGTAAAAGGATCTGGGTCATCTTTTAGAATTAAATATATGATTTTGTGTTGATATTTTTTGTCAAAATTAATATGTATATAAATCGGAAAAAATGTTATTTCACGAATATATATATATATATATATATATATAATGAATGCATGCAAAATAATGCAAGCTAGACAAACATATCTTACTTCGAAATCACGAAGTGAGTTTTGTCTGTTTTTATTTTACGTTTTCTTGTTAGTTGTCAATTATACCAATTAAACTTTATTTTAATATTTTACACTTCAACTGACAAGTGTAACTTTTACGTGGAGCAGTTATTTTAGTCCAAAGATCTTAGTCCCATTTCTGAATTTTTTTTACATGGTTCAGACATATAAGTATCTAATCAACGTTACGTCATTTATTTTTTTGCATGTATTTATGGCGAAATCTTGTTACTGTCGTATTTCTATTTTTGATGAATCTAGTTGTTATGGTGGTAGTTGTGATGAATTCTAGTTGTTATGGTGGTATATATATATATATATATATATATTGGTATAAATAGGCTTCTTTCAAACAGGTATCATTAAAGTGAACCGCAGTCTCGGCATTCACGATTTTCAGACTGATAGATTCGATTCTACGGTCTAACTTCCTGCTACAACATGGGACAAGTGACTGACAGGAGGTAGTGATTTTGCAGTGACTGAAAATTTTAATATTGTATTGATTTGAAATAATAAACATTTCACAAAAGGTTTGTTTTCCAACACTGATACTAAGCAATGATAAATAAGAAGCGAGAAGCTTTAAAATGGCCAGAAGACTGGGAAAAATAGTACTACTTTTGGCATAAGGCACAATAAAGTACCTATCTAATTTCAATATTGAGACACATCTTATTGCTCAAAAACAATACGATTCTTTTGGATACAGAGAACTCCTTGTCTGTTATATTTCATTAAAATCTGTTAAACTGTGGGGTCTGAAGCGAGTTTATACAATTTTGGATATACTCACGCATAGATAGATATCATGAAAAAAAGGCCCAAGCGGAATAAAGGAGGATATTTCTCTTAATTAAAATGATTTGTTTATAGTAAAGTAGGAGTAGAAACTGAGACTAACCAATACCACTGATTAATAATTCTTATTTCTTAAATAAATATTGTATCTTCAAATGATTTACATTAGTATTATAATGAAAGATTAAACTCTTTCACTATAGTCGGAAATATACCAATATTGTTTAAGAGAATGATAATGGGAAAGGAAACACTGTTGACAGGTGAGTCCCCGTGGAGGCTAGGTAGCAGAGGAGTTGGCGGGGTCGTGCCAGGATATCTGCTCAATGCTGTCGGCTGCCGCCGCAGGGTTCGCCCTTTCCCCATGATGGTGTCTTCGCCTTTGATACCAACTTTCTTGTTTCCCTGGTGCTTCTATCGTGCTCAAGTCTACCATTGGTAGAATATATGATTCGTATCTAAATCCATCAGATTTTTTCCTCGCTGCATCGATTACAAAACGTGGGATTGGCTTTTGTATATCTACAATTATAATGAACTGATTAATTCAACTCATTTAAAATGCAAATATTTAGCATAATTCTCTATTACGTTTATCTAAATAATAAAGCTTTATTTCTTTATAACTCTAGAAGTCATTGATGTCAAGAAGGAAGGTGAAAACTCATTGAAGGTACTTAACCGCTACTGATAGGTAACTATATTTTCAAAGGTGTTAATTAAAACGGAAACATACTTCTCTACATTATTTGCTTAACTATTCAGGTAATTCGTGACAATTGCAAAGAAATGTACATAAAACAATGGAAAGTCATTTCAAGTTTGATTCTGGTAAACATCACTAATTATTGTATGTAGCTATTTTAAAGTCCATTTTATCAGATAAAATGCGAATTCTTAAATGTATATTTTATTTTAATTATTTATAAAAAATATGACCTGCATTTCAACTAAGTACCTACGTTTAAATGTGTAAAAAGAGTTCTTCATTGGAAAAATAAAAAAAACTCTTTCATCATTTTACCAGTGATCATAGTTAAACTGCTATTATAATAAATTTTTTATCTGAAAAAAATATTTTTTAATCCTATTCTTGTGCTACAGAATGAATGAGATTAAAAGATAAATTCTTATTCGTAAACTTACTACTTTGATTATTGCAATCCATGGGAACAAAAAAGTTTTTAGGAGGTAAAATTGTGCCATCTTCATTTTCGACTTCAATGGAAAGGCCGAAGTTTCGTCCTGAGTCAATCCATGACTGCGCAGCAGCTTTTATGTTCCACTCGGTCCACATCATCTCTCCGTAAAGCAGCATCTGGCTGTCCAGTAACTTGCGTTTGACTGAAAAATTTAGTAATGATTAACGGAACTTACTACATGGTGAATTAGCAGTTGGGTGATAATGAAACGAGAACCTATGCAACCAAGGTAGAAAAGTGTAAAAATGTTACAAATGATTAATTTAAAAATTAAGACTAGTGTGAGGAAAGGGTGCGAAATGTTCGAGAAAGAGTGAAGATATCAGTTTTCCTGTAAGACAAATTTAAGTTGCTAATTAAGTGAGAAAGTAATATCTTTGAAATGTCTTCTTATTACTCGTAGCATCCAGTTCAAAAGATAATCTTGATCAAACCATCATTTTTATTATATTTACATTTGCAAATATGTTTCAGTTTTGTTGACGTATGATTGATTAAAAGAGAAATAAATTAATTTTTGTTAATATTTTCTGTTAATCGCCCTGTTTATAGATTATTGATTTTAAATGTTTTTGATGATATTTAGAATACCGTACCCATACTAATCTTACTCCTCAGATATTGAGAACTACCAAGCAAACTCACGTTCAAAGTATACTCAACATTAGGTATGCAACGGAAGCACCACTATGTGAACGGGCTGACGCACAATACTTGGCACTATTTCAGTCTTAGTGCCACCGAGTTATATTCAATGAGTGTTCAGAGCCCTAGTAATTATACATGTGAGGATAACGGGTTAGATGGTAATTTTCTAGCCCTTTTCATTTAGCAATAAGTTGTCCAGTTTCAAAGAATCACTCCGCTGTCTAGCGCAAAGCGCTGTGTTAATGGATGGGTACTTGAGTATCGAGGAATACATCGTACTGAAGCGAAGGACCTCTGAATTCTTGGCTACCATATATGTAGAAAGGCAATGAAACAAACATATGAATGACATATAAATGACAAACATATAAAACCTTTCTGCCCCCTTGTAGTCCTTACCAATTTGATAAACTAATGATCACTTTATTGGTTGAAGGGTATATAAAAATAATCCACCTCGCCAGACCAACATTAGTAGTCAGTCATCCATTCTTATGCTTTACTTATTTCAGTCTGTTGAGATATTGTTAGAGGTTTTTAATACTATAGCAAGTATGAGTATACTTATTTTAGGTCTTAAAATTGTCTCTAATGTTGGCTATGGTTATGTTAACAGTTTAAAAAATGTCATCAATTTTTTATTTTTCATATAATTAAGGTTTATGTTAATGTTTTATATAAAAATAAGGTAATAATTAAATGATTTAAAAGTTCTAATCAGATAATTGGCATCTTTACAAGGATTTAGATAAGAAAATCTTGCAAGGTGTACTATTTGTAATTTCGAAAGTTTGAAAGCATGTAATTCTTACTTATGACTTTTGTCTATTTATGTATACTATTCCATTTATTATTCTAATATAATGAACTAGGACCTGATAGAACTGAAAATTAAATATAGTGTTCATTTATGAAGAAAATCCAAAACATGCACAGCGAAATGATTTGCATCATATTTAACAAAGACGTAATGACTTGTTTGATATTCGTCTGTAAATTAGTCAATTAATTATTTACTTTTGTTTTTCTTGAGAGACCTCGTGTACCAGAACACAGACACTCTGACTTTCTTCTCGTCGGATTGCTGCCCAGAGGAGGGGCCTACCAGTGGGTTACCGTCGACTTTGACTGCGTCTGACTGGGTGTTGGTGCTCTGAGTAGAATGATTCTGAAACATAAATTTATACCAATTACCCTTAGGGTTAATATTATTGTCAAATTCATGTTAGATTTTCATAAGTTCAATTGAAAAGGTCACTAATCGTTTGAGATGAATTAAATATTCCCGTAAAAATGATTCTATAAAAGAAAATCGAAAATTGACCAACAACATAGTTAAGCATTTGATAATTTTATATCGTTTAATGAAAGTGTTTCATATAAATTTATGAATGCTTGCTAGAAAATCCGTGTTTTTATGTTTCTTACTTAAGGTCTTTCGGGGTCCCTTCGAGGATTATTTAGGATGATAGCAATGGTAAATGGCGACGCGCAGGTGTAATATCCGCTTTGTGTTTAACACCGTGACAAATTGTATTTGTTCCATAAATAGTAACTAGTGTTATTTTAAAATCGAATACTCAAGTCATTTTTCAGTAAAGTTACAAAGTTCTTTCCTTTACAAATTGGGGTTTTTAGTTCTTGATTTCAACCGATGTATGGAAAGTTATTATAAATTTAATTATTCTTTGATGCAACATATATTTATTCTAAGTTAAAAGGCCTGTTTTCATCTAACAATTTGCGTCTATGACAACTGGAAAATACTTTTTCTTTTTCTAGTTGTTTTAGATACCCCAAATGCTTCTTAGATGTATCTCATCACAGTATATCTGGATTAACAAGGACCATTTAAATGATCTTTGAATCTTCAAAAGTATCTACTTTATAATCTTTTAATCATCAGTGTTATAGTTTACTTTTCTGGTAATACTGATAATTAAATAGTCATTGATGTAAATAACATTTATACACTGTGGTTAGTTCATCAATTTATATTTAAGTTGTTCTTTCCTTCTCTCTGTTTTTTTTTACAATTTAACTTTTTTAATTAGATATAGTTCGAGCACATTTGTATAATGTGCTAGTTGATGTGCTATCAAAACGAGTTTTTTTGTAAGGAAATGGAAAACACTCCTTTCCATTTTCCATAAAAATTCAGTTTTATTGATAAGTCTTATTATCAATTCAGTTTTAAACTTTACTATAAGAATAATATCTTGGGTACCATATTTTACTCCAGAGGATATTTACTATACTTCAGCCAGCAATGACTTAGGCGTTCAGTAACCCAAGGTGAAAAGATCTGTTTTTAAGCAGAATAAAATAGTTTTCGCCAAACTTTCATACGATTTTCGCAGAGAGTTAAGAAATAAGTATTATAAAATTTGGAGACAGTTTCACTTGAGGGTTCAGTCAGTATAGATGAGCCACTCGTAGAACAAACTCGTTATAGATGAGATCGATTGGAGTCAGACCTTGTGTTAACGTGCGAGCTCCTGGAAAGCAGCCGATTATGGCCAACCTGCAGCTACGGTGACCTTAGTCACTCCTGCCTTGCACTATCAGGACTTATAGCGAGTGACATTTTTCAGTAAAACACCGACTTCCAGCTGCGTTTTAAAACAACAATATTATTACATTTTATATTTTTTATAAATGGCTTACAAATCAGTCTCTAATCGAATGATAGTTGGAAGTAGCGGGTACAAGTAGGTTGAATATTGCAATCGCTTGACTTCTTCAATGTTATCAGTTGCTTTATTTATTTATTTTACACAAATTAATAAAGTCAAGGATTTAATCAGAAGATTCTTAAATAATACCATGATACTGTGAGATATTAAAGGTAAAACAGCGGATGTATCTTACCTGTATACTAGACATACAACATAGACATGATTATAGTAAATATTAAAGTCGTCGATTTATTAGCTTTTTAACTAATTACCTGAAGTGTTTTGTAAAGGCGCAAAGTCGCATAGTTGACCATAACACCATTTCCAGATCTATGAAATGGAACATTCAAATCGAAGTGAAGATTCATAAAATTCCTTTGTTTCCATAACTCTTCATCTGTGTTTCTAGGAATCGTACCTGAAATAAATAAATATTTATTTCATATTAATTTAAATAGTAAAAACATATATTAAAAGATATCTTCTAGCATAAAAACATTTTTTATAGACATTATGAATATAAATTAATGTCATTTATATACACACTTGTTATTAAATCTAATTTTTAATTCATTGTGTTACAATAATTAATACTAGTTTTTTACCTTAACCAATTGTTACAATCGTTCCTCGGAGAGGACGCTAAGCCGTCTGTTCGAGCATTTACTTTCTTAGGTACTAATTAAAGATCCTTACTCTAAATACTCTTGAGGAAGGAGATATTTAGGACTTTTAATGTACAACCAACCCGGTAATGTGGCTTGCCGATTATTAAAATGGGTGCGGAATAATAAATGAATCACATTTTCCGCCCATAGAACAGCATTAGAGGTAAAATTCTATAAGTGTAGGTATTGAAAAAGAAACAAAAGTTATTTTATGTGACAGGACATTATGCGAAGGGTTGTGTTGTTAAGAATGGTAAAGATATTCTGAATATCGTCGGAGATATTAAGAGCAGAGTTAGGGTCAGTGAAAAGTGGTTGCTAGAGACGTACAAGAGGGGTAGAAGCTCTGGACACGCTCTGTAGCCTGCTCCACCACTGGCGGCAGAGGGACCTTGTCCTGTATCACTGATATGATCCGTTTATGGTGTGGACTCACTTCAGACTCTGATCCTCGAAGTAATTTCAGCAAGGTTGACTTGATTGATATTATCCGGCGCTCTTTGTCCCTGAAACAGAACAACAAGCAAATGTACTCATCACATTTATGGATAAGCCTTATATGTATGAAACATTAATGGACATAAGAAGAAGTAATAGAATAATTTGGCACAGAAATTCCTCCTTTATGAATTAAGTAGAAGCACGTTTAAGATTGTTGTTATGAAAAGATTCCGTCGAAAGTATTGATGGAAGAAAGGGAATAAGGTCTTAGTAGACTGCTGCTAATACCAGAAATTTGAACTTTCTGGAATAAAAACTTAAATTACTCGTTGTTTTATGAAGTAAGATCAAGCAGTTTTTTATTACCTAAAAACAGGTTTCGTTCTCACATTCAGGACTATATATTTCTAGAAATCCATAGTCCCGTTAAAAGTGCTACTAGTGTGAATGTTATGTAATTTTGGAGACACATCCACCAACTCACATCGGCACATTATTTCTAAAATAAATGGACGTTAATTATTTAATATTAAAGGGACGATAAAACCTGTACAACCGATAACATATCAACTTTTTTTTCATGATCACTATACTTTACATTGAGTGAATAAAAATATGAATAGTCTAAACACAGAATTGCGATAAATTCATTATCAAATGTATAAATAACGAATAAAAATAATTGGAATGTGACTAGATCATTATCTTGGCTATGATTGACAATCAACGTCCAAATGTGCAGTCGTCAGTAGTCCATGCATTAAATCCATCGTTCTGAGGAAACTGGAAGTAAAAATATGTGAAGCAAGCCTCAGTCTCAATAATTTTCAGTTTAAATTGGTAAATACACTTTGAGCTTACACTTATTTTAATACTTCCCAATTTTGTTGGAGAAAGCGTATCTTTTTCATAAACTAAACATAAACACCACAGATTATTGATCAAAAGTCATAGTTTTGACCAGAACTGTTATGCTTTGGGAATCTTACAACAAAAGCAGTTTAAACTACTCTGTCCTATTAACTAAAATCATAAAACTTATATTTAACTTTTATTGGGGGAAATTGAAATAAACAGTTTTAACCCGCTGTAATCAATAATTGAGTGAAAAAAAGTACGTCTGCGTATCATGTAGTACATTTTGCACTATTTATTTCTTCAAAAAAACTACGACTGTTTTTGAAGGGCAGAGAGTGTATATTTTAATTTCATCATGGATCATAAAACAGCGTTCTTTATTAATTAAATTAATAAATGCATGCATTTGTGCATTAATGGAAACAACTTTGCCACACTGTCAGATTATCATGTCTCAGATAACGTCAGATGAGTGCTTATAAATATTATCAAAAGTGGGAAACCAAAATTTCCAAAAGAAAAGTTGGATAAGTAGTGTATACAAAACGAAGGGTTGGGATAGTACCCAACTTAAGCATGATAAGTCAATTCTTAAGGAGAAATGTAAGGTAATTTGAAACTATAAAAAAAAACTTGAATAACGCTTCTGGTATATGGACATAGACCAAATAAGTGATATGATTTTATGAAAAGGAAATTAAGTCAATAATGTAGAAGATACATAAATAAGAAGACATTAAAGCATTATAAGATATAAAGCATGATATCTTATAAGAACAAAAATTATATAAGTTGTTAAGGGACTAGCCCTTATAAAAGCTGAATTGAAGTGAAAAGTGCGGAAAGAGTTTGGAAATACAAAACAGTTGTATGTAAATGAGTGGGAATGGATATTGTTGGAGCATAGAGAATCGTTGCGGTAATAACTAAAGCGTTGTTTAGAAAGTCCCTACAATGGCGTATAAGAAAGAGTAAGTTGAAAGGACAATGCTAGGGGACTTGGTGCAGGAGTGTGAGGACAGTGAAGGTTTGAGACGTGGCCGTTAGGGCTAAGCAGAGGCAGACGGTGGTGTGAGGACAGGGTGACGAGGATAGGTAAACAGAAGGGGGTCACCAGACAGAGCACAGACAGTTCGGGGAGGAGGAGTTCCGTAGCCAGTTCAAGGACGCCCTACCTCCCCTCTTCCGCTAAATAAGCACTCCTTTATCTACGTCTGCCCGCTTCTGTCCTCCTCCAATTAAATTCACATTCACCTCTTAGTTATACAATAATTTATTTAGGTAACAGCAATATATGCTTTTACAGGGTAACAGTATTTTGACAGTAACAACATTATGAAGTTATAATAGTAAATAAATTATAATATAGGTGTGTCCGTCCATAGGTGCTTTAGTGGTCAAGTTTTAGTCAATTAGGACTAAGATATGTCATACGTTCCTAACCGACGAACCATTATTATACCTTTGAGCCAATTAAGATATAATTAGAAATGAATGTATATAATTATTCGAAAAATGCTTGAAGAGGCACTACGTCAATTATTGAATAGTAATATATTTTTTTTTCGCTAGACCAAAGTACTCAAAATAGGAGTCAGATATCTGGAGCTTTTACGAACTTCTGCCATTTAAACTGACTTTAAGCGCTTAAACATTACTTTTGGCATAAAACTTCTGCATATTTAAGTATCAACAAAAAAGTATCTAGCAATTGGAAAAAGGTTAGAGAAGTGAATCTAGGACTTTAAAAAATAAAGTCTAAGTTCTTTCATTTACAATTTCATTAAAAACTACTAATGAAATAATAAGATTTTAATAAGCAGCACAGTGGGGATCGCGTTTATATTATCAGCTACAGATTTTATGTTTCAGTGAAATTCATAGTTGTCCTCAGAGAAGCATCCCCCACTTCTATGATTTACGAAAATGTTTATCCTCTAAAAGTCAGTTGCATGAAATATAACAAAACGTTCGAAAGCCTATTCGACACAGACTCAGCATTATTCGTATAAAAGGCAGCTTGCATGAAATTGGTATATAAAAGAACAATGTCTTATTATATATTCTGTATATATCCCTAAGTCCTTTTTTTCAAGATTTATTAATTTCTGGCTTTCGAATGAACTATTTAGACTAAAATAATCCTGTATTCTAACTACTTTTTATGTGCTTTTCTTATCATTCCTCAATTACAAGCTTACGCAAGTTGAGGAGTGCTGTGCGAATCAGTTCCAGGCCGCAGAAGGTTACTTTGGCTCCAAACTTTTCTTACCGGCCCACTGACTTATTACCCTGTGTCCAGGTACCCATCTCAGAGAAAACTTCATTTTACTGGTTATATAATAATTTTTGTTCTATCAACATTCCAGACAAATTCCCCTTGCTTGAAATCAGGAAGTTTTCAATGGGCGTGATCAATCGTGATCACTTTGACGACTTGTAGAATAATCTGAGGGCTATTGTATTTGGCGACATATAGTCCAACTTACTAATGTTCCTTACTATTAAACTTCTGGAATATCACCTGTGGAAGAATCTATTTCGTTCTAATCTCATTGATTCGTAAGTTACCCTTTTTTCGATATCTCAAATGACGACGTGTAATAATTTTTCCATGTTGAATGTATTGCAGGAGGTGACCATTTTCTCCTTTAATTCTTTGACACGCTCAGTATGGTTTATTAAGGCTAATAACTTTTTTATTGATCTTAGGATCACACAACCGGTGGATATCATACCATTTGAAAAAAGGAACTTTTTTAGCAAAGCTTATATCCAGCTCTTTTCCCTTTGCCCATCCTTCAAAATTTGGAGAGGGTATTACATAAACCCAAAAGTAGTACTATCCAGCAATGCACGCATTATAATAACGATGTATCTACCTTTGTGTAGTAACGATCTGTACAAAACATAACGATCTATCCTTTGTATAGTAACTTTGATTGTTTAGAGTATTAAGTAGTTAATATAAAACTAATCCCCAAAATATTAGTAACGGGATGCTACCTGAGAGGGGCATTTGTTAGTCACAATTCAAACTGCGGTAGATCCAAACTTATATTAATTATTCTTGCATTTCATTGATGTAATCAATTATATGGTTCCTGGGTTCGTACATCTATGAATTGGTACTTCTATCTAACTTAATCGATTGGAATTAAATTCAAAAGATTTATGTTATCATAATCTTATTTAACATCCAGAGATTCAAGATTTCACATAAACACATGAAATAACAATCAATGATCAGACCACAATAAACCAGTTTAGTTTCCTTTAATTTTCTATTTTTTAATACACTTTTTTGGAGATGATTTTGTTCATTTGTTCTTCTGCTAAGTATGTTTTCTCTTATGAAGATGGTTATTTACAAAAAAATACATCGCATGCCACTATTCTGAACTTAACAGTTATCATTTTTAGTTTAGTATTATTTTTTCAATATAGTAAGTTCATGAAATATTCTTACTATATACTATAATAGTATAGTATATATACTATATATTATATTATAGTAAGGAAATGCATAATACAAAATTTTAAGTTTATTGATTCTCTTGGAAAAGTGACTTAAAATCAGTAGTCGTTTTGTAATAAAGAATAAAAAAGTACATTTTCCCTACTTCAATATTACCTAACAGCAATTGAGTTTTAAAGATACCAATAACTACATATCTGACATTATACTCTGTTAGAAGTATGAGAGAAGTAATAGTTCAAAATACCCTTCTTCCTACTTGAATTTTAATAGGTACTTAAACTTCTAAATATACAAGAGATTATTTTAGTTATATTCAGTGAATGGTAAATTAATTAATTAATTAATGTAATTATCATTTGGCATTATATTTAATCAGTTTTTTACTAAGATACCGACAGGAGAAATCAATGATATGAACAAGAGGTCAGTTTTCAGGATTACCTCAGTTTCTGATACCTAAGCCTAAGTAAATGAGAAATGCTGTGGACTCAAGCTTTTATCTTATTGGGTACACTCATTTCATTTGTTATATTTGCAACTTAGGGGCTTATTCGATTAAACTACTTCTATTTCTATAGATTCAAAATTTATTCGTACTATTTGGACCACTTAGGTGTAGTAAATAATAATAATAATAATGATATCAATATAACTAGAGAAAATTGAAGTACTGTTTTATTTTCTATTTTTGTATTGCTTTGTGTCATTAATTTAAACAGAATTGATATGTACAAATACTAAAAGAAAATATAAATGAAAAGGAAAAACCTTTGCAGCCAATGTGCAGTTTTTGATACTTGGAATAATAAGAGAAGAAAGTGGAATTTAATGGAGTTAGTTAACTTGAATGACTCAAGGACATTGAGGGCATTCTGCCAACATGAATGTAATTTGATTTTTTTTTTCAATTGAAATATCAATCTATTGATTAGTACGCATACTTTAGATACAGAACTGTTTACGACTCTATTCATAAAAGAAACCTCAGATCACACTCAGATATGAATTAACAATTAGATAATCTATGTACTTACTCTTGCAATATAGTTTAACAAACCATTTTAAATAAAAATTCTTTCAACAATTTTTAAGACAGAAGCATATAGTTTATTCATAAAATAGATGTTTTTATTCACTTATCTCATTAAAAAAAATGGCATATGAATTTTATGTGTATATGATTCTGTTCTTTAGCAGTTCTTTTAAAAATAATTATGAAATTTTTTTTATAGAGACCGGTGTTTTTGAGCAAGTTATTCAAAATATTGTAACGAAATCATTAAAATAATGTGCATTTCAACTTAGTATTTTAATTATTTAATTAAATAGTTAATAATAATTATTTTTAAATAATTATTAATAATTATTTAATTTTTTTTTCTTTACGTTTGGTTTATTAAGAACTAAAATAATTCTTTACTCAAATACTGCAGTTGTAATTATTAAGTGCAACACTTTATAAGCTAATTAATCTTGAAGTATATACCTAATTTATTTAAACTAAGAGTATCCCGGTTACAAAATAAGTGGAATATTTCTCGGCTTTCCGTGTCATCATTGCAAGGTGGGTGTACACGTATATTTATTTAAAGCTATATATAAAAAACATAATTCTTACATATGTAAAACTATCATTTTTTATATTTGACGGAATAAATTACAAAATAAACTAGAAAACGAGGGAGAGCCGTAATAAGTTAACAAAATTAAACCAGAGTTGGACATATTTAGTCCAATTTTTACTTTTACCACAAGACCGACGAAGAAAATTACTATTTGTAAATAGTACAATATAAAGAACTGTATTGAAAGGAAAATAATAAGGTTTAATGCATATTAAAACTACACAGCAATAAAACAATACTATTCTGCGTTGTATTAATATTAGTACACATATCGCAGAAGCACGAGGCTTTACCGATGAATAAATATATTACACCAAATTGCTATAATAATTCTAGTTAAATAATAATTAATAAATTAATTTTAATAATAATAAAAAATCATAATAATTGGCAATCAATAATGAAATAGATTGTTTAAATTTTGATAAGATTTAATTGCAGCTGAGATAAAAAATCTTCACAGAAATCTGTGTACATGATAAGATTGCTTAATGTGTCTCGTGCTGCTTTTCGTGATAAGTCCTTATGAAAAGGCATAATCATGAAATTGATTATCAGGGTGTCTTGGTGAATACTGCGTCATCACCACAGCTTAGTAAGTCCCTCGTCGGCGTTTTATTTGATTGTTGAGCGTTTTAAAGTAGAATATCGATGGCTTTACACTTTCCTAGCCTAAACAGAATGCACAGTTACTCGAGATCTTTTAAACATGTGGGTTTGGGTTTTGGGAAAGCTGTGAAAGAGGTCTTTTAGAGACAGCTGGTTAGCTGGTGCTTACCTGGTCCCTATAAAGCTATCTACAGACGCAATTATCATTACCCTTGTATTAAGTATGAAGGTGGGTAATTAAGTCGATGCGTCTGCTGTTCAGAAATATTCCGGGAAGGGAGGGAGACGTCAGTCGTCACTCGGAGCTGGAGGTGTTTAATCCCTCTAATAAGGGTTATGTAATTGAAACATAATTGTCGATGCCAGCCATTAGTGAGACTTGAGAACGAAGCCTCACATTGCCCTCTTCGTTTTACTTGACCAATTACTTCAGCTACTCATCCCTTAATTGCACTATTTACATAAATCAACACTTAGGGCAAGCAAAACAAAAGAAAAAGAACTTTAATCAAAGTTCCAACTGCATCGTGCATTTGTTTTTATCCATTTGAATGAACTTAAATTTTGATGAGATCGTCTATATCACTGAATCTTCTTAATGTTGATGACTACTCAAAATCGTAGCATGGGCCATATGCGACCTAAAAGAAAACAGTCGGACGACTGGTTTAATGTAACCAAACTCGTCCGACATCTCTGCAATGGATTAGCATTGAATTAAGCATCATGGTCATTGAAAAAGCTACTATGAAGTTGCCACTGCATAATGAAATCATTTTACAGCTGTAATAAGACTGAATCATCCAACAAGAATACCTTTAAAAAGAAAAATTCCTATAAAAACAATTTAAACATTGAAATAATTGACATACCTTAACAAATATCAAATCAAAGATAGGGAATATGAATGAAGTTTTTATTTTTGGAGAATTACAAATTAAGACAAATATTGCATATAAACAGCAAAACATGGAAGACTATATTGAAAAGAAGAAAGTTCGTAAGATGGACATTTCTGTATTCCTATATTTGATGACATAAACAGTACATTATTAACTGAAAACAATTCTTCACTTTTTTCATTGTTACAAACATATGATGAATTAGGGAAGAATCAAGGAAAGCAACCTATGAATGACATCTTCAATATGCTATACGAATCTGTGCTCTATAATTATTGTATAAAAACAATCAAGATTCATAGAATGTATTTTTAATATATCAAATGAAATATGTAAATACGAACACACAAATGGGAATTCCACAACCAAAAGTAATACATTTATTGAAGCCATGACCTCATTATCAAGGTGGCTAAAGAATTTATTTATCTGCTAGTGCATCAATGGGCCACTCAGAAGGAATGCATAACGTAAAATTAAGAGAGAAGTGTTAGTTAATGGTACTAAAATGATTAGAGAAAAGACATATCGAAACTAAAATCGGTTAAAAATCCTTTTAAAAAGAATGAATCGGTTTAAATTGCCAAAAAATGATGTAGAAAAATAGTAGTATGTCTGTTTAACAAGAGCAGGAAAACCTACCAGTAAATTTACACAATAAACAACTAATATCACAAACCAGTCCAATCAGGAGAAGTTAACACTGGACTATGAATGGTCATGCATGTTTTATTTGTTTTCCCAGCATCAAACAACTAACTAGTAACTTTTCTCAAACAGCCTAAAGATGTGGAATTAATACAAAATATGGTGCTTTAAGTAAGCAAATGTATGTCGGAAAATAAATAAAAATGAATCAGAAAGGAAGGTGAAGACCAAAAGAAGTAACAGGTCACCAAATAAAAACCGAGTCAATCATATTGTTCAAAATATTATTCACAGTTGTATTTGTATATATATATATATATATATATATATATATATAAACACTAATAACTTCTCGACCGTGTGACAGATATACAACTAAAAAATGATTGATCGGGATGCGGTCAGTTTCTTCCACTTTCAATTCAAACTCTCATTGCCGACGTTTCGATTTTATTTAAAATTACTAGTTCAGAAATGTAATTGTAATAGTTCCTTCAATTGCCAATACTCCTACTTGTGCCTTTGGAAAAAGATTTTAAATAAAATCGAAACGTCGGCAATGAGAGTTTGAATTGAAAGTGAAAGAAACTGACCGCATCCCGATCAATCATTTTTTAGTTGTATATATATATATATATATATATATATAAAACAAGATTTAACATAAACAAGTGAAATAACAATCAATGATCAAATCACAATATGAAAAGGGAAAAAAGACTAAGATCTTTCAACCGTAACAAGCGGTCTTCGTCAGAGTCAAAAACCTTACTGGGTTGTGTTTTCCCTTTTTATATTGTAGTTTCATCATTTATATATATAATCAGATATATCTATATATAATCAGTTCCTCAGGTTAAAATTAAAATTTTATTGCTTTTAAAATTTTATTATTTAAAACCTTTTTCTTAGCCAGAAGTACACAATTTTTAAGGAGGAAAACTATTACATTACAGATTATTTTACAAAGAAAACACTTACTGGATTTCAGCAAACAACTGTCTAGTTTGAATAAACACATAACAGGCACTGTTACGTCACTATTGTCATGGTTCATTCAAAATAGGAAATTGTTTACTTAAATCCACAAAGTGTTTTCTTTAAAATAATCTCTAATGTAATACTTAGTTTGTTTTTCTGTTTACAGATTTTATACTTCTTCCTATAAAAAGGGTTTTAAATAAAAACCGAAACGTTGGTAATAACAGTTTAATTTTAATCTGAAGAACTGACCGAGTCCTGATAAACTTTTATTATATATATATATATATAATATAATATATATATATATTTATAAAAGTATCCATCGTGAAGTAGAAACAAAATAAAAGTTTATCAGGACTTTATACATATATATATATATATATATATATGCATATATTTATTTATATATGCAATAAATTGTTATGTTATATATATATAATATATATTCATCATGATGGCCTCGATTTGAATGATAGTCGTGTGCACTCAATTGATTCTTCTTCTCAGCTTCGCCTGCTGAGGTACTACTGTTCGAAATTCGATTGTAGTAAGTGTTTTAATATCTAATTTTGTGGAGTATGGTTAAGCTGTGTTATTCAATGTATAGATATATATGTAGGTAAATAAAAAACACACTCTACAGATTCTAATTTTTACTTTGAACCGTCATTAGGAGTGTTAATTCAAGCAAAATGGTCTCCTTGAAATCTCCATTTTATTTTTAACTTTTATTAGATCCTAGCGTTTTTACTTTTTATATGTATATCACATCCTTTGTTCATCCATTTGTTTTACTTTGAAACAATATTCTAATTCTCCATCCTATATTGATTCTTGTCTACACTATTCTTTGTGCCTATCGTTGGTCTTCAAATCATCTCTGCGCCATTTCATTTGGTTTCTCTCTCCCCCCCCCCCCCACCACCTTTTGATGGTTCAAATAAACAATCAGAGACTCTAAATGTGTGTTTTCATTAATTTATGTATATTTTTTTATAATGAACTTTAGTTCTCTATTTTCGATCTTTTTATCATCATTATAGTATATAATTTTTTTTAGTTTTTTTGTAATTTTGGTAGGAATCCTTCCTTAAGACATACATGCACAATTGAAAATGACACCAAACTTATGTGGTATCTGTTTTCTAACAAGTTTCTCAATTTTTCTAAATAACACTCTCGTTTCTTCTTCAACACAGTAAAGTGTATTTCCTATAGTTGACATGTTTCGAATGAACAATATATATGAATGAATGATCTTCAGAATGTGAATAACTTCTTGAGTAAATTTTCTGGTTTATATAAGTAAAGTGAAGGTAGTGGGGGTTGTTTCTTCAAGTTTAAGATAAGCTGGTCGTTAATCCTGTGGGGTGAGTGGCCTCTCGGTCTGACGCGTTATTCACCTTCTGAAGATGTAAGGCAATCATTCGAAACTTATCGACTATAGAAAATATACTTTCCTATCAACGTTCAAACTACAATAAGAAATATGAAAAAAGATTGTGAAATCTTGTTATACTTTACTGTGTAGACAAAGTAACCAGAGTGTTTTTAGAAAAATTGAGTAGCTTCTTATGAGACTGGTATCAGTAATTTTAGTGTCATTTTTAATAATATTTATATATATACCAATTAAATAAAACGGTTCCACGAACTAAATAACCTATATTCATAAAAAGAACCCACAGAACTGAAACAGAAACTCATTCCTATATTTCGATGGCCTCGCTATTTAAGTGAATCGCTCCAAAGACTAGCAACGACTTGGAGAGATTCACTTCTGTCTTTCTGATGACGAGGCCATCTAAATATAGTAGTGGTTCCTGTTTCTTTTCTGGGTGTTCTTTTTGTGAACATGGTTTTATATATATATATATATATATATAGTTGGGTTTTTGACTCTGACGAAGACCGTTTGTTATGGTTGAAAGATCTTAGTCTTGTTTTCCCATTTCATATTGTGGTTTGATCATTATATATATATATATATATATATATATCAGTTCAAAATTGAAGATAGGTAGCACACAAAGTAAAGAAACACACATACAAAGTCAAATTTTCGGGTAATCCGTCTTCAAGAGAAAAGAGAAAGAGACCAAGCACGTCGTAGACGGAACGGTAAGTTAGCCGTTGGGTTACTAGCCGTAACCTATCATCAATTTTGAACTGTTATTGTGTCCAGTTTGGAAACAAAGAATTGTGAACAAAGGAAACACCCTTACAGACTCAAATTTTTGGGTAATCCATCTTCAGGAGAAAAGAGAAAGGGGGACCAAGCACGTTGTACACGCAACGGCTAGTAATCCAGGCAAGTAACTCTTTTCTCCTGAAACGGATTACCCGAACATTGAGTCTGTAGGTGTTTCCTTACTCTGTGTGTTACTCTTCTCGAATTTTGAACTCGTATTTATATGTATAAGAAATGATTGAAAGACCATCATAATATGAATATGAGAGTGAGTGAGTAAGAGGGAAGTGAGAGAGAGAGAGAGAGAGAGAGAGAGAGAGAGAGAGAGAGAGAGAAGAGAGAGAGAGAGAGAGAGAGAGAGAGAGAGAGAGAGAGTAAGAGAGAAATCGAGAGAAAAGGAGAGTTGGAAAGAAAGTGGAAATCTAGATGTCAGGCAATATAGAAACGCTTCATTAATGAAATAATTATTATTATTATTAATACCGTAGTAAGTTAATTAATGCTAGTACTATTTTTATATGTAGACATGATTTGATTTTATAGGCAATTTGATAGTATTTAAGTTTTTTTCACTTTGGACAGACCGTAACACATGAAAATGAAATGAAACTAGTACGATAAGTCGAGTTTCTAAGGATTATATTGTATTGTAACCAGTAATGTAAGGTATATAACAGTATATTTATAATGAAAGCGAATAGCCTACAAACTAAACAACTCACTAAAAATCAATATAGAATTTACATTAATGTAAATAACATAATTATATTTAAATATTTTATACAAAAATTAGTACATATTTATGAAATACATGCATTTGTTTAGTTATTTCTTACAGTATTTTTGTTGCATAAATGTGAAATTCTAGCATTTGATATTAAATTATTGAAGAGTAGTCACTGGTTCCAGACTGGGGTAATATTTCATTCGGCTGTTCTGAATTGAGCTTATTGTTTAGAGAAGTCTGAACCAGACGAATTACGCAGCAAAATTTTCATTGTGTAAGAAATCCTAAGAATGGCAAAAAATATATAAAAACAATAGGTTGTGTACAGTTTGGCGGAGAAGGAAATTTGATAGGAAGCAGATTAGGTGGAACGGGAGGAGGCTGGAGCATTGGAAGACGACCTGGATGAAATCGGACCGCAGGGTCAGCAAGTCTCCTTCACACTGACCCAGTCCCTTAGACTCAGACTGGGCTTCTATTGAATGAAAAGCGCCAAGCTCCACATTATTTTGACTTGCTCACTACTTCGTAGAGTCGGCAGTAAATGACAAGCTGAGACTCTTGTGTATTCAACGAGTTCTCAAACTCATTCATTCCAATCGTAAATGGCAAGTTACTAGTTACTAAAAAAACCATCTTCCTCAATTGTATATTATTCACATTTACAAAACTCTTACATGTTACTTTTTGATATTGTTACCATGATTAAGGACTACCCAGGTAACACTTACGAGTGAAGCTAACGGTTACTCACAGATCGATAAATAATTAAATTTCTTTTAAAACATTTATTTTAAGATATATAATTTGATATATAGAGGCATATAATACATATATAAAGATGTATAATTTAAAATAAACATCTAAACCACAGTGAAAAAATTAGAAATATGACTAAAATTGTTCAAACAAAAAACTGGTCTTTGTCAGAGTGTCACTAAAACTAAAACCAGTGAAATAAAACATTTGGTGTAATACCATATTGAGAAGGGAAGAAGGAAGTCTTTTAAAGTGCGCAAGGAGTAAGCAAAGAGAACAAAACTTGGGAAGGCAATATATTCATTTGTTTTATTGTGGGTTTACCTACTATATCAGTTATAAAAAAAATGGTGATCTAGAAAAATTTCGGATAAAAATTGTACATATATTTTTTAAATCGTTCCTTTGAAGATATAATATTTTCTTACAAATGATTTTTCAGTTGGAATGAGCTTTTTAAACTAAATTAGAACTGGTTACTTTAGGAGAACTTATCTGTTTTCTTGTTCATCCATTCATCACTTGCACCCCTGAGAAAGCTCATTACAAAAGGACTCGAAACCGCAGAAAGTTTGTTTTATTCGAAACTTTTGCAAAGAGCTTCATTCCACTTGCTTGGATGTTTGGTAATAGTTACATAAGATTGTGTAATAGTTTCATTATTTAATTTTGACCCGTCAGTATACTAGACTGGAGACTCATTCTTGAAATCAGAAAGTTTCCAATCAAGGTTGTCATTGAGTTGCTTCAACAACCTGTAAAATATTCTACGAGGATCATTAATGTTTAGATGTTACTAAGATCATACTCTAGATTATTAATGTTTAGATGTTACTAAGATCATACTCTAGATTATTAATGTTTCGATCTATTAAATATTTGAACTATTTATTTTCCATAGTTGTTTTTCTATTTTGTACCAGTTTCAATGGACTGAAAATTATCAGTCTTGTTAAAAATGTCTAGTCCATAGACATGATTGTCTTTGGATACCTGGCAACCCATGCATAATATTTCACTGTTTACCACAGCAGTAATATTAATTTAGTAGAGCCAAAGTGAATATTTGGTTTTAGTACACATGTTTGACGAATTAACTACTGCTAATGTTTTCTCTCTACTGGAGAATATGGTTTAGTGGCCTTTGGGTTGCCAATGTTTCTAATACATGATGGCTTCCCTAGTTTAGTCTTTCAACTAGAGAGAGTTAAAATATCCAGAGGAAGAGTATGTCCATATCTTTTATTTCTAGATTTATATTTTTAATGAAAGGTTTCTCAAACTTTCATACCATTACCATATGATAGATACATTTCCATTTATTTGTAAGAATTTTGAAATATTCGTAGTAACATAATACGTAATACAATATTTTATGATTGTTCAATAACAAAACCGTTTCATCACGATCCGTCAAATAGTGTGACTTGTATCACGCTAAAAAACTTCCAGAATTAATGATTTGTTAAAAATTTTGCGTTGTTGCAAAACTCACCCTTTCGGTTATTTAAAAATTTTGAATTTTTTTCAGTGAATATGGTTTTCAGTTGTATAATAATTCCACAGTTTGAACTTTATAGAATCACTCAAATTTTTTTTCTAATCTCTTAGAGTTCTAGTTGATTATTTTTAATGAAGTGGTTTTAAGACCTGCTTCCTTCTTTTTGAGACAGGTATAAGGACTGTATTTTTATCCATATTTCCGGATTTATATCCAGACCCTTCATTATTACCATCGTTCGTTACAGCAGGTATCCATTCTTTGTTGTTCAGTTTTCTGATTGTATAGCTATATACTAATTTGCAGTAATTTATTCTCCCACAGTTTTAATCTGCCGCTTACGAGTCTTTGATTGCTTTTTGTAAAGAAAATATCATTGTTTTATAGCTAATCGCTTAGTGTAATTAAAAATCATCTTTTCTGAATTCATAAAAAATCCGAATTCAAAATGCCCCTTTCCCTTCATATAATTTCACCAAAAAAGTATTCAGCTAATCTTCTTATAAGATGATATTTTTGCAGACAATTTTACTATTATCGATCAAACGGTGTGATCAGCATCGATTTTAAAAACCCTCAGGAACATTTATGAGTAATTTTTATAAATTTTATAGTATAACTTACGTCTTTGGCTGTTAAAAATAATTGATGCCTTTTTTCAGTAATTCTACTTTACTTTTAAAATCATTTCAAATTTTCCTGTAAATTGAACTCTACAGTTAATAGTTTAAGAAGAGGAAAATATCTAAAATCACATGTTGGACGAAAAAGTGACTTTCCCGTTATGAATATATAGATCTATACTACATGGCCAATTTTTGTGTAAGTAGCAATTTACTAGCAATATTTTTACCTAAAGCGTGCCCACTAACTTTTGGATAAACAGCCAGCTAGTCATATTTACACACACACACACACACACACACACACACACACACACACACACACACACACACACACACACACACACACACACACACACAACACACACACACACACACACACACACACACACACACACACACACACACACACACACACACACACACACACACACACACACACACACACACACACACACACACACACACACACACACACACACACACACACACACACACACACACACACACACACACACACACACACACACACACACACACACACACACACACACATACACACACACACACACACACACACACACACACAACACACACATACACACACACATATATATATATATATATACATACACAGACTAGGAAGCATCATTGACACAAACGTAAACAATGGACTTATGGTAAGACATGTAAACTTACATGGCAAGATATGTAAATTCATCTCGAGACCGATTTTTTTCATAATAACTATAGTTTACTTATTTTATAACAAATGCTGTTAATTTGTCTTCTTGTGGATTCTTATAAATTTGATTAGTTGGATGAAGTCAAATAGGAAATGTTGATATTACTTTAATACCAATATGACAGCGAAAAGTTCTTCTCTACTAATAAAACACCTAAAATAGATCTACGAATGGTTCATTAACTATTAACTGCAAATTATATAAATAATTGATTTCTTATAGACCACAATATATAAAATAATAACATAACTTAATATTATCTTGTAAAAATAGACTGTAATATTAAGACTAAATCATAAACATAAAATAATCTAGTAATGAAATAAGCTGTAATAAAAAGAATAATAATAAAAACTTAATACAATATTTTAAGACTGTAGATATGATGTGAAGAATAATAGTATAGAATCAATATAATCATATAACATTATTTACTATAGCTTAAAGAATATAAGGATACCTGAATAGACTTTTGCAGCACTAAGGACTGCAATTAAAAATAATAAATAATAATAATAATAAATATGTAATATTTCATATTAAAATATATGTAATGTATATATTTTACACTATCATATATTATTGCTGTAATGTGTTCTGAACCTTAGAGCAATGAATTTCTCGAATACTTGAGTTCCGTTTAGGTTGAAAAGTATGTAGGTAATAATAACAAAATGTTTGAATTCTTTTAGATAAATATATAAAATTCATTTAGTACTATAAGGAAAGGAGTCAGTTTGGAATGAATGAATTAAGATTAGTCTGAAGACTCTGAGAGGAGGCATAAGCTGTGTTGAAGCGGCTTCTATCCACCATGGGAACGAAAAAGAGATAAGGAGAAACAAAACGTATTCTATCAGGGAATGTCTGGCCCTATGAATAGCCGTCTCTGATGACACGACCGACTTGCTACACTTGATTACTTTCCCATTGACTTAGGTCAGTTTTCTTCACTTCATTATATGTGAAAATCAATGCAAAATTATCTGGAATGCTGAAAAGTTAACTACTATAAGTACATACCTCATTAACAAGCTATTTAATTCAATCATAATTTTTTTTCTCCAATAATATATAACGTAGTTTTCTTCATTTTGATGAAAAATATGTTTTGTTTTTTAAAGAAATATGATGACTAATATCAGTAATTCTTAACAAAGAAATAACAATGAATTCAGATTAGAAGCATTCAGGAATAATGTTTTATGAATGTATAGGGCAGAATTTACATAGTTAGTTAATTATATCTGCAAATGATTTTAGACTTAATTTCAGAAAGCATATAAAAATAATAACTAAATAATACAGATAATAGAATAATTCTGGACTGGCTTACTCTCAACTCTACTATAACTAAATATAATATCGAACTCGTTGACGATTAGTTGAGTTTTGGCTTTATACATGTATTGTATACATGTAATATCAACCTCTCTGGTAAAATATTACCAAACTCATGATATTCAATTTAACGGTTTCCTCTGTTTTACTGTTGCTATATTCATTTCATCAGTTCTAGTTCTAGATCTATGACACTTCAATTCACTGATCTAGAAAACTCTGATATGTTATTATTAGTATTGGACTGAAGACCGTAGCCAATGAATCTGTTAAACGGCTAGTATTTCAACTAAATATTCCATGGTACTTGAGTGCATCTGGGAGTTCTAGTATTTTAAGTAAATAGTTCTATTAGATTGCATTCTAGATTTTAGACCAGGGTTGCTCACACTTTTTCAGTATGCGAGCTACTTATAAAATGACCAAGTCAAATGATCTACCGACCCATAAAAGCGTATGCTACTATTTTCTTACTTTGCATTACTGCATGAGCCAATATTGCAACAAAATAAGCTCTCAACATATTTTTGTAATTACCATATAATAATAATAATAACAATACATTGAAAATGTATAATAATAATAATAATAATAATAATTAAAAATAATTAAATAATAATAATAAAATAAAATCATAATACAGCTGTTTTTTGTAGCTTTTCATTGTGCTCAAAGACAGAGGCTTTACAGGAGGATCAAACACACACACACACACACACACACACACACACACACACACACACAACTACGTACAAGTTGTATGCGATCTACCACTATTGGCCTCGCGATCGACGTATTGAGCACCCCTGTTTTAGACCTTAATTAGCTGGATTTATATTGGAGCCTTTCTCCTTACCTATCTCTCACTAAGAGCACGTCTCATAAGCTCATAGTTAATACCATTCAGAAGTCTGTTCTTACAATAACAAGGCCATCTCATATTCCTCCATCGTGAATCATTCGTTATTAAGAGTATTCAGAGGTTTATCAACAAATTATAACCACAATATAGGCGATGAACCTCAGTAAGATTAGCCACTAATGGTCATGACACTATTTTTTTAGTTCTGATTTCCATATTTGATGGGCTGTTATTAAAAGAGCTTTCAAGGAGAACACAGAATGATCCCTTTAAGATCTAAAGCATAATTTTGTTAGCAGGGTTTTTGAAACTCAATTTGTTGTATTGCTCTTCAAATAGGTATGTTTTCCCTTAGGGATATGGTTGTTTATCAAAATCTTCTCATGTTACTACAGTTAAATTTAATGGTTACAATTCTATAGAGTAACATTACATTTCGAATTACTTAATTACTTCTGATATTTGTCAGAAAGTTATAGAAGGCAATGGAATGAGCTCCAAAAACTTTGATTAACAATGGAAAACTCTTTAAGCTAAAGGAATAACTCTGTGCAGTTTCTTGGATATTGAAGGAGCTTTTGATAAAATGCCTTGAGTCAGATGTTATAATCCAAGAACTATCAAACGAATTATAAAGAGCTAAATCAACAAGTTTTTGTGACACAACTAAAATTGTGATAAATTCACAATTTATTAAGTAACCTATGATTTAGGTTAATAAATCATACCTAAAATGGTTACCCCAACGTGCTCTTGAAGTCCTATCGGGTTTATCAAATAGTGCAATAAGACAGATTATGGAATTTGTTTGTGCTGATTTCTTTTTTATTATCAGTAAATAAGAAATTTTATCTTAAGTTTTAATATTTGCAAAAACTGTTTTTTTTTTAAAGAAATAAAAACTTTAAACAATTAACGAATAAGGTTTTCCATAGGGCAGATCTATCTCAACGTGACATAGAATCAAGAAACTACTTATGCATTTGAGCATGGAAATCTGACTTACTCAGTTTGTTTGGTTTGAGCCACATTTTTTAAATTATTACTGTTTTTTGAATGAAATCTTGTTATATATATAAATAAATTGATGAAGAAATCAGTATTTAAGAAAGTATGTATCAAATAATTTACGAAATAGTTAATTTTCTGGGGTTTAACCTGCCAGATTCTCCAAATAAACTATGAGAAAGAGTGACAGTATCACTCTGGAAATGTACACTTCTCTAACCAGTACTAATTTGATAAGAATAGACAAATAAAATTCTCTAACATCAAGAAGCAAAAAAGTAAACCAGTAAAAAATGAATAAATTGGTAAAAAATAAATAAAACAGTAAAAAATAACTCAAGCCATAATGCTTGTATCTATTATAAGAACAGATGATGTCTTGTTACATTTAATCGAAATTAGAAGTAATTCTTAATTGTACTATAATACTCAACATTATTAAAAACAATAAATTTGCTAAGCTTTTTTTGCACACACAATATCTTATGTGACTAAAAGTTTTATTTCGTGCCACTATAATGATCAAATAAGCATTTTTTTAAAAGTTTTTACGTTATTTTAATATCTTTTGTATTTAATAACGTATTTTATTTTTAATTTAATTTCTATTGTATTTAAAACCAATTTTTAAATTTCTTACCATAACTTTTTATCATCTCATGACATCCTTATGTTGCTGTAGTAAAAAAGTTTCGTGAACGTCGATAAATATATACTCGTATATAATCGAGGTTTGGTCTAGCTTCAAAAATACAACACCTTTAAGCCGACGTTTCGTCTATATTTGTAGACACAATATCTTATATATTGTAGACAAATATAGACGAAACGTCGGCTTAAACGTATTGTATCTTTGAAGCTAGACCAAACCTTGATAAGAAAGAAAAACAGTGTTAAGTATATGTGGTTGATATATATATATATATATATATATATATAGTTCAGTGTTACGTGTTCATTCGAAATACAGTTGTTGTTGAAATCTACAGACTATCTTTCTTTGTAAAATAATTTGTAATGTAATACTTAGTTTTTCTGTTTCAAAATTCTGTTGCAAAAAAATCTGTTGCAAAATATACTTCTGCCTATGAAAAACGTTTTAAATAAAATCCGTAACGTTGACAATGAGTGTTTAATTTGAACCTGAAGAACTGCCCGAGTCACGATAAACTTTAGTTTTGTTTCTATTCCACAGTCGATATATATATATATATATATATATATATATATATATATATATTGTGTAGTTTGGGAGCAGACCTTCATTCATACATTAGAATATTAGAAAAGCTATGCAAAAAAAGGACTAGATTAAAAATAAGCAAGGGATTTAATGAAATATATATATATGAAATTAAACCAGAAGAAAAAAAAAGAATACAATAGAAAAAATGCTGTGAGGCCTTTCAATTTATGTTATGAGAGAGGAAACAAAGTAAGAACTAAGAAGATAACATAAAAAATAAACCTTTTTTTATAAAAATTTGAGTCTTTTATTGGTCACTGATGACATAAATTTGAAAGGCCTCACAGCATAATTTCTGTCTTTTATTTTTCCTTGTAGCTTTTAATTTCATATATAAATCCAATATTTTCTTATCTGGACCAATATATTTAACACTATTTTTCTTTTTTATCGAGGTTTGGTCTAATTTTAAAGAATACAACACCTTTAAGCGTACGTTTCGTTCATATTTATAGACATCTCTAGGGCTACATCAATACAGAATTTAATTACAGCAACAAGACAAAATTTTATAAGTTGCACTATAAGCTGAGGAGCAACAGATGGGAGCAGCAATATAGGAAAATTTGAATTCAACGGTTATGTAATTATTTCTTGGTAGGAAAATACCAAGGTAATTATGTATAATAATTAAATAATGAAAATGTTTTCATCATACTGTAATTAAAGTATGTATTTATGTATCCCTGAAGATGTCTACAAATATGAACAAAACTTCCGCTTAAAGGTGTTGTATTCTTTGAAACTAGATCAAACCTCGATAAGAAAGAAAAATAGAGTTATATTTATAACAAGATTTCCCAAAAAACACGTTGAATTAAAATTAACTTCTCAACTACAGTAAAAAATCTGGAAAGACTAAAATCTTTTGTACCAATAAACTTCTATCGGTAAAAGGCAAATAATCTTTTGCCAAAAGGAAGTAAAAAGAAAGGTTATTTTGGATGAACACATACTCTATGTATGTGTGAGAGTTAAGAAAATGGTCTACCCTGTCATGTTAGAATCCTGTTCATTCAGGTTTATAATATTTCTGTTGTAAAATATTCTAATCACATTTCAAACAAAACTAATTCTTAACATCCATTATACTGGTTGTAGAGTTCTTAGAAGCCTGGCATGATTATGTTCGGAATTTCCTAGAACTGACGTGTGCTTAACCACTACCTGATGCACTACTTTCGCAGAACTTTAACTATAATCCAGTGAGTAACTGTCTTCTACATCACTGTCTGCAATTCTTTATAATTGAATTATTATTTGGAAGTACTTCTTATTAAAAAAAAAAAAAAAAAAAACTATGAATATTTATATATAACTGGTCTGTCTAAAGCATCCTAATATTATTATAACATTGGTCGATGATTTACATATAGTTGTTATTTTGAGCAAACTAGTGATTTCTTAATATCATGAACATAAATTGAGTTTGTAAAACTATGTTTTCTATAAAAAAAAACTGTAACAAAAAAAATTTGCTAATCATCAAATCTTACAATTAACGATACTAAATAAGTAAAATTAGTAACATTCATTGAAATATACTTCCAATCAAAACTTTAAGATTGGATGGGCCATAGACGTAGTCTGATGCATAGTGAAGGTTGTGTAAACTATATTGCCAATATCCTTTGGTTACATTTGAAAAAAAAAATAAAAACATTTATAATTTATATATAAATATTTATTAATAAATAAATATTATATAAATAATATAGGCACTTTTAATTTGTCTTCATATTGATATTTTAATTGCCTAGTTAGATGAAATCAAATAGGAAATAATAGTTTTAGTGTAAAAAGAAATCAGGAAAAAAATTAAATTTAATTCCAAAAATTACATATTTAAGAGAAATTTCTAAAAAAAACAAATATTGTAAATTAACAGCAAATATAATAAATATTGTTTTATTTGATTATGTATGTTTTTACTTTAATGTTTATAATGGTTATGACATTTTTAGTAATTATTTCAATTGGTAAATAGTTATTTAAACTGATTATGATTATACAATAATCTTGAAATCATATTTTGTTCCAATAAGTACTCCTTTTGACTATATATATCTTATAATTCTCACTAATCAGTTCGACGAGTGAATTACAATGGAATGTTACACTAGTTGTACAGTGTTTTTGTGCTACATGACCCCTTTCAATTATTTATAATTTATTTCGCTTTTATACATGAAATAGTAATATTAAGACCCAAATAATACACAATTTCATGCTTCTAGGATGGTTCAGTGAATAAAAGATAGGTACAAAATTAGTACCTTTAGTAGTAATTTTTACTAATTAAAAGGTATAATTAGTAGTAGATTTTTACTTTTAAACCTTAAACATAATAATTTTTCTTTTTCATGATGAAAATTATTTTAAAAAAGTAGAGTTTATTGTCTTATCAAGGACTATATCTCTGTTAAGTTTCATTACGGTTCTGACTTTGAGGTTTAGAAAATTTTGGATACACACCCACCCACACAAAGGCAAATATCATTAAACAGTATTAAAAATGGATTCAGGGAGCATTTAAACTATTAAATATGTTAAAATCTTAACATGGATTTTTTTCAGATCACTATGATTTTTTTAAATAAAGTTAAAATTACCAACAAAAAATGATCATTCACGAGTGAAAATTTGGATAAAATATGAAAGAGCTTCCTTATTAAGTTCTTATTAACAGCATAGGTAAGTTCTTATGATCTATTCAAGAACAGTTTTTAATCTACAGAAAGACCTTTTGTATTTTATCTTAAATTTTGTCAAATCAATTTGATAATCTTAGGGCTAAAATATTGACGAAACGAAGAATATGATATAGTAAATGAAGAGGGGCGGTGAATGAATAACAGTTTAACAATTTTTTTTTAATTTATACTGGTCAAGAAAGGGAGATATATATATACCAGTTCAAAATCTAAGAAGGCTAACAGAGTAAAAAACACACTTACAAACTCAAATTTTTCGGCAATCCGTCTTGAGGAGAAAAAACAGATGGAGACCAAGCTCGCTGTAGACCCAACGACAAGTAACTTGTTACTTAAAACTCATATTCTGTTCAATTTGGATCGTCCTTCGGATTTAATAGTATATATATATATATATATATATATATATATAATTAAATATATACAATAAAGAACGGTCCAGCGGACTTTTTTACAATAAAATAAAAATCGAAGGAAACACACAGAAAGACACAGACATAACTCACATCGACATTTCGACAATCGTCGTCATCAGAGGTGCGAAGAGCGAAGAGTCCGCAGGAAGACAGGGCGGTACTCCGCCCTGAGTACTGAGTACCGCCCTGTCTTCCTGCGGGACTCTTCGCTCTTGCACCTCCTGATGACGACGATTGTCGAAATGTCGATGTGAGTTATGTCTGTGTCTTTCTGTGTGTTTCCTTACGTTTTTATTTTTTTATTATATATATTATAATATAAAATATATATATATATAATATATATATATATATTTGATTAAAGTATAGACCATGAAGTAGAAATAAAATAAAAGTTTATCAGGACTCCTGATAAACTTTCATTTATATATATATATATATATATATATATCAATGATCAAACCACAATATGAAAATGGGAAAACAAGACTAAGATCTTTCAACCGTAACAAGCGGTCTTTGTCAGAGTCAAAAACACAACTGAAACACTAGATGCAGAGAACATCTGGTGGAATCATTGATTGTTATTTCACGTGTTTATGTGAAATATTTTTGTATATATATAACTATGTGCAAAATAAAATTTTATCAGCACTCCGTTAATTTTTCAGGTTCAAATTAAACTCTCATTGCCAACGTTTTGGTTTTTATTTAATACCTTTTTCATAGCCACAAGTATAAAATTTTGAAACAGAGAAACTAAAGTATTACAAGCATTAATACTTGACGAGGACTGATGACGAGGACATCGAAATATAGTAGTGAGTTTCTGTTTCATTTCTGTGTGTTCTTTAAGTCAATGTAGTTTATTAAGTTCGTGGAATCGTTTCATTTAATTGGTATATATATATATAAATAAATCTCTATGTGCTTTCTTTAATTTATTTACAGATGAGCTAGATTCAGCATTTATATATTTTGATGTGCATACATCAAAATATATAAACTTGATCTAACTATAGCTTCTTGATCTAATTCAGATATATATATATGTAAAATGATTTCACATAAACACGTGAAATAACAATCAATGATCAAACCACAATATGAAGCCTTGTTTTCCCGTTTTCATATTGTGGTTTGATCATACATATTAGTATAAGTTGGCAGTAGATTTTCTTTTTAACATACATTAATGAAGTATACGGCAGTTTCCGCATTCACAACCTTTATGAGGGTGACATATTAAAAACACTTTTAGGCATAGTAACTGAACACTTCAGTAAAAAAATATAATAATATAGTACGATGTCTAACGAATGAAATACAAGCTTTTGATTGTTTCTAATCATCTTCAGGTACACAAACCAAATAGCAAAAGCAAAGCTATTACCTATTTTCTTTTTGTACCTGAAGATGATTAGTGATAATCAAAAACTTGTATCTAATTTGTTAGACATTATACTATATTATTACATTATATAGTGTTAACTGAATTGTCAAGTTATTATGCCAAAAATTGCTTTTAATATGCCAGGACAACTGCTTTGAAAACTTCGCTCCACGCAACGAAAAATAGTCAGGAGATCAGGAGACTAAAACACACCAGCATAGAGGTCGTGAATGTAAAAGGTGCCATATACATCAATAAAATATGTATATATCTTCTCTCTTTATGACGGTTAAACCATAAATTAGAGAGTGTAAGTGTGTTTTTCTCTTTACCGTAAACATATTGTTTACTCTAAAACGTTTGTTATCTTTCGTAGATTATTTTCTTTATGATTATATGTATATTATGTCTAAATCACAGTAGAAAATGTAGAAATAGGACAAAGATCTTTTCACGAACAACTGGTTGGAGTAGTTTTACTATGACTGCGACCAGATGGTTAACTGAAATCTTACCTCATTTTCAGTTTCTTATCGTGGTTTAGACATTGATAATATGGAACGTCTTTATAGTGAAATTTTATTATTTATACGAATAATGAATTATATAACTAGAAATAACATGAATTCTGGTATGGACGGTCTATAGGTTCAAATCAAATTATAAAGACTATATTTTGATTATATTTAAAATTTGTTCATAAGCAAAGGTAATAGTATTAGAAAATAAATAATAAATGAGACACAATTACCAAAAAAGTCGAACAATTCCTAAGCTGTCAACGATAACCTGCCAGAAATAGCAACAAATAACAGCAAGTTCAAATATAAAGCACAGTAACACACATAGTAAATAAGGGAAGGGAGACCAAGCACACCGGATAAGCAATGGGTTGATGATGACAAAGTCGTAAGATCGATGTTTTGTTGTAGTTTCTCCTGTTATTTTCTCTTAATCGTTTGATATGTATGTATATTGGGTCTCCAACCGCCGCTCGCAAGTGCACTTTGTGCCCCTACCTCTTTTCTCCTGATGACGATTAAACCTCAAAATTAGAGATTGTAAGTGTGTTTTTCTATTTACTGTGTACCTATAGTTTACTTTTGAAACGTTTGTTGTCCTTTGTGGATCTTTTTTTTGATGATAATATAAATATATATATATATACACACAAAACAAACGTTTATCGGGACTCGGTCAGTTCTTCAGGTTAAAATTAAACTCTCATTACTAGCATTTCGGTTTTTATTTAAAACTTTTTTCATAGGCACAAGTATAAATTTTGAAACAGAAAAACTAAGTATTACATTACAAATTATTTTACAAAGAAAAATAGTCTCTGGATTTCAACAAGAACTGTAGTTTGAATTAACACGTGACACTGAACTGTGCATTCACACACAGTTCATTCAAACTGTGAGTCACGTGTTAATTCAAACTACAGTTCTTGTTGAAATCCAGAGACTATTTTTCTTTGTAAAATAATTTGTAATGTAATACTTAGTTTTTCTGTTTCAAAATGTATACTTTTGCCGATGAAAAAAGTTTTAAATAAAATCCGAAACGCTAGCAATGAGAGTTTAATTTTAACCTGAAGAAATGACCGAGTCCCGATAAACTTTAGTTTTGTTTCTATTCCACGGTCGATACTATTATCAAGATATATATATATATATAAAATGTTACGGAACTTCAAAAACACAAGAACCAAAACGTGAAAAGATTTGTTAAGATTTTAAAGATATATACCATCAATGCCAATAATTTACCTCAGATTTAAAAATGGTTTGAGTGTATTATGCCAATTTGTAATATTTTTATTTTTTTAAGTAATAGATTATGTAGAAATAAAAAATAACAGTTAAAATTAATTAAATCTTTCCAACATGAAACACCAATATTTTATCGAATATTACCTTTTTCGTGTGTACTGACATTTTCTACTTGAATATGGAACAAAGTGTTAAAAAATAGGCAATTGAAGACGAAAACTGACAGCTTGTATTAATCAGTCGTTATATTTATTTCTTCATCAAAGATGGAGATCCTGGAATGGTCAGCCTGACTAACAGGAATGCCTTTGAGCAACCATTCAAAGTCAATAAATTTTTGTATGAGTAAATAATATCATATAATTGTTTATAAGAAGTCATTAAAAAATTGTTACCTGTGATAGTATAAATAATGATTGGTTGATAAAATGTAATTGCAGACTTGAATGTGATTTTTTCAATGTATTGTTTAATTGATTCTCTTGTCGCTAATGCATAAAAAAGAAGAGTACGTTTATAATGAGTTTATTCATTGAGTTGATGAAGACAAAAAGGAGTCAGTTTTTGTCTTTAAAGGTAAGAGATAAGTGGTGATGACTTGGATTGAAATTAAATGGGAGGTTTACCTCTGACGGTCGATCTTGAGATGCTGGAGGGGAGTGGGCATGTCGTGGGAGGGAAGCTCGTAGGGGTGACTGGGAAGAGGCATGTCGGACTGCATGCCCGGCTCGGTGAGCTCGAGTGCGAGGACCGCCTCCAGGTCCTCGAGCTGGCTGAGGGACATGTCGTCGAGGGCCGCCTCCAGGCGCTGCAGCCAGGGTGGCGGCTTGCTGCGCCCCAGCACGCTGGCTGCCGTCAGACTGGTCATCGCCATCACTACGTATATCCTTGTCAGTGCTTTCATCTTGGACTCGTATCGCGCCCCAGCTTCTCTGCTCTATATAGCGCCCTATCCCCTCCCTTGCTCCCCACCCACACTTCACCTCACACCCCCTACCCTTTTAGTACCAGTTCACCCCTCATATCCACCCTGCTTATATAACCTTCCCTTAATTTGATTAGCATATAAAGTTAATATTATTTTTTTCATGACTTAGTACATTCATTTATTTAGAAAATGAATTTTCTGTTCATTAGATTTTCAGATAATAAATAATATGTACGAGTATTATCCAGTTAGCTATATTTCATATTACTATTCAAACGACTTTGTAATCGTAATTAGTAAAGTTATTCGATTTTTTTTGGTTTAACAACAATACATGTATTTCAGACTAATCTAATAATCATAAGATTTTTATGTAAACATCTGTTTGCATAATATAGATTATTTATACTTGAAATAATTTAAAATAATAGTGTAAACTATTAAATAAAAAATCAAAATTAAATTTAATTCCATATACTTCACTATTACTAAATATTAATTCATATTTAATCAATGGCTTAATTAATAATAACCAATAGGATAAATATAACAACATGTTGAATAATTGATGGGGTGTAGCCCAATCGGCTTGAAGGAAAGGATGTTTCTCTGGGAGGTTATTTGGGTGATATCATTTGTATCTATAGCTATACAACAAACATGTTAACTTTGTCCAACATCAATAATATAGATTCAAACATAAATGTACCTTTTTTTGCCTTATTGAAACACCGATATAATTTGTGTTTTACTAATGTTGTAAATTGAACTATTTATTTACATCATAAAAACAATTATTATACCTTATTAATTTATAGAATGAATATTTAATTAATTAAAAATTACACACTCTTTTCATAATTAATACAATATAAATACATTTTTTAAAATACTAAGCTATTTGGAGCATACAGGCTTTATACACGAGATGACGCCACGGTATTATACTGAGGTAAGTCAATTATATTTTCAGCCCATATTTTGATTAATTTTTTAAGAAAGTCTAATATTTAGATATTTGTTATTCAAGAAAAGAAAATCTGGAGTAGCCTGCACTCAACTTTACTCTAAGTAAACATAATATCATACTTCTTGGGTATATAATATATAATGTTCTATTCAGGCAAATTATAAATGTATAAGTGGGTGAATATTATTAGTCTATTATATTAGAGGTAGTATAGATTGATATAAGTGATTGATACACTTATCAATATTTATACTTTCTTGTATCACACATCAAGAATGCATATAACATCATTAGTATAACGTTAAAAGTGATAACATTTTTGAAAAGCGAAAATGTGAATTTTGTGTTACGAAATAATCTTTAACTGGAGAACATGGCTTTTGTCCCAATAGCCAGATGATCACTTACATGTTTTATCTGTCCGCCTTCTACATTGAACGTATAAGACAAATTTTCACATTTAAAACTTTAAAATATTCCTATTTTGCCTGAAAAATATCAGAAACATTTAACAAAAAATGTGGTTTTAAGATAATTTCTAATTTAAGATGTACGATAATTTCATTTATTATTTTTCAAAGAATGTTTCCAATTTTGAATTATGATTTACATTTTTGGTCTTTTATAAAATTTTATAGTGGAAATTTTATAGCATGTTGATGTTTTTTAAAAAATCATTTTCCTTTGCCTTTGACAAAATCCAAGTTACTCTAAGAGAGTGCCATCTTTTTCCTTCGTGCTGTACTCAGTTATAAGGTTGCTGTAAATTTATATTGAGAAAAAATATATTAATAATTAGCCATGTTTTACATACTCAAATTAAATTCAAAGCCAGGTTTTCAGTTTAACTGAAACCTTTATCCCTGAAAGCTTGGAATTTTTGAAAATAAATTCTAAAAGATATGAACTGTTAGACTAGAATAGTAAAAAAACTGGTTATTTGTCAACACATAATAGGAGAGAGTCCATTCTTCACATTTCAACATTACTCATATTTAATATGATTCATAAACGCAAAAAAAAATTCATCTGATATTAAGTTATGTTCAAGGGTGCAACATATCGATTGGTTAAAGCATTTTGTGAGACAAATCCATCATACCATGGAAATCATCAGAAATGTTTAATTGGCGTTGATTTTTTACATATAAGAATTTTATTCTTTTACACCTCATATTAAGTTGATAAATTATTTAAAAAATTATTTAAAGTTTTAGTTCAGTGGACTCACTAAAAAATTTCTAAGTTAATGTATACAATATAAATAAATTTGTAAATTTTGGTAGCAGTCCTTACTGCATATGAAAAAGAGAGTTTTACTAAATTTTTTACAATTAGATCATTATTGTAGATTACAATTAGATTAGAATTGTAATCTAAACAAATGCAAGTATAGCAAGTTGCCATCTGTGCAGGATCAATATTCAGTTTTATAGCTTTATTATTTTTTGCCATAATTGAAATTTCATGAACTTTTTATAAATTTTTAACTTTTTTTCAATTTTTTGGCAAAATTTAATGGTTTTAGCGTCAAAAAGAAATTTTTTCTGAAACAGAAAATGTACTGTAACCCCACTTTAGAGATGGTAATTTGAAAAAAATTATCTCAACTCATTATACACATGATTTTTTATTTTTAGGTATAGTTTTATTTTGATTCTGTAAACAGTATGGCTTGTATCGCTCTCACAAGTTTTTGAATTGAATTCTAATTAAAATTTTTTATATTTTATTACAAAAAATATTTCTTGTGCTTTTTCATAAATCCAAATTTATTTTTGGTTTATTGCTGTTGTAGCTTCAAAAATAATGCTAAATTTTCAAGACTCTAGAATTAATAGTTTAGGCTAAAAAATGTCTAAAAACTGTTTTTTGGCAAAAAAGTGACTTTCCCATCATGCATAATTGCTCCCAAACAATAGGGCTCATCTACACTAAGAGCCACATTTTTGTGTAAAATATCAATTTGATCTTTTGATGATTCTGGTTCAGACACACACACAATCACTCTCTCTTTCTCTCTCTCTCTCTCTCTCTCTCTCTCTCTCTCATACACACACACACACACACACACACACACACACACACACACACACACACACACACATACACAATCGAAAATGCTCCATAAAACGACTTCTGGGACCTCAGAACATGCGATTCCGTCAAAATCACGAGATCGAATTTTTTCGTGATCACTATACTTATACTAAAGTAAAACATTTTGTTTTGTTGTCATATAATAAATGTAGACAAATAAATCATAAATAAATATGAATTTAATCAATATTTTGAGAAGTCCTCTGGTTATGTTTTTCCAGAAATAAATATGCGAATGTTGATCAGAAGTGAATGAATTAGGAATTAGATTTTCATGTACATTGCGAACACTCGTTTCGTAACGTTTTAATATATGCGTGTGAACAGACAAAGTTCTTTTCATGTAATGTTTTAGGTTACTTTAAGTTTAGCACCTTCACTTGAATCAATCTTGTAGTTAATATCATTTAACTATGGTTTTATTTTTTTTTATGATTAAAATATTAGTATTAGCAATCCTTGGCAAAAAAAAACTCTAAAAAGCTCACACATTAAACAGTGTTAAGGGGTTTGACTGCAAATGTACCTAATTGATTCGCAGCAGTAGATATTACTGTGCATGTCATCAGGATTACGTGTTTAGTCTACAAAAGTTATTTATATATGAGGTCAAAAGGTGTCCAGCAAGGAAATATACCATTGTGTAAAAAAATGAACTCATGAATTTTTATTGATAGAAATGCTATTTTATTTTCTACTACATTAAATAATTATTTTAATGTATATTCTTACAAAAAATACTCAGGTTGAACTTTTTGTTTATTACAACAAATTTAATTTTTCAAAAGTTTTCTAGCTGTATAAAATGATTGAAAGAGAGATAGGAAGTATTCTATAATATATTATAAAAATAGTAAAATTTGCCATTTTTTTGTAGTTAAAATACTAGTATACGTGTTCTGTTATTACTGTATTGTAGAATACCTAAGTTAAATTTCAAATGATTTAGAATTCCTGATATTAAGGAATTAATTTAAAAACGAATAAGTTTATATTAATTTGTCAGCTATCTATAAATTAATGTTTGTAAAAATGAAGTTAGGATGCGATTGAAGTTATACAATTGCGATTATCTCGTGTTCAAATGCAATGTATTCAAAGATTTTTACTTCTTCCAAATAGTCCCCATTCACCGTATTATGTTAATTTCAACTTGCATAATTTTTCTTTACAAATCGAAGGATAGTTGGGATGAAATTATTAAATTAAGTTAGACCAGGTGGATCTATCCAACTTTCTTAGCATCCTTTGATACCGTTCATTAATTAGATCCACTAGGAAGCTAGTGGATGTTGTATATAAGGCCCTAGGCTGCAAAAAGTTTGTTTGGGTCAAATCTTTTCCCAATATTTTACTGCCTCATTTCTATATGTCTAGGTAACTATATGAGAGTTAAATTTTATTTATTATCGTCCTTCTGATGTGTGATCAGACATTGCCGAACTAGTTTTTAATCAATAGCTATGAATTTTGACTTGGAAGATCGTTGTTACTCCTACCAGATTTTTAGACTTGTTGAAATTTGCTCTGTAATACTTATCGCGGTTTGGCATTGATTTTCAACCCATAAGAATACCACGCAGCAGTAACTTTCACGAAATGGGATTACTCCATTCCAAGATATGCTTTATGGTCACTTAACAGCCCACTATATCATTTCGTTTGAGGATATTGTATTTAGCAATATGTAAGCTAATCAATGTTTGGTTTTTTACATTATTAACTATTTTGCTTCTGAAAGAGACATTTAATAACCAAACAATCTCATTATAATGCATATGGCCTTATTCTCAAAGCTTATCAACCACATTACCGACTACCTCGTCTGGTTTAAAATTAATCAATGCTGTTTAGTGTTTTCCAAATCCACCGTGTCTTCCAACTAAAGAGGTTATATAAAATTGGGCTTCTTTGAGTCACACAGAAAAACTTTCGTTGAAGCAGACAAATAAATTAAATGAGTGTTACCAAAATTTTTATATTTGTTAGAAAAATAAATCATAAGATGAATCATTTACTTCCACTCAAGAAAACGTATCAACTGGAATTTTTCTGTTCTATGATTTTTTTCAATGCAATTACAAATATTCATAATGCAATAATATTTATCAGTTTTATATCATCAAAGGATGTTTATTGTTCGAAAAAGAAGGTGAAAAGTGGTGTTCTATTGAATAGGCAAAAATAATAACTATTACAATTATCATGATCTAGGAGGGCTGGTTGCGGAGACGTCGACACGGTGTGTCCGGGCGCACAACCAATACAAACCCGCTTAACGTCTGCAGGGGTCTTTATTCTACTTGACCATACTACATGAATCAAGACTGCCTGTCATATACTCGTGTTCGGAATAATTAGAGTGTGATATTATTAAACATGTTCTTCCATATTCTCCCTTAAGAAGAATTCTGCAATAGCGTACGCTCGGACTTTACTCCTAGTAACCATAACATCAAACTCGTTTAAAATCAAATTAATTCGTATATCATTTTTACACCCTTTTTCGAATAATAATTACTGCAATCTGTTTGAAGAAAGTTCTAGTTTTATGTTAATTTTTTTATCGTGTATACGATTTATCAAACTCAGCGATAAATTATTATACTTTAGATTAAGTATTAAACTTAAAAAAGTATTAAACCTTAAATAATAAATTTAATAACTTTATTTTTTTATGTACATTTTTTGGTGTTAGATCCAATTTAGCATTTTTAATAAAAGCCTAGCATTCACAGAGAATATGATCCAAAGTTATCACTTGTGACCCATCCTGTACTATTGATATAATGTTACTTGGAACTTCCATAAGTGGAAGTGGAAGTATAATCATCAGATTGAAATATTGATGATTATAATACCTACAACAGTCGGTATACAAAGAATAAAGCAACATCCTTTGATTATTATTTTTCTTACAAAATGTTTATTAATTTCTGACAAAGAAGATGAATTCTGATTAAATATTCAACTTATATTTTTAAATTCTTCCGTTGAAAATTTCATTAAGTTCAATTGGAACAACATTTTTAGACTAAATAAGACTTTGTTGGTCTAGCCACATTTTATCTGCTTTCTTCTTCATCTATTCATTAATTACAACCTAGATGAAGCTTGTGGGTGTTGAACAAAAAGAATCCCAGACGCAGAAAGTTTGCTTGGCTTTAACCTTTTTGTACAGGTCGGCTATCACATTCCCCTATGATGTGAAGGTAGCCACATGAGAGTTAACTTATTTTACTAGTTAGATTATGAAGAGAGATCAAACATTCCCACACTGATTTTCAATTAGAAATCATGATCTTAAAGGCTTCAGTTCAAACAACTCTCTTATAATATATATAAGATATTTTGTGTTCTTTTTAAGAATACACTCCAGGTAAAACTTTATCACAAGCATTTCGGCCAGTATTATTTGGTTATTCCTCCCAGAGTTTTAAAAATGTTCCATTTGATGCCTTTATTGCCCAATGATTGTTTGTTATTTTTGGACCTGTCCAGACAAGAGATACATTTTTGTTGTATCTACATTTTCTTGTATACCAGACAAGAGGCAATTTTTCGTAATGAGGAAGGTTACTACATTAAAATGAAATGATTTTAGTTCTTTTATGTTGCCTTCACTCAGACAAATTGGACTTTTTTTATTTTTCTATTTATTAATAAAAATACATTGGTAAATACATTATTGTATATAGAAAAATCTCATTTTGATGACGTTGATAGATATTTCATTTTGTGGACTTGAACTTGTAATTTAAACATGTTTAATATTTTTTGTCACCACTTGGTTACGAGTTAGACTTATACCAAGGCGCTAAACACCACTATTAAAGGAACAGTCATTGCATATTAAAAATAATTTCAGCTGGCTACACATTGAAATATTGATGATTGTAATACCTACAACAGTCGGTATACTAAGAATAAAGGAACATCCTTTGATTATTATTTTTCTTACAAAAGGTTTATTAATTTCCGACAAAATGCTTACTCATTTGTTTCACTAATGAAGAGGTCCCTGACATTTTTTCTCATTCTTTAGAAAATACTATAAGGATCGTTGTTACTGGATCTATATCCATATCTTTTTCCTTTACTAATCTTTCACCAACTTTAATTACCAGGTCATCTGCATCTGCAAGAAGTAGCTTAAAATTGGTATCCGCTTTGTCATAAAAACAGAATATTACATTTCTCACGCATTAATATTAGCACCCCGAGGACAATATACCTGGCATTATTATTTTTAAGGAGTATGTGAAGTTGCATGGAGAAGCTCATACTGATTAAAAAAACTTTCCTGTGGGAAAGACACGATAGTATAAGATCCCATATCTCATATGTTTTAGTTAAGATATTGCCCTGAGACAATATGACTACAAAACTCGTATCCCAGAGACCCTATGCGGTAATAATTAATCTCAATGAAATGAGGAGAAATAAGATGGTAGGAGCAGCTATATATGGTGTCAGACCCAGGTTAACTCAGGTTAATGTTATACCGGAGCCTGGGGAAATACGAAACGGTATTTCAAGCAGACCTGCTTGCTATACTGAATGTATGAGGACATCCTATGAATATAGGAGACTCCTTATCTTCAATGATAGTCAAGCAGCGCATACAGCAATTAACTTCCACAAAAGGTTAATTCAAAATTTGTGTAAGTCTGCGAAACTCTCCTATAGATAATGTCTAATAATAACAGGTAATTCTTACGAGGTGTGATCAAAACGTCCGGTGACTTTTTGAATTTAACGCGCTCTGCACACCATAATTTCAATTTTTTTTTCTTATATTGTAACACTCATCACGATCATAAGTTCACAGTTTTGACTATATAGCATGTGTTGTTTTTATGTTAGAAGCTAAAGGAAGTTAAAGAGGTAAAACGCTATTTGCGTGATCGGCGATTTTTTACTGTTGAAGATAATGAAACAGCTGGCTTGTATTAATTTTGTGTAATAAATGGTATTGAGTGTTCAAAAGCTCTAGAAATGTTGACAGTGGGATACAGTAAGTCAACTTGAGTAAAAAAAATATTATATGTGGTATAAGTTATTCTATAGGTAATTATTTTTTCAATCGCAAAAAATCGCCAAGTATTCAAACACAAGTCTAACCTTCATGCATCTCATATAAAAACAAAGCATGTAGGCCCATCCCTTGGCTAGCGCGAACCGTAGTAATCACCCTGGGTTACGTACTTCTGGAGGCCTCGAGGGACAACAGTAGTGACCTCGTACAAAGTATCTGTTCACTGGTTAATCTGTCATGCCAGCGGTAGGTCAGGTTATCAGCAGCAGCAACCGTTAATTTTTATGTCTAATACTGGCACAATAAAACCAATAAATATAATCACTTTTGGGTGGGGGACACCCTGCTGTGGTTGAGTTGCCTTGGGCCCCGCACCTTCCTAGGGACATCCCTGAACACATGCTATGTAGTCAAAACTGTGAACATATTAATTTCCGACAATATATGTTATCTATATTGTGGGTGTTGAACAAAAAGAATCCCAGACGCAGAAAGTTTGCTTGGCTTTAACCTATGCGTACAGGTCGGCTGTCACATTCCCCTATGATGTGAAGGTAGCCACATGAGAGTTGACTATTTTAGTATATTTTAGTATAATAATACTAATTAAAAATATGATCGTGACGAGTGTACCAACGCAAAAATAATTGAAATTACTCGTAGAATGCACAGACTGCGCGAAATTCAAAACTGCCTTTACTTTTGAACACACCTCATATTTGAGAACTAGACCTCTGCAGAATATAAGGCTGTAAGAAAACGGTCAGGCGAGCAAAAACAGGAACGGAGGGTTTGACTCTGGGCCATGAATACCTTAGCAGAGTAGCGGTTTAGCGTTTCTACTTAAATACTCGGTGCTACAAATTATGAAGAAATATTGGACTAAAAACATGCAAGCCTATCGATCAGGGAACTATCTCTAAAAATCACAATTGACTTACTAAATCTAATTAGTAAAACCAAGGTAATAAATGATCTTTTAATAGAACACCATCACTTTGTGAAACAAATGCGTAGAATGTGGAGTCATTTCAGAAGATTCACTATGTGATCATTGAAACATGATGGAGGAAACAGCACTTCATACCCATTTGAATGTGAAGCTCTCACTCACAGTCAATGGTCAATTTTGTCTCTGGACTTGGAAATGAAAATGTACTCAATGAATCTGAAAAGTCACTTCTGAGTTTCTTGAGGGACTCAGACTTAATTAATGGGAGATTGGAATTAAATAGGGAGGTACAGTACTGCCTCGAGGAATCGGCATGAAGGGCTATGTTTTAATCAACCTCAGTCAAATCTGATTTTAAAAAAAAAATTGGCAACATTGAGATTTTATTACTTTTTTTATATAACCATGTATCACAAGCAAGAAAGATAATATACTATATGGTTAATTTGTGTTTTATTTTATTGTTTTTAAAAAATTTACACTTCTTACCTATTGTATTATTTTTACTTGACTATAAGTAAAGTATAGCGATTGTGAAAAAATTCCATCTTGAGATTTTGACGGATTTACATGTTTTGAGGTCGCAGAAGTCGTTTTATGCCGTTTTTTCGATGTTGTCTGTGTGGAGGGTGGGTGTATATCCAACAGCTCGTGGATCAAATTCATATTTCACATAAAAATGGGTATCATAGTGTAGAAGAGAACTCTATTGTTTGGGAGCAATTATGCTTGATGGGAAAGTTACTTTTTTGGCCAAAATGTGTTTTGGCCAACTTTTTTCTCTCCTGAGCTATTTTTTTGATACTTAAATTTTAATATAGTTCAAATTATTTTATGTGAATTCTACAATAGATGTCACAAAACAGTATTTGAGTATATTACATAAAAGAGCAATTTAAATATTACTATTACTATTATTTTCAGTCTATCAAAAGTCAGGTTGGCTGATAGGAATTAATACGACTCACCAAAGGATCTGAGACCTATCAACATAAGATAAACAGGATTTAGGTTACAGTGATGGATGTTTATGCTGAATCGTGATGAGAGAGATGACGCAGGTCCGTTTTGTCTGCGTCCGAAGGATCTTTTCCTCAAGCTTGCCACCACAGCTGTGCACATAAAGAAATATTTCACCTGCTTATTTAAGTAGTTACTGTTTTAAACATTTTTACTAGAATTAGCAACTTAACTGAATTACTGAGTGTCGAATGCTAACCTAACCTTCACTGAATATTCCGCAAAATTGTATACTGCTATAATAAAAATATGGCGATCATGTGAAATTTTGGATCTCGAATCTTGTCAGATTAACACTTTTCCGATGTGTGTAAGTTTTTGTGAGCAATAGTGTTTCCAAAAGTTGCAGACACATTACAAGCCAGATCATTTAACCGATAATCCATATATTTTATAAATATGGAAAGCGTAAAAATTTAAAGCATCGATGCACTATTTGAAAGCATACAGACTCCATACTAGCTAGTATTATATTTTATTTAATATGCTTACATAATGTTTACTTATATGTGTATTGTAAAATAAATTTTAACTTAACTGGAATTTATTAAAATGAAGTATGAAAGAAAAAAAAATGAATAATAAATATAATTCATACTAATGTATACAAGGCTATTTATGAACTCAAGGTTGTGCCTATGATTTTAAGGAACAATAATTTTTAACAATTACTAATAATTCCAGCTGACCTACAACTTCAACGAGTGCCAAACAATACTTGATCAAATTTCCCGGACGTAAAACATCAAAAAAGGTGAGTATATTAATGTCAGCATTATGAACTTAAATGCCATTACTATTACTGAACTTAGAACCTAGAGTTTTAAATTTAACAAAGAGAAGATGTGCAACGAAATAAAATTCTTCAGATATCGAACTGGAAAAAAATAACTTATTTCAAACTTGAAGCGTAAGAACATCTGCACTTGCTTAACACCAAAAAGGGTAAACACCAAATAGTCAGGTTTTCAATCTAATCTAAATCTAAAAAAATTAAACTTATGACTGGTTTTAAAAACTTGTGGCAGTGATGGTATACCGACTAAAAGAAGAAAATGAAATTAGGTAATCCACAAATAGTCCTTTATGAGAATATGAGCTGTGACTTATTGTAGAAATTAAATTGATGAAAAGAGACATTATGGTAAATTTTATAAATCCAGAAAATATTTTTTTTACTCAAGGCACGAAATAGAAAAAAAATTTCGAGGTAAAATAGACAAAATTATTATATTATAAATAAAAATAAAAAATTTAATTACTGCAAAATTAATAAACATGTAATAATGAAAAACTTGCTTTACTGCTTAGATCTGTTAATATTAGCTTATAAATTTTATATCAGACTCTAGTTAATTAGAATTACTATTCAAACGTATAAAATAGAAGTTTAAAGACCTTTAAAAAAAAATAGTAGTTTAGTTAAGAAGTATAAAATTGTTAAAGCAATAGAAATAACCACAAATCAACCTATGGTCTTTCTGGCTTTTCTGACAATGCATGGTCAACCAAGGAATGTGTCCAATCAAACTTTTATTTTAGGAATAAACTTACAATTAGCGCTCTGCCTCCATCATTATTACATTAATTAATACTCTCCTTTGACAACATGTGTTGTTTTAGAAGAAGATGAAATAATCCAATTGAGAGTTTCTTCATTATTACTTAAATCTGCAGCACTTATTTGATAACGTAGGAGGCAGCATCTCTAGTCCCTTTTACGATGTGATTACAGTTTTTCTTTATTAGGGTTGCTACTCTTAATACTTAGTCAAGGATTAAGACATCGTTGTGTGATTGTTTTTTAATTCCATAAAGTCTTGAAAGTTATAAATATTCATTTAAATGAAGATTACTAAAGTAAAATAAATCATTAAATTATATTGATTGTCAATGTGCTGTTTAGTCAATTTCATTGTAAATAATTCCAGGTTTTTACTTTAGTGTTACTTAAATAGAGAGTATTAAAGCCTTAGTTCATTGTCATGTTACAACAATAATTTTAAAGCTTGTTTACATTTCTAATCATTTGGGAGGAGTAACTATATAAAACTGATCGAAATATTGTGATTAAATTTTATATAGAGCGTATTCTAAAAAACATGGCGACAAAATTAAACCTACATATCTTACAAGACAGTTGTTTGCACTGAAGCCTTTAAGATCCATGATTTCTAATTCAAAATCAGTGTGGGAATGTTTGATCTCTCTTCATAATTTAACTAGTAAAATAAGTTAACTCACATGTGGCTACCTTTACATCATAGGGGAATGTGATAGCCGACCTTTACAAAAAGGTTAAAGCTAAGTAAATCTCTGGGTCTGGGATTCTTTTTGTACAACATCCACAAGTTTTATTAAAGGTACAATTAATGAATAGATGAAGAAGAAAGCTGATAAAATGTGGCTAGACCTACAAGGTCTTATTAAGTCTAAAAAGATTGTTCCAATTGAACTTAAATTATAAATTTCCCAATGTCAGCAAAATGGGATTCTTGTAAACAAATAATGTATATTCAAATCATTGTTATGAATAAATAGAAAAAAAATGACTTGTCTGAGAAAAGGCAACATAAAAGAACGAAAAAGGAAAGGTATATGCTAAAAGATAACAAAAATGTCTTAGGACACTTAAGCATATTTTATAAAATAAAATTCTTGTTTATTCACCTAGTAATATAACTCCGTGATCAGTAAATAATTTAATGTTTATCACCATGTTTATCAATTGATACCATAGATGTTCTTATTATGAACTCTTGTGGAATAGAAGAAGGTATTAACATGATTAATTCTCTTAACCTGTGATGGTTGAGCTTTCACCTCATATAAACTCGGAATGGGAGAGAGAGCGTGTGATGTTTAATAATATCACACTCTAATTATTCCGAACACGAGTATATGACAGGCAGTCTTGATTCATGTAGAATGGTCAAGTAGAATAAAGACCCCTGCAGACGTTAAGCGGGTTTGTATGGGTTGTGCGCTCGGACACACCGTGTCGACGTCTCCGTACCCAGCCCTCCTAAATCATGATAATTGTAATATTGATTATTTTTACCTATTCAATAGAATACGACTTTTCACCCTCTTTTGCGATCAATAAACATCGTTTGATGATATAAAACTGAAAAATATGATATTATACTTGCATTATGAATATTTGTAATTTCATTGAAAAAAAAATATTAAAACAGAAAAATTCCAGTTGATAACGTTTTCTAGAGCGAAAGTAAATTATCCTCTTATGAGTTATTTATCTAATAAATATGAACATTTTAGTAACACTTATTTCGTTTATCTGTCTATCTCAACGTACGTTTTTCTGTGTGACTCAAAGAAGCCCAATTTTATATAACCTCTTTAGTTGGAAGACACGGTGGATTTGGAAAACGCTAAACGACATTGATTAATTTTAAACTAGAAGACTTAGTCGATAAGGTGGTCTATATGCTTTGAAGGTTTTACTTTCTCAATATTAACTTGTTTTTGATCCGTACACAAATATGAAACGAAGTTTACCAAGGCGATTCTTATACAAACTTGGTTTTCATAGTTTGAGTGCTTGGATTTGTGTAAACGGTTTTTTTTTTATATTCATTTCTTGTCTTCCTGAAGTAATGTTTAACGGTTTATTTATATAAATATATATACTTTTATATTTCGATGATTGTCGTCATATATAAGTGAGTTAGTTATGCCTTTGTTGTCACCTTTGGTTTAACTCTTTTTTATTTAAAAGTCTGCTGAACTATTTTATTTCATTGCTATATATATATATATATATATATATATATATATATATAAACTAGAATTTTCAAAAGAACACATAGAAAAGAAATCACTGAACTCACTACTATATTTCGATGTCCTCGTCTTCAGGAATAGATGTGAATCGCTCCAAAGGCTGATAACGACTATCTATATAATGGTTTTGCGATAAACACGTGAGAAAACAATCAATGTTCGAAGTACAATAAGTAATGAGAAAAAAGACTAAGATCTTTTAAATCCCAACTGAGTCGGGATTTGACTCTCACGATGACCGCTTGTTACGGTTGAAAGATGCTAGTCTTTTTTTTTTTCATTTCTTATTGTGGTTTAGATGTTGATATATCGGTATATCTATTTTTATATGTATAAACTGGTGTATTATATAATCGAAATCAAGTCAATTTTCTAGGCTCAAAAATACAAACTCTCGTTGCCAAAGTTTCGGTTTTATTTAAAACCTTTTTCATACCTTAATTAAAACTTTTTGATTATATATCCATTTTATCAATTACTACACATTTTTACCTGGGAAAATCTAAAATTGTATTGTCTTTATTATTAAACTGAGAGGCTGAATTGATCTCCGAGCCATATAAGACCTTTTGTGCTTAATTTTGTCTTTTCTAAAATGAACTTGACATTTCAAGTTCTTTACTCATTTTGATAATTGTCAATGGAGATATATCCCTCACTTCTATTGTATTTAGACATGATTTAGCTAAAATGTATAACCTCTTAAACACAATTGCTTCAAATCACATAGAATAGTTTGAAAACTACTGTCTTTCTTTCTGAGGAATGTAAGTACTGTTTTGGTTAGATTCACATCAACTCTTTTCTCCTTGACCCATCATACAACAATTGAAAGAGCATGCTGCATAAGCTCAAATTTAGTATGATTACTTAGAGTTACTAGTGACATATCATGGTGGTGGTGGACGCTATGAATAAACTAATTATATTTTTGCTTCCATTATATTAATATATTCTATAGCCACTGAATTAATAAATCTATATATTGGACTGATTCAATAGATTACAAGGAATTGTTATCAAAAGTTCTTTTTGATATCAAAGCAGCTCAGAGTGTTTTGTTTAAGACTAAAAGTATTTTCATTTTGTTGATACAATTTTTGAGTTGATTTTCTCTTTTGACAGGTATATTGTCCTTTATGAAGAATTCACAAAAACTTTTCATGTTCACAGATAGAAGGTAATCTTTGTCATTCTTAGTATAATAATACGCTTCTAATTTTCTGTGCTTATGAAATATTTGTTTTGGGGTGGTAAATATTATAAAATATCAAATCTTAAATCACCGGAGAAGTTACTGTAAAATAGTAACTCTTTTGTTACAAAGAAGAAAAAAGTAATTTTTCCATACTTCAATTCAATATTACTCTTTAACAATGGTGTTCATAAACATTCAAGAACTAGATGTCTATCAGTTAGGTATGTTAACATGTGTGAATTGTATACTGATTACACCGCATTTGCTGGACAACCACTCAACACTCCCAAAAATGTCATGAAATACATGGTCCATTGACTTTTCCATTTATAGTTTTATGAATTTTATTGGTATCATATTGACTCATTACATCTTAAAATTTCTTTTATTAAACTTTTTAAAATTTCCTTCATTTTGCTTCATTTGATTTTGATAAGTTTCTAACCTAATGCAAGCAGCATTACGTTATCCAGCATTAAGTTATTCGAAGTCCAGCAGGTTATCCGTTATTCGAAGTTAAGTTTTCAGTGTTTAGAGCTATATTGCCCAAAACTTTAAAGACTATTAGAGTTCATAGTTTAATAAAAAAAAAAATAACTCTTATCATGCTTTGAACAAAATTGTTACTTTCCCATAATGCAATATTACATACAAACAATAAAACACAACTAAACTGTAGAGTCCATTGTTGCGTAAAGTATGAATTTGATCCAATAAACAGTGTGGCCTGTAGTGTGCCCACAAAATTTGGATATTCGCACAAACACACAGCAGTTGTCGAGAAAAACGTCAAAAAGGATTTTTGGAACCATTAATAATGTAAATGCTGGCCTAGAAGACACTGGTGCTGACGCAGATGCTCCCACGCGTCAGCGTTATTCTAACCAAACTCCACTGGACTCCCAGACACTGGGTGGCAGCAACGACTACCAAGTGGGCCTTGATCAAATAACAAGTAAATACCATAAAACTACCATGGGCACCTTCACTAATCTGCAGGATAGACAACTTCCATTTGTGACAATACTTGATAATCTTCATATTACCGACAGTCATATTACTTAATTGTGTTATATTCATCAATATAAATTTAAACATTAATGATGTTATCTTTAAAATGACAAGTAAATAAATTTGTAACTAAGAAATAATTGTGAAATAACATTTTTATTTTTAGTTAATATACAGATATTTAATACTTAGAAAGGTAGGCCAAAAAATAATTATAATTGATTTTTATTTCATTTCTAAATTGATATAGCGTTATTCATTCTATACCCTTGACTCATAAAATAAATATCATATATAAAACAGTACTTTAAACATAAAATACTCATTTATTTTATGATCAGTTTTCCACTTTTCATTGTCTTGTGAGTGAAAAGTAAACTTCTATCACACTGATAAAGGACAATTTATACTAATTAAACGACATTACTGAACCAGCAGGAGTGAAATGCTTCTCTTTTTAATAAATAAAAGACTTCAAACTTATGCTTTAAGTCGTAGTTATAGAGCTGAGGTGAATCCCTTCAAATTTGAATGTTTTTCTCGTCGCTCCTTTGGGACGACTCATCTGAGTTGGGTCATAAATCTTGATATTTCAATAATAATGTATAGCACAAACATTAAATAGCATAAAGAAATTACGTTATTTGATTATTTCATTAGTAACTCAACTGTGATACGCGGATGACAGTCAGTAAGTTCTCTTTGTATTGTGTAATCAAACACTATTGCTAATTTCTCGGGCTCTTATCAAGTCATTATAAATTGTAAGCTGTAATAAACTGAATTAAACTTTCAGGTTTTAGAATTAGTTCAAAATAGACAGTAAAATATAACATTAAAAATAAACAGTAAAATTAATTTTCCAACGAAAATGACATTTATGTTATAAAGTAATCGTTCTTCACCGATTGTATTCTTACTATATGGAGAGCGACGAAAACTGTTTTAAATGCATTTTTATACACAAAATGCTGCACATTGTAGATCAGCCATTCTCAACGGGGCAATATTACCCCCCAGCGGGCAATTTCTTATCTCGAGGGGGAATTTGCCAGAGGAGGAATTTCTTATTTGTGAAAACACATTTTGTATTGAATCTATGAGGCCATCATGGCTTTATGAGCATTTTATAAGAAAACATTCAGATAAAGCAAAATAAACGTTTATCATATTTTGAAAATTTAAAGTAAAACTTTAATCAACAAAATACTCTGTTATATTATTAAAGAAAAAAAGTTTGCAGATAAATGATGGTAGTTTAACGGCATCATATGAAATTGCACAATTAGTTGCAAAAAGTGGAAATGCACACACAGTTGCTGAAAATGTTATTAAGCCTGCATTTGAAATTTTAATGATACTGTGCAAAAGCAAGACCCTGCAAACACATTAAAAACAATTCCGTTGAGTAATGAATCGATAGACAGGAGAATCGATGAAGTGTCTTTAGATATACAAAAACAATTGGTTGCAAAATTGAAGACAAGCAAATTCTCGATTCAGCTTGATGAGTCAACAACTAAGTGACAACAGATGTATTCTTATGGCATATGTTCGCTTTATAGATGATAAATGCAATATTTGTGAAAAGATGTTTTTTGCAAAACTTTTAGAAACCGATACAACTGGATTATCAATTTTTCAACCTAAAAAATCCTGGTTTGATGATAATCAAATCCCGCTAGAAAATGTGTTATCTTGCGCAACAGATGGTGCTCCATCTATGGTTGGCAAGCTAAAAGGGTTTATTGCCCACATAAAAGAATTATGCCCATCAATACTAGCAGTTCCTTGTGTAGTACACCGTCACCATTTGGTTTCCAAAACGATTAGTCTTGATCTCCATGAATTATTACGAATAGTTATTGTACTGTTATTAAAATAAATGCAAACATGAAATATGATCGACTTTTTCGTCAGTTTTGTTTAAATACTGAACAAGAACACATGAGGCTCATTCTCCATATATAAGTTCTTTTACTTTCAAAAGGAGACTGTTTGATACAATTTGTGGAGTTCTTTGATACAATTGCTATTTTTTTAAAAAAAAATTAGGAGAAAACGAATTTGCAGAAAATGTCAGTAGTCATAGGTGTGATATTTTTTTTCTAGCGTGAATTTTTCGCAAGTTCAATGAGGTTTCATTACAGCTTCAATGCAAATTATGCATGCTTTTAGATTGCAAATATATACTAAAAGCTTTTGATGAAAAGTTACATTGGTTCCGAATTAATATGCAGAAGAAAAATTTTAAAGAAATGCGAGTTAAATAGGGTAAGAGAAGAACTGACGAAAAACAAGCTCAACAAAAGTACGAAGACTATTTAGTAAAACTAAGAGGAGACAACTTGAATAGTCGATTCTCAGGCTTGTATTCGTTTCAAGTTCAATCATGGATGATAGATCTTTTGGTTGTAATGTTGAAAGTGTTGATAAAGATCTTCAATTAAAATGTATTGATGAATGCAAATACAAGTTTGAAAAAGGCGGGATAAATGAGTTAGTTATGGCTATCAAATGACTAATGAGTTATGAGCTATATCAAAAACTATGGGCCAAAATGGAACCAATATTTTTATATTTTCCAACTTATTTGGTTGAATGTGGATTCAGTAGCGACAACAAAGTCATAACTAAACAGAGAAACAAAATGGATATACGAGTATGCATTCGAGGAAACATAAGACTTCAACTAACAATTTAATGCCTAATATAAAAGGGTTGACAGCAAAGTACCAGACTAAGAAACTCATCAAACAGGCACAAATAAAACATTTTAAAAAAGTTGTAGTATTTTTTGCTGTAATTTGTAAAAAAATTTATTAAGGGGGGAGGGAATTATTATTTTTGTAAGTAAAGGGAGGAAATGGCCAAGATGGTTGAGAACCCCCGTTATAGATGAACAAAAGTTTACAACACACATACACTTTTACACATTTGCATACATGCAACCTCAGAAAATGTTAAAGGCTTCAGTTCCGCTAGAGCACAGAAGCTCAGAAGAGTCCATGGTTCTAGGGCTCCTGATTTGTCGTGAGGTATACATGATGATGATACCTGAGGTATATATAAATGAAAAAAGAAAGGTTTTTCCCACGTCAAATTAGGTAGAAAGTACTTATAGAATAAACATTTTTCAAAATCCACTCTTACATTTTAACTCTCATAGTCATCAAGAGTATAAGTAGCCCACTTGGGGATAAGACACCTAGTGAGAAATAGCAAATTTGATAGACGAATATATAGGTATTCATGTAATATAGTATGAATAATGTTTATGTCAAGTCCATAGTCAGTAATACTTTAGTCCCTTTAGTCCCAAACTACATCAGGATACATAAGGATGGTTATACTAAAGCCTCTCGCTGCCTCATTCAAAGTGCTCGATTACCATTTTGTAAGTTAATTACTGAAAACATTTCGTAAAAACATTTTTACAAAAAATTCGTAAAAAAATCGTAAAAACGAATTCAATCACAATATGATTTCTCATTTATCATGGTAGGTTGAAATGATTTCTATCTTTTATTCCCTGTGATTGATAGAGGAAACGATTACTGAGGAAATTACAATGCATTAATATTCTGCAAATTAATCCAACCTACCTGCATCTAGTAAACTAGGTCAGTTTTTTGGAGGGACAAAAGGAGTGGGTTCCCTAATCCCGGACTAGAAGGACGGCTGCTACTAGCTCTGCTAAGCTTCGTTACCTTAATTGTCGAAAGCTTAAAGCGGAAATCCCAGTCTGACTCACTTAGGTGCCAAACTACACCAGGATAAATAAGGATGGTTATCCTAATGCCTCCCGCTGCCTCATTCAAAGTGCTCGATCACCGGTTTCTACCAGCAGCTTTTATTTTATGACTTCAAGCTATTTGGCATATCATTGTAGACCTCAAACCCGATCCTTACTCTTCACGGCATTTCCGAAGTAGAAGCTACCTCCAGATCCAGCTCTTTAGGAGAAGGTAATCTTAAGGTGTTCTCATTGCGGCAAGTAACAAAGTTGTAGCCATAGTCTACTAGTTCTGTTTTGCAAAATCGTGTTCCTGCTCTATGGACACTCCACCTGAGGTAACTGTAGCTCAAAGTACATTATCCAGCAATGCTTTCTATAATTACAGTTTCAATAGTACAATAGCTTACAAATCATAATAACTTGGTTCTGCAGATAAACGACGTGAAATGTAGCTGGTAAAACTAACCAGATAGAGGATTCAGATAATATAAAGTGTTACTTTAAGAAAGAACTAAGACAATTGAAAAGAAAATGTTAGAGAAATAGAAAGTTTTTGGGTTACGATTGGCTACGATATGGAGTACTACAGATAAAAGTATGATCAAAGCCCTTAAGAGGGACGATAGATGCAGAGAAAACTGCAAAGAAAATGTAATAATTTCTTTTTGAAACACCTTTTCCGATTTTTGATCAATCGAGAAAGTCTTTAGGTTGCAAAATAGTTAAGTATACTCCCTCTTCTCACCCAAGGAATGATAATTGAAAAGAGACTGGTTCTGTGCAGACATTAAATATAAAAAAGTGAATAAGGCACTTCACAACAGAAATAGTGCATTATGCATAGTTTTTCTCGTTAAGGGACTCTTTGATATTGCTAATTCAGGAGTTATCTGACTTCTCTAAGTGAAATAGAAACTTCTCCACAGTTGGTAATTGGGAGATGTTAGTGGGAAGGACTACCGCTATCAATATTAATGAAATAAAAGAAAAGTATTCTATTTCCAAGGGCTGCTCAGAAGGGATATTTATCCTCTAAGATCACACTACTATTACTACAAGTTTATATCTCCTTAATGCCTGGCTGCAGGAGCAAATGGTAAAGAATTGGCTGACCTATCGAGGCAACATTAGACCCAAGTGTTTAGTTGAGCCCCAATATTAAAAAAAGGGTTTTTTTTAGGACTCACTAGGATTAAATTGAGGAACTTTACAGGGTTTCTCACTAGTCACTGTAGGCATAGTAGACATTCAAGTATATTGAACTTTGGGAGCAGTGCAGAGTGTCAGAAGTGTGGTGAAGAAGATGAAACTTCCGTTGAACGTATGGCATGCTTATCAGTGGTCTCGTGGACAACTTTCCTGTTGAAACATAATCGCAGTTCACAATATTATTGCAACCACTGCTAAAATAACGATAGATGCAATTTATAATTGTTTTCAATTACAATTTTCTAAATGTTTCAATAAAAATGCATATATTTATCACAGAGTAACATCACTATCCAAGAGTAATTGCCTTCCAAGCTGATCTATTGGTCTTCAAGAAAGTGTTTATGTCATTGTATTTTAGCCTGCATAGGTATTAAATATAATATTTAAATGTGTAATAAACAAATCACAGAAACCGGATGAAACGTCACTTTATGGTTGCCTGTGTTGGATTCAATTGAACAAATCAAGAACCTTCGTAGAGAACAGCAGAAAATATTTTGACAAGTAAATACATTTTTTCAAAATGTATGTACATATATTGAATTATAATGATCATTTTTCTGTAATACTATGAAAGTCAGGCATCAAGAAATTATTAAAACACTTCTTTTTGGGATTTTTGGAAAAATTGGTGTTAAAATAATAAAACCCTTCTAAAATTGCTGTTAAAAATTACTTCAAGTAAGAATTAAATCATAATTCTTCTTAGTTGTATAAATGATATTTCTCCTTTGTCTGTTTAATGAAGTTACGTTAGAATAAAATACTTTGGTAGACAGGGGCAAATCAATGTTTCTTTAAGAAAACTGGTAATTGTTTAAAGAAAAAGTTTGAAAAGTGTGAATTGCAGAGGAATGAGAAAGCAGATAGTCAGAGCCACCAATACTATCTCATCTCGACTTTATGAAACCTCAACGAGTGAATGTCAGATTGAAATCATTTCATATACTGCACCGAAGCTAAACAAATATCTAGTATACATTCGCTTTTTTAGTTATATTAAATAAAAGACATCTCATCAATAATATTATGAAATGTTCAACCATATAATTACGTCCCTCTATTTCTCATTTGCAAAAGAAGGGAATATAACTTTAATAAGCAAGAGTTATTGTTTCATCTAGGGATATTGTAAGACCTTATTAAAAGGGCATAATGTCTAGACTTTGATCTAATAAGCACCGTCTAGACAGGGTCTAGACAGCAGCTTGTATGGATTTATTCATTTTGTCTAACAATGCAATATCTCCTGTACAAATTAAATGTCGGCCACCCCATCACTTTAACTACCTTCGTACTATTAAAAGTAATTTAGAAGTAATACACTTCATCGTTATATCGCAGCAAGTCACAACGATTATATCCATGATTGTCCTATTAAGTAAGTTTCACTATATGTCACTAGCCCATGATAAGTTAAAAGCTACTGTGAATTTAAAGGTGGTTCATTAAGGTTAGTTTCTTAATTAACATATAATTATATAAAATAACATATTAAGAATTGTTTAAAATATGAATTAACATCATTAAAATCTGGAATGGCCTATACTATACTATATATAATCGTAATATCAAACTCATTGATATACAAATGAGTTTTTATTTTACTGTGACTATCGTGATGAAGTTATAAGATGCCTCTGGTAAAGTATTATCAAAATTATTGCCAGTAAATTAAATCATAGAATATCTTTTATTTTAGCTATAAAAATTGGCCATTCATAACAAATTTTATATCATTGATCTATAGACGAATCAGACAAGTTCTTATTATTATGATCTAACCGGGTGTTATGGGTTCTCAGACTCGCGCAACTCGTGCACAGAGTTACCTAACTCACCTAACGTATCTGACATCTCTTTTTCCTTTTTAATATAAATTTCTCTAAAATATTGTCTTTTTCTTCTATTGGTTATAGCATGGTTCTCCCCTTCAAGGCGATTGCTTCATTTCAGGTAAAATGCTATTTTGTTATTACAAAGTTTGCAATATTAGAATGATGCCAATTGCATTTTGCAATAATAGTAGTTAAGAAAACAATTTTTGTTTTTGATATTCTATATGTGCGTGCTATGACTGTACGCTATTTTCTTCCAAATTTAAATTCAGTTGGAATGAGCTTTATAAAATAAATTAGACACGGTTGTTTTCTTCAAATATTCTTCAATTGCTTCAATCTTCTCCAAACGGTTCACTGAATAAGTCCCTATTTTCCCTTCTTTTGAGGTAACCACAAAACATATAACTTATTTTTGCTGGTTTCATTATTAATTTTTGTCACGTTACTGTTCCGGACTGGAATTTTTTTCTTGAATTTAAAAAACTTCCAGTCATTGTGATTATGTATTCACTTCAATTCCCTCTGTAAAATCTTACTCTATACTCACTAAAATATATAGAGTAATCAAACTTGTATTAATCATGTATGAAGTTTATAGATGAAGTAATCTATATATTCTAACTGATTCAATAGATAGCAAGGCTGTCCTATCAGAAGTTCTCTTTAGGATGTTCAGATCAATTCTTTTGACCTTTAATGATTTTTCTACTTTGTTTACTAAAATTTTTATATGCCATTCTGTTGTAGTATGCAGTACCTAAAAAAGATTCTAATTTATCTAAAACTTCTCATGATAATTTAGCTATTACCATTTTTAATGCAATATAACTCATCTAATATTGTAAACTTTTGAAATATTCGTTGTATAACAATGTGTAACAATAAATTAAAATTGTATAGAATCACACGAGAAGTAGATTACAGTAGTTCCCGTAAATTTATTAAATAGGTATAAAAAATAAAATAGTACCTTTCCCATGCTCCAATATTATCAAAAATAATAGAGTTTTTAAGCGCATAAATATACATCAGAATATATGCTTCATAGTGAGACATGTTGAAGGGTGCGATATGAAGATTGATTGACACATTTTCGCCTACAACCATCTTTCACCCTATAGAGCTGCATAAAATTTATAGTTATTTGGCGTTGCGTATACATTTTAGTTTTTTATTGTTCTTACATATCACAAGTAAACATCATTCTTCAAATTTTTCTATTAAATGTTAAAACTATTATTCCCTTTGATAGAATTCTAAGAACAATTTTCTAAGTCAATGTAAACAACCGTAACAAGCACAACAGGCAATTTAATATTATAAGTCAAATTTTCAGTTTTTATTGCTTGATTGCCTTTTCTAATTAAAATTAATTGCTATTTTTTCATGTTGCTAATTTTAAGTTGTATTATTGACAAAATTTCATTGTTCTTAGATTAGCCGTTTAAGGGAAAAAAAATTTTTGAGTCATAATGTGTACCAAAACACACATTTTCCTACATTTAATTTTTGAGAAAAATGCATTCACCTCAACCTCTCAAACCAAGCTATTTTTTGGTATACAATTTCATTACGATTCGTTAAGCGATGTGACCTGTATCACTCCCATATCTTTCAAAATCAATCAACAGTAAAACATTATATACTTTATTAAAAAAACTGATTTTTCAGTTCTTTTAAAAATTCTGATTTCTTTCCTGTTAATAGTATTTTTAGTTCCATAATATTCTCAAAGTTTTATGGTGAGATCTGTAGAATGCTCAGAAACTTTTGAATATACACCCACCCAAAATTTTGACCATGCCACCCATATACACATAGATATCATAAAAAAAAACTCCAAAAAAGGACTTAGGGGACCACAAATCATTTAAATAAAAACATTTAATGTCATTATATCCATTTTGTCATTCCCACCAGGAGTTTTCAACCTTTGTTTGCTTGGGAACAACCCTCTGAGTCTGCTATAACTCTCGGAGTTACAGATCATGGGGGGCATTTTTTATCAACTGCAGTGGAAGGAATTCACTGATCAGGTGATTTCAGGTGATCATTGATTCTGATATGTCTAAACTAGAAACTTCCCTTTGTTGTTCATTTATGATAAATTGTGTATTTTTGTATTTCACCACCAATGTATTGGATACAATTGTTTTATCACTCAGTAATACTGATTTTGTAAGGATAACAATGGAGATTTGAGATTAAGATCCTATGATCTACCAAAGAATCTCATTCAGAAAAACATCTCATTTGTGTTTTTAGCCAGTGAATTTATTACATAAGTTTTCCAGTTTAGTGTTTTGTCTAAAGAAGCTCCAACGTTTTTGTATATATTCGAGTTTAGTATATTTAATAAAAGAGGTATTTGAGAACAACTTTTTTTTTTTTTGAGAGGACTAACAACTGAATTTATGTCCAGATATTTTTCCAGGTTCCAGATTAGTATGGAACTGACAATAGCATTGTCAGATACAAAATATGGATATTTCATAGCCTTAGAATATCAAACGAGTAATAATACATTAAAAATGGAAAATGTTTTACTTAAGAGTAACATTATAGTATCTTTGAACGTAAGAACATACTTATCACAATAACAAACCGACAGAAGCATTTTCAAAAATTTGGTTTAAAAGAATAAAAAAATCTTGAAGACTTAAAAGAATTATTCTTGTGTTTCTAGGATATAGAAGGAGCTCCTTTTGAATCGATTGAGAAACTCTAATCTCAAACATTAATCTGGGAAGTACAAAATGAATTACAGTTATTTAATGGTATAATAATTAGAGTAAGCATTGGACATATCACAACTGACATTGTGACAATTTTTTTAGTCAGTAGGTGTGATATCCCTCATATTGTGGTTATTAGTGTAAAATTAGGGTGTGATTTAATACCTTAAATTATTTCAGAAACAATACTCGTGTTATGAATATTACCTTCTTGTGATAACAGGAGGAATGGTTTACGGTACTGAATGCATGATTAGGATATAATATTGGTTTATACTTTTCTTAAGGAAGAAATATAGTTATGAGACGCTTTCTATAAAAATATTAAACTAATATTATTAATAATACGGGAATACTCTTGAAGTCTCTTTAGATGAAAGACTAAACCGGAAAGTGCCATGTAACAGATCCATTGGAGAAGGGTCAAAAGAAATGTACCGCCGTAGAGATTCATTGTTGGAACACGCGGTCTTCATAGCAAATCTTCACAATCATACACCGGTTGTGTTATATAAAAAAACAAGTGTGTCTAGGAATGACTGGAGCAATATCCATTTGTTTAATCACCAGGACTTAAACATTAACAAATGTTATCCACATAAATATATTGCCATCAGAATTATTAATTTGCTATTGGTAGCAGTTTATTAAGAAATATAGAAGTCCCTATGAGAAATAAAATGTTAAACAAATTAATAGAATGAAACATTAATATTTTGGCTTATATGCAATGCTCCTCACCAAAGAGTTCACAGGAGGTCACAAAGTCATCATAAATGTTCACCTCATTTGTAGAAATTAGAAGCATCCTAATTCCTAGAAAGGGGATCGAGTCTAATATATTGACTTGTCAAGAACTTTTCATGAATCCAATTTGTAAGAAAGTTAACTTTCATGGAGAGTATCTAAAGACAAGGAATTACTTGTCTTGTATGGAGCTTTGTATGGAGCCAAACAAATCTCCGGTGGTTTCAAGCCTTGTTTCACTATACAACCCAGCTTTCAGAGGGGTGGGATTAATGAATTTACGAAGAAATGAGCAGAGAAAAAAATATATTAAAGAGCCGAGTTTAATTTAGTTAATTTTATTCCAACTAAAGTTATATTTGTAAGAAAATATTAAATCGTCAAAGGAAGGATTTAATGATATATGTAGAATATTTATCCAAAATTTGTTTTCTCGATGAGTCCTAATGAAAGCTGTAGTTGGTATCATAAGAAGAATGCAGACTCTCTGTTAGAAAAGCAGAAACCTTTGGTCACGTTACATCTCAACCCAAGACCATAATATTGATGTAGATAAACATTTTTGGCAAATCTGCAGATTGCTTACCCAATCAGTGTTGAAAAAATTTATCCGGTCAGTAGTCATCGTGTGACTGTCATGGTAGTGTGTCGTATGATTTCTTTCTTATTTTTTATCCATCATAATAATAATCATGTCGAACAAAAAAAAGTTGTCGGAGAAATATGTAAAACATAGATTAACATATATCACTGAACGTGATGGGAATCACGTTCTATCTGCATGATATGCAATGACAAGTCAAGCAACACTAGTCTTGCACGGGCGAATCTAAAGGAACATTTTTTGAAGCAGCACGGAGATGGGGAATAGATAAAGGAACACAACGCTTCTGAATTCAGGCTGAAGAAAGTCAGGTTCAGTAAAAAGGGCACTCTGTTTTCTCTTGGATTTGTACCTATTAACAAACCAATTCCCACATCATCATACGAAGATGAAAACCTGATCACTAAGCAGGGCAAGCCACACATTATTCTTGAACACTCAAAAAACCCGCTGTGTTAATTAACGCTTTTCTAAATAATGATATTTAGACATGACTAACAGTATGAAATGATATAACAGACCAAATGTAATTTATCCTAAATTCCCCTTTTTTAGTTTTGGCAGCAGATGTCAATGATGAATCACAAAATTATTGAAATTCCAGATTATTGAAATTATTCAAATTATTGAAGAACCAGATTCAACTCTTCAGGACAAAAATGCTCTCAATCCTTTGATGTCGACAAATGGAAATGTATCTTTTTATTGCTAAGAAAGCCCTAGAATTGTTTATACATACCATTTGTTAGGACATATGTTTTAATCAAACCTTTTCGAGGATGCTAGACATAAGAACAAAGAAAAGGAACAGACTTTGCATGACATGAGAGAGGCACTTATCAAGGTTAAGCCACGCATATCTGAACTGGTCTCTGAAGGCGTCCGCAGAATACACATTGGTTTGCAGGTATGTAATTTGTTCATGCACTGTGTTGGTTTTGTGTTTGAACAAGATGATGTTCATGCAGGGTTCATTTTTGTGCAGCAGTGAAAAACATATACCTATGTTTTGAATTTCAAAAAATCACATTTTATTTTTCATTATAGTAGAATTTACTGAATTCATGCATTTCATCATTACCACAGAGGTTAGTATAATTAATATTAAACATATAATGTACGAGGTATGACGGTAGATTATATGTTTAATATTAATTTACTGAATGCTCATATGAAACTGGTAAAAATCGTGGGATGAGTTTGTTAAACTGAATGTTGTTCTAGTCAACTTTTATCTGCTTCCATTTCGTCTATTCATTATATGAATATAATCATATTTTCTCTGAGAGCCATTAGTATCTAGCAACAACATAAATCAATTAATTAATTAATATTTGCTTCTATTACATTTTAATCACTTTATATTTAACGGAAGCATTTTTGTAACTATGGTAGTCAAACAAATTCAATAGACTTTAATTATAAATATATTTTTGCCTGGTTTTATAAAACTTATTTTTTAACAGTTAGTTTTTGCATGTTTTAATTTTATTGAATATCTTCATTTCAGTTATTATATACGACAAATTTATTATTTTAATTGCCTGATATCTACTCACAAGGATAATTACAATCTCCGCTTAAATAGATAAATAAATAGTCGTGTATCTTTATAAATTGAAATGACTGTAAAGATGTTCGCAAAGAGAAGGATATTAAAGAATAAAATGTATATGGTAGTGTGAAGGTTGACATTCAGTATTCTGCGCAATTGGTATTTGACAGATGACATTTGTCACCCAAATGTTGAGACAGAAGAAAATTGCCTCCAATACATATGTAGTTTGTGGATATTCGAAGAAATAGATTTTGTCCTAGAAGATATAATAGATTCGTCTAGGACCTCAAACCACAAACAACCACTATTTGGACAATTTGCAAAACAAATAAGGGTGCATTGGAGGGGAGAGTTGCGTTGCTGATCGAGGTAGATTAGCCAAAATCTTTAAGGAGGCAGCTTGAGGGTCGTCTGTATTTACATGAGACTCCGACGTGCTGAGGTCTGCACTTGAGTCCCAGACCTTGACATCGTACGTCTCGCCTCTTCCTCCCTTCTACCATTCGTCATTCATCAATTCTTTCTCTCTCAAACATCATTTCATTTCCTAATCCAAACTTTATTCAGTATATGTTAAGTTTATTTTGCTGTTCTATATAATATATTTCTAATTAAAAAATGCCATCATATATAGAATCCATAACATTATTGGTGCATTAAATAATCTATAAGAATATGATTCCATACATATGTTTCAAAATATAATTAATTCAACTTTTTGTATATTATACTGGTTTAATATATATATACATAATTCTCCTTCGTGCGTTTAGTCCCCTACTTTACTCTCCTGAAATGGTTGGAATCAAAAATTTGAGACTAAATGTATTTTATTCTTTGACTAGTGTTTCTTTGCTAACGCTGAACTATATATGTACACACCACACACACACACACACACACACACACACACACACACACACACACACACGTATATATATATATATATATATATAACCAACTGACGGAACTCACTTCTATATTTCCATTTTCCTCGTCATAAGGAGTCGAACTACCCACCCGTCCATCTGGAAAAAACTAATATTAAATGTATAACAATATTACAAACTGTATAAAGAAGAGGTAAATATAAAAAAAAGTAACAAATATTTCTGTCACAATAATTTTCATACAGTTTAAAATATATAACAAACTGGTTAAATAATTGTAAAATATTATAATTAGATATAATATATAAAATTATAAATTTGAAATATAAATATGTTATATGTTTGCTATAATCTATAGTCATGGTTTGTACAGGATATATATTCTGAACAAACTGATTAAAAATATGGTTTTTCACTCAGTTGTCAACAAATACAAGTTTTTTTTTATTATATGGTTAATACATTAGTTTTGAAATGGTTATGATTACACCTTTTCAGGTTCCCTGAACCCATTTTTAAATATGTGTGCTGCCTGTGGTTGGGTGGTGTCTAACAAAAATGTAGATAACTCACCATTTAACAAATCCTAACTTCCCTTGACAAATTTATAGTACAAGATGAGATGATATCATTTCCATATAATGGGAAAGTAATACTGTCATATTCCATATCAAGACGAGTACTTACTTTTACTCCATCTTTTAGTGATTCCAAAAACATTAAAATTAGTAGTCAATATTGCCTTTATATGAATATTGTGAAGTAATGTTACATGACTATATGAATATGAAGAGGTAATGTTACATGACTATATGAATATGAAGAGGTAATGTTACATGACTATATGAATATGAAGAGGTAATGTTACTCGAAAATATGTGCTATAAAAATAATCATATTTTCAAAAGAATTGATAGCATTGAGATATCTTATTTGAAATAAAGCACTTAAATAATTTGACTGCGAATAAGTTGGATAATACGTTTAGTTAGTTAAAGGAAAGTTAAGCCTAAACCAGTCTCATCTTTTTATTTTCATGAATTTAAAAGTTCCTGTTCTCTTCTAATATTATTTGGGACTTGTTACTAACTCCATATTAATGTTTTATAAGCACTGCAGAAGTTTTGTATTGCAAATTTTTTAAAAAATCTGTAATTGAAGTATATGAAAATTAATGCAAAATTAATAATAAGTTATCTTTAATTTTCTTCTTTAACATTTAGTATTGACACGAATTTGGAGGATCTGCGTCTTTTAACTGTTCGGCGTCAGTTTAGAAAAGGTTAAGTGAGTGAGTTTCGGTTTTAAATTGATTCAAGTTAAAGTCTCTTAAGCGAAGACAGAGATTTACAGATGGTACTGTTAGGTATCAAGGCTCCAAAGTGGAACGACAATTAAAGTTAAACGCTAAAAGTATTCACAGGCGCCATCCCGTTCTAAGAATAACCTCCACCCTTCATTAGAGGAAAAATTTAGTTGATCCATTTAACTTCGACTCCTCTGACAACATCAGTGAGAAGATTTAATCACCATTCGCGTCATTATTAATTTAGAAATATTGTAAACGATTATTAACAAAATGCAAATAAGATTGTTAATCTGCATGAAACCAATACATGGTCAGGGTGCACATATACATAATGTTGTCAACTTTGATGAAGTTTGATTGATGACTGCTACACGACTTCATAACGGACCGACTGGTTACTTTGTATCAGCTAATTTCAGTGTTCAACAAGAATGATGTCAACAACTAAATCAACAATCTTTTAACATTTTAACTGACCCACACGCCTTTTCAACTGTCCCCAGACCTTTCAAAATTCCCTCAGTCTTTTTTGGAAGTTGTTTTTAGATGATGTCTATGTATATGTGTACATGTGTGTGTGATATCTTACTTTAAAATAGCTTTTATAGTGTATATGACCTACAATAATTCATGGCTTTTTCCCCTTGTATACATAATTTTTTTCTTCTAAATCACTTACTTTAGATAGTAAAACTTATTTAATTATTGTGAAACTACTATTAGCATAAACTGAGAAGTTTCAGATTTTTTGATAGAAGTGAAGGTTAGATGTACGAGCAAATAAAATAAAAAAAAGAAAGAATTATATATTCAATATATAATCTATATATTCAATCTGAATGTTTATGAGCACGATGCTATTTTATAAAAGTAAATTTTTGTGGATTAAGAAAAAATGTTTTGCTACTAAACTATAAATACTAGTAGAGCGTCATAATGTACCTCAAGCATCAATTACGTTGAAAAAAAAAACAAGAATTTTGGGCTTCACGAAAATACTTATACTCCTATAAACATGCAAATTAACTTAGAATAAGGGCAATAATGTGTTATACTGGGCGTATTTTTCTCATTAACTTAAAATTTCTTTCTATATCCAGCCAGAGAAATTACTTTTATTTTTTTAATATAATTGACCTTTCTTTTAAATAAATTAGTTTCTTGTCTAAATTGATAAACGGTTTATACTATGGAGACTAACGCAATGCGAATCACCCATTTCAAAGTGCAACTTCGGATTGTTTATGTTTTTTTAACAGAACTACTACATCGTTATTTACTGAATCAAACCAATTTGATTAGATAATTGTAAAATAATTACAAAAATCTATTTTATATGGATTTTCAAGTTTATAATAAAAGTATGATATGCTGCCTAGTCATAGTATAGGTATTATTTTGCACCAATTCATTGAAATTATGGTAGTTAGTAATAAAAACATGCTCTTCTAATCATTCCGGTTATTTTAAATATCTTGTTTCATTGGTTCTTACATGAACTTACATGATAAACATTTTAGGAATTTCAAATATTGGAAAAGGAATTGTTACATTTAAAAGGGCAACATTAAGTTTCATCCGTAGGAACTTATCAGATTGTGCTATAGCAATAATTTTATTTTTTTATAGTTTACAAATGAATTTGACATATGTAAAGTTATTTCGTTGATTGTTCATGAATTTGATGAAAACTTTACCGTAATGTTTGTTAATACGGTTAAAATAAATCAATAATATTTATTGTCGATGACTTTGATGACATTATTAGGAGTAAGGTTGAGTGCACCACTCTCCAGATTTTTAAATCCTTTCGAATTGCTGATAAGAATTTCCCTGCCTGAATCATAATGTTTTAAAGTGGTTTGGATTTTTAGTTGTTAATACTTATTGTTAAACAAAAAGAATTGTTTATTTTTTTTAGTAATATAATGAACATACTATCGTTTGCTGTGAATTAATGATTATTCTTTGAACTCATTCAAAATAAATAATTTAATTTTGAAGGTTCAAATAAATTTTGTAAAAACGAATTGAGTTTAAAGAGGAAAGGTTTAAGAAGTCGATGCTTAGGGCTGACCAATAGGAGGATTGGGGACACAAGATTATATTGGTGACCTTGCAAATCGCTCCAATGACTGCTCATCTGTCTTGCAAGTTTTTTACCGTCTCGACTTTGGAATCGCTCTGATTCTTCCTTCTCTTCTTTTTCTTAGTATCATAAAAAACGGTGTAGTTAAAATCATTTAAAAAATATGATCCTTCTTAAACGTCTATTGCATCTTTTTTTCCTTCTTTGTAGCTAAATTACCCAAAACCAGTCTTTGCGATGTGCGTACAGTCTGTGCAATATGCTTTTTTTGTACACCATTCCTCACTTTTTTTTGGGTAATCAAATCTTTTAAAAGATGTCCAACTTCAACATATTCTCAAAACAAGGCACTGCTCCTTTAGAAAGTAAAAACAATTGTAACGTACATCAGGCTATCTGTTGGTATATTTTGTGCATATTGCTATTATCACCAGTTATTTGATATTATTACAGATAAAAAAAGTATACCTAATACGAATTTTGTCGTTATATTACCATCTGCTGATTTCACAAAATCGTGAGTCACCTGTGATAAGCAGCGCCTACTCTCTCTTCTGGAAATTCCACTCCACATAGAACTGTTCACGTGGACGTTATTAACTCCATCTATTTTCATCTCCTTTTGACGTCGAACGGTAGCTTGAACCATCAATCATAGTTAGCAGTTTGTCAGGGAATGATACTGAAACTATAATGTTTTCCTTATTTTATGCCTCTGTAATAATAAAGTATTCGGTTCACTTCGAATCCTTTTCTTATTGCTGTATATTTATTAATAAATGTATTAAATATGTATTAATAAATAAATTAACTTCTTTAAAGTGCACCATAGTCTCAGTATTCATGAACTTATGACGGAGACATTTAATCTTATTAACCAATTTGTTGGCCATATGATATATTACATAAAGATAAATATTATATATATATATATATATATATATTATATATATATATCGGATCAAAAACGAGGAAAAGCAACACACGGAGAAAGAGACACACTTACAAACTCAAATTTTTGGGTGATCCGTCTTCAGAAGAAACACAACGGAATGAACACCCCGTTGGATTTTGGCGTCCTTGGTCACCCATTCTCTTTTCTCCTGAAGACGGATCATCAGAAAATTTGACTTTGTAAGTGTGTATCTTTCTCTGTTTGTTACTTTTCTTCATTTTTGAGATGATTTGTGTCCGGTTTGGATCTTTTTTTCCAATTTTGAGGGACATATATATATATAAACTTTAACACATAGGAAAGAACACAGAAAGTCACTACAGAACTCACTTCAATATTTCGACATCCGTCGTCATTGGGAAGAAGTGCGAAGTACTCGCGTTGAGAAGCAAACTTCTACTCTCATATATATATATATATATATATATATATATATTAATAATGATCAAGTTGGGTTTTTGACTCTGACGAAGACCGCTTGTTATGGTTGAAAGATCTTAGTCTTGTTTTCCCATTTTCATATTGTGGTTTGATCATTGATTGTTATTTCACGTGTTTATGTGAAATTTTTTATATATATATTATTAAATAATAAACATTTCATTTTCATTGAAAAATTGGTGGCAGCTCCCTTAAATATTTAAAAGGAATCCTATTTTAGCCTCTTCAGGGCCACGCTTTAAATTTAAGCTATTTAAATAAATTAAAAATAAAATAATAATTAAAAGAAAAGAAAATATATAAATCTTAACATTATTTAAATAAAAAAAATTGACTAAAGATACTAATTCTCCTTAAAATTTTAATTTCTAAGAAAGGAAATAGGTAAGAAATTTAATTGTGTATGCCTTAATGATGGTCTGCTTCCTAAATATACAAATATATATATAATGAAACGGTCCAATGGACTTGACTTAAAAAATATAACAAAAGTAACACAAAGATGGATACAGGCATACTTACTACTATATTTCAATAATTGTTATCACCAGGTGGTCATGAGTCCTGTATGAGCCCGGCCTGCCTCCATTCTGGACTCAATACTCCTGATGACGGATATTGTTGAAATATAGAAGTAGGCTATGTTTGTGTCTATCTTTGTGTTACTTTCGTTATAACTTATATATATATATATATACACTTTTTCGATAAAAATGTGATCCGAAACGTACAAATAAAGTTAAATGTAGTTAAAGAAACATAGATAAATTAAAAACACACACTGACAGTCTCTAATTTTTTGTTTGAATCGTCTTCAGAAGAGATACGAGAGGGAAACGAAGCACACTGGTACTAAGACGGTTTGTCTCCAAGACAGTTCAACGACCAAGATGGTTGGTGTTTCAGAAAACAGCTTGTTTCTCTAAACAGGGTGTCCCAGAAGTTGCGCACAACGTAGATTTTTAATAAAAATATATGAATATTAATTTTTTTCATCATAATCATAACAGATACTCAAATTGTTCACCCTCAGCATTAACACATTAATAAATCGAATGATGAATAAACCATCTTACAATGATTGAGTTGATCGAATAAAAATCATTGAACTGAATTTATGGTAAAGAATAAACTATCCCCAACGTCTCTAAGCGTGCATTGATTGATATGCCAATGCAGAAGGGGAACAATTTAAACATCTGTATTTTATAAATAATGTACAAATTATCAAATTCTTATTAACATTCTAAATAATGAATATTGATTTCATTATCAAAAAAACTAATATTTATATCTATTTTTATCAAAATCTAAATGGTGCGTGACTTTTGGGACAACCTTTTACAAAAGTATTCACATTTAATAGAGCATTAATAATATTATGCTTGTAGTTCTAGTCTTCTTTTGTTGACCTATAAAAAGTTTTTATATAAAATCGTAACGTCGTCATTGAGAGTTTAGTTTGAATCTGGAAGACCGACCAATCCTTTATTCATTTTGGTCCTATAATATTCAAAAGTCGATATATAATTCGAATTTTTTATGAATATTTGGGGTAAAAGAGACACCAGATATAGGTTTTTATAAGTAAATAAGATGAATACATGGTGAAGATGTGGAATTTTGAAGAAATTGCTAAGCAGAAGTAGAAGAAATAGACAAACAAATAGACGAACTTAAGGAAAGGTACCTGTTTATTAAGCAGAAATATAATTTAAGAAAAAAAATTGAAAAGATGCATAAACTTCATATAAAAGTTAGGTTAGGTTAGGTTGCAGTGGCAGTTCCACAAGGGAACACACTTATGCTGAGCATTGGCCCTTTGTGATACCAAACAATGAAGATTGATTCTACAGTGGGAGTCCTAAATTTTGCCTAACTCAAATGTATTTAGAGTAGGGATCTTTAACGAGTACCTGATATCGTATAGGCTAAGGACCGACAGTTTAACGTCCTTCTCCGAGGGACGACGTGCTCAGATTTATTCACCTCCCGCATGAATAAATCGAGGGCCAGGTGGGGATCGAACCCCGGTCCTATCAGATCAGAGGCGAGCACGTAACGACTGAGCTAGCCTGGCCCCCAACTTCATATAAAACAAGGGAGATATTTCTTTGATTGTTCTTGTTAACTGTCAAGACTAGTTGCAAGTGATCCTAACAGTCTATATGGAGTTCTACCAATGGGTGGTTTCTCCACTCTTTATTCCACCTTTATGTAGCATGTATCACTATTACTTATTACCCCGATAAGGGTAGTTGTAATACAAAAACAAATAAAAAAAAAAATTGATTGTTCTGAAGAATTAGCTCTACCTAATCGAACTACTGTTGAAGTTCTTATGAATAGTCTACATTTACTTTCATTAGGTGAAAAGTTTGCTATAGCAGCTGATCAGCATTCCTACATTCAATATCATAGCGGATTTAAAAAATATATTTCCTTGAAATAATGTTATAAATTGTTCTATCTTCTATCATTGGAAGTCAGGGTGCAAATATTATAAATTACCATAGTACAGATGAAACACCTCTTTTAACGAATTAAAAAAAAAATTCTTTTAAAAAAGCTCGTTTAGTAAAACTTATAAATTTCTTACCTCTGTGCAACAAAGATATTGAAATTTGTAAGAGTAGTTGGTACTAATTGAATTATAAATTGAAAAAGTGAAATTAATTTAAAAGCTTCAAATACTTGAGTATTTGAGGTAGACAGTAAGCACCAAATACACCAAAGACCATTCCCAAATTTTTCAAAGAATTTAATAGTAAATACATTTTTTGCTCTTTTCTTGAAATGTAGTTTTGCCTGAACTCGAAGAAAAATGAGACCAGCTTACTGGGCAATCCGACGCTTTAGTATTAAAGTCAAAATCACCAGGTGAATTGAATACATAAGATTATATTATTATTAACTGTAAAACCTGACACTCTTATTAAATAACGAGTATAATGATTCTTTAAACACTTTATTTAAAAACTGTCTCACACACCTATAATCAAAAAGTAACTTTCTTTGGCTCACTGGATTCAGTATCGAAAAAGTACAACACATAGTATCGTAAATCTTTTTTGATACACATATATTTAAAAGAATAATGATTTTCACTTGATATAGTAAATATTTTAATTTTATTTACTTTTTGGCTGTATACCGCAAAGAGACAAAGAAAAAAAGAAATCCATCTTAATATATTTGTGCATCGGTATGTTTTGAGGCCCAGTCAATTTATTTTGATGAGTATCACTGGTCAGGTATCTATTGATAATTTTTTGAAAACTACAAATTAATTAAGTCGTTTCACGAATCTTTATAATATTAAACACACATGTAGTTTTTGGTGTGGTAAAATCATTATCTCTTTAGGTAGTTTTGATTTCACTGGAAAGGTTTATTTATCATGCTTTATATCAAAAGTATTCACAGTTCAACCCTCTCTTGTGGTGACTATAAAAACTTTAAAGTTTGTACTACATGTTGCCTTAATATGAATATTGTTTCAGAATAGTTTCAAATATTTATATATTGAAAAAGGACATGTTACACGAAAAAGAATTATTATTAAGTTATATGTATAGTAATTTCTATGATTATGCTATAAAAATGACTACATTTTCATTAGAATTGATAGAATTGGTAAAGCGTTGTTAAGAAAAATAATTTGATTGGTAATGAGTTTAACAACACTTTTAACTATAGAAAAATCATTATACAATAGAGATCACTATATACAGGCCACTCTAGATTTTTTTTTAGAACTTAAAAAAAGAAAAGTATTCTTTTGTACTTCACTTCATTGGTGAAATTGAAATAATTAATGACTACTGTTTGCAATCACCACTGTTATATGCTTCAACAGTAATGCTGTTCTCAAAATTCATATCGTTTCTTCTTTAGCATCCATGTTATGAGCGATCCACGTTTCAGGATTAATTTTTAATTACTTAAAATTATTGCTATCTAAATTGATGTGTATGCCTGTAAATTCATACATAGTAATTTTTTATTAGTATGAATTATTTTCTTTTATTTCATACTTATATTTAACGAATCATATTCAATTGAAATTTAGCTTAGACTTTCAAGAATACAGAAATAAGAACAAAGTATATCAGTATTTTTAAATAAAAGAAAGTTAATTGAAATATTATTAATATTTTCTACTGGTCCAGGCTTATAGTAAAGGAATAAGTAACATTAAAGTTAGAATTGGGGCAACTCTACCATCTAGGGATGTATATGTGTATCCTCTAAAGTTGATATTAAAACTGAGCCTATTAAAGTTAGCATGAACAGAAATTGGAAGATGCTATGCTATCTAACGAAAAATATACACCAATTCATATGTAAGCTTAGCTTGGTGGGATCCAAACCAATAGTGTATGGGAATTCCTTAAAATTAAGTAATAAAATAAAATGTATTCATACTAATGGATAAAACGCTGTATATGACGTAAGTAATGCGGCTCATTCATTACAAATGAGCCAAACCGTCTACCCTTAGATAATCAGTGAATCTGTAAAATTTGAGAATTGAAAACAATTACTATTACTTAGGGCATTATTTGACCTAAGAAAAGAAGTTCAACATAAAGAAAGATTATCAATTGATAACTGAAAAAAAATCTGGAGTAGCTAGTTAAGTGGTAGTTAAGATGTCATGTTGGGTTAGATAATTAATATAATTTTTTATATTTATAATTTCATGATTTATTATTTTCTTAAAAACTGGAAAGCTGGGGTGTAATGTGCTTCTGACTGCAGATGGATTGTTTGGATCTAACCATTTCCATCCGACCCTCTGTCTCGTACTTCTGTGTTTTATTCAGTTCAGGTTTTCACCTGACAGTTAACTTGCGCTTTGTTTTATGTAATTAGTTTTTGACTCGCTTTATAGCAGAAAAACTTTTTTTTTCAAATTAAGAAGATTATAATCCAGGTGAGCATTTGTGAACACTTCACTGCCTGTAAGCTTTTCTATGAGGGACATTGGATGTGACAAAATATTGACCAAGGTATTAATGCCAAGGTATAAAACTTTGGAACATTTCTTTTCCATTGAGAAATTTCTATTACCAGTTTTAATAGTCTGGAACTGGTTATTTCTTGATAAGAATCACTATAACGGAGATGTTTAATAATTTCTGATGCTGGAGGTAGAACAGATTTTCGTGACTGATGTCATTATCACAGGTCATCATAACTTGTAGTTAATAATGCTATTTTTGGTACGTTATTCATCAATCTCTTAATATCTCACAACTGATTTATATGGTGCCATTTGCTTTATTGTTATTGCAGAAATAGTGATTTTGTAAACTCAAATTGAAGACTGGGAGAAAAGATCACATGTCTTCCTAAGAATTTCTTACGACCAAACAGTTCGTTTGTGGCCATATCATTTGATCTGTTTATAGCCTTTCAGTTTAATGTTTCATCTAAAGAAGCATCACAGGTATTTCCATGTATTTGATAGTTCAATCTTATATTTTTATTGATGCTATTGTGACACATACTTACTTTACCTTAAAGTTGGTGTAAGGAACGCCTTAACTGTATACCCAAACTTTCCCCGTTTACTTTTATTTCCACAATTTGGGGAGTATCTGTTTAATCCCAAAGGCATACTGCCAAACATTCCTTTCCTTTTAATAACACAGTCATCTGCATATCTTTGCATATCGTTACTTGATTATGTAGAGTACCCAGTAGGTCATCCATAACTAATCACCACACTATCGGCGATAGCACAACCTACTTGAAAACAGATGTTAGCTTCCCAATTTGAGTTGTAGTAAATCAAATACACTAATTATACTTCCATTATATTTTCTAATCCATTTTGCAATTCCTAGAGTAATTGATGTACATGTGAGTACTGATCAATAAATACGAAGGTGAAATCTTTCTATATTCTATAAACAGCTCAGAATAATTATTTTAAGCTTTAAAGTGTTTTAGTTTTGTTTACCAAAGGTATGTTGTGTCTTATAAAGATTCGTAGTGCCTAAAGTTCTTATAACATTATAGGTACAATATTGGTCATGAAATATGCGTTTATTGAAAATTCCCAAAACGATGTGAGCTGTTCCTTCTATCACCAGGGGAGGTGGCATAAAATTGTACCCGTATTATCACGGAGAACCACAAACTAACTTTCTCACGCTCCCAAATTACACAAAAAACAATGGACATTTAGAAACCCTAAGAAATATTGAAGACTGGGAGAAAAGATCACATACCTTGCAATTAGGTATGTAAAAGGTGCAATATGTAGACTGCTTGCAAATATAAAGCAATGAATACAAAAATTAATAAAACAGTTGTATATGTATGTCACATACACATGCACGCACTCGAGCATATGGATATAAATATGTATTTATATAACAGATAGAGAAATTAAAATCAGATGTAAAATCCAATTTTCAATCAATAGGAACAAATGTTGTTGTACTTAAAGAAAATACACCATATTTATTTAATAAATTACAGACTTAGAGATCGAAAAACGTTTTATGGTTTACCTGCTCAACAAATATTAATGACTTTCTTAATCTTGGTGGTGGAGTGCTATTTCTTCAAACTGTGGCTTCACATCTGACAGAAACAGATCACCTTTACTGTTTATTTGTAAGCGATTAAAGTTTTCCTTTAAAGGTTTACAACTGCACTGAACCTTTTTGCACAAGATAGGATGTGAGAAAAGTAATAATATAAAGTTTGACTGCTTCATAAATATTTTGATATGCCTTTCTCTATGGAATCTAGAAGGAATCTCATATCCCCGTTTAAAAAGTACTTGGCCTTCAAAGTCATTTTTGAAGTTTATAAGTTTTATTTGCAAGCTTGATTCACACTATTGTGTATCAGAGGAGAATGGATCCATAATCTATTCTCATATTGCAAGCTCAATGAGGTCTTTAAATCGGATGATCATATCTGTTTTTTAAAGACTCAAGATGTGCACAATAAATGACTATATTTTCACTCGACATTTAACTTTTAGCCATTATTTCTTCTAACTTTAGAAAGTGACACACATCTCATAGGAATAATTTGTCGATGAAACTCGTAATAACGCTTTTGACTATTTCAAATTACCATGATAATGTTGACATAATTTTCTTACAGCTTTAAGATAACTAACGTTCATTGTGTCAAAAATGTCTGAGAGGTGACAAATTGGTTTGTCTCTTCCACAGTTCCTAACAAAGAGCTTCTTCAACATCCTGCATAAATTCGGTAACAGTGTCAAACAATTGGCACAATCATCGTAAGCAGTTATCCTTGGAAAGCCACCCGACTTTCGTATGTAGTAACGGACGTTCATTTTCTGATGTAATGCTTCAAAAAGTGACGATAACAGCCATTGATAGTGCCAGTGTTAATGGCACAAGCCATCAAATTTGGTAATGGAATTTTATTTTTTTTAAAAAATTGTCAACTGTTCAAATAATACTGGAAGTTTTTTTTTATCCAAAGGAAGAGGTTCAATAAACAATAGTTCTTCTTTCACTAGACCTTTCTCATATATGAAACAAACATAACTAAGATGTACTGCCTAATTGTCTCTGAGTTGATTCATCCGACTTGAGAGCAAATTTGGTTGTTCTTAACTCAGAACATAGGCACAACTTAATATCTTCTGTGATTTCATTATCTTCTGACAATATGGGCCCATTATTGTAGTTAGATGATTATTTCAAGGCAGGAATAATAGGCGTTTCTCCAGTGGTGTGTACTTTAGCAGTTTTAGGAATTAAATGGGACACTTCATAGGAGACTAACAAGCCCTCAGAGGCTATATTGTTCTTAGATTTCTTTGCCATCTGCTTACAGTCTTTCGCTTTTCAAACTTGTTCTTTATGTCTTTAGTTCTTCTACTTGCAGATTTATTCACTTTATCAGGACGCTTTGTTTTCAAATGTTTCATCTATGTCGTTAGTTTGAAAATACGTTACTGCAAATTAAACACATGAGTAGATGATCATTAAGTTATGAAAAGAATAAACAAGTATTTAAAATAATCATTTGAATATTGAGTCGTCAATATAAGCGCAATTCAAGATCAAGCTTAAATGTTTAGAGGTTTGTAAGATTTATCAGTAAAGAACTGAACAACAAAAATTATAAAATAACTGAACAAATCATTCAAATGAAACAACTCACTATAAGACATAACAGAACAGCAGTACAATCATTAACTGTATCAACCATCTTTAGGTTAGGTTGCAGTAGCAGTCGTACAAGGGCTGCACATTGGCCTTTTTTGATAACACACAATGATGATTGATTCTACATTGAGAGTCATAAGTTTCGATGAATCAATTGAATTTAGAGTAGGGATATTTAATGAGTATCTGACATCGTACTGTCTCGGGGCCGATGGCTTAACGTTCTCTGCAAGATACCTCCCGCGTGGAGAAATCGAGGACTAGAGTAGGACTCAACAGTCCAGAGGTGAGGATGTTGCAACTGGGCTAACCTGTCTCATCCCAACTTTATGGTTGTAAAGTAAACTCCTGACAGTCGTGACAACGGATAATCCCACATCATTCTAAGGGTTGACTTTTCTCTAATTTTAACATTTCTTTTTCTCTGCCAAGAAAGTATCAATGAATAAAACATGCAAATAGTAATATGAAAATTTTTGTAAAATGTAGTAGTTCGAAACAGACTTAAGTGTTTAAATGTGGTGAACCTTTAGGAAAGAGAGATTTAGGGATTCTCTTAGAAAAAAGGATTTAGTGATTTAATTTAACAGTATACTGCATCAAGTAAATTTTCCTCTAAACAGCTTTTAAAACTGATTTAATTATTTATCAAAAATGTGCATATTCAGCTGTTTTTTGTAACAAGAGATAATGTCATAGATATAAATTAGCAGTTATCTCAAGGTGAAACATTTACCTTCCCCATGACATTTGCGCACCCCTACATATACAAAACGTCTCCCAGGGAGTGGTATTGCCCATGTCGGGGAACCTGGTCTAGAGAGATGGATTTTTGAAAGATTGTGGAACTGACAAAAGCTATAAGTGAAAAACAAAATAATGAAATTTTTTTTATATAAAATTAAAAAAATTACAATTCATATCAAAGATATAAAAGTTTTGATTATATGCGTTCTTTTGTGGACAGATAGAGATCACACCGATTGATGGGTTGTAAAGAAATTGTACCCAAAAACAGGACGTTTTGAGTGAATGAATTTAATTCACTGTTGTCTACACAGATGAAAAAGGTTTTTTATGGCCCATTTTATGATTTCAGAAAATGTTTTCTTTTTTACATTAAAGATTTACCTAGAAATAATGAAATTTTATCAACAAATGCAATCTAATATTAGCAATGTCTGAAAAAAATCAATAAATTTGGATCAATAAAGGCAATAAAGCTATAAAAACTGAAAACTCAACTTAAACTAATATTTTTTTGAGTCTTATTCCTGTACAGTCTTCTAGGAAAACACTTGAAATTGACGCTAAATAACGGTAATGCTGTACAAAACATTACTGACACCGACTTGGACTTACGGACTTGAACTATGAGGTTGTGCAAAACCTTCCAATATTTATGGAATACAGTCGCAGCAATCTAGAATCCCTCCGCACTCTCACAAATGGTCCTTATTACGTCAACAACTACACCCTTCATAAAGACCTAAAAATCCACTCATTCAAATTTTAGCCTCTGATCGTTATAAGTCATTTGACAACAACCTTTGCTCTCACTCACCTCCAAATGTATGAATATTGCTTGCATCCTCCTCACCTTCCCAGCATCCCCGAGACGACTCAAGAAAAGATGGTCGAGGAATCGACTACTGCAGTAATATACTAAATAACAAACTTAAAAGTTGAACCTGTGGATTTCATTCTTTACTCATAAGTATCGAAGTTATTGTGTGATTTCTTACCACATATGGTTGTTACGCAAAATATGCGTAGTTGTATATTTATAAATAAAGTTGTTAAAAAAATATAACCGCTACTTTTTCTAAAAATAGAGTAAAAAAAATTCTTGTTTTAGGTTAGGTTAGGTCACCTTGTCCTCTGCTTTGTATTGTATTGTGCTTTGCGATACCACGAAATAAAGGTTCATTCTACACTGCGAGTTCTAAATTTTGTTTAACTCATGAGTATTTTAGTAAGGATCCTTAACGAGTATCTGACATCGTGCAGACTCTCCGACGGCTCAAGCTTCTCTCCGAACAACGACGCCATTAGATGATTTTGATGATCTAATGTTCTATGTAAGAACAGTAAAATATTTTACACTGAGTAAAATAAACGCAAGCAACTATGTATTCTATGATGTTAGCCAGTGGTAAGGATTGTTGTCTAGAAAGGATGTTGTAATCAGTTCTCCCACTTTGTACCCGTGAAAATATGTAATTGTAAAACATATTCTTTGTGTGTTTACAATCTCCATTATTTTTGGGCGATAGTGGAGCATAGGATGATCTTACAATATTGAATAAAAAATAATGTATTATAAATGGAAAAAAGTTTATTATAGTAACAGAAGTAGTTTAGGTAAATATGAATCTTTCAAAGGGAGAACATTTCTAACACAAGAAGAAAACAAAAAATTCAGTTTCGAAGAATTTTGAGTAGCAGGATATAAAAATTATTAATGCTTAAAAGAATTTTCGCTGAATTTCTTAGATGTAAAAAATCTAAGCATATCCTGAGATATCCAGTAAATCAGTAGAAATATGTAGATGTATTAGTCCAGCAACTTCAGAATATATTAATACAATTCTAATGCAAAGAATAATTAGCGTCAGAGTAGATTTTAAATTAAACTAAGACTAGATATATCAGATCTCTTATTGTATGCAGTTGGTGTGTTCATAATGTTTATCATTTCTTTTAAATGTCTCTTATTTGTGTGCTTTTCATGTTCCAGAATTTTGGTGTCGTGAAACGCAAACGAATGTCACTTTGTACATGCGTGATTGGCTAGAGCCAAATGTAGGTTTTTAAATAATAATAATAACACTAGGTATTTTATGATCCTTTGTGGTTCTCTTGTTACAAAATGTTTGTTTGTGTTGTTTGTTTTCTGTTGAGTGGTGTCCGGTGATGCATTTATCTTGCTTTACTTATGTCGTTAATAAATTGTTTTTTAGCCTTGAAAATGCCAAAGAACTTTTGGCGAAACGTCGGCTTATAATCAGGAGTTGATGTTTTATGACCAAAAACCTCAAGAACCCCTTGTGTGAATATGAAATATCAGTGGTCAAGAAGCTATATCAATATATATATACATATATCAATGATCAGACCATAATAGTCAGTTGGGTTTTTGACTCTAACGAAGACCTCTTGTTACGGTTAAGAAAGATCTTAGTCTTGTTTTCCTACTTCATATTGTGGTTTGATCATTGATTGTTATTGAGTTTTTATGTGAAATCTTTATATATATATATATACTAACTCACACTCTGAAATCATGAAAAAAATGTCAGAAACGTACCTCAAACCACTTCAGAAAAGAATATTTAAGAGCAGCCTAGAGTGTTTGAATTGGACATAAGAATTTGTCTATTTTGTTAAAGTTTTTTTAACTTCCTCTATTGACTAGAGCCTCTGGTATATACCTTGTCCCTTATGAGTATACTCGTACTTATTTTTCATAAGTGTGATATTGTTATTTTTAGCTCCCAATATTTAAGCTCATAAACTATTCTTAGTAAAACTAAGTACACAATATTAAGTTCATTGAATTGATCAAGAATTAGCTTAAAATTAGCATCTCTCTAGTGATAAAGAAGTAACTTTCAATTTTTTAATTTTTTGAGTAAATTTTTGAATATTTTCTTACAATAAATACGTTTTTTAAACATACCACGAACTATATGTTTGTCACTATGCCTTGTTAAAGAGTACAACATCTATATCCATTACATCACTTTAGTTAGACAAACAATGACCACACTCTGTAAAATATCATAAAATATATGGTTGATTTGATAGTAGTTTTAAAGATATTGAAATGAAAAATTCTAATAAGTCTAATAATCACATCTTTTAAAACATATCTTAATTTCTCATATTAATATCTAAATAGCATTTCATTTTACAGCAGGGTACCGAAGTACTCATATACTTGTAAGAAGTACCCATATACAATTTTTGATTCATCGTTGATTCTTAATCGACCATAAGTAAAAAAAATTTAGATTTCACTGCTAACTTACCTTTTCCGTTAATCAAAAATATTTGTATTTTTGCAGTTCTGAATTCTGCTGTTAGTTTCATAATAGTGCAAACATTTAAACACTCGAGAGTTTGCCGGTTAAGAGAAAAGAAATGTTTAAAATTTCATTGTTGTAAAAAAAACTGCCTTTTTTATTTAATATTGTCCAAAATTAATGGAGAACATACGCCTATATACTATAAGGTCCAATTTTATGCAAAATATGAATTTGATCTACAAACGGTGTGGTCCGTAGCGTGCCCATAAACTTGAATATACACTCAATCAACCCAAATAAACATACAACAAACAAACATCATTATCAAAAAAACGTCTAATGAGGACTTAGTGGACTTTAAAACATATAAATGGTTCAAAATTACAAAATCAATGTTTTTTCATGATCGCCATACAGTTTGCTTATAGTAAATTAATTATTAATAAAATAAACAAAAATGTAGAAAGTTTATAATAATTGTTTAATAAAGCCGTTAAGAGGACTAATAATTATGATATATTAGAGACTAATGAGGAGTTACAACTTTGAATGATATCTTCTTTGATGGTTTCAAAATAAGCTAGACTGCCAATCCAGTTCAGATGTGAGAGTTATCACTTTTGAGAACGATCAGTTTAGTAAATACAGTACTGAATGGCTGCATGACGAATCTGAGTCATGAAAACACGAGCTAGTTTACGTAATTCGAGTCGTAATGAGAATTTCCTTTAGTATTGTCATTAGTTTTTCTTTTGCATCGTGATTCCCCTTGTCCTCTACAAGGGATTTGTTTTTAAAGGATCATTTTTAATGCAATCATTGCAAATAAAACTACGACAGTTAAGATAGAAAAGAAGGACATCATCAAAAACCAAATCATAAAAAAAGGAGAACTCACGAAAGAAGCTTTTAGGATTTCTTAAAATTTAGTTTGGAAATGAATTTCAATATCCACCTAGAATTGGTGTTTGAAAAATTTGTTTAAAGTTTGGCAAAAATAATAGCATTTGGGTAGTAACCTGGTTATCTTTATTAGTTTTCAAATTACAAACTTATCAGTAAAGAAGATATTGGAAGTTGGCAATTAAGTTGTATTTAAATTATGTTAAATTTTTTTTATGTTTTAATAATGAAGTTAAATATTTATTGATTTTGCATTCTAATAAAGTTAAGCAAAGTATACTGGAGGTTTTTGAATAACCTCATTCTCAAGAGTAAATTATTTGGCTAAAGAGCTCACAAGAGACTTCAAGAAAGGTCATATGGACAGACACTTTTTGGTACTCATAAATAAATGCAATTCACAATGGACGTTTTAAAAAGGCTAGAGGTATTTGAACCTGAAGGTTTGGCTTTTTGGCTTAAAAAAAGCAACAGGCTACAAGAAGGATACCCAAAAAGGCTTGCGTTTAATTGCACTTGCAGTCTGGGAGGACGTTTATGCGGCGTGTTTTTTTTCACCTTCCTCGTTACATGTCTGCCTGCTGTGGCAAAAGACTTTTATCTGCTTAACTTACCTTATGTTCAAACAACAAATATTTTTAGGATCAACAAATAACTTCCACTCACACAGGCTAAAGTATTGCAATATCAATTAATCATCTGAGAGAATCAGTGCAAGGCACTAAGAGCTTACAGAGGTCTTCCTCTACTACCCTCTCATCCACTTAATCAAAGCAATTATTCAGTATAAACTATTCATAGGTTTTCAGTTACAAAAGAAAATAATACTTATTGCATTTGCATTACTCATTTTTTTATTCAGTATAAAAGAAATATAGCTTAATTTCAAATTAAAAATCAACATAATTACTTCAATTAAAAAAGAAATACTTTATTATTTCATTATATTTTACATTGAATTGGAGTACTTTATATAGTATAGCGCTAACTACAAGGAGACATCTTTACCTGCTTACAGGTTTTGATGTACTTAAACCCATTATTGAAACTTTTATATTGATGCTCAGATTTTTGTGACTGGCTAAGGTACATATTTGTGGCTGGGTAGGGTAGTTTACTAGCCTAATTTTAATCAAAAATTAAAAGAAATTAAGGGAAAAAAACAAAAAACCTTACAAACATTACCTTGACTTAGAAGAAACACCATTTACCGGTCCATGCTTATGTCTGGCTGCATCATAACAGTACACATAAACAGGAAGGTTACATAACCCTAAACACGGAAAACAAGCTACTCCCTAATGTCAACATGAAAAACAGTTCAATAGAATCTATTGAAGGTGATTGGAATAAATTAAACTAAACCGGTAAATGGTGTTTCTTCTAAGTTAAGGTAATAATGTTTGTAAGGTTATTGTTTTTTTTTTAAGGTTAAGGTTTCTTTTAATTTTTGACTCTCTTGTTTTTCATTCTTTTGTAATTTTCTGTGCTTGTTTTACTGTCTGTGTGTTGTTTTGGTGTATGAAAATTGGGTTTTTGATGTTCTGAATAATTACTAACCAGTAATTAGGTTAAAACAACCAATGTCTGTTTTTAAATAATAAGAATAATAATAACACTAGGTATTTTATGATCCTTTGTGGTTTTCTTGTTACAAAATTTTTGTTTGTGTTGTTTGTTTTCTGTTGGGTGGTGTCCGGTGATGTATTTATCTTACTTTACTTATGTCGTTAATAAATTGTTTTTTAGCCTTGAAAATGATAAACAATTTTTGGCCAAACGTCGGCTTATAATCAGGAGTTGTATGTTTTTATTACCAAAATCCTCAAGAACCCCTTGTGTGAATTTATATATATATATATTATATATATATATATATCTCATTAAATAACTTGCCAACTTTAAGTCTAGTATGTTTCTTACATACCTTCTCGAGTTTTCTTACATTATTCCTCCATCTCTCCGGTACCATATAAATCAACTCACCGAATGATTTGGTTATATTTCTATTTTCCATATTTACACAGGGCCGACGTTTTGGTCTACATTGACCATTATCAAGGAAATATTTTTACAATATTTTTGCAATTCATAATAAAATTGTTATTTACATTAACAGTCACTTACTTTGCTTCATTCAAATAGTACTAATAAAATACACTTTTCCGATTTACAATCTACCTTATAAACCTAAACATAAACTTGTGTTAACAGGTTTGCTTCTAAATACCCTACATGAATTTTACACAACATTACTTAATTCACTAATAGTTATTATATCTTTTTCACGTATGTAACTTTAAAATTCTGGAAAAACAGTTGGCCTGATCATTATGGTTCGGATTCTTTTCCTTTATACATAACGATTCAATTATATGTAGCCTTGTTTGGTTATTATCTCGATATTATACTTCAATGTTGTCTTCCAGTGTTTATCTATTTAGCTTGCTTTTATGTATTATCATTGTGTGTTCTTCAAGTGCTCCGGCTGCGAGCTGCATGGTAAGTCTGCGTGAAAGTGTTGTCATCGTAGAACCAATGTAGCTCGATTTGAGGAGCTCACAGTCTCCTATAGTGCAATTATATCTGTACACTACATTGGTTTTTGTAGTTGTGTTTTTTGTTGTAAGTTGTTCCTATTTTTCAGATTTGCTGTGTTGTAGTAACAAATGTTGTATTTCTTTTAATTATAGCCTTCAAAATTCTTTCATCTTTCTTATATTCTTTAGAGAATTGATTCTTATAATACACCGTTTGGATTCTTCCTTCTTCATCCAGCTGATGCTCATGACTATTGCTTGAAGTTAGATTTGTCATATATTTTCTTAAAATATTGTCAAAGTGTTGGTTACTATAACCATTATTGACCAATACTTGTTTTATTTTTTCTATTGCTTGATGGAAGAGAGGCCAGTCAGATGATGTCTTGAATGCTCTATGGATCAGTGCCTTAATTGTTACATCTTTATATCTTTCTGGGCACTCACTTTGTGCATTGCTCTCCTGCGTGCGACGGTTTAACATATACTGATGTTTCATATTTCCTTGAAGCTTGAATAGCCGCTTCAAGAGCTTTTTTTCAAGAGGCATCAGTTTTAAAATTCACAAAGGAATTCAGTGTCAACAATAAAATCAACTTTCTTGACGTAAGAATAAACCGGAATCATAGGAAATATGACTGGTGCCTGATGATACTGATGCCTCTTGAAGAGGCTCATCAAGCCTCAAGGAAATATGAAACATCAGTATATGTTAAACCGACTTCAAGTTGGCAAGTTATTTAATGATATATATATACATTATTGTGGGTGTATAAAGAATTAAGGGATTATTGACCATTTCATAGATAAAATATTATATTTTTATTTATAATATAAATGAATGAATCATGATTTTGTCAGTTTCTGAAGCACCACACAGTTTCGAAGAAAAGCAACACACAGAGAAAGAGACACACTTACAAACTCAAATTTTTGGTTGATCCGTCTTAAGGAGAAAATAGAATGGGCGACTAGGCACGCCGGAAACACAACGGCAGGAAAGCCCAATATGTATATATATATATATAATAGTCTTATATATATAATTATATTATTTTAATATAATTCAATGTAATATACCATTTTCTCCTCTTATAACTTTTATATCCAGGAATGGAAGAATGCCATCATTTTCTATCTCACATGTAAATTTAAGTCGATTATGATATGAATTAAATACAATTAAAACATTATCCAATTCTCTTTTTTCAATAATTAGAAACAGATCATCGACATAGAGTTTCATGAATTTTACTATTAAGCCTAACACACTTTTACAATACTTTAGTAATTCAACCATTACTATGTGAGCTTGATATTTTATATTTGAGCTTCACAAATGCAGTACTAATGAAAATGTAATAATGATTTGCAAGTTTTAATCAAATTTCCTATTTCATTAAAATTAAATAATGACCCTTCTCTCAACGATTTTGATTATTTTAGAAGAATAATATTTTTGAAAATAATATTTCCACTTCATAATTGCAAGAATATTAATAATAATAATAACCAATCAGTTTTTTCTAACCAACGACTGTACGTGTCTGATTTCATTACTATCAGCCAAACACTCCATGCTATAGCGTTTTTACGAAACTGAGTGCTATCCAACTCTTACACAGATATATATACATGCGTACAACGTACACACACACACACACACACACACACACACACATTTCTATATGAATTAAACAACCACAATAAAAAAATATATAATAGATACAATGCTCTAAGGTCTTCCGTTACAACATCATCAGAGAGCTAAATGAACTAAACAATAAATCAACAAATGAATAAAAAAAATTTTTTGCTTACTTCATTTAGCTCTGATGATGTTGTAACGAAAGGCCTTAGAGCATTGTATCTATTATATATTTCTTTATTGTGGCTGTTTAATTCATATATTATATCAAGAGTTATTGTTGATAAATAATATATATATATATATTTCACTTAATAAAACGAAACACGATCCATCAATTTGGGTTACTTGCCGTTGCGTCTACAACGTGCTTGGTCTCCCTTTCTCTTTTCTCCTGAAGACGGATTACCCAAAATATGAGTCTGTAAGTGTGTTTCCTTACTTTGTGTGTTACCCTTCTTGAATTTTGAACTCATATATATATATATATATATACATTCAGTCGTTATCAGCCTTTGGAGCGATTCACTTCTTTTCCTGAAGACGAGGACATCGAAATATAGTAGTGAGTTCAGTGATTTCCTTTCTATGTGTTCTTTCTAAATTCTAGTTTATATATATATATATATATATATATATATATAAAACAAGATTTCACATCCACACGTGAAATAACAATCAATGATCAAACTACAATATGAAAAGGGAAAAAAGACTAAGATCTTTCAACCGTAACAAGTGGTCTTCGACAGAGTCAAAAACCCAACTGACAATATATATATATATATATATATATATATATATATATATATATATAAAACCGTGCTCATGAAAATATGAACTCTGAAGAACTGAAAATCTAAAAAATTTGTCTTTTAAAAACTGTCTTTTTGATGCTTACTACACCATACTTTTACTGAAGTAAATGGAGAAGGGATTAATTTATTTCTTATTATTTATGTACTTAATATTACCAATAATGGAAATGAAACGAGTTTTGACAGGTCTCAAAAAGAATGTTAAGGTGGAACGTAACCTAATTGTCTGGTTCTTCTGGGAATGAGAAAATACTCAGACATGCGCATAAACAAAGTAGAAGCAATCGGTAGGGGTGCTGTTTGGACAGCTATTAGCATTGGCCTGACTTAGCATTGGAAATGAGGCAAAAGGCCGTCTCGCGACATACTCCGCACCGCTCAGACAGAAATAAATACCAAGCGCCCACGCTGCCTGCGAGCAACCTTTAAAAAACGTCCAGACTAGCCTTCTCTAATGCTAACACCAGTTTAGCATAGAGCTGCTGAGGAAATGGGACACATAGGATTTATTGACTCGAGAATTTAATGCAGTTTTGTATTTAATCTAAAACTACGAATACCTGAATACTAAAACCATTTGACATTGCAAAAAAAGAATATTATTTACCAATTCGTTTGCATTATCTTTTGTGGTGTGTGAATATGAATAACATTTCTCTCACGCATTAATTGAATTGATGATATTATATAAAGCACTGAAACAATTTTCAACTAGGATATTAGAATTTACGAAAGTTATTTGATTAATTACACATTTTTGAATTACCTAAACTATTTAAACTAATTTTAATATGTTTTAAAAGATAAAAGAAATGTTTATTATGTACTAGTCATTACCGAAAGTAACTAATTTGTATTAATTTAATATTTATATATTGACATCACTTATCAATATATAGATATATGGAAAATTTATTTCAATTTACTTCCTCGAGATGGATATTAGCTAATCATTGTAGAACTGAGTTGAAACAAATTTATGAAAGCTATCATTAGATGGATAACTTTTCAAAACAAAAAGATGAATGAATGAATATATATATATGAAGTAATTTTTTTGAGGGTTGAGGTCCAATGATTTTAAACTAGTCCTTTTGCCGACGTTTCTACAATGTCGATACATCATATAAATATTGGGTCAAGAACACAGATCATGATATATATATATATATATATATATATATATATAACCATTCCTAATTTCTATAGAGGTTTAAATACAGTTATTTAATTCCAAAATAAATCAGGAATGAAGTTAATCAAACATGAGTTGACTAATATTGTGAATTGCTTGTGCCTTATACGTATTATTAATAGTAAGCTGTTTTATCTTCACTATTATTAATAGTGAAGATAACCAAATAAATAATTTAAAGATTCATTTTTGAGGACTACATATGAGCTGATTATTGCTGTCATGTAAAATTGTTTTCACGTTATTTACAAGAGTGTAACAGTTTTTTTTTTTGAATTGGTGTGATTGGTGCATGTGTTGCTTGGAGACTCCTGAATGAAGGTGCATTGTTAGATGTTTGGACAAGGTAGTTATGGTTGACCCATTACATGGAAGATTTCCCAGTTCATAGTCTTTGATAAGGTGGACTCATGTAATCCATTAGTTTGGATACAGAGGTTACTAGATTTTAGGGCTGTTTGCCATTTTTAGTTCAACCATGGCCCTTTTCTATAATAACTTATTCTCACTTTGACTTCTGCTTTTATGCTAATAAGTGCAAATAACTTATTCTAACTGCTGGATATGTTACTTTCTCTTTTTTTTTCCTTACCAAAAATTTCGTTTTGCTTGTCCTTTAAATCTTTATTATGCTTGTTTAATTCTCTATTTCTATATCCCCAGTTGACCATAAACATCTTACTGTTATCAACAGTTTATTTAAAATGCTTTGTATTCGTGATGTTTTCTAAGCCATTTCACCTTTTCTGTTAAAATAAATATACTATCCATGAGCTTGAAGAATATTGAACTTGAGTATCTGGCAACTGTTTCGCTGATATTGACAATTAATAAAAATTAAGAATGACCTCCTAAACACTCTACTTAACTATAAGTAACAAACTTGCTGATAGCCAACTGATATTTGTTTTGAAACAACACACAGAAATAAAACAGAAACATTTACTATTACAGAAACAGAAACTCACTTCTAAATTTCTATGGCATCGTCATCAGGAATAGTCCCTGCCAGTCTTCAGAGCGATTCACATCTATCTTCCTAATTACGAGGCTATTGAAATATTGTAGTGAGTTCTTAGTTTTTGTGTGTTCTTTATGTGAATATAGTTCATATATATATATATATATATATATATATATATTTATATCTATTATGTAATTTTTTGAGGGTTGAGGCCTAATGATTTGAAACTAGTCCTTTTGCCTACGTTTCGACATATATTTATGTCATCTACAGGGCATATATATATATATATATATATATATATATATATAACAACATTTCACATAAACACGTGAAACAACAATCAATGATCAAACCACAATATGAAATAAAAAAAAGGACTCGAACACTGTGCGTCGATAGCTGTCAAATTGTACATTTTATTGTTGCAACTTAATTGAATTTCAGATTTAAGTTCTCTTATGACCATTATAAATGTACATACTTCACTTCTACAACTTTAAATAATTATTTCACATTATCTTTTCTTCTCCAAACTGATTGATTTGCATTAAGAAATAATGGGATCAAAGGTTTTATGCCTCTAAAGAGGCTGCACCAAATACTGCTTCCATTCATAGTATTTACTTAGAAGTTATTTAAATTCTCCATTCAAAAAACTATAGTATTCTTAACTGTAATGTATGTTCAGTTGGAATGAACTTTTTAAACTACAAAGCCCTAATAATACCTTCTTAAAGTCATATGTAATATTTTGTGTTAAGACTCAATTTCTTACGAAGTAATCTCTTACAGCAGAACATTTGTTCCCCTTTTGCTCCCCTTACCCTGTGTTTCATGGCTTTTCAACGATGAATTTAAACATTGATTTCAGGAACCTCCAAGAGTATGTCCAAAACGTTGATAGTTTTAGGTTTATCGTTTTTCTCCTTCAAAAACAAATAAGCACCTTTTTAGGAGAATTTTTACCCAGGTATTTCTCCATTAGTCATTTTTCAAAAATTAATGCCAAACATACCACATCATCTAAAAGGCAGTACCATCTAGTAAAAGTTCTTATCCTGACCGTTGCATATCATAAGCATCGTTATGTCATTCAATAGGTCATCCACTAGTAGTCACACGAATAGGATCCTTGGAACATCCCCGTGGAAACATTTTTTAGTATTCACTACTGTGGTGGATCTAAAACTTACATTAATTACTTTTTTCACAATATTACTGTAAATATACTGATTTTCTTTTTCCTTCACGTATTAAAGAAAAGTGATTTTTTTAAGACTTTTAAATGATTCTATTTAGTCAAAAAAATGTAAGAATAAATGTCAGGTTCATTTAGACACGGAAGAAGTAGCTTACAATTAGTATCCATTCTGTAATAAAGAACAAAAGAGTGCATTTCTCACACTTCATTTTAACTCAAAGACACCAAGAACTACAACTGCTATTAAGTGTGTTCAGAATACCCGTACGACAAACAGTTGTAACACTCTGTTAGTCAAATCCATTATACCATAGAAAGCATTGGAAATTATATGTTTAATTGGCGTTGCTTTTTTGTCCAAGAATTTTATTTTTCTAACATATGATATTCACTCATTCAAACAATTAAAATTTTTTATTAAAACTCTCAATAACAATTTTATTTAACTCGATTCACTTAAAATATGTGTAAGTCAATGTAAACAAGGTACACAAATGTAAACATATACGACAAGTACAGCAGATGATCTATTATTCAAAGATATTTTTTCAGCTTTGTGGTAATCAAAATTTATAAACATTTTTTTATAAATTGCTACTTTTAGGTATAATTTCATTCTGATCCATTAAACTGTATAACTGTTATCATCCTCATAAGCTTTCAAATTGAGTTATAAGTCAAAAATTTACATTTTATAAAAAAAGACATATTTGTAGTTGTTTAAACAATTTGAAAATTCTTTTCGTTATTGCTTTCTTCACTTGCATCATAATGACAAAATTTCAGAACTTTAGAATTTGTAGTTTGGGAAAAAAATGTCTAAAAACCAATTTTTGCCAAAAAAAGTTGCATTTCTATCATGTAATATTATTCCTAAACAATAGTACTCACCTAATTTATATGACCCATCTTTGTGTAAAATATGAATTAAATCCATCGAACGGTTTGGACTGAAGCGTGTCCACAAAACTGGATATATATACATAAACCAGTATTTCTGTATAGATTTTTTTTCCAGGATCTATAAAAAGGACTTTTATAGTGCAAAAATTTAACGGAAGTATAAATAGGGTAATAGTAGAATCTACTGAACTGAAATTGTGACTACCAATGGCTGTTCTCAGGGAAGGGTCCTATTGCCTTTATTGGGACGGTTTGTAATGGAGGACTTAATAGATACCCTAAGTAATCAAGGTTACGATACTCAAAATATGCACATGACCTTGTTATGTTTTAGAAGAGTAGTCTTCGTGGTACTAAATGTGAGTTTATGCAGCTTGTTCTTATTTATATTTAATTTAATATATATAATGCTAAAGAAGGAAGAACTGGATAACATCCAGAAAAAACGATTCTCTATCTTTTTCAAGAAGAAAGAAAGGTCATCCCGAAGAGCTGTTTATTGAAACAACTAATCTAGAACTCTCATAATATGCACTAACAATGGAGTCTCATAAAATGAAAGTATAAACCACGATAGTCATGTGACAGATACATTGGTTAAGGCCACAAAAGCAATGTTTCGATTTACGATATTTATTGGTCGAACATTGGTCTTATACTCAAATCTACAATTTACTTCTACAAAATTACTATTATCACTATGGTGAACGAATGGTTTGTATATGCATCGATAAAACATGAAAGATGTATCCATCTGCATTAAAAAACTTTATTAATAGTTATTAAATATCTCTCCTCTAAAATATTTTTAACAAAAAAGAGGTACTCCGTAGTCTATTGACATTCGAACAAAATCAAAATGTCTCAACGGAGGATAACATTTTCATTTATTTAATAGGACGAAATATAAATAGTTTGGTTTATATGTTACCAGATAACAACATACCCTTCATAGAATATTTTACATGGATAAAGAAATGATCACATGGTTCGCAATCTTTCTGATTTCAAGAAAGTGGATTTTTCCGGTATACTGACAGATAATATTAATAATAATAAGTTAGACTCTACCGTATCAATGATATCAAAATTGTTATAACTGTTGAAAAGATAATCCACTCTAATTCAATGAAATACCTAATTAAATTGATTATGTAATCGTTTCACAATACTTCTTCAGTGACTTTGATTTAATTTTAGAACTCATATATTTCATTCTGAACTTACTAAGTTAAGAGTTTTGAAATTTTGGGATTCATATAGCACAAACAACTTTAAATTGATGACAAATTTCAGAGTTTTTTAATAACATAAAAGGTATGTTTTGAATTAAAATGTTAAAATATCGGCTTACAATTGATTATGAATCATTTTGGACATGCGACAGGTCACACCGTTTGACGGATCACAATGAAATTATACTCAAGTGTAGAACCTTATGATATAATGAATAGAACACTTCTTTTTGAAATTACGAGGACAGAAATGAGAATCATGGTACAATTGATGGTTTCATAAAAAAAATTAGGTTTATGGCTAACTTTATAAGTATGAAATTTGTGCCTAAAGTACTCGTACTAATAGAATCAGGATCTTACAAAAAAATTAAAGAAATTATGATTAACAAAAAATGCAATATTATTATAAAACTCAATAACTCCTTGGATATATAATATACTCGTATGTCCCAGTTAGGCAAAATATTAGTTTAGTACCAGTTAAACTAAATGGCAGAGGTTTATTAGTCTTTCATTCCTCAAAATATTAATGGATCCATTTAACAATATATATGCTTATTCTTGTATCACACCACTGGTGCATATAATATCATTAGTATAACTACAGCAGTAATAACATTTTCGAAAAGTGAAAATGTAGATTCCGTGTTACGAAATAATCGTTAACTGGAGAACATGCATTTTGTTCCAATAACCAATAACCTGCATTGAATATTTAAGGCAAAGTTTATCAAGTAAAACTTTAAAATGTTCCTCTTTTGCTGGAAAATGTCAAACACATCTAAAAAAATGTCGTTATAAGATAATTTTTAATTTAAGACGAGAATAATTACATTTATTATTTTTCAAGAATGTGTTAAATTTTAACTTATGTTTATATTTTTTGTCTTTTATAAAATTATTATTCTGGGATTTTATCGTTTGTTGATGGTTTTTAAAAAATTGCTTTTCTTTCTCTTTTTGAAACATCCAGTTTACTCTGAGTGAGTGTTGTCTTTTTCCTGCGAGCTGTACTTTATTATAAAATTACTGTAAATTTATACTGAGAAAAAATATATTCCTAATTAGCCAGTATTGCATACTCCAATCAAATTCAAAACTGGTTTTTAAGTATAATTTAAAACTTTGATAGCTGGTAGCTTGAATTTTTTTAAAATAATAGATAGTCTAATGTTTTAGTAAATAAAATAATACTTTACCAGAGGGTATATATGAGTTTTCATAAGGGACAATAAACATATCAAATAGCCAAATTAATAGAGTCAGTTTCAAAAACATTGGATGACAAAAGTTTCAAAAACTTGCTAAGTATTCTATGTTTCACTGTGCGCTGCTTATTGGATAATGAACGAGTTTTTGGTCTTTTATACAATTCAATGAATCAGAAATAATGTATAGACGTTTTAAGCCAAAAACTGTATAACGGAATACAAGATTCTATTGCGTATTTACAAGAATGGTAAGTGCACATGTAGGATCTACGACAAATGACTTGAGACTACTGAAGGTGATAAGTTTTGTACGAGACATCAGACACTTTAAATAACCAAGGCCACGATACGAATGGATGTGCAGATGGTCGGTAATTACAATAACAGAAATACTTGAAGTACTGTTATAAAACATGCTCTGTGACTTAATGAACGATGGATGAGTAAAGGAGAATACTCTGGTAATAAAAAAGTAAGACATCAGGTAGTTAAGATTTTTTCAATTAAAATTCTAAAACTAGAACTTTTGGCAATATGAAGAAATGTTTGAGTCTTTTTCAATGAGAAATAAACTGTAAAATCCCTGTAACAGAGAAATAAGCAAACACAGTTGATTTTTCCTATCAGCGGGAATGTTGTAAGGATATCAATTGTGAAGATCTTAACTGATACTTTTATATTCATTTTCACTTGTTCATTTTTTTTATTTACTGATAAATAATATTCTTTCGGTTGTAGGAGCTATTTCATACATTTTTACTTAACTATAAGTAAAGTATAGTGATTGTGAAAAAATTCAATCTCGAGATTTTGACGGAATTATATGTTTTGAAGTCCCAAAAGTCATTTTATGAAGTTTTTTTGATGATGTCTGTGTGTGTAAGAGTGGGTGGGTGGGTGAGTATGTTAGCATTGATTGTTTCCACGCTACGGTCCAGAATCTTTGGTGGATCAAGTTGATAATTTACACAAAAATGGGCCTCATAGTGTAGATGATCACTATTGTTTGGGAAGAATTATGCATGACGGGAAACTCACTTATTTTAACAAAAACCGGTTTTTAGGAAATATTTTTTTCTCCTTAACTGCTAATTCTAGAGTTTTAAAATTTTGGCATTATCATTAAGGTTACAAATGCAATAAACGAAACATATATTCAGAATTTTAAAACAATGGGAAATATTTTTTTTTCAATACACTGTAAAAATATTGACTTGTAATTCAATCTCGATGTTTGTGAGAGTGATACAAGCCATACCGTTTGACGGATCAAAATGAAACTATACCTAAAATTAGAACATTTTATGGAGAATGATTCGAGATAATTTTTTTTAAAATTGCATTAACCAAAGGGGCGTTAAAGTACGATATCTGTTTTCAAAAAATGTTTTTTAACGATAGACCGCTCATTAAAAAAATCATGAAAATTTGATCAAAAATGGAACAAGAACTTAGTAATTTATAACCAAAAATTCATGATATTTCAATCATGGCAAAGAGCAATAAACCTATAAAAACTGTTTGTTTATCCTAGACTGAGGATCACCTGCTATGCTTTTCAAATTTTTGATATTTTTACTTTACTATAAGTAAAGTATAGTGATCGTGAAAAAATTCGATCTCGAGATTTTGACGGAATTACATGTTTTGAGGTCCCAGAAGTCGTTTTCTGAAGTTTTTTCGATGATGTCTGTGTGTGTGTGGGTGGGTGGGTGAGTGTGTTAGCATTGCTTGTTACCACGCTACGGTCCAGAATCTTTAATGGATCAAGTTGATATTTTACACAAAAATGAGCCCCATAGGGAAGAAGATCCCTATTGTTTGGGAAGAATTATGGATGATGGGAAAGTCACTTTTTTTGCCAAAATCCGTTTTTTAGAAAACATTTATTTCTCCTAAACTCATAAGCCTAGAGTTTTGAAATGTTGACATTATCTTTGAGGTTACAAATGTAACAAACAAAAAATATATTCAGAATTTTAAAACAACGGAAAATATTTTTTTTCAATAAAATGTAAAAATTTTGACTTATAATTCAATCTCAAACCTTGTGAAAGCGATACAAGACATACCGTTTGACGGGTCAAAATGAAACTATGCCAAAAAATAGAACATTATGTGAAGAATGAGTTGAGATATTTTTTTTAAAATTACATTCTATAAAAGGGCGTTACAGTACGATTTCTGTTTTCAGAAAATGTTTTTTTGACGCTAAACGGCTCATTCAAAAATAATGAAAATTTGACTAAAAATGGGACAAAAAATTAGGAATTTATAAAAAAAAATCATGAAGTTTCAATTACGGGAAAGAGCATTAACGCTATAATAACTGTAGGTTTATCCTAGACTAAGAGATCACCTGCTATACTTGTCGAATTTTTTATATTTTTTTACATTGTTTACAATGACTTAGAAATTGTTTGAGCGAATCCACTGAGATAAAATTGATATATATAAAGGAACAATTTAAATTGTCTATTGACTTATATGAGAAGTAAGAGGAATAATATTGTGCAGGAAAATGATAACACTCATTCAGAAAAAATTCGTATATATGTTATTTGACAAAGGGGAAGGAAAATGATGTTTTTAAATACTAAGAAGCCATAAAATTCTCGGTATAATAATTCTATAAGTAACCAATAATGTAAAAGATAATTAAAAATTGATATCTTTCGTTTAGATATTAATAAGTGTAATTATCGTACAGCTTTAATTATTAACAATATTTTTTCTTCGCTGTTTATGATGTTTTTCATAGAAAAAAAGGGTATTTTCCTGTTTTAAATTTGAAAATTTTACTTTAATATTCAATGTAGAAGGATGTCAAGTAAACGATGTAAGAAATCCACTGGCTATTTGAACAGAGGCCATGTTCTCTTGTAGGAGAATATTTCGTATCAAGAAATATTCACTTTGGTTTTTCAGAAATGTTATTACTGCTGTACTTATACTAATAAAATTATATATTATATATAATATATAATATATATATATATATATATAAATTATTATGATATATTGATATGTCCTTCAATCACTATCTGTACTACCTCAGGAATGAAAGACTAATAATCATATCCTATTTAGATGTTTACGTTATGCTTAAATGAGACGTTATGTGTGATATAATCAAGAAATTTGATATTAAGTTACTTATAGTAAAGTTGAGTGTAGGCCACTCTAGATTTTTTTACATTGTTTACACTGACTTAGAAATTTTTTGAGTGAATCCACTGAAATAAAATTGATATTTATAATGGAAAAATTTAAATTACTCATTGACTTACATGAGGTATAAGAGGAATCATATTTTTCATGTAAAAATTCACTCCCAATAAACATAAATGTTTGTTGCTTTCGTTGGTATAATGGATTTGTCACACAAAATGTTATAATCAATCTATAAATTGTACTGTTGAACAAAATTAAGATCATTTGTAAATTAGTTTGATTTGTGAATTATAGTATCATGGGGTAAAATTGAGGTGTGAGGAATGGTCGCTTTCCTAAAGAAAGAAGAGTTATTTTTTTTTATATTTAGTCAGAATTTTCACCATTCTACGTCTAGTAGTTCATATCTATTAGTTTTAAAAATTTCAACCTTCCAGATATAAAGGTTTTGAATTATACTGAATAGCCGGCATCGAATTTGATTTGAGTATGTAAAATTGACTAATTGCTAATGTATTTTTTTTCAATATACATTCACAGCAGTCATATAACGGAGTACAATAGGAAGGAAAAAAATAACACCCACTCAGAGTGAATTGGTATACGAGTATATGATTTTTGACAAACGGAAAGAAAAGTGGTTTTTATTAAATACTAGGAACTCATGAAACTCAAAGTATAGTAATTCTATAAAAGACCAAAAATATAAAAATCATCATTCAAAATTGAAAACAGCTTTGAAGAAAAATAAATGGTATTATCCGACATCTTAAATTAAGAATTATCTTAATACTACATTTCTTCTTAGATATTTCTGACATTTGTCAGACAAAAGAGGAATATTTTCAAGTTTTAAATGTGAAAATTTGTCTTAAATATTCAGTGTAGAAACAGGTCAGATTATACTAATGATATTATATGCATCAGTGGTGTGATATACAAAAATAAGCATATATATTGATAAGTGAATCAATCACTATCTATACTACATCCAGGAATGAAAGACTAATAAACATCTCTCACTTAGACATTTATATTATACCTAAAAGGAACGTTATTTATTATATACCCAAGAAGTATTATATTATGTTTACTTATAGTAAACTTGAGTGTAGGTCACTCCAGATTTTTTTTCTCTTGAACGTGGAGTCCAAATTATCCGAGCATTTAATATTGAAAATTCAATTGTAAATTATCCTTATAATAATTTTTATTCAATTAACTACCCCCTGAAGTCACTTATCAGTGTGAGAAGCTTTGTCACATTTAACTCTATAAATATAGAATTCGAAATGGATAGACAAAACCTATATTCCGTATTAATATTACTTTCAAATAAACAGGAGTATACACTCTCTGAATTGTTCAGAATTTTGTAAGGAAATTTAGGCTTATTACTAATGTTCTCGTATATTAATAGTTTTCATATATTATGTTGGTCCTCACTTGTTTATGATTCAAGTAATCATCGTCCATAAGAAAGACAGTAAACTGGTTTAATAGTTTATTTAAAAAAACTCCCTCTTCTTATCCTGTAACTCACCTCCAAGTGAGGCTACTTGATTTCCTCAAAATCATTTCGAATATCAAAAGTTCATTTCGAAGAATTTTCCTTACTTTTAATCTGTCTAGTGTATATTACAAGTATATTTTTTGTATGGGAAGATTAACTCTATTTTTTAAGATTAACTAATATAATTTTTGTTATTGTTAATGTAATTTGAAAGGGTTTTCTTGAATTTAAATTTTTTTTGTTCGACTATACTTAGAACATTAAATCACTTGTGTCCATTTAATATATTATGATAAATCAACAGTTTTACTGGATTTATGAACCGTTTTGTGAATAGACAAGACCAACGTTTAAACTCAATAGTCAGTCATAGTTGACTTACACAAAACACATCTGTGGGAGTATGGGCTGATACTTCAATTCATGCTTAGTCTAACTGAAAAGTAATAAGCCTACATCAAACGTAAGCATCAGAGTTATAATTAACTGGTTAAAATATCAACTTATTGTATCAGTGATGAAAAAATGCAATGTACTAAAAACAAGGATTTTCAAATGTTTGCAATTGTATCAAATTCGAAGTCTTATATTCTTGAAGGAGTAGACATCAAATATATATGAAATACCGTATGACAATGTCTCCATCAAAATAACATATAGAAATATTTTTGAAAGTTTTGATCATTAATAAATGATTCATTACTTTTTTATTTAATTTTATATGTATATTATTTTTTTAATTTTAATGTTTACCTACTTTTTATCATTAAATAATGATTAAATAATTTCTTGTCATTTTTATTAACGACTAAATATCAATTAAGGGTTGAATACCATTTTTTATTAGTAGTAGAAGCTTTTCTTGACTGGCAGGAAGACTAAATTAAACATGACTACGGTAACAAAATCAAGTATCCTTAATCTTGAAAGATAAATTTACTTAATAATGTTAAGACAGAATTTTAACTGTATTGAACAAATTATAAACAAATTAAAGATATCTAAAACTATTTCAAAATATATACATAATATAACATTACTGCTATTTATCAAAGAAATGAATAAACACTGGAAATAAAGTATTTAATCATTACTTTAATTACTAAATTATTTATATTTATTTTTTGATATTGTGTATATTTTTATTAACATTGTCCTGTTAAACGTTATTTAATTATACAACATTTTGTTTTATTTCATCACAATTAGTAAGTGATGAAATTAGTTTCTCTATATTAATGTTTAATCTAATGTTTTTGTACATCATCTGTTGATGTATATTTGATAATATTTTAAAAGTATTTTTCACTTTGCAATCTATTGATTTGTTGTCCATAAACCCTTTTCTGACAGATGGGTTTCGAAAATCTGTGTGCATTTAAAATTCAAGGAAGTGTAGAAAAGGAAGTTAATGCTTATTTAATTTAATCTTCCTATCTCACCCTGAAAAATCATAGCACCTCATTTTTTAAGAGTAATTTCAAATTTCAAAGAGTTTAAGGTATTCAATATTTATTCAGCCCTATAGGATGTTTATACAACTAATACTATTACCATTCTTTTTTACTAAGTTCTTACAGAGATTTTCTATTGAGACATTTTTCAAAAAACTTCAGACATTTTAAAACTCTAGAATAATAGAAATAAATCAAGGGTAAATATTCAAAATATAAATTAATAGCTATTATTTAAAAAATAAAAATAAAGTAGAACATGACGACTGTTCGTTATGTCGTCCTAGATGTCTACAAAGGCCTAGATGTCAGAATTTCTTTTTTAACAGATTCTGAGTGACTACTGCTTCGCAACTAAGCTTCAAGTTAGACTATTTGCAATTACAACTGGAAGACCTAATTTATCCAGTCACTTTTCATTTCACAAAGCTTTGCTTGACCATTCTAAGGGTGGAAGCAGAAACAATTACATCCTTCTTTAAATCATACCTTATTTTTTATTTTTCTTTGACATTAAGTTGGAAATTTATAGATCTTTTAAAAGATTCAATGTCTTCATATTCCACTATCATAGTTAAAATTCCTCCAGGAAGAATAGTATACAAACAATACAGACAAGATCTGTGAATAACATTAAAATTTGAATCTTCTTTCAGTAACATTAGCAAAATAACTCTAATAACTCATCCAACCAATGAATTTCCATAAATTAGATTCAAAATTCGCGATTGCTCTACAGTCTTCTATGTAACAATAAAATTACTCTCACTCATTATTGTTATATTAAAATCATTTCTTATAATTTATTATTGAGTTTACTATCTGAGGGATATGGTGTAAAGATTATAATTCTATAATCAAGTTATTAAAATCTATGTAGTACAGTTAAGTAATATCAGTAATCACTTGAGTAAAGACATGTCAGTAAAAGTCATTCCTTATTAAATCTATGAACTGTTTTACTTTATAATATGACATAATTTTTCACTAAAATAAAATGTTAATTTTTGCTTAAAAAATGTTTTTTTTGTTTATTTCCTGGGTATATTAATATTCATAAAACATTATTATTACTATGATTTGTTATGCGTTTAATGTCCTGTCAGAGATTCAAGCAAGAATTTTTTACAATATTTGATATCTTTTTGACTACACCATTCCCAACTTTCAACGTACTGTATTTTAACACATTATTTCTTTTTTTATTAGTATTTTAAATATTTAGCTAATTTTTATATTTATTATATCACAGGCAAAGATTACTATTTGAAATATAGACCTCTTCAATATATTTAATAATTATATAACATTTTAATACTCTATTTACAAAATTTATTCACTTTAAACTACTTAGATAATTAAAATAAAATCATAAAAGTAAAAATTATAGCAATTTAAAAAAAAATCTGGAGTGGCCTACATTCAACTTTACTGTAAGTAAAGATACTCGTAATATCAAACTTCTTGGTAACTTGAAAAATTAGCTTAAAATTAGTATCTGTTTTGTAATTAAAAATGAAAGAGTCCATTAATTATACTTCAATATTACCCAATTGTAATATGATTCATACACAGAAAAAAAACCAACATCGGATATTAAGGTTTGTTTAAGAGTGCAATATATAGATAGATAATAGCATTTTTTTGGACAAATCCATCATACCACGGAATGCTCCAAAAATTATATGTTTGATTAGAGTTGGTTTTTTATATGTAAAGTTTATATTCTTCTCACACTCCATATTAAGAAATTAAAACTTCAAACCACTAAACATTAATGTTATTTCAGTCGATTACGTAAAAAATGTTGGAGTAAATGTGAACGATGTAAATAAGTATAAACAAATCCGACAAGGATAGGAGGTGATTCATTAGGCCAAGACGAATAATCAGTTGTTTAAAGCTTTATTGCGCTTTGCGGTAATTGGAAATTCAGGAATTATTTTTTATAAAAACTAATTAACTGCTCAGCGTTTTGGAAAATTTCATTTTTTACTTTGCTATAACTAAAGTATATTGATCATGAAAAAATTTGATCTTGAGATTTTGACGGAATTACATGTTTGTGGTCCCAGAAGTCTTTTATGCAATTTTTTCGATAATGTCTGTGTGGTGGGTGTGTGTGTGTGTGTGTGGGTGGGTGGGTGTGTGGTTGGGTCGGTGGATGGTTGAGTATGTATCCAAAGATTGTGGCCATGCTACGTTCCAGAATATTTGATGGATCAAATTGATATTTTACACAAAAATAGGCCTCACAGTGTAACTGGACCCATATTGTTTGGGAGCGGTTATGCATGATAGGAAAGTCACTTTTTTTGCCAAAAACCTGTAGATAGACAACATTTATTATCCTAAACTACTATTTTAGAGTCTTGAAATTTTGGCGTTATCTTTGAAGCTACAAAAGCAATAAACAAAAAATAATCACAGATTTTGAAAACAATAGGAAATATTTTTTTTTTAATAAAATGTAAAAAATTTGACTTATAATTCAATTTGAAAACTTGTGAGAGAGATACAAGCAATACCGTTTGACGGATCAAAATGAAATTATACCTAAAAACGTGGGGGATGAATTGAGGTATTTTTTTTTTGAAATTGCGTCTTTTGAAAGAAAGATAGGGCACATTTTTTGAAGCTAAACGGTTCATTAAAAACTAATACTATTTTGCAAAAAATTCAACAAAAAATTGTCAATTTATAAAAAAAGTTAATATAATTTCAATTAGACAAAGAGCAATAAAGCTATAAAAACTGAATATTTATCCTGGAATGGTTTACTTGCTATACTTTTATTCATTTAGATTTATTTACATTGTTTACATTCATATGGAAATTGTTTGACTGAATCCACTGATTGAAATTAATGTTTAGAGGTTTATTAATTATTTTTAAAATATTTTAAGAACTTAATACGAGATGTAAAAGAATAAAATTCTTACATATAAAAAATCAACACCAATCAAACATTTCTGATGATTTCCATGGTATAATGTATTTGTCTCACAAAATGCTCTAATTAATTTATAAGTAGATCCCTTGGACAAAACTTAATATCAGATATAAATTTATTGAGTTTATGAATAATACTACCTTTGAGTAATACTGAAGTGTGAGGAATGGACTGTTTCCTCAAGAAGGAGCTATTAAGTTCTTGTCAAATACCCAGTTTTTTCACTATTCTAGTCTAATAGTTGGTATCTATTATTTTAAAGAATGTCAGGCTTCCAGCTACAAAAATTTTAAATTATACTATAATTTAAAATTATATTTAATTATAGGCCTTTAATTATATATCTGAATCTGAAACAGATTCAGATCTCTGAATTTGATTGGAGAATGCAAAGCTGGCAAATAGTAAGATACTTTTTCTCAATATACATTCACAGCAACCTTATAACGGAGTAATGCACACAGGAAAAAGATAACACTCGCTCAGAGTGAATTGGTATATATGATTTTGACAAATGGAAAGAAAAGTGAGTTGTATTAAATACTAGGAAGCCATAAAATTCCCAATAATAATTCTAAAAAAGACCAAAATTGTAAGACATTATTCAAAATGGAGAACATTCTTTGAAGTATAATTCATGTAATTATCCTACATCTTAGATTAAAAATTATCGTAAAACGACATTTTTTCTTACATGTTTCTGTAATTTTTCAGTAAAATAGAAATATTTTTAAGTTTTAAAAATACCTCAACTCATTCCTTACATAATGCTCTATTTTTTGGTATAATTTCATTTTGATCTGTCTAACAATTTGGCTTGTATCCTCCTCACAATTTCCCAAATTGAATTATAAGTCAAAACTTTTACATAATATTGAAAAGAAAAATATATCCAGTTGTTTTAAAAGTTTGAGTATTTTTCAGTTGTTGTTTTTGGATGTTTGACTGAATCCACGATTGAAATTAATGTTTAGAGGTATTAATTATTTAGATATTAAGAACTTAACGAGTTGTAAGAAGAAAAAAATTCTTACATGTACACAATCAACACCATCAACAATTTCTGATGATTTCCATGGTATGATGTATTTGTCCACAAAATGCTCTAATTAATTTATAGTAGATCCCTTGAGGACTCCAAAACATGTGATATCTGATCATAAATCTCATTGAGTTTATGAATAATGCTCCTTTCGAGTGATACTGAATGTAGGACCATGGACTGTTTACCTATGAAGGACTATTAAGTTCTTGAAAATACCCAGATTTTTTCACTATTGGGCTAGTCTAATAGTTGGTATCTATTATTTTAAAGAATGTCAGGCTTCAGCTACATTAATTTTAAATTATACTGAAAAGCCACGTAATGGCCTGGTGACTCCACTTTCCAGAAGTCATGAAGAACACCTGTTGTAATATAGTAACTATTGCCATTCTTTAGTCTGCCAGTAAACTTCCAAAATTCTAATTTTTTTTAATATCATTTCAGCTAATTTTATGTATTAATTGTAATTATTGCGGTTTAATTTGTTTATTAAGCTCTTAAATTAGAAAACCTAGCATCGTCTTTATAATTACCAGTTTTCTATTGATTCAAGCGTCATAGTTGCCAAAGATTACAATCACTTTGACTTGAAATTTCATAAGATGGTGATTTATAACGGCGCCACATGGTACTGCATTGCATTGTAATGGTTCACATGCCATGGTACCACAATTGTAAGTTGAGTCCTGATATGGTGAGTTTTATTTTATTACTTCATATTACCAAATGAAAATGATGGACATACTTTTGTTCATAATTCATATTTGATTTACTAGTCTAGAATGATATTTTTGCTTATGCAGAAAACATATTCAATTTTTATAACATATCTACAGTAAGACTATTATAGTTTTTTGAGAGTATATACTAATAATGCTTAAAAAAATTTGTATACAAATTTAATTTTGATGGAATGGTAACAATTAGAATATGCCCACAAATGACATATGATATTGGATATAATGTAAGTGAATATTTTACAATGTATCATGTATGGTTTGTTTACAAAAGTTAATGAATACTGATATTTGTTTTTTTTTCAGTGTAAGATAAATATATATATATATATTATTTTATAAATATGTAGTACTATGTTATATTATATTAATATATATAGTATGTTATGTAATATAATAAGTATATAATATGTTATATAATAATATTATTATATATATATATTATTGTAAAAATATGTTATATAATTTACATAATAATCACCTTCTTTTTATTGATTGAAAACTACACTAGTTTTATTCATCATATTTATTTCTCATCAGAATATTGAGTTTAATAAAGTTTTATGTATCCTATATTCAACTACTTAATGGATAAGTATTTAATAATTCTCAAGAAGTACAGTATGTTTTATTATAATATACAGTATGGTCATTATTGTAATATAAAAGACAATGTTTGTTTAGTTTAATTAAATAGTGTTTTTGTTCCATTAATTTGTTTTGAAACGTATAAGTTTTTCTTTCCTTGCGTTATGAAAAGTTATGTTGGAGATAATTTACAAATATTTAAGCTGGATTCATCTTTTACATAAAAATTACCAGCTGATTCACATTTCTTTTTTTAAATAAAATTCAGGAGGGTTAACTAAAATAACCACCTGATTATTTTACTAAAATGGCACCTGGGGATTATTATTCTGTTGCTAACAGAAATCTTAATTTATGTATGCTATTTCCATATATGTTTATTATATCTCACAACTAAAAATACCTCTCCCTTAGTCAATATTTTTGTAAGTGAAAAACCATATTTTTCTCTTTTATTTAGAAAAGTTAAAGTTATGTCAGAAAAGATATTATTTATAAAAAATGTAGAAATAATAGTATTGTTTCAATGCTATTTAATAATATTCATATATAGGGTAATTTAATATAATTATTTATTTTAAAATTTAATTAATTATGGTTATAATACATATGAAGATAAATATGTAACTCTACTATTTAATGAGTTTTACTATTTCACATAATTCCTTTTGCAAAGTGTGAAGTTTCTATATTACTTTGAACACAGTAAAGATTATATGGTTAACAAATTTTAACCATATATTTGTTGAAATTTATGGTTAAATATAACAAATAATAACAAAGCAAGACTAATTATTTTCTTATTTTTTGTTTAGAACAATAATTATTTAACAAACTAAGCATTCCTAACTTCATTTCACTAGAAAGATAGTGGACTTTTTTTATTTTTCTAAGTTCTAAAAAATAAACTGACCAGATAAGTTTTTTTCATATTTACATAACAAATAATTAGTTGTATTATTTATAAAAATGGTGATTTGCATTATGAAATCATTATACCGTTTAATTTACTTTTTTCGAAAAAAATTACGATTCGGATGTAAACTCTAAATGCTTAATCAGTTCACAAAATTAAATTATGTCCTTTCAATGAATTTTTAAATACCTTAATAAATTATTTTTATGTCATGAAATGTTTCCCTTTGTTTAGTTTGAGAGATATACTTTATGAAGTTGGCAACATAGTATTCTGGAATTAACTTAAAAGAATAAAATTCTAGAATTAGTACTACATTGAATCAGTTTGCATTATCATTTTATAATGCATAATATATAATTATAAATGTTACCATACCTTTATTTAATGCAACTCGTTAATAATTTTTTTATGATATTACTGTTATCAAAGTAAAACTAGTATATATATACATTAATAGTATTCATTTATAATGTATATATTAATATTAATGTATATATATATATTATATAATATTTATATATATATTATTATATATATATATTGTGTAATGAATTCGTCATTTCTTTACAAACTACTAATACTCGCATCTTTAAACTTAATAGTTACAGGAATTAATCTGCTTCTTTTGAAATTTGCATATATTCCTTTCATTTAAAAAAATTAGTATGTACATTTTACAGGTTACCAAACAGATTATGTATACAGTTATTATACTGTTAAATTTGAAAGGAAATAAAAAATAATAATATATTGATATTTATAACGTAGAAACCACAATATTACACTCAATCTTAATATTATTGTTTGTAACTATTTAATGTAGAAACCTCTAACCTCATAAATAATAATTTTATTAGTTTTATTTAAATTTGTTTATTAATTTAACTAACAAAAAGGTAAATGACAGATATTTTTTTAGTTTAATTTTCCCACCTTTAGTAATTACCATATGAAGTCATTGTTATTTAAATGGTGAATGAAACCCTTTTTTCTTATAGAAACTTTGAAGTATGTCAATAAGAGGAGAATAGTGGCATTTATCAGCTTCTTTTAAGAATTTAACATAGATGCTATATTTTCAATATTAGTGACTAAATTTGGATATTAGTCATTAGATAAAAAAAAATAGTTAACACACTTATGTTCAATAACTTGAGACATTGAAATAAAATTAGTTATTAGAAATATAACAAAAACGAATCTCAAACAATCCTCAAGTTTTACTGAATCGTTTTTAGTGAAACGTTCACTATATTTTAGACATATGAATAATAAAATATTTACATTCCATTATCTGCATATTTATAGATGACAATTAGAGCGTCTTACATTCGGTAATTAAAAATAATCTAAATCTCTGATTAGCTGATAGACAATTTCTCTTGTCACGATCAAATCTGTTAAATACTTTTTTGAAATAACACAAAGAATTATAGTCGTCCTAATATTTTTGATGCACAAAAAAATAATTTTCTCCTTTTTTTGTTATAAGATTATTGCATATAACTGAAATATTTAGTTGATTTTTAATATCAAACATTTTTTCCAAATATTTCATTAGAGTTACTAGTATTCAGTTATTTTCATTATTATGTACTATGATATTACATTTATTTAATAATGCAGGTATTGATTGCTTATAGAAGGTTTCAATAAGTAGCATTCAGCATTTATAATTGACCCAATAAACCATGAGGACCTTTCTACACGGCCTTGACGTAGGAATGCTGACAGTTGCAAGAGGATTAGCAAAGGCAATACCTATCCGTCTCCCACTCCAGACCTTGCCCGGTCAGCTGTTGTTATCCTATCCTTGTCATCTGCTTCAGTACTGCGACAGCTTTCACCAAATTTATTTACTCTTCAGGTGCGTGCCTCACATTTCTTTAATGTATATCAATGCTCTATCTACTTCATTCTCTATTTTCTGTATTCACATGATTGTTTTAATGGATATTTTATACTATTTTTTTTTACAATGCATTAATCTTGTAGTTTGATATTAAACAATATTGTTGTTTAGATGACAAAAAAATGACGATACATCTTTACATCAAACATTTGTTAATTAGACCATAGAAATAGGATACAATGTGCTCTCTCATCTGCAAAGTGGTGTTTCGGTTACTGATTAATGGGTTCATTGTGTATTTTAACGAAAAATATCAAAATAAATACTCAATAATATTTATTTCATTAATAATGCTTTAATTTAATAATTGCTGTAGTTATAAACTTGGTTTGCTCTAGACTCTAGACTTGTCCAAATAGTGAGTCTCAGTTTTCGAACCAGGCGATTGAAATTAGTTAGCTTATAATCGGCACTGTTGTATCTATTTGTTGTCTGTTTTCTGTTTTAAACAAGTACGTAGGTAATCATAACAGCATAGTTGATGGATATAAAAATCCATTAAGATATTTTTATTTTTAATAAGAGAAACGAAGAATTTGTTAATGACAACAATGGTATGTACCATAATGAGGAATATAAGTTACTATATTATATTTAATCTCATGACACCAGTTCTAGAGAACGTACTGGCTTATGAATGCTTTGAGAATACAAAAAGAAATGAAGTTGCGATCAAGAATAGAGGATGTCATCAAATAAAGTGACAACCAACCTACCTTAAAGAAGTATCGACTTTTAATAATGTTTTTTTAAGTTCATGATATTTCATTTCTTGACTGATACGAACTGGTCACTGTTGTGATTGAAGTTTGTTCTTATTTAAATATATTCCATTTATTATTTTCAAGGTGTTGTTATACTTTACATTGATTCATAATGGCTCTTAAGTATGGAAGTATAAGTTATAACTTCTTCAATTATCTCTTACAACTAGCGATGCAAGCTAGTTTGCATTTTTATCAGAAGTATGGAGGTGATATACATATTTCTGTATTTAATCTTCGAAATTGTCTCTAAATTTTGATGTTCTGCCTCAAAAAGGTAGATTTAATTTGGAGTCAAAGGTCGGTGCACTATCACGTTCTCTAAAGTAAATTTGTTTTTAAGATTACTGATCAAGCTGACCTTCTAAATAGTAGGATGTATTAGAGTTTCAGTGAAGTTTTCTTTTATTCTCAGATTAAACTATTTGTAGATAAGGTCTGTTTGGTAGATTAGGTCTATATCTTAGTGAGTTAGATTAAAAACTTGAGTTTCTCCTGATAATAACAGAATGATAATCTGTAAAATTAACAAAGTGTGCACTCAGAGTAGCTCAAATTGCTGGAGTTAAGGCCAAAATTTATTATCCTGTTGTTTTGGAATTTTCAGTAGGTCAGAGCCATTAAAAAGGCTGTAAGGGTCACAATATGGGTTAGGCATGTTGGATATTTTTTTATCTGACACATTACTCAGTACTGTTTTTCCTTTTTATATTACGCTTTTTATTACGTATATCAAACTCACTCCAGCAGTCTAGTGTAGTTTGGCATTCTCCAACTTATAGTATCATTCCGACAAAAATCTTCTTACCCAGAAAAGCGTGCGTCTTCAAGTTGTTGTAAGTGCCCTGTTTGTTTTAGAGGAAAAGTTGAAGTTTGGATAAATCTACAAAGATGTTTGCAGCAAAATCGACCTCGTGTACCTTTCTTGTTGTAGAGAATAGAACAGAGTTGATCACAAGACTTCATCATACCTTTTCGTACTTTCCCTGTTGGTCGGTAATTGACAAATATTACAATATTGGAGCCTATTCAAAACATTAAATGGTCTTCCAAAAAAATGTCTTCCCAGAAACTGCAAATTCCTGAAACAAACTTCTTCTCCAGCTTCCACTAGTTGCACTTTTTGCAGAACCATTTTTATAAATTTTCAACGAAGTTTGTAGGAGTAACTAATTAATACTGTCTCTAAAAACAAAAATATCCCCACCATTCATACTCTGTTATAAATGTTATCAGGACAGTTCTGAAAGATATGACTTCTTACTTGTCAAATGCAGAAAGCATTCCTTGAAGCACCCAACGAGGTTCCACATCTTCCTGCAATTTCATAGATGCATTTGTCGTTAATGGTTCACCTATTATTGCTCTCAAGCTTTATCTTGAACTGGTTAGGTATTGTTGAAAATCATTTCGTATTTATAATAGTTATCTCTATTCGATACCCAAAGGCCGCAAAGGCAAAGGATTTGTAGTAAAGTGCCAGTACATTTTGGCAGCTCCTACATTTGGTTTTGACATACTTCCTTACCATTTTAGTTCTCTTTATGCGTTAGTAGCAGAGCATACTCGATTCTTTTGATCAAACTGATCTCTTTTACAATTTATTTACATGTGAAAATTCTACTTCTTTCAATGTAAATAGCTATACATCTATAACTATACCATTTTAATAAAGAGATCTTCAACAATTATTTTTTTTTCACCTTGAGAACTTCATAAAAACTGTTTTAACTGAGTTTATATTCAAACCTTTCTCCTTTACAGATCTCTCAATAATTCAAAGAACAAACTATATTACTTCAAATACAGTACCATCAATAATTCTTCTTGTAAAATTAAATCATCTGCATATTCTTCTGTATTGCATAACAATAAATAACAATGTGTACATAGAGTGTCTAGTCGATCATTCACAACTAAGGACCACCATAAAAACAGCTCAGGTGACAGAGTACCACCTTCAGTGACGATTTCACTAAAGTTGATTCCATATCGTGTGTAACGTTGTATATCTCTTTTCTATTGTGCTTCCTCTCTCGAATCTAAAATCATTATTTGATTTTAAGTTTTTTAATGAACATAATGTTTGTCTTCTGAAAAGTCTCCTTACATATATTGGCTTTACGTTTGATTTGTAAAAAATCTTTATTTAAACGCAATTGCTTCATATTCATATAAAATCTGGTTAAACGTTCCAAATCATGTTTTATAGAGAGACTACTTTAATTCTTATAATACCAAATCCAATTTGTACAAGTGGTAGGTAAGTAAAAATTCCCAGTTATATATTATACACATATTTGTAAATCTTTACTATTAAGATTTATTAATTTCCATACAAAATTTATGTTCAATTTAATGACCTTTTTAAACTAAAATATATCCTGGTTTTCTAGCCATTCCTTTCCATTACGTTCCATTCATCCATTCTTGAATTGATACTTGAAATTGGATCCTTGAGAAAGCTGAGGTGTCTTGTGCAAAAGGGTTTAAAGTAGTAGAAGGTTTGATAGGCACTAACTTTTTCTTGAAAGTCCTGGACAGGTATGCAACTGAGAGTGAGCATATGTTTACTGGTTATATTATTAATTTTCGACTAATCAGTAAACTAGACTTTGAGCCCCTTGCTTGGAATCAGGAAGCTTACAATCGATGTGATAACTTTAACACTGTTATAGGGTATTGTATCAGAGGCATTGTTTGTGTCAAATTATTAATGTTACGTTTTTTCATTGTTTTAACAATTTTATCCTCCATAGAGAAAATTCAATTTCTTATCAATTTCAATAATCTGAAAATTACCTTTTTTATGATAAAAAATATCCAAACGGAAACGTGAAATAATCTTTTTATACTGAAGGTAGTGTAGGTAATAATTTCTCTTTATCCTTTTACAAGAATAAATTGTTGTCCTGTTATCCTTTTACATGTTTACCTGTGTAGTTTATATACACATTGACCGTTTTAGCGAGATACAACTAATCCCCACGGAGTGGCTACCTGACATTACGTTTTGCTCAAGGGTGGACTATGTAGTTTGATTAAAACACTTTGTTAGAGAACTGTCCATCACCCCATGGAAAACATCTAAAATATATATGTTGATTGCTGTTCATTTTTTACATTTAAGAATTTATTTTTCTTACATATCATATTAACGGATTACAAGATTTTTAATTTCTGTTATTAAACCTAAAATAACTATTTCTCCTAAACATATCCGACAATTAGAGCAGATGATCCATTATTTCAAGAGAGAATTTCAGTTTTATAGCTAAATTGATCTTTGCAGTAATCCAAGTTTCTGAATTTTTTTAATGAATACTAATTTTAAATTTATTAATTGACGAGATTTAATTGTTTTATAATTAGCATTTTAGCGTTAAAAAAGCTTTTCTGAAATAATAAAATGTACCGTAACAGCCACTTTTACCCGTGTAATTTCGATAAAAAGGTACCAATTTATCCCTCCAAGCCCTTTTATTTTTGGGTATAAGTTAATTACGATGGGTGAATGGTGCGAAATGTACTGTGTCATTCTCCAACTTTCAGAATCAATCACAAGTTCAACATTTTACATTTTATTGCAAACAATAACTTTTCTGTTGTTTTCAAATCTGTTTTTTTTTTCAATTTCACTTTTTGTCAGTATCATAATAAACCCGAAGTTTAAACGCTGTAAAGATGAGAGAAAAAAGATGAGCTAGTTTAAGAGAGAAAAATATGTCTATAATCACTTTTTGGCCAAGAAAGTAATTTTCCCATCATGCAATATTGCCCAAAGACAATAGAGAACATCTACCTGTAGGGTCCCATTGTGGGTAAATGGGACACACACACACACACACACACACACAACACACAAACTCTCACAATCATCATCATCATTAAAAATTGTTATTAATTTTAAACATATGGACTTTAGTGACCTGAAACGTGTAAATCTGAGAAAAATTCGAAATAAATTGTTTTCATGACTTCTATACTTTAATAAAAGTACGGTAAAAATTAATTTGGGGAGCTCAAAACAAGTATATCTGTCAAAATTTTATGGCCAAATTTTTCATGATCACTATCCTAAACTTACGGTAAAGGAAGCATTGTAACTGTATTATCTCCGAATTAGGATGTGCGTGCTGATCAGTCATCCATGGATAGCAAATCATCTACCAGTGTCTCTGACTTCCACCAATTTTTACCTTGTTCCATCATTTTAGCCCTCAATATCTCCCAAGGTATTCATGACTCTACTAAACAGGTGAAAAGAATTCTTTGAATAAATCATGAGTACGCATGTTACGATATTTTATTTAAAGGAATCGTACGAATATCGCAAAACCAACCACCATTGTTGGGTACTGAATGTCGTTATGATGTTCCTTCTTACGATTTAACTTAGAGAAGACAAAAGATTTGTTTTGATTAGAAATATTCACTATTCAACGAACTTCTACTGTATGTAAATAATCACATCTTGCAAGTTATAAACGCTGTAATATCTACAAGTACTCCCAAAAACAGAACTGAATAAAAATGCCTATTCAACTGAGAGCCGCAGAATAGCAACTTTTCTTCTAAACGAGCGTTCCCAGTCCACAAGAATTCTGTTTATGGCAGCATCGTTTCAGCAGAAAGTGCCTAATCAGAACAGCAGGAAATATTCTCAGAATGCTCACCTTGATTCCCACTATCACCACCCTTCGCCTTGCATCTCTTCCCACTTGCTTCTCTGATGAGATCAGCACTTACTCCTCTCGTCACTGCCTCACATCAGTGATAATCAACCTTGTTCGTCATATTACGACATCATAATCTGCAAACTAGCCAAACAATTCACGACCATCCTTCCCTGCAATCTTAACGGACTTACTCAATTTCAGCGTAGAAAAGATTTTGATGTTCTGTTAACCATTCATATTGCATTACTTACAAAAACTTATTTCATATCATTACTTATAACATATACAGTATAAATTAAAACTTAGCCATATATATATATATATATATATATTTATTTATTTATTTACTCTTCTTTATATAATCTCTTGTATATGAGACAAAATGTCGTAGGAAGAATCAGAATGAAGAAAAATAAGCTCTGAGACCTCCTAGATTATATATATATATATATATATATATATATATATATGTACATTTTTGTAGCAGTCCTTGTGTACACACATTGTTGAAAATTAGACCATATTTAACTGAAACTTGCTTTTTCATACGTTTTTCGAGTTTCCTGAATAACGATCTTGTTACTGTATCCACAGAATATAGTAACAATGTAGTACTAATTTAGTCACTACGACTACACTTTCTAGAAGACTTACTATGCACCTGATATCTGGAGCCCCTAGAAAGCACACAGAGTAAGTCCATCATTCTAAGTTAACAAGGGAAGCTCTTGTTCAAGGAACAAAAATAATAAAAAAGGAAAGAGATCAGCGTAGACTTAGAATAACAGAAGTTATACTTATTAATAAAAAGAAGCCATATGTTAATAAACAAGTAGAAACTAGTTCAAAAGTTCTGAAATTGTTTAAGTTAACTACAAGCCAATTAGGGCTCTTCCAGGTAGCGCAACGACGGCTTAGGTCACTCAACCCTCACCAATTAGAAAAACAACTTTGATCCCCCCAACCCCAGCAACACATTCCACCTTCCTTATATGTAGCTTTAAACTTCAAAATGCATTCATATCTTGATAATGGCTGAGGACAACAGAAACATGTGTTCATTTAGCATGTCGATTGGTAATTTACTATATTCTGTGGATACAGTAACAAGATTGTTATTCAGGAAACTCGAAAAACTAATGAAAAAGCAAGTTTCAGCTAAATATGGTCTAATTTTCAACAATATATATATATATATAGTAGGTGACCGATCTAGAGAGTTGGGATCGACTAGAGAACACACCTATTCTATAAAACGGTCGATATATTATTGAATCTGTTATATATATATTTTCTGCATCTAGTGTTTCAGTTGGGTTTTTGACTCTGACAAAGACCGCTTGTTACGGTTGACATATTACAAAGATATTAGTCTTGTTTTCCCATTTCTTATTGTGCTTTGATCATTGATATATATATATATATATATTTATATATATGAAGTTTAAACCACAATGGGAAATGAAAACAATAGCAATAAATGCTCTGAGGCCTTTCAATTTATATTATCAGAGAGCAAACAAAGTAAAAACTGAGAAGCTAACACTTTTGTGTTAAAATGACATAAATTGAAAGGTCTCAGAGCATTTATTGCTATTTGTTTTCCTTCTTCCATTGTGGTTTAAACTTCATTGATTGCATCACGTGTTTATTTATTATGATTTTTCTGCATACATATTGAAATTATTAGCAGGTTCTGCGTTTACAACTTTTTTACTAATCGCTTTTCTTTTCTTCACGATCTTCCTGTGTGAAGGTGATAATTGTCAAAGTAAATTAGCAAACGACATTTTGCAAAACACAAATCCATAGGGGGTTGCGGTTAAAACACTTGACTGTAAATATCTGTATCTAATTAACTATTAAGCTAAACTAATATAACAAGCATTCAGCCCTATGGATCATCATCAGGTTCTTATATTACTTATATTAACTAAATTACAGATTACGTACTACATTGGCGTTTAAATGCCTACTGAACACAGTTAAACTATTTTACATTCACTAAATACTCTCAGTTGGCATTGAAACACCAATGTAGTACGTAATCTGTTCATTTAGTTAATGTAAGTAATTTAAGAACCTGATGATGACCCACGGGGCTTAAAGCTTGTGTTAGTAGTTTAGTTTAATTGTAAATTAGATTCAGATATTTAAGGTCAAGTGTTTTTAGTGTTTTAACCACAATACCGTATTGTTTTGTGCTTCACTGGATACTGTTTGGTAACTTGCTTTCGCAATTATCACCTTCACAAAGGAAGGTCATGAGAAAAATGAGAAAAAGAAGGTCAAGAAAAACCTGCTGCCAAAATACACTTATATATATATATATATATATATATATATTATATATATATATTATTATTGTTGGCCCAAGGAACCACCGAGCTGCAGCGTAGCCACCTCATATATGAATATAAATGTACCACAGGGGACTGTGCAACCCTGCCTTCCAAGTATATAGGACTGACTACGACGAAGCTTTCGCGGCGATTGACTCTCCACCTTGCAGGAGGAGCACCGAAGAGCCATGCTGAAGAGGTTCATAAACAGAAATTAACAAGAGAGAACCTGACTGAGGGGACAACTATTTTGCAAAGCTTACAAGACGACGTCAGACTACATATACTTGAAGCCCTCTACATTAAGGAATACGACCCTTCATTAAACATACAAAACAGTGACCTTAAAGCTATACCCAGTTCAAAAAATTTTGATACCACCTATAAGTTTGTAAGAGAGGTAGGCGAAGGGACACGACACAGGTAGATGGGTTCAGTGCCCTGCCCTGCATGCCTACAGAGGCCCTCCCACCTACACCTCCCTCCCTTCTCCATACTTTATTTCCTTAGTTAGTTGTTAACTGTTGCCAACTTTAATAATACATGTTTGAAAGAAGATCTGCTGCCATCATACACAAACATATATATATATATATATATATCAATGATCAAACCACAATATGAAGTAGTAAAAAAAGACAAGCGGCCTTCGTCAGAGTGAAAACCCAACTGACTCTGACGGAGACCGCTTGTTACGGTTGAATGATCTTAAGTTTTTTTTCCTATTTCATATTGTGGTTTTATCACTGATTGTTATTTCACGTGTTTATGTGAATATATATATTGTAATATATATATATATATATATATATATATATATAATATAATCATAACAATAAAAAATTAATAATCAATTATAATTATAATTTATATATTTTAACTAAATATAATTAATCATAAATACATAATATATATATATATATGAAATCAACATAAAATAGATAATTTATAACAATTGGATAATTTCAAACTTTAGGCTAAAATCAAAGGAGGGTGCAGTTTGTAGGCTAAGCCTACAGCTATGGTCATGTTTGGCCACGCATCTGAGAGATGGTTTGTCCTTCACTAAGGAAGGGTACACCTCAAAAAAGTGGGGCCAATTTTTAAAATATGTTTGTACTGGTAATGTTACCGTTAATCTTTTAGAAGAAGTAACTTTGAGTAACCTTGCATTGCTCAATTATAAACTAGTATTTTCTCCTATCTCCTAGAGAATTTTGACGTTTTCTTTTCTATTCTATCGTAACGAATGATTCTACAAAGGTGGATAGTGGTGGTTGTTCACTGACAATGCCAGTTTTTCTGTACTGCTTATACCACTGTACACCTCACATAGCTTGGTCTTCTAGCTAATGGTTCCACTAGCATACTGGAATGCTCCACGCCTGCTTTGGCTTTCTATCACTGACTGTTCTTTTTGACCCCAATAGGCGATTGAATCAGGACAAATTTGAAGACTTTTAGATTTAATACAAGATGGTAGGTATATGAATTTCAGGATTTGGGATACCAAAAGATCTAGCCACTCCTGAGTTATGAAGGCTGTTAAAACTGACATGGAATCTGATAAAAAAAAAAGTTCTATTCTATGTGTGACAGTAGTCAAGGGTATTTGACTATCTGTAAATATGCTAGTGACTCTAAGGATACAGCAATAGCTGATGGTAATAATAATAGAATATTATCTGGAAGAGGATAATAAGGAAATAACTGACTAAAAGATACGGTAGTGATCGCCGGACAACACTGCACGTGATGGAGTGCGGTGCCCATACTAAGCTACCTCTACACCAGTCCTACCTTCCCTCTTCGAACTTTCTGCACCTGTCTACACCATATCACTTGAATCCCATTCATACAGCTAAATATTTCTTCAGAGAATTGCATTTTATTTGGTAAACAAACCTATAATCTATCCTTAGACCTAAATTTATTTGTTCACAGGACTTGATTATTTAAATAAATACACTATCTCATCTTCGGTAATATGCATGTGGTCATTATGTAGCTTGTTTATATAGAATATAGTAAAATGGGGAAAATTGATTTTGGCAGAGTTAGATGTATTGGGGTCCTGGTGAAACACTTTAACGACGTCATCATGTATGAACTGAGGTTAAGTCTAGGCAAACGTTTCTGTCCAATGATTACTTTCATTGTTGTGGCTGTTCTTAATTACTTTCCTACACTGGTCTAAATTAATGCATGTTTATCTGAACATAAGAGATACTTACCAATTGTAAAATTTTAGAGCTTGAAAGAATCATCGCTACATTACTTCAATGGTTTTAATGATGGTTGGCAGAAGTGTGAGGCAGTAAGAGGCGGCTAGCTCTAGAGTTTATGTCAAATATAGACTTCTGAACTGCTGAGTCAATGACTGCAAACTAATCGGCAACTAACTGACTACTCTTTCAATTAGAAACTTTGTTTTAAAAATTTGTGTTAAGAAGCTATTATGTAGTTCAAAGTTCTATTTAAAACAAAATATAAAGATTGAAGAAGACAGTAATGAATGACACCCTTACTTACATAAAAGGGTCGCAACCCTGATGTAATAGCATGCTTTGGAGATATACCCATGGTACATCTCTAAAACTGATAGCAATACCTTTCAAGTTGAGTACTTGTTAAGGTAAAGCTTTCTATTGCCACTGTAAGTTTAAAAAATAATTTCAAAATTATTTTTCTCCATGATATATTTAAGAATTTAAATTTATCGTAAAAGTTTTTCACCGTAAATTTTATTCTCACGGTTAGATTAGTTTTTAAATATATGTGATAAACCACTAGTTACCATGAAATGTGACAGCGTCTGGTTTGGCAAGATAGATTGATAATAGCAACTCCTCTATTGTTAAAGCTGGGTTTATTATTATAATGATACCATGTGTTGAGTGGGTAGTATCTATTACAATGTCTCCTCGGTTTCATCTCTCAAAAACATTTTATATAACTCTGGGTTTTGATTAAGTAATTCAGGTTACCTCAATCTTCTGTAATTTTGAAACACAGAGTGTAAATACAATAGCAATATCATGATCCTAATGTGAAATGTAATGATTAATTTAGTATTAGAATTATCTTGTTTGTGGCACAGGAGGGTTTGGAAGAAGTGTTGGAGTCGTCGATGAGGAGTCAGTTATCGAAAGCTGATGTGGAGCGGCAGTCGTCATTGAACCACTCAAGATACTAGGGGACTGCTGCCACCGAGTCGACCACCAGTTGTCCAGAACACGCCGTCCGCAAGGCTACCTACTGCTATGCAGCTTCAAGAAGTTCAACTCTCTGATCTCTGTGAGTGCAACCAATAAATCATTTTCATCATCATATTCATTTGAAGAAACGTATTCATTTTCTTTCGCAACATTACAGTTATCTCAAGATGAGTATTTCTTTATAGTTCTGAGTTTCTTTCATTGATATTGCTTCATTACAAATTACACATTCTTAATCCATTGATAGAAAGTCAGTACCAAAATCTGGTATATCATATTAATCAACTTAAATAAATTAACTTTATGAATAAATTTTAATTTTTTTTGTATTAGTTAATACTGAAAAGTTTGTAACTTTTCTAACAATATTTTAGTGAAACTAAGAATTTAGTTTTTTTTATCGAAGGCTTTTGAACTCAATAACTTTTGATTGGTCCCTTGAATACCATACTAGTACAAAAACAGAGTGGGTACTAGTAATCTTGCTTCTATTTAAAGTTATAACTATTAATGTAGGCATTCACAACAAAATTCACTGCTATTGAAATTCAATTGGATCGTTTTCGAAAATGTAAGTAGTACTGACAGTATTAATATCTTAATGATTACAAAGTGTAGGAGCTGTGAAGTTAAAATACCGGAAATTCTTGTAGTAAGAACAGTGAATATTTATGGTTGACAATCTTGTTGATGCAACATGTATACATTAATGAAAATAACACCAAACTTAGCTGATACTTGTTTCTTAACAAGCTTCTCAATTATCATAAATAACACCTTCATCATTTCGTCTACACAGTTAAGTATATTCTCTATAGTTGACATGTTTCGAATGATCAGCATTCATCATAGCGACATGATAGTTTCTTGGGTAAATTTTCTCGTTTAAGAAAAGTGAGGAAAGTGCTACCTATATTTTTCTTTAATTCAAGATAAGCTGTTTGTTAATTCTGTGGGGTGAGTGGCCACGCTGTTCTGGTGACGATTATGTGAAGGTCAACTTATCTTAAACAAACAGCTTATCTGGAACTTAAGAAAAACAACCCCTACTGTTTTCACTGTGCTTAATATATGAAGGAAAAAAATCACCGAATAAGCTATTCATGTCCTGAAGATGAATGTTGATCATTCAAAACTTGTCGACTATGGGGAATACTTTACTGTATAGACGAAATAACTCCAATGTTATTTAGAAAAATTGAGAAGCTTGTTAAGAAAGTATGCTTTTAAGAAGGACTACTACCATAATATACGAATATATTTCTATAGACATATATATTGATATGTACCTTCTCCAAGGCCTTGCAATACTGCTAGTGGTATAGCCCAATGCGCGTCGTGACTCTCTCTAATGACATAAAGTGAAAGATCTCAGAGCATTTATTTATTTTCTTTTTCTTTTTCCTTGTGGTTTAGATCTCATATATATATTAATATATAATATATATTATATATAATATATATATTATTATTAATATATTATATATATATATATAATATATATATATATATATATTAATATATATATATATATAATAATAATAACAATATATATATTATTGAAAAAGACACCTAACTTAGCTGACTACTAAAATTTACAATATATATATATATATAAAAAGATTTCACATAAACACGTGAAACAACAATCAATGATCAAACCGCAATAAGAAATGGTAAAACAAGACTTTTCCCATTTCTTATTGTTGTTTGATCATTTATTTATATATATATATATATATATATATATATATATGGACTAATTTACCACAATGAAACAATTTTGGAAACAATGCTCTAAGGCCTTTCGTCAACACATCGTCAGAGAGCAAGTGAACTAAAAAATAATGAACACTTGTTAACCTGGCTGATTGAAGTTTCCAGAATTGTTGGCAACCCTGAATATGTTTAATGATGAAGAAATCTTCATCTGTTGTGGTAAATTAGTCCATCTATTACATCAAGTGTTATTTTGATTATTATTCTATTATTATATATATTATATTAAATATTATATAGATATTAATATATATAATTACATATGATCAAACAATAATAAGAAATGAGAAAAAAAAACTAATATCTTTCAACCGCAACAAGTGGTCTTCGTCAGTGTCAAAAACCCAACTGAAACAGTAGATGGAGAAACATCATGGTGAGGGATTGAGAGGAGTGGGAGGGAAGAGTGGTATTTTAAAAGGGTATAAAGTGCAGGAAAGGACAATAGTCCAGAGAGGGATGTTTGGGGAAACAAAGGAGTACGGTAAGAAACAGTAACAAACTATCCAGTAGCTGTCAACCCTCTTAGGAGAGGCTATTGCCCTCGTTAACACTGAGTCAAGTTTGAACAAAGCATTACTAATGTTTATAATATTTGATCTATTAAATTTAGTCAGGGAGGATTCTTCTAAATTTAAGTTTGCTCTCCTGAATTCCTTAACAATAAGATTAATAACATTAGGTCTAATGACCTATCATTAAAATACCCCTCCTCTTATATCGACTCGTGTAAAAACAACGACAGCAAAAAAGTAGCTCCTTATTCTTGATTAAAATAACAAAAATCATCATATTGGTTGGACCGGAGCTAAATATATTACCTATGAAAAGTCTGTGCTGTTAAGAAATATTATTGAAACCTCTCGGATTAAATTTAATAGTAAAATATTATAAACATTATTAACGGTTCAAAGTTGACTCAGTGTAAACGAGTGCAATAGCCTCATCTAAGAAAGCTGACAGCTAGTGAATAGTTTTTTATTGTCTTTTCCTACACTTTAATCCCTTTAAAATACTTCTTTCCCTCATACTCCTCTCAACACCTTGTTGAGTGTTTTAGTTGAGTTTTTTACTCTGACTAAGACCGATTGATACGATTGAAACATGTCAGTCTGTTTTTTCCCATTTTCTTATTGTGGTTTGAACGTTGATTGTTATTTCACGTATTTATTGTAAAATCTCGTTATATATATATATATATATATATATATATATATATATATATGTTAATTATGAATCCACAATGAGTTATGAGAAAAAAGACTGAGATCATTCATCCGTAACAAGCAGTTTTCGTCAGAGTCAAATTCCAACTGAAACCAAAGATGTAGAAATATCTGGTAAGGAGTTGAAAGACCGTTTATTACGGTTGGAAGATTTTAGATTTTTTTCCCATTTCTCATAATGGTTTGAACATTGATAGTTATTTCACGTGTTTATTGTGAAATCTTGTTATATATTGTTCAATAACGCCCCATATATGGCTTGTCACTGTCTTCTACATAGCTTATCCAAAATTTTGTTTATAAATAATATCATCAAAGGTGAAATACCTTGCTTCACATATAAGATCTAGTATGGATAGGAAAACCTTCTTTGACATTCCAACCTGTGATTTTATCTTATTCCATTGCTTATTTACTAAATTAAATGCTAAATCCAAAGGAATGTTAGTGAATAATGATTGAACATCCAGTGAAATCATAATTACATTATCAGTTAGCACTTGGTTTGACAGTGCTTGTTTGAATTCTGAAGAATTTTTTACGTTCAACTCATTTTTGCTTGTAATATAGCTAAGATATTTTTCCATATATTTAGAAAGTTCGTAAAAATTTGGACTACCTATGGGATCTCCAATTTCACCAATCCTTGCTAATATAGTTATGATTGAGTTATTAGAAGACTGTATTAATAAATTAGGTACGAAGGTGAAATTTATTAAATTATATGTAGATGATTTATTTTTAATTATTGAAAGAGGAGAAGAAGAGTATGTATTAAATACGTTTAATTCTTTTCATAATCGTCTACAATTTACCTATGAAATAGATAAAGACGGAAATCTGCCATTTTTAGATGTAAAAGTTATAAGAGGTGAAAATGGCATTATTTTAACGGATTGGTATAGAAAGCCTACCAGTGCAGGAAGAATACTGAACTATCACTCCTCTCATTCTATAAACCAAAAATTGAATTGCGTTCAATATTTAGTTAAGAAGGTTGTTGAAATTAGTAGTCCATGTTTTCTAAAAGAAAATAAGAAAAGGGTAAAGTCATTGTTGCAGAAAAATTGTTATCCAAACAACTTAATTGAACGTTATTGGTTTAAATATACAAGAGAACAACCAGAACATTCCAATCAAAATCATGCTGAACTTGAAGTATTAAATAAAAAGTATATCAAATTTCCGTATGTTGAGGGCTTATCACAATCAATTAGAAAAGTTTTCAAACAAAATGTACCTGAAGTTACATTGGCATTTTATAACAAAAGAAAAGTCAAGTCTTTATTTTCAAATTTGAAACAAAAAAAATACCAAAGGACTTACAAAGTAACCTCATTTATGCGATCAAATGTAAAGACTGCGACAAGCGTTATTACGGAGAAACAAGTCGTTTTTTAAAAGAAAGACTTTATCAACATTCTTATTCAATAAGAACTAATAAAAGTAACGCAACTGCTTTAGCATTCCATGCCTTAAACGAAGGTCACATGTTCGATTTTGAAGAAGCAATTATAGTAGATAAAGAACAAGATGAGCAAAGAAGAAAGACCCTCGAAATGCTGTATATTAAAAAAGATCTAAGTTCAGTTAATCATAGAAGTGACATTACCAATTTGAACACTATTTATTCAGGAGTGTTAAGTTGATTTTAGTGAAATTTAATTTCCTTAGTTCCTTTTTGTGTTCTTTGAGTGAACAGTGTTTCGGCTTACATGTAATTGTAATCAGTTAGTCTGGTCCAAGTTTTTGACCAGTTAAGATGTTAGTTCACTAACTATCTATTGTTGCTTCATTTTATATAATGTAAATTTCATCATTTTTCTAATTCAAAAATTCTGACTTCTGTAAGTTCATAAAAATGTTTATTGCTTTTCTATTACTTCTACTTGTATATATATTTTTGTTTTTTCAGAACTGTAATATTCCATTTTGATGTTAGTTATATGTTGATGTTTATATATGATTTCTTGTCATCCTTTGTTTGTAGGCCTATGAAAAAGGTTTTAAATAAAACCGAAACGTCGGCATTGAGAGTTTGATTTTGATCCTGGAAAATTGACCGAATCCCGATTACATTATACACCTATTCTATCCAACGGTTGATATATTATTGAATTTGTTATATATATATATGATCAAACCACAATAAGAAAATGGGAAAACAAGACTAAAATCTTTCAACTGTAACAAGCGGTCTTCATCAGAGTCAAAAACCCTTATTTTGACTCTGATGAAGACCGCTTGTTACGGTTGAAAGATCTTAGTCTTGTTTTCCCATTTCTTATTGTGGTTTGATCATTGATTGTTATTTCACGTGTTTATGTGATATCTTTTTATACATATATACATATATATATATATTGTAAACAGGAAAACGATCCAAAAGGACAACAAACGTTTCACGACAATATATATATATATTTAAATTGTTTGCCAATCTTTATCTTCTCATATTTTCCTCATATTTCCTAGATACTTTTTCCAGTCTAGGAAAGTTTGCAAATAAAGATTGGCAAACAATTTAATGAAATATGTTTAAAAGAAGGCCTGCTCCCTAAGTACACAAATATATATATTGAATTTGATAGCAGATTCTGTATTCACGATCTTACTACTTATAGCTTCTATTTTCCTTACAATTTTCTTTTGAGAAGGTGATAATTGCCAAAGCAAACTAGCATACGACATTCAGAAGGCTGAAAAACTAAATAACACTTCACTGGGGATAACTATATTTAATTAAACAATTATCACCTTCTCAAAAGAAAATTGTAAGGAAAATAGAAGCTATAAGTAGGAAGATCGTGAATGCAGAATCTGCTATCAAATTCAATAATACATGCTTGAAAGAGGACTTGCTGCCGAAATACACAAATACATATATATATATATATATATATAGTTCAATATAAACAAAGAAACATAGAGAAATCAAAAGAACACACTTACAGTCTCTAATTTTTGGTTTGAACCGTCTTCAGGAGAGATAAGAGAGGGAAACCAAGCGCACTGGATCAGAGACGGTTGGAGACCAACAGTGTTGCCGCATGCGCGCCCGTTCACAGAAAATAAGGTAGACAGGAATCAATTTATAATTACATTAAATTAATGGAATATGAAAACAATAAATATATAAAAGAAAAAATTGAAAAAAAATAAGGGAAATTGATACAGAGAAATTGATACATAAACAAAAGTACTGACTAAGCTATGATAAAATAAAATAAAACTAAGAATACAAATAATAATAACAAATGAAATAATTTATTAAAAAATTGGTGATAAAATTTTTTTTAATAAATTATTTCATTTGTTATTATTATTTGTATTCTTAGTTTTATTTTATTTTATTATAGCTTAGTCAGTACTTTTGTTTATATATCAATTTCTCTGTATCAATTTCCCTTATTTTTTTTCAATTTTTTCTTTTATTAATTTATTGTTTACATATTCCATTAATTTAATGTAATTATAAATTGATTCCTGTCTACCTTATTTTCTGTGAACGGGCGCGCATGCGGCAACACTGTTGGTCTCCAACCGTCTCTGATCCAGTGCGCTTGGTTTCCCTCTCTTATCTCTCCTGAAGACGGTTCAAACCGAAAATTAGAGACTGTAAGTGTGTTCTTTTGATTTCTCTATGATTCTTTGTTTATATTGAACTATATTTGTCCGTTTTGGATCGTATTTCCAACGAAAAAAAGTGTATATATATATATATATATATATATGTATACAGATTTGATTAAGTAATACGCCATACTTACGATTAACTAGTTTCCTGGTGTATTTTTCAAGGGACTGGAATAATCTTCTTGCGTCTTCATCCAAACTGTACAGAACATTTCCAATGGTTCCATTGTCTTCAAATCTTCCATATCCACTAATTTCAGTACTTTCACTGTTGTCACTACTAGTGCTATGACTATTACCACTACTGCTACTACTACTACTATCACTACTATCGACATGTTTCGACTGCTCGTCAGTCATCTTCTGGATAATGAGGTTTTTTGCTGAGTTGTTCGTATAAATATTTATGAAATATTTCCACGAATATTCTCTTGTCTCAGCTTTATATAAGCTACATACTACATACAATGCTATTAATGATTAAATTATTTTATGATTGAAAGTTGTTCTTTCATTAATTAAAAAAGTTGGGAATTAATTTTAGCTAATCTTTCATCCAAACTTATTTTTTAAGTAATTAATAGAAATAAATGTAAAAATTAGGGATCTGATATCAACAGGCATTAATTCTTGATTTATTAATATTCCTAAATTGCTATAAAGCTAATTAGTGCATATTTTTTCAGCTCCCGAGATTCAAAAGTTAGTTCGAGAATCCATAAAGGCCAGGGACATGGCTTACTGTCCCTACAGTAAATTCAGAGTTGGAAGCTCAATACTGACAGATAAAGGTACAACTCTCTTATTATCAGTTTATACAATATGCTGTAACCTTCATCGAGCCTTGGGATTCCTGAACACTTATGTTGATAAATACATCTATCAGGAGAAAATAGATCCTATGGACATCCATAGGAGAAGAGACAATTTGCCAAACCTCCTGACCCCTTTATTTAAGTAATGAAGTGTACTCAATACTTTCTCATACATAGATAAGTTTAAGGCATGTTTTTAGAGGAAAGTATTCAACCTGAAAATTTTTTTTCTAATGTCAGTTACATACACCTGCGGAAAGCAAAATAAATGGAAGTTGTGCTAACATTCGTTGTTTCAACTATTCACAAAATCGGCCCAAAATAAATACTACATATTTGACACTATTATTCGTTGAATTATGCCCCTTGTAGAATTGTTGCAACACTTTTTTTAGACAATAATCTGTAATAATTCTAGAAAACATCGTAATTATATGTTTTATTGGTATTTGCTTTTATGCATTTAAGAATTGTATTATTCTTGCATATCATATTAACGTTTTAAAACATTTTTAATTTCATTTCTTAGAATACTTCAACAATAATTTTATTTCACTCAATTTTGCTAATAAATGTCTAAGTCAATGTGAACAAATCCAATATGTGCACCAGATTATCTAGACTTGAAATAGAGTGGTGGCACTTGATAAGTCTTTTTAACAGATAATAAATTAATTATTGGTTAAGCTACTGGCCACCTAAATCTGCTATTAGCCGCAAAACACTTAGCTGTATCATTTTCATTGCCGTGCATACCATTTCTGTTTTATCAACTAAAATAAACTACTTCAATGAGAAGTGATAAGATAAAAGGCTTAACTTGCTCCATTGTTTTCACCAATATAATGTTTGTTGCTGAACTAGTCTTATTATTTTGTTTTATTCTTCTGTAATTAGTTAGATTTTGTGATATGCTAGAAAAATTAATCACAGCCATAAGATAATTTTTGATTAAGTATTTAATCAAGATCAAATAATTAATTTTGTTTTACAAAACAAAGAGCCATGTTGGAAAGATATGCAAAAAAGGCTTTAGTTATTCAATAAGAAATTATTGAATAACTCAATAATAAGGCTCAGCCTCCGCCTTAACTACGTATTTCTTTACTACAGCGCACTCTTCTGCATACTGGCGCTGTGATTCCACATAAAATAATACGTAGTGCCTCAATATTAAAAAAACGCTCCTATTCTTATTGTTTTATTTATAAAGAGTAAAAAGTATTATCGCATTAGCTCCTTGGTTTATTTAAAATTGAGCATTTAATTAAACTCGTACAGTTCATAAGAATTAGAGCTGTGACTAAGAAAAGAAAGAAGCGTTTGAGACATTTCCTTTCTTTTTAAGAAAATTATAAAAACTGATTTACCTGGGTTTAACCTGGGTTACATGGGATAACCAGATCTTTCTCCTATACCAATCTTTCAACAATTTAGAGAGTATGCTGCAAATGCTAATTCATTACCATCAAACACTCTTCCTATAATAACAAGCTCATCTGCATGTCCTTGCATATCGTCGTCACCTTGAATATTTAGAGAATAATGTAGATTATGCACACCAATTAACATAATAGGGTCTTTAGCAATCCTCCCTGAGAACAGCTTTTAGTGGTCATAATTTTAATTGTGATAGATGCTATAATTATACTAATTATTCTTTGCGTTTTTTTTTGAGGGTGACTATAGCACTGCGTCTTAAAAAAAACTATTGTACTTCCCCTCTTCTGTACTAAATTACCCCAGCAGTTAGCTTCAACGCCTCCAAGAAGCTCAGCACTTTTGCTGGTTCCGGCGGTAAAATTTTTTTATAGTTTTGTTGAGTGGCCTGAAGCACCTACCTCTGTGCAGCAAAGTTGCCTTGCAGTCGTTCAACATGCGCAACGGTGTCTCTTCCTCTTCTTTGCAGAATCTGCATAAACCATCATTGATAATGTCCATTCAGGCTCCTTACGTGCCGGGAGAAAGTGACTCCCTTCCTCATTCTTCAGGTCCTTAGGTGCACTTGTGGGAGGTTGGTTCCCACTAGTTAGCGCTTTTGGACTCTCTGCGCTTCCGTAGGATGGTCTCCGGACTTCCTTCTCCTTAGTGTAATACAGGGAAAAATCCCTGTATCTCTCTATCGGTGGTATTTTGTCCGCACCGGCAGAGCACCGCATACCGGAGTAAGGCTGTTTACTCAAGGGGGTCGCCTGGTACCCTTGAGACTCCGTTCATAATACAGTAACCCCTGTATCATCCATCCTTCGGCACAGATCGCATAACACCTTAGATTGGGGCTGAGTTAAGGAGGGGATTTGGAGATTAGGAAGGTTGTGAAACGAAGGTGGTTAGGCCCAGCCCCTGATCACCTTCTCCTCCTCTTTCGTTTGTCTCTGCATATAGCAGGCTAACAGGGTAACCTCGTGAAGGCCGAAAGTCGGAGTTGAGTGTTAGAGGCTGTTAGAGGCGCTTAATCACTCCATTACTACCCCATTGTTTGCGTTAGAATTGCATTCATCTATTCTTTAGGCACTGGTTTTAGCTTTAACAATACCATGATCAATTATAGTGATCATGGATAATGTTGTCTGAGATTTTGAACGTCCATGACTTGATGGATAACATTAATATCCAACCCAAAAAAATGTTCCCCTATTCTTCTTGATCAATATTGCGTCTTGGTAAAAACACTTTTTTGATCTAAATGTGATTTTAGACACTTGTTTCTTCCTATGTCATATCTTAAAACAAATAGTAGTGAGAAATGCTTTAAGGATAATTATGAAGTCTATTAAATATGTTAATACTAGAGTTCATTTTAAATCCGGCAAAGGGAAGCACAATAGGAGAGATGTGGGGTCCACCTGAGTTCGATGATAATTAATTCCTCAATTTAATAGTAATAATAAAATGTCAAATTATCCTAGTTCAATGATTTCAAGTTTGTTTTTGCTAATAAATTCCATATAACCATATTAAGATAAAAGAAATCATTATTTGTTATCCGTTATCTATGACTCTCGTATTACCTCTACACAATAGCCTCATGAAAATCGAAAGAAAACTCAATTGAGGGTCAACGATTTCGATATTACTCGTACCTCTACCTATAACAAACACTGTAAGTAAAAATGATTATTTTTGCTTAAAATTAATGACCTCTAAGCATAATTTTCCCTACTGGATGAAAAAATTAAAGTCATTGAATAATAAAAATAAAATAAACGTTCAGATAAAAAATGAATATGTTCTTTAAGCAAGAAAGACTGGTATATGCAATATTTTAAAAGAAGTCTAAAAAAATAATCTGTTAATCGAACAGGTTAGGCAATTGTAATCCTACAGATTTTTATGAATAAATCGTGCGATGTTCGTAGGGTACGCATTTAGAGTTTCTGTGTGTGGATTACTGATACAGGCTGTAGCTTATATACAAGAAACATCAAAAACATTAGATAACCATAACTTTAAAGTGTCCCATAGATGTTTGAGAGTTTTGATTTTAAAACTAAAACTCTAAAACATTGCTTTTATTTCTGTTTTTGGTAAAAACAATAAAGACCGTAGTGGGCTGAAAAATAAAACTAAAATATCTAGTTGCTGGGGACATATCTAGAAATGTGTATGTGTGTAGTTCTGGTGATGAAACAGTTTGGAATTTTAGAATGTTACCTTCGAAAACCTTACCCTCTTGAGGACGATGCACAGGCGGAAAGCTGTTGCAGCAATAATAAACAATAGATGAATATGAACTTATTAGTTAATTTACCAATTGTTTTTTATTTATTACTTTTTCATTATAGTTCAAGTTGCCATATTTTTAAAACATCTTTGTTTTATCAAAACGAAAACCTGTGAACGTAAAATATATGTCTACTGTAGAGCGCTATCGTTCTGTTTTAGACAGGTTCAACTGTACTGAAAGTTAAAGCTTCTGCTCAAAAAAATGTATTTTAGCCCATACACCAATGTTTATTTTAATATTGGAAAAAAACTTCTTTAGTTTGAGGTAATGATCATGTCAAATTTGTATCGATTTTATATTTTAACACTAATAGATTTTTGTAAATTTATTTTTTGAAAAAGAATACCCAAAAATGTTTTCACCTGTAATTCAATGTTTTGTTGTTACATGACGGGTCGCATGTTAATGCGTTTCTACTGACTGACAATGACAGTGTAGGGTATTATTGCTGCCACAGATATCGAGAATTAGCATGTTCTTAGTAGTAATGGTAAATTTGTATAATAATATTTTGGTGGAAACTATTGAAGTTATTGAATGCATTACAGCTGATAATAGAATTGATTCATTATAATGTTTAAAAGTTGATGAAGATCATATGCGGTGTTTCAGGTGAGATGTATAGCGGTGGGAACGTGGAGACCGCCTGCTACGGCCTGACCATATGTGCGGAGCGGACGGCGCTGGTCAAGGCTGTCTCCGAGGGGCGACGTAAGTTCGTCGCCGTGGCTGTTGCCACTGACGTGCCAGACGACCGAGTCACACCGCCTTGTGGCAGCTGTCGACAGTTCCTCTCGGAGTTCATTTCTGACGTGCCCATCTTCCTCACCACCGCGTCCCTCTCTCGAGTCCTCTCCACCACACTCTCTCAGCTCCTGCCTTACGCCTTCACTAGTCATAACGTCAAATCATAATATTTTATATTTTAACTGTTTATTTGTTTTATCTAATGTTCTTTATTATCATTACCGATGAACCAATACTTATTATAATATAAAAGCAAGATAAATGATGTACAGATAAGTAATTAATATCATCCAATATGATTAAGCTATTTAATAGGAGTGTTTTAACAAAATCATCATTTATAGTGCATAAACAATTCGTCTATGAGAAGAAAAAATATATACTGTTTTTAGTGGATCTCTTCAGTTACATAAAAGATCTTGCAGCTATGAATAAGTTATTAGAAAGAATTTTCCCATTTAAAAGGTATAAAGTGTCAGTTATTTAATTACGGTAAACTTAATACTAATTTACAAGATAGTTGGACTAATTAGTGCCCACTTGATTGATATCAAGTATAATTCTTTTCATTATTACAATGCTGTTCAGATGATTTCTTTTTGCCTGCTTTGTCTTTTTCTACTGAGTAATGTTTTTGAACTCTTCACTACTGAGATACCTTCCCTCTACTTAAATGACGACCCCATAACCATTTATACAGCTATCAAATGTTCTAAAATAACAAATCTTATCTTGATATTAAACAATTATTTATATGAAGAACTGTATTAGTGTTACAAAACTTATAAGGTTTGCAAAAGACCTCTATCGAGTCATGCATTTGTGTCTCATTTTTCAAAACAGAGAATGAAAGAAAATGATAATTAATATTGCCAACTATACAAATAGATGGAATAAAATAGATAAATAAATCAATTTCCTGAATGTTACCATAAACATCAAAGGAAATATCAGTTATAAAAAAGTAAATGTTTTAACTTCCTATCTTAATTTCCGAAGTGAATATCTTTAAGTCAAAACGTTAATGTATAGAACCTATAGAATAGCCTCAAAATGAGATGTTTTTCGCGCCACTATTGAACAACTAGCAGATGTGCCAGTCTTTGACGGGTATTTTACAATAATTCAGAGATGATAACGTAGTACTTCAAAATATAATTAGAACTTATAGAATTATCGAAAATATTATTATTAGTAGTAGTAGTACAGTCCATAACTGTCATTAGATCTGGAGTTCCTTTACTTTTTATAGTGTTAGATACTGAGCTGAAATTTTATTTTATTGTAGGCATACTTCTTATTTATTTAGCGGGTAGGTAGCTACCTACCTACCTACCTACATTAACTTTTTTAAGTGAGCAAATTATGATAAATGCAAACAAAATTAAATCAACTAACAATACCTAATTGCTATAGTATCAGGCACCTAAAAATACCAGTGTATCTACACAGGTTTTGTTTGTGCATAGCTTAGAACTGACTCTAAGAAAGTAATCTTTACGTTTTATACATTAGAGAAACCGAATAATACACCCTTAAAAAAAATTCTGTTTGTTTGTTTTTTATTTCAAAATAACAAAAACTGTTAGGTGCCTGATAGTGTAGCAAGTAGGTATTGTTAGTTGAT